>CAWUFW010000091.1:3502500-4102500 GCA_963921515.1 Calotriton arnoldi
GTTTTCCTAATGGGAGTGTGCTTCATTTGGGACGATGGTGGAACATATATATATATATATATATATATATATATATAAACCAAATATAGTTTATACTGACCTGTAAAATACTTACATTTTCGTGGTAAAGGCATATGCGTGGTAACAATTTTAGTGTGTGTGTGTGGTTTTTTTTTTCTCGTGGTAAAGACGTATGCCTTGTAATTACCGCATTGCAAAGGCAAGCATGGTTTCTGCCATACAACCACCTGGTGTGGATGATGAAGCAGACCATTTGGTTAGAGCATGTGATGTGTGCTTGATCAATGATGGGCATCTAAAGACAGTCGGTGTTTTCATGCAGTGCTCTCCTATAGCCAGTGCAATGGCCCCATTTGGCTTGCCAAAAGCTGGTTTTCCACACTGCTGAGTCCTTCAGAATATTACTGTCCCATATACAGTTTGCTATCATTCCAAATGGCTTATTTTATGTTTGATTTTGTTTGTGTTGTGTTTCAGGGGAAGAACGTAGTTTTCTATGTTCCCTTTTTCCCCACGGTGACATCACCCTAGTATGTCCTTCCACTATCCGGTTTTAGAATGTTAGAACGTTGGTGAATGAATGCTCGTTAGTGTGACGGCTAACGGGATTCTGGTGTGGGATGCCAGCCTGGGCTTAGTACCTCTGGCTCATCAGCCACACACATCTTTACTTCCCAGGAGTAGCAGTCGTTTAAGGTTATCTATTAGGATGAATATGAATGAGAGGCTGAGGTATGAGCCTACACAGTATAGTTTACGGAAGGTGTGAGGGAACAAATTGTGAGCATTGCAAAACACAATTTGTGCATGCTGCCTGCAAACTATCCTGCTTTGAAGATTTTCCAGACAGTTGGGGCCATCATTAGGGTTTGGGACAGAGGAGAGGAATGTTTTTAGTAGCTTTCTTTCTTTGTCACACAAAATCTTCTGACACGAGCTTGGTGTCACGCACAGATGTGTAAGCCGCTTCTCACAGTACAATATTGCAAAATAATCAGGAAAAATAGCAGTAAATTGTGTTATACAGAAAAATTATTATCTCTATCGTAAAAAAAAGTTGTTAGAATAAAGGACAGGACAACATACTTGACTGAATGGGAGGCGTTGGTTCGGTTGATTAGGTCTTCCTCCGTTAGCTGCCAGTTTTTGACAGTCCCCTTCACAAAGCCAGATACCATTACAAAGCCCAGCACCAGCACATTGACACATGTGAACACTTTATTCACCATAGCAGATTCCTTCACACCGAAAGTTAAGAGCCCTGGAGGGAAAAAAATTAAAAGATCAAATTTGCACACCAGGTGGTGCAGTCACAATAACAGTCTGAGGCATTCCATTTCAATCATTCATCGCTTCACCACGATGTGACTTACTCAGGTTAGCCAAAGCCAACACAACTCAGCAGAACGCCAGATGGGAACAGTTTACACAAGAAAGGCAAATATCACACATTTGTTTCATGGGGTTTTCATAATACGTGCTTTTTTTCTTCAACATCCAATATGGGTGAGAAGACTATCCCCGTCAGGATGACCATTTTCTTTTCAAATAGCGAAAGCCACTGATATGTTGAGAATGTAGACAAAGTGGAGTCTCTTTTTGGAATTAATTCTTTTTACATTTTGCATATTTCGAGACGCTGTGGAAAAATGTGAAGAAAATTCACAAACCCGAATAAGAGCATGTGGTTTTCAAAAACAAGATTTTTCCAGTGTAAGACTACATGTGCAGGATTTCTATGCTTTTCAAAAATGTAATACAGTTCTTTGCAGTGGGCTTTCCATTATTATCCAGTTGCAACTGGGCACTAAATTTGTTGGGAGGCCTGAATAATAAGTTACTTACCTATGGTATCGATATTTCTGGTGGATACTCTACCTGCCTGCAGATTCCTCCACACATGAATCTCTTCATTCAAGCTGAAATAACACTCCTGCGCCAGAAGGTGGTGCCATGGATCCAGTTCGAAGCTGGTATCTTTCCAGATAGGTCAGAGCCGAATATGGCACCACCCACGCTCTAATGTTAGTTATGTTTTTTCTGAGCTCTTCAACATAGATTTGTAGTTTTTTATCCTTTCCAAAAAATCGCCATATATTTGACTGCCTTGCAGTGTGTTAGAGACAATGGCACCAATGAGATCAGGTTTCCATAAGTCTGCCAATTCTGGACTCTTCAAGTTCACTCGACCTCTCCACGTGAGACAGTTGGTCCAAAAAGTGAGCACAAATGTTGGAAATGTGGTAGCAACACATTTAAATGAGCACGAATATCATTTGCTTGCATTATTCTCCAAGATCAACCTCCCCCTCCTTACAGTAAATCGGGTACAAAAACTTCACCAGAAAATTCAGCACAAATGAATTTTTGCATCATTCTTTCTCTCATTTGCCTAGGTTTACCGCTACCACGGGCCAATCCAAGTCCTTCTGAATGTGGCTACTCTGCATTTATTCTCCACTGCTGCAACTTGCAACTGTATTGATAGCCATTTCCACATTTTACTCCTTAGCTTCCAATCATTCAGTTTTAATCAAGAGTTCTCTGAGGTCCAGAATCACTTCACCATGTTTGCTATTTTACAATGTCAACTTGTGAGAAAGTGGGTTATTAGCTGTGAAGGGTGTGGGTCCTTCACAAGTATTACGTCTACTGGGAGCCAAGTAGCCCATTGTAGCACTTGACTAGTACCCCAGTCCGTAGGAATGTAACAAATAACACCAGATAAAAGATGCCCACGCAGTGCTTTTACTTGTAAAAAGGAAAACTATCTTATTACACACAAACGCACGCATACACACACTACACAAATCTACACATTAATTTACAAATATATATTAATGATGTCAGGTGGATATACCCATTGTGACACCCTCCTAACAGCTCACACCCATAGTGAGCCCTGAACCCTTTAACCACAATATCCCTTCCATCTATACTAGGCACAATACAATGGGGTGTAGTTATCAAAAGGCAGACCTACTGGCTTTGGGGTGTCACCACATTATTAAAAGCATAACTATGACGTAATAAAGCAATGCAAGACTTTTACAATCACTAAGGATGGTACCATCTTACAATGATACGAATTAGGGCATATAATGACCATGTAATGGTCTATAAAGCCTTTCAAAACATCTCAATGATCTTCACTGAAACATATAGAGATTCATTGAAATGTGATTGTCAATAGCACTGCAATTGTCAAACTGTGTGCATGAGTCTTCAGTTTTAAACATGCTCCGCCCTAGAACCTCTGAGGCACTCCAGAAAAACCTGCAAAGTGGTGGTTATTAAATAAAATAAACTTTGACAGTTAATTAAACTGTATCAATGTGTTCACTCAGCTATGTCTGTGATTGGCAATTATATTGATTTGTAGTAAGATTGCCTAAATACTGATTTTATCATATTCATTGAAGAAAGACAGGCACTGTGCTGGAGCATGCGACATCACAATTTCCAGGCCAGTTCCAATGATAAGACCTTCATAAAGTCTGCAAAATGTTTGGAAGTAATCGTTTTAAGGTCAGTTGCAAAGATAGGACAACAACAGATCACATGAGCCAAGTTTTTGAATTTGCAATCGCAGAAACGGAATCCTGAATTTTTCCCGCTATACTTCTAAAATTGGCAAATTTCTCTTCTGTCAAATAAGCCTTATTACAGGTGCAAATATTGGTTTTTGGTTCCTGTGGTGCCACAGGAAGGGTAGGGGCACCACCAACGTCAACCCAAGTATTCTGAGAGCTACTAGGAGCCCCAGCTACAGAGCTGCGAGCCTCATCTTATAAGGTAGACATTGGTGGTTGGCAAAATACATTATAGCAGTGCTTACAGGAAGTGGCTCACTCCTGTCACAAGTGCATAAACCAAGTAATCCAAAAACCAAAACAGGCAGAACCCATTTCGTGTAAAACAATTTCTAAGGAACTTAATGGCCACTTCTGTTGTTCATAATGTGAATACAGCACTGGCTGTTAGAAATCTAAATGTGCAGCACCAAGGCTTGAGTCAAGGTGCGTGCACTTGTTGTAGGAGGCTGGCTTAGTGTATGGTGCACACTTATTTAAGTGAAGCACCCTGCACTAATACAGACAACCCTTATGGTGATTTTGGTAGTCTTAGACAACCATAGAAAGCTCTTTAAATGGTAGCTGTGGAGAGCAGCCTTCAGGCTTAGTCCAGAAGGGAGTGTAAAGCAGCTTGTTTTACCAGACCTAATCATATAGTGTAGGTTAAATGAAAAAACACCACACAGTGTAGTTACAAAAATAGTAATATTTATTATACACACACTCACTAACACATTGGTATATCTCCTACCCAGAGATATAAACGCAATACACACAATATTTCAAAAAGAGAATAGGTAAGTAGCAAACCATATACTAATGAAGTGGGATGCGAACTGCGACCGAAGTCGAGACTGCACCCAGAAGACTTAGAAGAGATGGGGACCCAAGGTGCAACCCAAGGTAAGTACCCAAGAACCCCACGGAGGCCTTGTGAAGAGTGGAAACACAGCCGGGTACTAAATGCAAGTCAATGGGGTAGTCGCGGTTGCAGTTTTCAAGAAGAAGGTCCCTTCCCAGAGGATGTAACCACAAAATCCAGACCAAATCTGGGGTAAGGGAACCAGAGGCACGGGGTGCTGGGAGTCGGCAGCCTCCAACATAAACTGTGTACCACAATGAAGCCGTTCCCAGTGGGGTGTCGCTAATGCAGTTTTAGTCTGTGAGTGAAGGCATCTCACATAAAATGAAGGACTGGTCTCGCACACCACCTGGTGTCATGCTTCATCATTGACCAGTCCTCGTCCTCTAAAACCCTGGTTTGATAGAGGGCGGGCATACACCCGACGACAGGGATGCACTTCTAAACTAAGTGGGGGCCCAAAGGAAAAGGTAGTGAGTTAAAAGGCCATTAAAGATGTCAGCTTAAATTTAATAGTGCTGGCATCTATATGGTAGTTTAAAACAAAGTGATCGGTGTAATGGGGAGATTATTGTCCCCCCACAGCTGTCAATGGGGTCAACATGTTTCTGCCTAAGGCCCAGTTGGGTCCGCGGCATTCATCAGGACCGTAATACAAAAATATAACGGGCTCCACTCTTACCACACTATGGTGAGAGGATTTCCACTCAGTGGGGTGATGAGGATCACGCTACCACTGTGATATGGCTAAATTCTTAAGCCCTATAATGAGGACAATTGTGCCCCATAGGAGGGTGAGGGCAGGAGACCCCTTAGGTCAGAATGTGTGACTGGACGTGATCTGCGCCTAGATCTGTGCACATCGAGGAGCGGAGTGTGCATTCTGACCTAAGGGGTTTCCTGCCCTCACCCTCCTATGGGGCACAATTGTCCTCATTATAGGGCTTAAGAATTTAGCCATATCACAGTGGAGTGTGATCCTCATCACCCCACTGAGTGGAAATCCTCTCACCATAGTGTGGTAAGAGTGGAGCCCGTTATATTTTTGTATTACGGTCCTGATGAATGCTGCGGACCCAACTGGGCCTTAGGCAGAAACATGTTGACCCCATTGACAGCGGTGGGGGGACAATAATATCCCCATTACACCGATCACTGTTTTAAACTACCATATAGATGCCAGCACTATTAAATTTAAGCGGACATCTTTAATGGCCTTTTAACTCACTACCTTTTCCTTTGGGCCCCCACTTCGTTTAGAAGTGCATCCCTGTCGTCAGGTGTATGCCCGCCCTCTATCAAACCAGGGTATTAAGAGGGCGAGGACTGGTCAATGATGAAGCATGACACCAGGTGGTGTGTGAGCCCAGTCCTTCATTTTATGTGAGATGCCTTCACTCACAGACTAAAACTGCATTAGCATTCACGACACCCCACTGGGAACGGCTTCATTGTGGTACACCCTTCCCAGAGGACCCTGAAGAAACCCCATGGAAGACGGAAGGTTGGAGAGTCACCCCACCCGTAAATACCACAGGAACCAGGATACTTACACCAGGGAAGCTGGGTGCATAGGTGCGAAGTGATGTCGGAAACCACCGTAGACCACAGTCGAGGACTTCAGTTAAGATGCTGCTGGCGAAGAAGGTGAAAGAGTTCGGATTCTTAAAGAGGAGTACCTGCAAGCAGAGGGGACAGAGTCTATGCCACTCGTGAGTGACCAGGAGGCATGGAAGATCAATGACTATCGATGACGGAAGATGCAGGACAGTTGACGGTGACCTTGTGGCTGCAGCTGAGGACCAAGCAACGCTGTGGACAACCAGGAGCCGTTCACGAGCTGTCCCACGTCGGAAGTCGAGAACCAGGGGGGTCGGTGACCGGCAGGAGCACCAACAAGCTTTGGCAGCAGCAATAGACATGGAAAATGAAGAAGGTGCAGTGTCGGACCAGTAAGGTCCAAGGGACTCACCAAGTACAGGAGAGTCGGAGCAGGCCCCAAACAAGCAGGGGAGCCCGCTGAAGCAAAAGAAGACCCTCAAGAGGACCCACAGGCCAAAGGCACAGGAGTTGCAAGAGGACCTTGAGCAGCTCACCAATGATGCAGGCCCAAAACGAAGAGGATGCAGTGGGGACGAAGATCTTGGTAGCAAGAGATGCTGGAGGGTGGAGCTTCTTGGAGCCCGAAGATCTCTGGAGAACAGAGTCAACAAGCCTTGGCAACAGTAAGTCGACGCAGTGCACAGAGGTGCTGTTCCAATCGTTCTGACAGGGATACTGGCCTCAAACTCGGTGAGAAGACAGTTCCGGCCTCGAGGGAGTTGCAGAACCCCCACCTGTGTTGCTGGGCCTAGCGAAGTCAGGAGGACGTCAGGAGAAGCAGACCTGTCAGCTTAGTTGCGGTGCCTGCAAATGCAGGGGAGTGACTCCTTCACTCCAAGGGAGATTCCTTCGGGTGTCTTTGATGCCCACAGGCCTGGAGAAGAACCTGGATGGAGCACAGGCGACGCAGAAGACTGGCAAGACGAGAGCAGAAGCAGCAGGAGTCTTCCAGATGCAGTTTCGGTTCCCAAAGCGAAGTCCAACGAAGTCCAAAGTGCCCAGACTGTTGAAGTAGAAGTGGTTTCAGATCTGAACCTTGTCCCACAATGAATCTGAAGAGCCACCCACAGGTAAGCCCTCAAGTACCCAAAGGAAAGGGTTGGAATGAATCAAGGGTCCCTCCCAAAGGAGGGGCTGAATAGAGGGGAGGATACTCCCATGTCCTTTGTCCAGTTTCGCGCCAGAGCGGGAGCCAACAGCTGCCTGAACTGGTTCCAACTGGAGTATGCAAGGAGGGCAACAAATGTGCCATTCAAAGCAGTCTGGTGGAGCTGGCAAGCGCCCCCACCTCAGCCCAATACACTAAGTCCTGTCTGGGAGGTGGTCACACTTCTCTGTGACAGGAAACCTATTGTTCTACCTTCCCCTGCTCGAGCCGGGCTCAGCAGCAGGAGGGTAGAATCGGGTCTGCTGTTAGACCCTGAAAGGCTGGTACCGGGAATACATGGGGGACAGTACATGGGACTCTACACTGGAATCGGTGGTGGGGTAGGATTCCAAAATGTTTGATATCAAACATGACCGGTTTCCATGCAGCCAATATAAAGTTAGACATCTTGTAAATGACTTGATGTCCACTATATGTATAAAATGGCTGACTGCACTTACAATGCCTGGAGAATCTACTCCTGGGTTTGCTGGGGGTGTCCTGCTCATGCAGGGCACCCTCACACTTCGAACCAAGCACCCTGCCTTCAGGATTGAAATGCATACCTTAAGGGTGATTTATAGGTTTTAAGAGCAATGACCTCATATGTAAGGAAACATATCTGTGGTGAGTGGTGCTAGCACCAGCTCACACAGGCTGCAATGGCAGGCCTGTTGTCACAGTTTGACTGGACTTCCACAGGCGGCACAATACATGCTGCAGCCCATGGAAGACCCTTGATGTACCTATGCCCTGGGTACCTTAGTACCATATACTAGGGACTTAGAAGGGTACAACAGTAGCCAATTAGGAAGGTACCAAAGTATTTACCATAATCCAATTTAGGGACAGAGACTGTGGTCCTGAGTGACAGGATCCCAGTCAGACTAATCAGAAAAACAGAATGACACCTGCAAAAAGTGGGGGTAACCATGAAAGCAGATTCTACTTTCCTACACATGAATAGCATATGTTGAAACAAAAACCAGTTGCATGTCTTGGTAAAGCTCTGCCCCATTGCCCTTGTAGGTTTTCTGGACAACGTTAAACTGGACAGTGGTGGTGCTCCTTGTGCTTTACATATTTGTCAATGCCAAAGCTGGCTCGAATGCCAGGGGCACACCCAAAATGTAACTAGATTGTGAGTTACAGAGGCAATCACTACCTCAACCCAGGCTATGTGCAGACTGACAGTGGTAGGCAGCAGTGCCGTAGTCAGGGGCACAAACCTTTTTAATTGTGCCTTTGTCAAGAGAATGACTACTGGCTATCCACTGTGAGAGGCCAATTAGAACCCATAACTGGCTTTCTTTGCCTTCGCAATGTCTGAGACATGTATGAAAGCTGTAGGTTTGGACATGTGTGGTTTGCAAGTGAAGGTGAATGCTTTGGTGTTTTATTCCATGCATTCCGGTGCTGCACAACAGTCTAGCCATGCCAGGGGGGGTGTTCTGGACAAACCAAGCAACAAAAAATTATTTATTGGAAGATTAGGTCCAAGAGTAAATGAGGCACTGTACAGATCTAGGAATTATTGTATCAAAGACACCAAGCTAGAAACTAAATGCAAATCACAGCACATGAAGAGCAGAAACAGCCTCTAGGATCGTTTGGAGAGTCTCCAAGAAATGTGAGGAAGGGATGACAGAAAATATCCCAAGGAAAAGCAAGGGCAATCTTGGCTTTAGGCACTGAAATTGTAGGCCTCTCGGGCAGAGTATACCCTGAAAAATCTCGGGCAGAGTATACCCCGAAAAATATGAAACTGAGGAAGCTGGCAATGTAATCTGAATTTGCAAGAAATTCTTCCAGTAATGATGAGCTGCCTGACCAATGCTGGAAAGAATTAATGGAGGATAGTTTAACAATTCAGATCAGAAAAATAATTAAGAAAGAAGCAGCAAAAATGCATCTACAACCTCATTTCGTATCTCCAAGATGCATGGCACCAAACGTGTGAAAGGGGAATAAAAAAAGATTGCACCAACTGCAAACTAAAAGAAAATCTAGTGAGCATGAACAAAGATTAAAGAAGGTGTCTTGTTCGGACAATAATGAACCTTCAGCAATAAAATAAATATTGCAACTGGAAAGGACAAATTGTCCGAGGCGCAACAGCAATAACATTGACTTGAAATATCGTTGCACATATTGCTGATTTGGCGCGCACGGCGCCAACAGAGGAATAAAATCAATTGCAAGATACTGAAAACTGCCACAGAAGAACACAGGGTATCATTAACAAGGATGATGTTGAAGTAGAGAAACTAGAATGGTGCCATGGAGGAAGTCCCACCAAGTAGCAGAAGAAAGTAGGACAAAACGAAGAAATGGAAGCCAATGATAGGAAATTTTGAAAAAAATAGGCTCAAATCACATTAAATTATGAGGGGCGTTTGGATAAGGGTTAGGATAAATCTTTGAATAATGGGCCCACCAGAAGTGTTAGGCAATACTCTGCTGCTGGTCTCTACCTCACTGCGAACTATCATACAATGTCATGAAATGGCCTTGAAAAGACTATAAATCTGGATGTGGATAGAAGGCGCAGCACTGAACTGGGTCTGTTCCTACATTTGCATCAGTCAACCAGTCAGAATTAGCACCACCACGTTCTCAACAAGAAAGGTGACTTGTGAAGCAGTCTAAAGCTCACCACGGTCTCCTACCCTTCTTAACAAAATATTTACGATATGGTCACTCAATAGTTAATCCAGAAATTTCTCTTTACAGCACTCTATTTATGGTCTGTAAAATCTGGAATCTTGACTTGCCAATAAAGTGCAGCGTTATGGGTGGTTTTCCAAGCCAAGACCCTTTTATGGCAGAAGGCTCGCTTTCATTCAGGTCTCCATTTTATTATTTTTCTGTCCCCACTTATGCAGCTAGCTTTTTCCAAGCTTGATACAGGTCTCCTGAAGAGGAAATATCACTGCAGGTGTGGCTTAAATTTGACCACGGTTGCAGTTAGGTACAATGCGGAGGAATAACTTCTAACCTTTACCTTCATGTTAGCCTCTGAAACCACACCTAAGCTAGCAGCGTAACAGCAGACTGAGGCTACAGAAGCAGAATTGATTTTAGAAAATGTATCTTTTCCCTCAAGCATCTCCCTTTGACAATGAAAATGAATGTTTTTCTGTCTTTTATTTGGCGACCTAAAAATGTCAGTTTTTGTCTATGTGGAAGGCAGACACAATGAAGACCGCCTGAAAGTGAACAGAGCTTCCATGTGCAAAGTCTTCTAAATATGGTTTGGAGTAAAAATGAAATGTGCAGATGAAGACAACTGTACTTTTAATACAAACACAAGTAACGTAAACCTCTCAATAAGCTGCTGACTGGTAAACCCCTTTGCAGGCAGTATCCCTGTTGTGAGGTGCTTACTCATGCATAACACATACTTGTCCAGTTTCTAACAACTGGGAAGGGCAATGGTTACCCGCGAGGCAGTCTCTAACTGCTCAGCCTCCACTTTATTTGCTGGTGCGTTTAGGATTTAAAGGAAACCGATTATGCATAGTTGCCAACATTTGGAAAAAAAAATCCAGGGACACTGCAGCACAGCTATTAATTACTTACTTGAAAATTTACCACACCCACTGGCCCAAAGCTCTGCCTACTCCATTCAACCCACATTATTAGCATCATTTAACTCTGCATAGGGTCTACTCAATAAAGAGAGAGTTTCAGGGAATTGTGACGGGAAATTCAAACTTAAGGCGGTAGCTGAGTTGGAAAAATTCTCCCATTCAGCTGCATTGGAGAATTTTTCCAACTCAGCTACTTTAGCCTAAAGTTTGAAATTCCCATCGTAATTCCCTGCAAGACACTTGGCAGGGCTGGAAATGCAATTACCGTGACTGTCCCGGGATAGTGAATTACTCGAGACAGTCTCCAACTTGCCGGGACTGTCCCGGCACAAACGGGACAGTTGGCAGCTATGGATTATGCGGTGTTCAGTTCTGCATGCCTCTTACTTCCGATTTTGGGGCAGTATTTTATGGTGATTTATGATAAAGGCTATTAACAGGCTGTTCAGGGTTTGGATGCATGCTGTGTTTATCAGACACAGGGAGTCAGATGGAAGCGATCGGAGAAGGTCCTTGTTACATGTATGCCTGTATCTGAACGCGCCACTGAGTCATATCATGATTCTGGCACATGCGCTACAGTCCTCCAGAGAAATGGCAGCATGCTTACAGCCAGCAGGTTACAGTAGACCCCTGCGTACATCTCTGACTGCCCTATTATCGTTAAATTCCATTAGCATTATTCGGTCAGTTACTCAGTCAAAATCTAGCTTATTTACCCCCTGAAATACATCATATATTTCACAATTGAAATTCAATGTCACTTTAAAACCCTCGTATTTAAATACAGTGGAGTAAAATAGAATGCAATTATTTATCTTTGAACCCATTTTTTTTATAATAGCTAAGGCCTCTTAAGTTCTTCATTTTCTCCCACACTAGACATTTCCATGCACTTTGTTGCATTGTCTAACTGTAGTGTTTAACAGCTGACTGAGACGTATGTCCTAGCTTCACGCATTGGAGGACAAATCTCGACCAGTTGTTTTACATCACACATTTCCACATCACAAAGGCATCTCTTATTTTGTTCCCATTATTCCTTGAAAGAAACTCTGAACTCTCAGCGCAGGATCAACCCCAACTCCCAAAGCACAACAGCTAATTTCGAAGAAGGGAATCAGTTAAATGTTCTGTGCAATTACAGGCTGTTACCTGTTGCAATCATCTTTTCAATCTATTTCTTTCCCTCTACATTTTTCAAATCCTTAAACCAACTAAGTGGTACACTGAGTTTTTCAAGGTCAATGCAGGTTCCAAAATTACTTTATAACTGTATTTTTTCTTTATTCAAGCCCTGGAAGACTCAATTTGTTCTAAACTTTAGTAATCCCTGTTAATGTTTAGATAATTCCAGCATACATTGGAGGTCTTCTTTGGATCAAAGTTATCCAACATTGTTTTATCTGTGAGCAGCCTCAAGATTCAAGCTAAGACCCATTTCTACACTAAAGGCCTGAACCAATAAAATATAATTTAGTTATATTTCCCGACACTCCCAATCACACCTTTAAACTTCTCTCCTCAAAGGAGATAAAGTTTGCTTTTTCGCTCTGGGAAAATCAATACACCGACATTCAGTCTTAGTGGCACACTTGTCCCATTACAAGCTTTTAAAAATGGAATAATTGAGGAACCTCTATAACAGCAATTACACTGAACTCTCTCATAACTGTATTGACTCTAGATTCCATTTGCGCTCGATGATGGCCAAAAGCAATGAGTAGGAAAACTGAAATGTCGGATATTTATAATTGTTAACAACTTCAAGCTCCAACAACCATGCAGAGAAATCTCAATTCTTTTGAAAACCATAATTTAGTTTTATCTACTGAACAGTACATTTTTCCAACTGACATTGAAGGTCAATGAGGTCACAGTGTAAAATCACAAGATCAATTGCAACATTAATGGTTTCACAAGGTAGTCTTTAACCTCTGGGGCAGAGGGAACCGCTGCACCAGAAAAAGTTGGAACCATCTGCAACAAAAAGGGTACAAAGTTGCTATGCAAGGGTACATCCTTTTTGGAGTCCATGTTTTATTTATTTATTAATTCCACATTAGTCCTATTCTGTAAATGACAAATAGTACACTTGCTTGTATGTGTATACATTTGCAATGAAAAACAACACACCAGCCTAACTTTAATGGCAGTGTCAAAGAATGAATGAACTGCATACATTTCAGAAGCCTAAAGATCCATGTTTTAATGAGGAAATCCATGGAATCCACAACACAAGCAAAGAGTGATATGAGCAGATAGGAGACAGGCAGTTTCTTTTGCCTCTTTTATAGAGGAGTTTAACTACGGTCTATTCTCTAGGATTCAGTCATTTTTCCATTCTCCACTATCCCCGTTAAAAGAGTACAATAGCACAGCCCACCATTGGGGGTAAGACAAATAACTGTGACTGGAACATTTTCGGCCGGGATGCACTATGTAGCTTTGAACCTCCAATGACTTCATTTATCTCCTCTATGGTAACAAGATGGAGGTGGTCAGGGCTGGTTGGTAGGTATCATTGCTTACTGATGGCCTTTAGCCAGATACAATTTTATCACATACTTACTACAGCCATCTAACATAACTTCAGTATCTATCTCAAATTAAAACTTACACTTAGATCCACTATTATCCAGAATGTACTCCAATTTGATGATATGACCCTGTGCGTCCTCTGCCACCATCATGACCTTCCTGGCATAAATTATCTTTATTTTTAATTAATGTTTAATAGTTTTTTGTAAAGCTATTTTATCTACAAGTCAGCCTATGTTGCTCCAATGAAGTATTTTGTTTCCTTTAGTGCCTTCGGTAGTTCACAACAGCCCTCATCAAACCATAAGGACTTTAATTTTATGCACAGATTTTGCAAACAATATTAATGAGTGGTAATCAACTTTTGGTGGCAGACAATATTCCTTTTCTAGTTGGAATCTAAAAAGAATCTGTAAAGCCTTGTCACTATAATCAAGCCCTAGTTATTGTGCAACTAAAACCTGTAGCGCCAAAGAGTTCATCCTCAAGAATATCGAGCTCCATATTAAGAGGGGAAATAGTCACACTCATCGAACGATGCCACTGCAAAAATAGTAAAAATTTACAGAGACCACTGCATCATTTAGAGTGTGTTTCCTGTCCGCACAAAGGTCTTTTTGTAGGTTGGACAGTTCTAAGCCTCTTAATTCATATTACCACCATGTTTTCATTCATTTTGTTGCCCAATATTTTCTCCTGCTCATTAGACTTCGTGATTGGATAAATCTACTAGGGAAAATTACTAGTCTCCAATAAAGCTGACAAGAGAGCATCTGTATCATGAGAAAAGTATTATTCCATTTAAGTCACCTACTACTATTCTTATCCGGTCCAAAGAATAACAAATGTGGATTCTTGCAACGTCATCTTGCTTTGGCAGTTTCTTGGGTGATAAAAATTTGCATCTCTGCTTTTTGTAGAGACAAACCAAGATTATGTGTGATCAACAACGGCCAACTCTATTCAATGCCAAAGCTACCACCTTAATTCATATGCAGTTTGTCACAAGTTCCTCAAATATCCAACAATATTTCATAGATATTAAAATTAACAAGCCATGGCACACAACTCTAATTGAAGTGCGTGCATACAGCAAGACCCAAGATGAAACTACATCATCAAACCACCAGAAAATCCAGCAAAACCCCAGATGGTCGTCTACCATCTGGACAACTAACTCTTCTGCAATAATGTGATTGCTCCAAGTTTCCACTTATCCTATTTTTTCAGTGTTCTCCAGCTAAAGTGCTCTGCTGCCCAGGTGGTGAGGGTTGCACTAAATCGATTCCAATACAAAGAACACTTATGATCCTACTTTCAGCATATGATCACAGTGAAAGCAAATACCTAAGGCAGGGGATATGTGATGGGGATGGGAGGACTTAACCTTTTGAGTAGCCTTTCAACAGAACAAAGTAACAAGAAATTCTGGAACAAGCATTAACCAGTGCCCGTGTGTCAATGACTAAACACCTGCTTGCAATCACAATCATGCACTGCTGTTATAGGGGTTGCATGATGGGAGGGAAGCAACAAGGGATATATGACTTGGAAAAGGCGGACTCCAAAAGGAATATTCAATTTTAAAAAATGCAAACAATCATCCGGCAATGAAAGGATATTACAGATTCAGCACTGATAACCAACATAAGTACTAAAGACAAACCAACGCACACAACACAAAGAAGTGGGTGCTGATTCCAAGTAATCAATACAGAAGAGCTACACTGGAAATATAACTGGAAGAATCAGTGGCAAAAGTGTAAGGGAGGATGGACAGTTAGACGGATAGAATGCCTCGCAACAAGCATTGTAGGTAAGCACTGAGAAAGAAGTACAGTTGACCTGCACAAAGAGAAGAGACTCTTGTGGTGTTAAAATCCACCCAACACAAGAGATCAAATTACTTTGATGAATGTCAAAAGCTTGACCCCTCTCCCTTCCCCCAAGAAGGTCTAGAATATCAGAGTACCTACAAGACATCCATTTGGATATTGTGGATATTCAACGGCGGTCTCAGCAAAAGGACATATAAGCTTACATAGCAACCTATATATTCTGCCAAAAATATGAGGCAACGCAACCATGATACAGAAGGAACATCTTTATTAAAAGACTGCAAAAGGGATGAGACAGAAGATATTTCATGGGCAAATAAAGCACTGAAAAGATATAAATTAGAACTAACAATATGTATAGCCCCATAACCAGGAGGGGCCTTTTTTATCCTATTAATGCAAATTATTGGACATTTCATGGAAAAGACTATCCTCACAGGAGGTAGTACTACTAGAACAGACTCAAAACTATACAGAAATGTCATTAGGCATTTTGATTCGGGGCAATATGTTTATTTCTCGCTCTCTCTCTCTATTATCTGCTAAGCAACACACTGCTTCAACCAGTAAAACCAACTTGGGTAGCATATTGATATTTTACCATGCCTTCGTTTAGGAACAAGTCAAGAGAGAGAAAGGTTAACATACACCAGTCTGGTATACAGAAACAATTTAGAGTGCTGAGATCCAGAAGTAATTTACAGTCAGGTTGATAAAAATAAGGATACTTGCACAGGCAATGAGAAGGGACCCATTCAAGGGGTGCAATGCATTGGTCTCAATAGTTCAATCTATGAAGACCAAATAAAATAAAGCTCTGAATCTTAAAGAAACAAGAGACTGGCTTTATTAGATTACTTAAATAAGTATCATCAAGGGTCAGATCAATTTCTTTAAATCAATTGATGCAGAGCTTTCACTCAGGTTAAATCAATAGACCTATAAAAAGGGAACAAAGTAGGTAAAACTCCTGCATTCAGAGTTAGGCCTAAAATCAACCAGACCTATGGTTAGGGCATCTATAACACAGAGGGGCAGTACTCTTCAAAGAGAAAGGCAAAATAATTGAGCCCTATGCGTTCGATCAGACCATACTCCCAGCAGGTCAAAATGATGCCACAAAGCAAAACAGCAACCTAGGTGGCCTGTAGCCTTGACCACAAACTAAAGGGCCAACTGAAAGACTACAAATCTAGAGATACGAGATAATGTAGAAAATAAAACCAATCTCCTAGAACAGATGATTAGGTAGCTTTTGCAGTCCTTTTTCAAGTTTACCAGTGGGTAGTCAAACAAAACCTAACATCTTACAAACCTGCAACGACACAGAATGTGGCTGATGTAAACCAAACTCCAAGCAAGGTAATATCTCAGAAAACGTCCAGCATGCATGCCCACCACTTCAAGTATAAAGTAATGTATAACTGGTGACAAAAATGTTAAAAAACAGAAGAGATAAACTCCTCCATCTTCCAGACCTAAATATGTAAATACTGTAAAACAACAAACCGTTCTAGACAAGGTCCACAAGATAGGTTTTCTTTGTTGGAAAAGTGGAGAAGAAAAGCAACCCTGCAGTTTTATTTTCTCTAAATACAGAGAATGCTTTTGACACAGTGAATTGACTCTTCATGGACAAGCAGGTGCAAGTATCTGGGACGAAATGAAGGAAGCTGATAATTGAAAACTATTTTGCCACTTCAGTTGTTTAGAGAAGCAATGGCACCATAGGATGGAAGCCTTGGAGCTGGATGTAGGAGAAATGTAAGGTAAGTGGATATCCAGCTAATTAATCATTTGAATCGACCAATGTGAACTCATTTTCCCATGTTGCTGGAGGAAAGGAAAATGGACTTTAAAAAATGCTGAAACATTTAGACTGGACAGGACAGAGGTGGTGAACATGAATGTGCTGACAAGACTTCTGTTCAGAACCACATAACTAGAGGCAAACTCCTAAAAAAAAAAAAAAAAAACAGGGAGTGATCCGGCTGTCACCGATGTACTAACACAGGCCAACTCAACTATGATTAGTATGCGGATAAGCAAAAAGGTAGTCAGAAACATTTATGCTAACATCCATCAGTCAATGGAGATTGAGCTACCATCCATAAGTCAATAGTTTTAAGAGTCTATGCCTCCCCAAAAAGGGCTGAAAATTGCATACAGAAGCACCACAATAAAGTACTTTTGGTTTAACAAAAGATAAAAAACAGCTTTGAAAGGTGATACCATTATATGTTGCCTTTCTGCTTTAGGTAATGCAACAATTTAGAAATATAAATAAACACTGTGCATTGTTCTTTGATGCCTCTGAAGACTAGAGCTTAAGGCAGTCTAGAATAAACTGGTAACTATTAATATAAAAGACTGAAGGGAGCCCACTTATGGGTGAACCTGCTCCCACAGGCATGGTCTTATGTGAAGGATGTAGAACGGACACATCATGTTTTGCAAAAACGTTGCTAAAATTCAAGAACCCTATTTTCTGTATGGTCCCTTTACCTCTACATATATTCTCTCCTCATCATTCAATCTGAAAACCAGAATCCTGCTTTTTCTATTGGCAGATCAGCCTCTCTTAATCAGGTGGATGAATGTCCATCATAGCAGATGCTTTTACCTCTACACATTAACAGGGATAATAGCAGAGCTGAAGGAGCATCCACTAGAGGGATAACTGCCCTCTACCTAGTTCTCAAATAGGGTAGATGTGCAATTGGAAGCTTGAGTAATGAATTTCCCATTTCATGGGTTGATTCAATGGTAAGGTCCTCCACTAAACAAGGAACTATGCCCTTTCCCTACAAATGTTCAAACTCTATTGCTCTCAGTTTGAAGCACATAACTTTCAGTGAATGCTTCAATCCCCAGTATTGCCATATCTTAGAGTCCATTAGTTTGTGACAGGCTAAGAATCGGCAAGGCACCAAGGATGATCTTGGATATTATGTGGCAATCCCAAGATCAGATACCGATCAGAGTGTCTCATAACCGCTTCAAAGGAGAAAGCAGTCATCCAGATAAAGAGAGAAGTACATTTTCTGAAGCTGCGGAAAGGCAGTCACCATTGTCCGAATCTTGGTAAAAACCAAAGTGGAGAATAATCTACGGTTAGTGTTGGTTTTCCCCATTGTGAATCAGATACTCTTATGTCAGAATAGGTACCTGAAATAAGCGTCCCTCATGTTATTTTTTATTCTGGATGAAAACCAGGACCTGACCCAAAAAATCAGCATATTGAACGTCTGCTGGTAGAGTAACTTGTTAGGATTGTAAAGATACAGAATGGGGTAGGGTCCTCCACACTTTTACCATACAAGAACAAACATAGGAATATTATCCTTATTCCATTTCTAAGGGAAATACATTCTTCTAGAAGTAGGAGAATCTCTACCTCCTGCAGAGGAGATTGTAGTGCACAGCTGTTTTGAACCAATGAGGGGACCCATACATTTGAATAAATCTGGGTCAAGTAATGGTAGTCAGACCACATCGAAGGCGGCTCCCAATAGAAGGCATTCAGAATTCTCATGCTTTACTGAGGCTACAGGTAAGGCAAGAAGTTGATGTGATGCCTCTTCAACACCTTACTGGAAACGGAGGAGGAGAAGCTGGAGGTGGCTCCTGCCTGGGGTTTGGAACTGGTCCTCGAAAGAATGAAAGGCCTTTACTGGTAAAACGAGAGATGGTTTTCCTTGTAGCACCATCCTGAATAGCATGCAGTGATTTATTCATGACCATGGTCATTTTGTAATCCTCCTACTCATTGTGCACAGAGACCTGTTATGCATGTCTGAGGACCTTGTACTCAGTAGCCTAAGGTAGCAGGGCAAGCTTCAATGACGAAGTCACAGCTGCAACCAGAGGTTAAAGTCCATTACCCTGCAGCAGGGGTTACAGAGTTGATGGTTTCCAAAGACTTGGGGATGGATACCTAGTAGTACTTGGTTAGGAGCAGGTCTTTACATCCCTTGGTAGTGTTCTCAAGGTCAGTTCCCGATTCCTCAACCCAGACACTCCAAATTTCTGGGGAATGGATACCCAAGACCACTGCCAATGACCAAAGGCCAATGCTGGATGTTCAGGAGCAGGTCTCAGGCAGACAGATGGGTTAGGACCAGCAGTGCTGGTAAAGGGTGTGAAGATGGAGTCTAGGGCTAGCTCATGTGTGCAGGGACTGCACAAAGGTCGGTGGGAGTTACAGCTGAGGCACCAGATGCTGAAGGTTATGTACTGGTACTCATCCACTTTTATCTTGCATAAAAAGAAGTCTGAATGAGCATGTAGGTGAAATCTGCACTTCACAGGTCAGGTAGCTCCACAGACCCCAATATACTGAAAGTAGCACACAGAGTACAAGAAAGGAAGGGGGACATGCCACCTTTTTTAAACATTTGATTTCACTAAAATATCTTGAACGGATTGTGTTATTCTCAGAGGATGAATGGAAAATGTTTAGAATGAGTAAAACAATGTTACAAAATTGGTCATAAGCACACCAATTAATATTGTACAAAAAAATAAACATTCGGTACAATATCCGATCTTCTGTTAAATAAGACATGTGCTGTAGAGTTTCATTCATGTGCCAATAATTAAAGAAGTTGGAACGTTTTGATCGATCCACAGAAAAGTACTAATTTCATGTGTGCCACCGCATATTTGAACCAAATTAAGTTTCTGCTTAATTATTAAGCAAGCTTTCAACATTGTCCTTCATGATATGCAGAACAAAGATTAGATCCACTGTAGCAGAAGTGAAGAAAAAACACACACCAAGTGAAGAACAAAATATGAGCAAGTGAGGATAAGATTTGCACAAGCAACAAGGTTTTACTCCCTAACAGATTGAGTGAAGATTACATATACACCTTTTGCAAGAATCAAAGGTAATGTGATTTAAATGTGTCCATGTGCGATATATGCCTCTACATATGGGTACGTTACAAATGGTTTGCATAATTTTTTTTTTTTTAAACTCTTTTTATTGATAGTGCTCATATTACCATAAGTTGCAGGACAGGATTCATAGAGCATGTGATGGAATAATGGTACACAATACAGTTTAAAACATTTGAGGGCACATTTAGGACATCCACATGTTGAGTTCACGGCCCGACACTCCCACTGCCTCTCTGTATTTCCGCCACGGCCCCCAGACCTTCTTCCATTTCTTAGTACAACCTCTGCTCTTGTAAATAGTTTCTTCGGCTCTCTGGCACCAATCTAGGTCGTGCTTCCATTGGTCCCACTGCGGAGGTGTCTGCGACCCCCACCCACTAGCAATGTTCCTTTTTGCCACTTCGGCTGCCAATGCCAGCCAGATCTCATTATATCTGGACCAATCAGTGGCTCCCTTGATCATTAACAGCAACCACTTGGGTTCCATCGGGACCGGTGAGCCCACCACAGCTGACATCGTGTCCGTGACCCTGGTCCAGAAGGGCACTATTTCTGGGCATTCCCATAGGTTGTGGTAGAAGGTGCCTTCCCCCCCCCCCCCCCGACATCCCCGTGCACAAAGGGCCGACTGACTCATTCCCCATGCATATAGGTGGGTGCGGGGTAGTGTATGCGGTGTAGAATTTTAAGCTGCACTAACCTGAACCTAGAGCGAATTGCTATCTCGCACGGGCTCTGTAAGGCGTCCTGCCAGTCGTCATCCTACAGGGCACCTATATCTCTCGCCCACGTTGCTCGCAGCGCCACCAAGGGGTCGGGCATATTATTTATGAGTTTACGGTAGATGGTGGAAGTGGGTTTTTCCAGTATAGGATCCAGGAGCAGTCTATCCTCCATAGGGGAATACTCCGGGATTGACGTGTCTCGTCGTATGCGTGCGCGCAGGGCATCGGTGAGACGTAAGTAATGGTAGTGTTGTGAGTCATGAAGGTCATATTCCTTTTTAAGGTAGGCAAAGGAGCAGGGGGCATCCCCTTTCCAGACGTCCCCCAAATACTCAATGCCTATGAGTTTCCATCCCCTGAAACAGGTCAATCTAGTCACCTTTGTCAGTTGGTCCCCCAGCCATAAAGGGGTTCTTCCCGTCAGGGACCCCGACCACCCCAGGAACTTGTTTGCCTCCCTCCAGCACTGGACAACCACCCCTGTGTGTGTAGGCCAGTCCTTTCTTGGCTTCCGGGCATAGAGCAATGACTCACAGTTTCCCCCCGGCATGACCATCCGGTCGACTCTATAGGCCGGCTCCGAGCCATCCGTGTATACCCAATCATTAACCACCTGTAACTGTGAGGCCCAATAGTACAGTTTGATGTCTGGGAGGGCCAGCCCCCCATCAAACACCCCTCTCGTCAGCTTGTGTAACGCTATCCGTGGGTTGCCCCATCCCAAAGCAGCGTTCGCAGCGTCTGCGATATTCGTGTGAAAGTCCCAGGAGGGACCGGGTACGGTGTGTTTTGCAGAATATAGAGGAGCCTTGGTAGTGCTAGTATCTTAAACATTGCGGCTCGACCCATGAGGGAGAGGGGCGTTTGCATAATTTATTAATGTTTGAGTGTTCATATGCATTTATCTGCTAGGTATGTGTTAACTATAAATACAGAGCCAGACCTAAAGAATTCCCAACATTAGTTGTAAACTGACAAAAGCACACTCCATCTCAAACGCTTCAATCACCTTATCAGGAGGGCCATTCCACTACTACAAGAAATATGTAACTCCCCCCTGCCTACCACCCCTCCTCTGAGATCACCTTCATGCACCTATCCCCCCACTATTTTGTGTAGAAAGGGAGGAACTGCTAGAATTCACCAATCCTTGAATATTCCATAAAATGTACATCTCCTCAAGTGCTGATCTTCCACGCATCATTGCTTTGCCCCTGTTGGTTTAAGCCTGAGCAGTTCCCAGCATTTTAGTCAATCCCACCTACGACACAATACCACCTATACTGCACTTCAACAACTATATTCCCTGCAGGCAATCTTTCTGCAGGATTGGCCCTGCAGACTGACTTGAGGCTGTTGCAGCAGAATTTAGGCCTCCTCTCTGTTGTTAGCTTGGATTGTAGATTGAGAAGCACGACTCCCTTTGTGAAGCAGTGGATCCTTTGAAATGACACGAGCTTTGGATCCAAACTAAGAGCAGAATGGGACCAGCCATAAACTCCATTCACAAATACTCCTTGGTGGAAGCCCAGTGTTGCCTGTGCCTAGTTCGGGAAGCAAGAGCAAGCCGCTACTACCTCTAGGCACACAGATACTAGCTGCCAAAAGTAGTTCAGGCCCTGTTAACTCGGGACAGCTCAAACAGGAGGTGATCCTATTGCCTGAGGGGAGGCTTGGAGACTTGTTTACTAGTGAGAGCATGTTTCGCTGCCTGTGTGCTCCTCAACCTGTATTTGCACGATTTGGCTAGGTTATCATCATCATCAAATATTCTTTATTTGGTTTATGCAACCATAAAATACATTTACATATATAATTTAAAACAGTCAAAGTGTACATTTTTAAAAGACAATAAATAAACAACATTGAGTTATATTGTGTTGACAGTCGATTTTGTCATACGGGCCACGTTGTTAGCCAACTTAATGATGGGCAGAGGACTCAAACCCCCCCCCCCCCATCTTAAGAGATATAAAATACGTATATACATCATAAAAGGGTATAATGTTATGGGGTTGTTGCACACGAAGGCTAACAGTCACAGTATTCTCTTTCAATAGACATTTCAAGAGAAGATAGTTGTGACAAAACGTCATAAAATAGCATATTGCCACGGACCGTACATGTTACATCTAACTAGTTAAAATGATTTTAGTTAACACCATTAAGTGTCGTTCATAAATGTAAACATTTCAAATTGTCAATTTTATCTCTGGCACTGCTATATATAAGCTGTAATAATCATTTCCCTACTTGATTCCTTAGGCGTACGACTGCAAAAGTAAATTTATAGATCAAAGATATGTATTCTGTTCGTAGAAGCTGGAGATAATACAATGCTGACCTACACTTTCCAATGTTCAAAGCCCTTAACAGGATTATAAATGCTTTCTGTGAATCAATGTGCAATCGATAGAAAAAGAGAAAATGCAACATATTCTGGGGACAGTTTGAGTCGCATGGGCATGGTTCAAAGAGGGAGTCACAATGTTTTTTACTAGGGTAGGAGACCAGAAGATGGGCAACATTGAACCTGAGCCTGGTCAGGTAATACCTTTGAGAATGACATAGGGGAAAGAAAAAGGTATGACTGCATGCGTTCAATGGTTACTAGGGGGAGATATTCTGCCACTCTCTTCTTTGACCCCCTCTACGTGTTCTCTTTGCTCTATAAGTGTATTTTGAACATCGCACTTTTGCTGATGCTTTGGAATGGCGGTAATAAGTTGCGGGTTATGGAAGCAATCAGCTCTCCCTGAAAGATCGAGCTGCTTCTTTACATATATTAACCATGGGATTTTGTGTGTCTGCTCAAGGGACAGGCAGTCATAGATTATTGCTCGGTTAAGTGCAGGTTCGTCCTTTGCCCCAATAGTGCACCATAACATTAGGGGTGCGATTTGGATACAATCATCTCGGGCGACCACGCCTAGTTCCGTGTGGCATAAAATTATCAGGAGACTAATTGGTACTGCCAGGAGTCTTCATAGAAATAGATTTTCTGGTGATTGTGAGACTAAGAATTGCAAAATACCACACTGCTGCCCCGTACATAATGACAGAGCAGCAGCGTGCAGCATAGATGTTGATTAGTGCGTCAAGTGGTTAGGAGCCTAATTTTCTTGCAAATCTGAAAAGAGCCTTGATGGTTTGACCGAAACGCAGCTGCCTAGGCTGTCATAGTTTGGCCTAGTGCCATTCTGCTTCTCCCTGGTCATGGGCAAGTCTGCATTGTGAGCAAAAAAATATATTCAGAACCGTTTGCCCTTCTAGTCCTTCAATCTGGCATGAATTTCAACAATAGTTTTTCAGGAAAGTATAAAGAGGCCCAAGCCGCAGACTTTCCAATTTGTATAGCATATTTAAATAAAATTCACACAGTTGACCATAATTTTGAAAAAGCTGTCCACTGTAGTGCTGCTCAAAACCTGCACATAGTGGCTTGTTTTAGCATAATTACTTTGTGCGACATCTGTCAGAGTATCTGTAACTCACTGACACTGCGGTTACAGCTGATCACTAAATCATTTTCCATGACAAGACATTCAGGCCAAGGTGTCAAAAGGGACGGTCATATGATTAGTCAGGATAATATTCAAGTCTCATGACAGTACTTGGAGAGTACATGGTAAAATAAGCCTCAATGTGCCTTCTATGAATGGTCTAGTTATAGAAAGCCTAAATATGGACTGGTGTTCCCTATTTTGTAAATAAGCTGAATGAAATAGGTGGCAAAGATAAGTGCGTATTGACATGTAAGCTATTCAGCATGCATTGCTTTTGTGTCAACATATCCTGAAATATGTCCTGCACTGTGACCTGCAAAAAAAAAAAAAACATGTTTTGTCAGCTATGGTGTGCAAACTGTCTCCATTTGCCCTTTAACTGATGGTAGCTACAGAACAATGCTTCCTTGAAGGCATACCAACAATCTTTGTAGAAGAAGTTAAATTCTGTGAACTATGGCAACATATCTCAATAAGCTGGAACTTGGAGGCAGAGTGCAATATATTTCCTCGTGGTCTGCTGAGAAGATAGCTTGAAAGTTGTAGCTTGTTATGTCTCTCAAGCAACATCTCAATTGCAAACATGCCCACTTTAGAACGACCTGGATAGTAGTCTCTAACCTTTGGCACCCCAGAAGGGGAAACGTGTACGCAAATATCCTGGACAAAATTATCAGGGTACAGGAAGGCATAATGTGAACATATTAGGTCTTCTCTTGTGGCAAACTAACATGGCATACCTTAAAGTATACACAAATGATCTGCATATATTTTTCATTCAAGCATTCCTGAACTTTCCCGCTTAATATGACTTCATAGTCACTGTTGATGTATGGTCCACATTTTCATAAGACATGTACCTGCTCTGCTGATGTCTAATGCAATACCTTGTGTCAATATTGGCAAAAACAGAGAATTAATTCCATTATGCTTCTACATATAGTACAGGTTGGTTGTATTGTTCGCACAGATCAAGGCCATTTGGCAGGATAAATGTGTGTGAAATTAATAAATGTGTCTGGAATGATCGGAGTGCTAACCTACTGCCCCAAGCTCCAGTAGACTGATGTCATGATATGCTTCTTTCAACATCCACGTACCCTGTATGTAGTTTTCTCCCAACAGGTGCCCTCAACTCACCTGGAATGCAATGGTTGTAATGATCACCTGCAGTCGCATGTTTGGAAAGGTTGTGCATATCAGTACATACGGTATATAACAGCAGCAGACATTTTTAAGTCTCACGCATAGCCAGCTTTTAAGTTTTGGTATATACCAAATCTACTCATACAGAGTCTTTATAAAAATACAACCACAGGTGACAATTACAATCAATGTATTCCAGGCCAGCTGAGGGCACCCATGCGGTTGAAAAGAGCTATTAAGGACAATACTAAACTTACAGTGGGCTTTGGCCCAATCCACTGCTAACTAGGTCAGCTTTCGTGTTAATTTCATTTGCTTACTTATAAAATGGCTTTACTTCCTCTTCTTGTGTTTGTCACTCAGATGAGCATAACTTCTTTACCATTCTTTTCATAGGACGACTTGTATCCTTCCACTGCTTACATTCAGTGCTTGTGTGTTCTTGTTCTCTCGTGTGCTGCTTCAACAATGTAATTCTCAACCTGCGCTTCTCATGTTGCTCTCCCATCCCCTTTGAAGCTCATCTGTTACTTTTCCTCCCCTCCTGGCCCCCCTCAAGTCTTTCTTCTTTCTATATTCTTACATTTCTTTAATTTTACACCCTCCCCACCCCCAGCAGCAGTAAGGTCCTTTGTTGACCCCACCGACTGCTGCAACCTAATTTTTTCAACCCCCAAGGCTTCCCTTAATTTCCATTTTTAATTTTTTTTTACTTTTTTTTTTTTTTTTTACTTTTTTGGGGAGCGTGGTAGAAGCAATTTGCAGGCAGGCTGCTCCCATCTGCAGAATTTTGTTTTTTGGTTTACTGTTCCATCTGCCATCTTGAAAGGGTGAATAAAAATAAAATGGCCTCCACATTGTGGCACATGCATGCGTGATCACACTAGGGGCGCCAAGCGTCATGACGCATTTGTGTGAGGACGCATGCACATGTATCCATCTTCACACCTTCATTTATTTATTATTTTGCTGATGCAACATCTGCAATAACAATTTCTTTCCCCAATACTGAACTGCACTGGCAAAAAAGCATCGGCAAAGCCAATAGGTTCTCACTGGCAAGGCCAAAAGGTGAGACTTATTTGTTGTAGCTTGGCGCCACCTATGAGAAATCCTTGGAAGACTTGCTTGCCTGTGACCACTGAAAGGCTGCCCATTCCTGAATTGGTTTGATCTGCAATTGGGCATTGAGACGAGCGCAACAATGAAACCATCTGCAACAAAAGACTCAGTTTCCAGAGATTGTAATCTCTGGTCAAGGAAAATAAAGTTCAGAAAAAGTTGTAATTAAGAAAAGCCCACAACAAAAAGGTATCTATTATCTTTGGTTTGAGATGCAATGGGTCCAAATGGATGAAGTATCGGAATGGTTTGTGGGACTTGTGCTGGTAATCGCACTTTACTGTAAGCATCGAAGTACGGATAGACATAATTGACTGGTAGTGCAAATTAACTGCTGACATTGAAAGAGGTTTTCTGAAGCCCTTCAGCTGAGACCTTATCCAAATGGCCAGTAACCTGATCAGGTTTATCACTCACCGCAAATAGCAGGTATTGCAAGTGTTTGGCAAATACATCAGTATCTGAGGCATGCATTCTTACAGCCCAATATTGTCATTCAGACTCTGTCCTACAGCAAAGGTATGACCGTGCAAAGTTGAAGTCTTGAAGTGTAATTTACTGTTCTAAGTCATATTCCTGTGATCTAGGATAGGTCTTCATGTACCACCCTTCATTAAGATAAGGAAGTAAACTAAGTACACCCTTGGATTCTTCCGGCTAAGGAAAACTCAGGGGGTGTAACTTCTTCCAAGAGTCATGGAAAGTCTTTTAGCCTTGTGTTAGTGTTCTGTGTTGGGGTGGAACTAGGATTACTGTTTAAATAAATGCGGTATCTGTAGATTATTGCATCACGCTTTGTATTTGCCACCTGAAGTGAAGGAATACTCAGTCTTTCTTCAACTGTTGTAATGTGGTGGTGGAAGTGGGAATGTGAGACTTCTCACTGACTGCCAGTAGTTTCACTCTGCTCAGAGTGCAGCTGGTGCATGAGTGATATATCACAAAAGTACAGTCTCTTGTATCCTGCATGATGTGGCCATCACTGCTCACTGAATAATCTTTTGAAGTCTCTGAAATCACTTCCTTTGGCTAAGATCTACTTTAGGGCCTACACAAAATGGTCTTTCCTGTTATGTAGCCCGTCACCCCAAATGTCTTCCGCTGAGTTTTTCTTGATCTTCAAGGACTTGAGGCCAAACCGCTCTTGTCCAGGACAGGTTCAGCAAGCGGGTCTGTACCTCTGGTTTGAACCTAGAGACCCGCAACCAAGCATGGAAATGAGAAAAGTTATTTGTGGAGATTAAGAACTGTTCATCCACCCGTGCACAAAACATATGCTTTGAGCTGGAGAGGCCTGTGGCATCACAACTATCTTTCAAGACTGGTTTCAGTTGCATCTTCAGTGAAACTGAAGGACATTTGTAAAGCAGGTCTTGGGATTCTCACTGGGCATCTCATCGGTGCCATCGCTCGAGCAATGTCAAACGCTGGAAATGCTTGTCTTCTTTCTCCACACCAGTAACAGTGGAGAGACTTGGGATTTCCTCCTGCTCCTTAGGGTGTTTCTGTAGAAGCATCTGCTTCTCCTTCTGACAAGACAGTTATCCAGCACGCCTTCAGAACACAAACATCTTTTAGCAGCAAAATATCTAGCATCGGACAGTCTGCTTTGTTGTGATCCCTGAGCAAACAGATTGCAAACCAAATTTCCATCCTCCCAGGGCACTCATTCAAGGAACATCATCTGAATGGAGTATTTTCCTAACTTCTAGTTTTAAGTTAGTTGGGGCCATTTTCATTTGACCTGGGACCTTGAGAAAGGCCCTGAAAATTCTCACACTGGACAATGAATGCTTCCTCTCAATCTCTGCTGGTTATGTGCAATGCAGATATTTTGTCACACTGCTGTTAATGGAAAATCCCAGGTCGTGCTTTGGCACCAAGCAGAATATCAAATAAAAATATTGAAGATGAAGTCTGTGTTCAGACGCATTGTAGACTTCAGAGTCTTACAGGGATGAGTCATTCGGGTTAAGTTTGGAGCCAGTTTTGACAAAAACGATGTGAAATATTCCGAGCCTAACAGTAAATTGGGAATATCTACAATGGAGACAATCTGCAAGCAAATCTTTGTGGGTTCTTATCAAGTGTGCTATGGGAAAACATCAAACAAATGCTCGCTCAAAGGTAGCTTACGACGAGTGCAAACAACATGGCAAGCATTCACATACTCCATACTCAATGCAGCACTACATTTATATGTGAAAAGAGCAAAGTAACATTAACTCCAAAAATGTGTAAGAAGCAGACAATTACCCATTGAGCAAAATATTACCTGTTAAAATCAAAATTATGAGAACGGAGAAAACGTCTGGATATTTGGCTAATACTCCCGGGGCATTCATGGACATGTACTGTTCACAAAATGTCTCAATGCGCCTGCCGATAAGCTCGTCAAAAGTTGCACTCCAAGCTCTTGCGACGCTTGATGTTCCTGAAAACAAATCCGAAGAAATGGTTTAAAAAATGGTCATCGTAACCCTAGCATCCTGTAAGTACGGACATATGCTCAAAAGTTTACAAATAACGCTATACTTTTGAATAACATACAAGAGGTTACGTTAAAGAGGAATACGTTAAAGACGCATAAAAAAATAATAATGTGCTCAGTAAATCTTTACGCATTAACTACAAGATACCTGATATTTTTAGATTTAAAAGGTTCCAGCAAATAATTCAGGCGTGTAATTAAAATAAGTAGTTACCAACTTGAATTTAATATGTACAAACACTTGCGAACAGAACAAGCAAGCCTAACACTCACCGATATTCACATTGTCCCCAATAAAAGATATTCAGCAATCTTTATCCTTGCACTGTAAACCTTGCCACATCAATGCTACAAACACCCCTCACATATGACATACTTTCTACTGGTTTATGTCACTAGAGTTCAGTCCCTCCACCCAGTCATCTTTCTGACATATTAGCCACTTCATTTAGGTGATAGAGCAAGCTAATTACAAACCAATAAACACATGCTAAAGCGGTAAGAGACCTATCATTGCTTGGGCCACATTTCAATGTCTTCTCATGTGCAGACAACAATATGATGCTCTTTTCCCCCACAGCCAATTAGGTTTTCACAACAGGGGAATTATATGCACAGATTCCTTTGGCATTTGGCTCATTTGTGAGCCTTTCAAATGTCAATGAATAACTGAAGGCTGCAGGGAGGTCACTAATTTGTACAGGATCACACATATGGCGAAGTAAGGACACCAAAATTACCACACAGATCAGACCAACATCAACCACTCACTATACCACAGTGACTGCCAAGTACATGCTTGAGGACTACAGAGAAAACAACCAATTTCCCAACAGTTCACTCCTTTGATTGCTAGTAAGGCTGGGTCAAAGACAGTCACAAAGTTTTTTCATGAGCTGTGCTGGAAACTACCTTCTAATACGATTTAGTCAGTCTCTGCGTCAAAAGGGAGTTCCAGTTCCATGTCTGTCTGATTTTATTTGTTTTTGGACCATGTGTTACTTGGGTTACATATGGTGCCATTGGGAGGCACCCCATGTTTCACATGAATTTATCAAACATGGGCTAGGGCTTTTATAGCTGGGTGGTTTTGAACACTTGCTCCTGATTTCTGTAAAACAGGTATGAACACCGTCAAGACAAAGTTGCTCTTTTCTTATACCAAAAGAGATGAAATGATTACCACTGAGTTGGGTCATAGTAACAGGTTTTTGGCAGTGGTATGAAACAACTGTAGCAAGAACTCCATTAAAAAGTTACCATTTTTGTTATATTCATGCACCCAACATACATAACAAAGCATGTGAATAAAGCAGCTTAAAGTTGAACGTCAACCAGCTATTGTTTAATATTAAGTGATTTTGTTAATTATCTGTATTGCGCTTTGCGAAATAAATCACTATGTTTAGAAGAGTTTGACTACGTAGGTGTGTGCATGGCTAAAATGCTTTGTGGTCTTCAACAAAATCAAAACTCTAAAGAGAACTCTCAGTCCTATGGGTCCTATTCAGCCTTGCTTCCCGTGCTTAGCTTGTTCACGGTAGGACTGGTGATGAAATGAAGCTCGTTACAATGGTCCATTTAATTATTTATTTATTCTGCTCGAGGTAGTCCCCAGAACCCACACCTTTTTCCTGGAAACTTCAAACATCAGTTTGTACAGCACACCTAGTGACCTGTTGGCTTTCAAAATAACATTTATCACAATATAGTGGCAAATCTAAAAAGAAAGGCAGCAGACAGCTTGGCTAAGCCATCGTGCAATTAGTAAAACAGTATTAAATACAGCTTGTTTAAGGCTTCAGTCAATGACATAGGTTTGATGTGTGGCAAAATATTTAAAGATTCAATACTGGAGATTCAGAATAAAGAACCTGGCAACATGTAATAATGTTATCTGATTCTGACAAGACTCTGCAGGGTTCATTTACTTACACGGATTAGGAAAGAAAGGCTCTCAATTTTGACAGAAGAGCTGAGGCACAATGAGATTAAGGCTTCTGCCCAAGAGTATAAAAAGTGGTCCCATGCAAAGCGCAATACAGTGACGAGTCTCTGATCTCAAGTACACTCTGGTTTATTTACAGAAATATGTTTGTATAATCAACTGAATGTAAGAGTCACTCCGCCAGAGAAATTAACAAAATACTTTCTTTAGAAAGTAAGTTAAGAAAAAGCTGCTTAAATTATTAACAGACCCAGGAATCTCCAGAAATCTGGTATCTTTGCAACTTCAAATTGAAAGTTTTGGCATATTCAGAGGCCTACCATGACACAAATGATGGTGAAGCTACGGCGCAGGCTAAAACCAAAACCCTGAATGGACCTGAAAAAGACAACGCTCTCATATTAAGAAACTGGAATAATCAGACCAATGACATAGGCAGACTCTTACTATAATTCGAACTCTGGCATATCACCTTCTATTATAAGGGCCTGGATGTAATGAGAATCTTACTATATTACGCTATCTATGGCATGACACCAGAAGATGCAAGTCATGCCAGTGACTACGTAAGTTTTGCATAACTCTCCAAAACTCTGTACTAGAGAAGCCAGTAAGTAAACGTTTCAACACCACTGCTCTTGATAGAATTATTAGTTTCCCTTTTGATTATGACTAGAGCAGGAGGAATAAACGACATTGACATGGATTCCATCTCTCACCAGCCCCATCTACTGTCAACCTACTTGAGCTATCACCCGAAATCTCCAAGTACTTAGCAAACTGTAACCTATAGCCTTTTCTTCTGATGCAAGAGTGAAGACAACTGGAAGGGGGGGGCAGTATGTGCTTCAAAGAGAAAGAAAAAGAGGAGCACGAAGAAATGGTTACTAAACCATGGTTTTCAAAATCCGACAGTCGTTGCCCTTTAAAGTGACACAGCAAGCTTTAGACAAAGGTGCGCTCATCTGAAAGAGGAGTAGAGTACTGTCTTGAGAGGATAGATTGACATCAATATGAGACAGCCTGCGGAGGGAATCTGAAGTTTGATAAATTGACACCTGCGCATAGGTTCCAGAAAAAAAGCACTATTCAACCCATTGTCATGGCATTTGGAAAAGTTGCCAGAGAAGTTGATGAGCAAAGGACATATAAACCCACTTGTGCTAAATAACATTACCTTATCTTGCCTGACAGTACAACATCATTCAGACATAGAATACAACTTGTGGAATGTCTTATTACAATCAAATGCAAATTAGAAAGACTGTTATCCATGGTTGGCCTTGCTTTCCGGGGTGACAATATTATTGTTCAAGCACTCACAGTGAACTCAGTTTGTGAACTTGACACTAAAGACCAAGAATAACTTTTTTTTTTAAACTCCCCCATAAGAATGGGTGCATCATTTGTATAGCCCTTTCTTCACTTATTTAGCACTGTGTGTGTGAAGCACATCTCCTGATTTCTTATATAAATATTGTAATGCCAGCATGCCTCTCTACAACAGGAGTGGGCTAATATCCAGGAGCCTGGGTTGGAGGAGGAGTTTATGAATGCAGACTCTGCCTCAAAACATCAAAAACTATTTATATGTTCCTGCACCCGGCTCTTGAAATCCAGGAACTATACCAAGTAAATAATAGAGTCTCCAACTGTTGGCTTCATGCCGTACTCTGGTCTTTATTTTGACCTGAATTCCTTCTAGAATGGGGTTTGAAATCAGGTTGCCCTGCAAACTGCAGGTAAAATATTAACACTGGCTCCCTTATATACGCGCACACACACACACACACAGAGTCCTAATGACAGTCTAACTACATTGAGGTTCTAGGACACAACTGCCCTGCCAGTTGTAATCCGAACTCTTACCTTTCCTAGGATGCAAGGGAATAAACAGGTCAAAAATGACCAATCTTTCCAAAGTACAAAGACTAAATCATTTTGAGTCCCTGCTGAGATTATAGCATAAATCAAGAAAGCCTAATATCTCTATTAAGGGAGTGGGAGTAAGGGAGTGAGGACTGGTCACCACAAGGAGTAGGATACCAGCTATGTTCTGGGTCACCCACCAGACTAATGGCCCTATGTTGGTGACCTGCCATATATCACACATGTACTACCTTCCTTCTCTTGCTCTACATCCTGGACAAGGATTGCAGAGAGCTCCTGAAGATCTGGAACACCTAAAGAAATCTGACTGCTGGTGGCTCGAGTCAGCCTAACACAGACATCACAGTAATCTTGCTGTAAAGAATAAAATGTCTTCTCATTATCACAGATATACACCAGGCATGCTCAATTACTGTACAGTCAGTGTTGTGTTTGTGAGGACCAATAAACAAGTTCCCCAGAAATAAGTAAATGATAAAAAATAAAGTGACTGGAGGATTAGATCGATGTTTACAGATTCTGCAAAAAATAACACTTAGCCTAGAACGTTAATGGAGACATTGCTATGACAAACTGATGCCTTTCAAGGAAAAAATTGTATCATTATTTGTATCGCGATACTAGAAGAAGCTACAGACCACACACAGACAGGTCACGGCCAATGGATTCTCTTACGTGCAACAAAGAGTGTCTCGGATTCTCATGACTATCTAGGCATTGCCTGCTAAAAATTAACAAGTATTCTTCATGCTGAGCAGGAATATAAACTTTCACATGATCTCAAGTTCCATTACGATTGGATTTCCTAAGGAAGAATGGACTCCTATGTTGGAAAAAAACACGCTGACTTCACCGGCACATCTGGTCGATATCAAATCTATTGTTCTTGGACGGACTCACTGATTGCACACAAATACAGGCTCTCATTTTCTATTTATATTTATTCTTCATCAATCTTAAATATTTATTCTGCTCTATGCTTTAAAATCCAGCCCAGGGTAACCCTCTTTAGAACTTCCCAAAGATAGAAGTATTGTTGAAGGGAGTAAACCAGATGAAGGGGATACCCACCATGAAGTGACTCTGACTACGCTGATAAGTGAAACACAAGAGCTATATTAATGCATAGTATGTTTGAGAATCAATGCCACTAAGCAGAGTTAACTAAGGTCTTTCCTCTTTCTGCACAGAGTTGGATCCATTGTTGGCTCATGTATTTTCACAGGACGTTGAGTCCCGGATGTACTTTAACTGTAGCACAGTCTTAAATCATTGCTCAAGCATACAAGAGTAGAGGCTGCTCCTCAGGTTTGAACCAACCTCCAACCAAACGGTCACAACTCGAAACATTCCTGCTTCACTGACTTGAATAGGGCAGGCAACCAACAGTGGAATATTTAGAAAAATCCAGCTAATCGTGCTGGCGATTTTACAACTAACTTTACACGGGATTCTGCGTTTCCAGTGGCCACCTCATTGCTACCGCAAATAATGATCAAACTGCATGCTTCATTCGATGTAAAGCCGCCAGAGACAAACTGGCAATGCAAATGAAGGGACTCCTTTCTACACCGTTTGCACAAAGAAACCCACACCACACAGATCTCTGAACGTTAGAATTCCTTTTCCTCTTTGGTGTGCTTGTAATACAACTTATGTTTATTCCCATTCATTAGTTTTGACCTACACTTTGGGCGTTACATTTTGTTTTTAAACAGCAGATTTGATAGAGAAAACGGGCCAAAAAAAAAAAAAAGGTTTGAGGGGGAAAACAAAAAAGATTCGAAGAATAATAAACAAGATGCAAATGCACTATTTGATATAAATCCTAGCAGTCAAGAAGAAAATGGTTCTGTTCATATACTCCTCACTGGAACACAACTCCTCTCCTACGTGTACAAAAATAAACAATAAATATGGCTCTGAGAGGCTAAGATAACACTATACGATGTTTCACCAAAAGGTTTTTGGTTTCACATTTTTAACCCACATTCCTCCCCATTAATTATAAAACAGAGACGTGCATGCAACTTTGGCAAATCTTTGGTCGTGTCCATACATTTGGATCCCTGGTCATACTAGGGACGTGAGATGCACTGAAATTTAAGGCGTTTGAATACACACTTGTTTGAAAACTTACCTTCCAAATTTAAATGTGGTTTGGCTCAATCTAAACTGCCATGAAAATCAATTTATCGAACTGCCCGTTTGACAATAGTTGTGGTTTTTTATTGAGAATTACTTTCAGTGAAGATAGAATCAGCCTAGACCATTACTGCTCTGATAATTTTCAACTTCAGTCCAACTCAGACCAAGATGTGACCAGTCACAGTAAAAACATGGCTCTTGTCAATGGACCAGAGCAAAAATACTGAGCTATATTTCAAAATAAACAAAAGCCTTAGTTTTTCTTTCAAATGCCCAACATGTGGCTAATGAAAAGCTCAGTTGTTAATATAGTTTAAATACAACATGACTGAATTGAGAAATGTCACTTTATGTACAATGGCAAATTTTAATGGCAAATCTACTTGAACGTAAGGAAACTTGACACACAATACAACTGAAATATAATGTAAAAGGAATAGGAAACCAGCATCGGCAAAACTAATAGGTCTTGCCTTTCGAACCTAATGGTATTGGCAATGCTTATTTTGCAATGCTGCAGAGCACAGGCAAAAAGAAATGATTTTTGCAAATGCTGTGAAGAAACAGAAAAAAAACAAAATCGCAATAACGTGTACACTTATCACGCAGCTGCCATTTTGCTTTCGGTTCCATTTACCGTTCCAAGATTAAGTGGTAAAGAAAAACTAGTTTAATCTGGTATGAAAACGCTTTTACAAAACTGAGAGGTCCTGCAGAAAATTGCAGCTGCCCGGTCCTCCATAAATAACATATGAGAGTGCTTGGTACTGAAGGAGTTAGTGGTTAGTAGGGGAGAAGGCAGCATAGGAAGCCACGGAGGGGCGTGGGGAGTGGGAGTAAAAGAAAAAATTAAATTAAAAAAGCTAAAATGGCTGGATGCGGAAGCAATGGATGAGTGGGAGCAAATCATGGTCTCTGTGTGTTGAACTTGTTAAACAACAGTTTTCTAGCTTTCTTCTAGTAGAATGAAAAGTATTAATTTACAAGCTTACATCCAAAGGTTATTCCCTTTCCGCACACAAACAAAAAAATATTAGAGGGAACATTAGTCCACAAGATGGCTTTCACAAACATAGTTAAAAGCTATTTAAAGGCAAGATCTAAAAACAATGTTGTATGCTGATCCAATATTTTTACAATGACAGTACAAGTCTATCTCCTCAACCTCTGGACTACAGCAATGCTAGCCATGTTCAGGTCAATTCATAAACAGAGTGAAATTTTAGAAAAAACCCTATAAGCACAATACACTTTTACTTACAAGTAATTTAATAATTAACGTAATTTTTTTTCATGAACTAATACACGTAAAAAAAAAGTATGACAGTAAAACTGTTCATTCTTCAGGAAAAATCTAACGAAAAATATCAACAATTTGTTCCTTACCTATGTAAAATTCATGACTTATGCTAAGTTGAAGCAGGAATACACTACTACCTGGAACACAGTGATCACATTTCTGTTTTGTGAATCTTAAACCATGCTTTGCAATTCTTAAACCATGCTTTGCAATTAGCTTCTTTGTGCAATAATGCTCACCTGACCTCAAGTGGCCTAACAGACCAGATTTAATGGCCTCCTGGAGCGGGTCCAATGGATCCACCCACAAAGTCCTCACAGAGAAGCAGGAAGCATGCACAAACCGAATACCCGATGAGTCATGAACAATAGGTAAGAATCTGAAAGAATGAAGTCTCAAGCGTAGCAAGTTTGCCTTTTTAGACCAGTATGGATTTAACAATACGTGCGCTATCAAGACAGCAATGCAATCACTGATGTAGCTGGTTCTAAAAGTCCTCTTCTAGCTTACAATAGTTCACATTCAGTGGACACAGCCTCATCAGGCACCGTCGTCACTGACTGGCGCAGACAACCAAAGATAACCATATCAGCTGCTAGGCTGCAAACATATTGAGATGGCTAAAGAGGATTCTTGGAACTGGCATGTCAGTCGCTCCGCTTTCAGAAATTTCATTTTACTTTAATTTCCTCTTTCTTTACTTAGAATAACTTTGGGAGATTGCATTGCAGGAATGCTTTCCGACTTGAATGTAAAATAAAATACCTTGCCCTATTTTCCTCCCAGCATTTCAAATATATTGGCTTCCCCGAAATCCTTGTCTAATTTTAATGAAGAAGCATGATCTTTAGTAAGCGGACACTGAACTGCACATTTTACTCCTCTGTGGAACATGATTCTCTACAAGGCAGAATGTAATTATTACCTACATGTATTGGAGGATGCGATACCTTTATGAACACGGGCAAACATTAATCTTGCCACATTAAACAGCTGCAATAGTCTACTTCAGTTCCAAAAAACAGTTGGAAGGTTGTGCTGCATGTTTCTATTGAAGGAGTAGGTCCTCTAGTAACCGAACAGCGTGGATACTTTTCTTAGGGGCAGAACGTAAATTTTAAGGACACATATGAGCTACAATGCCTGCATTTGCACTTGCAAATAATATTCTGATTGGATTCTTGAGCTGCTGGTATGGTTGAGATTGTCATTACAAAAGGAAACGTTTATGGCAAGACCGGAGACTCATATTGTGCTTCGCTTAACTTACTTTAATCTCAATAGTAGCACTCAAGAATGATAAGAAAACTACATTTCCCATAAGGCTTAGCACAAGTCAATCTGAGAATAGTAATCCAAACACACCAATCAGGATCCCCTTTATCACCTATCATGACTGCAAGCAGCTCTCTTTTCTTGCTATTCACAGTCAAGACCAGTATCTTTCCATATACTTTTTATTGAAACATTGTGTTCGGTCACTGCTGATTTACTACTGTTTTAATGCACATAGGTTTTTTAAGGGCAGGTTTACTATATATTTCTAGTATCCTTTCATGGTATAAGTTATGCAAAGTTGAAACATCTGATAGCTCAAGTTTTGCAGCTCCACACTGCAAAGATTTTCTTCAGCCAATGAGAGTGCTCTTTCACATCATCGGCAATTCTGTAGGGGCCTTATTGTTTCACCATTGTGCCGCCTATCTCTCAACGTCGCTTCCTTTGGGCGTGGCTTTGCCCTCAACTCTGGCCACTTCTGGCTAAACAGTGTTCAACTGCTCCTGTCGTTCCTTACTCTGCCTCGCCCCAAGGGTGCGGTTTGCTTCCTAAGGCCAGCCTCTACAGGAACAAAAACATTTGATGTTTTTAACCCCTTCTGGCTTACTTCCTTGCACATTAGACTTTACAGTTGTTTTACAAAGCTGGGTTTATTGCTACGCATCTCTCTAAAGAAAAACCTGATTGCTTGTTTAGTTAATTAATCTATAAAATGTCCTTGATTATATTTTTATGCGCATCTCAGTAGTTTAAAAAAAATGAACTCTGATTTTTCCTCCCCATTTCATTGTGAGGACGACAGTGAGGATTTTAAAAATAAGTTGAATTCTTTCATACAGTCAGTTCAACAAGCTGTGTCCTCATCTATGAAACAGACTACAGAAATATTGAAAATACTGTGCAAAACATAATGACTAAAAATACATTGGCCCATTCTATGGGGTATTGCAGAAAGTGCAAAGAGCATAATAAGTCTGTAAAAATATCTATGATATATGGCAATGCAACTACTACTTTAAACAAAGATAAATAATCTTAGAAAAAAATCATCAAGTGTGCAACTGGTTGGTGAGTTCTCCTCACACATGGAAGAGGGTGATAACCATCCTAGTCCTTCTTTGAAGGAGGAGATTATGTCTGCAAATAAACAAACCTTTTCTCAAATAGTAGTGTATGATATACAAGATACAGGCATTGACAATTATTTTCAGGATACTGATGTTGACAATAACAAAGGTGCTGACTATTATTTAGGTGGGACCTCCGGATTAAAACAAAAAACAAACTGCCTATCTCCTCAATTAGGCAATTCAAATATGAAGTGATTTTGGACTCAGGGGGGGATTCCAACCAATGTTTGAACCTAAATTAATTCACCACCACAATTCTACTGAATATGTCCCTACTGAGTATGTGGGTGAATATATTTCAAACAGACTTTGCTTGGCTTTTGACAAACAAATTTGTTCCAAGATGAAATTGGAGTATCCTAAACACTTCTTTGCCCAACAATATCACCTCAACACTGGCCATAGATCCAAATATGTTAACATTTTTCTCAAAATGTTGGGAAAGATTAAAGAAAAGGAGTCGACAAGGCCTGGTCCACTTCCCAAGACAATATATTGGATATGGTGGGTTCTTTATCTTAGATATTGCAGAATCGGCTACATTAGAAAGCTCTGTGATAGATGCAGCAGAATTATCCAAGTGGTCTCAAAGAACAATAGGTCTCTTGGGAAATGTCAATCTGGCTATGGCTCATGAAGGAAGGAAAGATCCTAAACTAGTTTAAAGTGGACGCCAGAGTAAAGGTGGATGGAATGGTTTTTGGAGTGTCTTTTATAAAGAAATTGAGAAAATAAGTTACTACTTTTGCCTTGTTAAAGCCCAACAGACGCTTCAATAGGTATCAGAATTATAGAAGACCCTTCTCCTTCTACAGCTCACTAGATTTCAGACCTCAATTCTACCCCCAAAGGGGCAGACACTCCCAAAATTGTAGAGCAAGATCACACAGAGGTTCAAATGCAACCGGTAAGCCAATAGTCTAGCCTTCAAATTGTAGGTGGTCGTTTAAAATATTTTATCCCAAAACGGCAGGTCACTAATGCAGACCCTTGGATGGTGGCTATGATTAAGGGTTATATAGAGCTTTACATAGCTCCTGTTCAGGAATATCACCCTGCTCTTCTAAAATGTCTCTAGAAATACATTCTCTTGCATCCCAAGAGGTTTAAGCTCTTTTTTAAAATAACCAACAGAAGAGACAAAACCTCATCCTTCTGGTTTCAGAAGTACTATATTTCTAGTGCGGAAGAAAACACCCTGTGACAAATCTAAAGAAATTAAAACCAATTCATTGTCTATCATCACTTCAAAATGGAGACTATAATTCTTCTAGGAGACTCCTTATTATAAAGAGATTGGATGGGAAGAATAGATTTCCAAGATGCATACCTAACTATTTCAATTCATCCACAGTACAGAAAATATATACAATACCAATGGAAAGACAAACCCCAATCACTTTTCTTCCCTTCCATTCGAACTATCATCAGCACTTTGCTGCCTTACAAAAGTCATTAAGCCAGTAGTTGCATTTCTCAAATCTCAAGGTATCCAGTTAATAATTTATCTAGACATTGTTGTGATGACCTAAGATCTTCATATTCTCCAGTCTCAGATTCTTATCACATGCTTCCTGCTTCAAGGTTTGGGTTTCATCGTTAACCAGGAAAAATCTATCCTGAATCCCTCCAAACAGATGGAATTCTTTGGATTTTTAATATACCCAAAACCTCCATTCTTCACATACCTCAATCAAAAGTAAAAGCATTAAAACTAGGAATTTCTCATTCTTCAAGCTTCGTCCATTTCTATTAAGAACTCTAGCATGAATTGTAGGTCTTCTCTCCTTATCAACACAGGCTACATTTCCGGGTCGGTTTCATTATCGAGCCAATTCAAAGGTTAAAAACGTGTCATCTCCACAGAGGTTTCGCTTATTCAGTTATTATGGATTAATACCACAAGTCTCAGATGGAACTTTAGTGGTGGCTAGACCACTTACACGCATGGAAAGGGAATTTTTGCTTCAGTCCCAGATCTAGTATTAAGCGGCTGATGAAGGTCTGACGGTGGGGTGCATAATGTGGTCAGTACTCAAATGGAGGTACATGGTCACAAGAAGAGACCACCATGCATATCAATTGTATAGAGCTGCTTACCCACATCTTTGCAATTCAGAATTTGGAGAAAAAAAACAAGATAAGTTGTTCCATTCTCCTTCTTATGGACAATCTCACAGCAGTGAGATATATAAATCATGTAGTGGGAATACAATTCAGACCCATGTTAGGGTTAACAAAGTTTTTGGGAGTTCTGTCTTCTACGCAGACTCTCTGTAGAGCAGAGTATCTTCTTTGGAATCTAAGAATGGTAGCAGATTGGAACTCATGTTATTTCCAAGACTCTAGTGATTGGAGACGGCGTCCAACCATATTAAAAAAACTCTACCACAAATGGGGACATTTTGCAATAGACCTTTTTGCTTCACAACTGAACTCTCATATTCAATGTTTCTTCAGGTGGAGACCAGATCCTTTGGCCTTGCAACAGACGCTTTCCTCCAGGAATGGTCACTTGAAAGCAATAATGCCTTTCCTCAATTCATCATGATCAGCAGTGTATTAGTTCAGGGAAGATGACAGAAAGCATACCTGATTGTAATAGCTCTTTTTTTGGCAATCTCAAGTGTGGTATCCAACCCTTGTAGACTTAGCAATGGACTTTCCAGTGTTAATACCAACTGTTCCCACATTTCTTCCAGATTCCCATGGTCACATGCACAAATTTATACTAGACCACACCGTAGTATTAACTGCTTGGAAGTTATCAGGGTAGCTTGGTCCACTCCATACATTTCATCAGAAACTGCGAACTATATCAGAAAAGCCTGGGCTCCTGGAACGACTTTGGCATATAAAGTAACGTGGACTGTTTGATCAAGCTGGTGTTTAGGAAAATGTATGAATCCCTTTTCAACTGATATCACCTTATTTGTAAATGTCCTTACAAGCTAGTGAAGGTAAGATTTACTGTATAGTAAATACTTATCGCCCTGCAATTTCTTCAAACTATCCTCCTAACAATGGAAAACCAGTGGGAGAACATCCCCTCCTGTGTCGACTTTAAAGGGAGTGAGATTTTGTTATTCTTGTCTTCCTAAATACAGTCAATTGTGGGATGCCAATTTAGTTCTCAACATGTTTCTAAATTGGAAAGCTGACCATCCATGGACACTTAAGAGGATTTCTGAAATGTTTACTATGTTACGTTTAGTGCCTATAAAACGGCTTTTAGATGTAAAAGCAATAGATAATCTGACCGCCATCATATGCCTTTGATTATATACTCAAAAGTATCCAGAAGCTACTGTTCGAACTTATTCAAAAGCAGAGCCAGTGAAATCAATTCATAGGCTCATGTGATTTATTTCACAATTTTTTGGATTATTCCAATATATTCAATGACATTCAACTCATGTCAAACATTAAGGGCAACACAAACATATGAAATACACGAACATTTAACACATATATATACACAATCTTTACAAATGTGTATAATATATCAGTGATTTTATGTGCAATTACAGAAACACAAACAGGTAATCAAAGCACCAGTCCATAAATCAAAGGTAGCAATAAGGCGGAGTAGCAAGTCAAAACTTGCAAACCACTATTCAATCTCCTGCCTTTGGGCGTATTTTTTTATTTTAGAAGACATACAAAGACAAATTTGATTTCCATATTTTATCGTTATTTTCCAAATCAACCGAAATTATGTTTTTGCAATTGTTTAGAAGTTTAGGAACAAAAGACTAGTCATCTCAGAACGTCCTCAGGCACCCAACTTCTCATCTTATTCAGCAAAACCCACAAACCAGTTTCTTCTCCCACTCTAGCCAGGTTGGTCACATGGATAATGTCCTTGGTGGGCATTGATACTTCCATATTTGCAGCCCATTCTTCAGGAAGGGGGAGGGGGGGGGGGGCGGTTTCATGGCATTAAATCATTTTAGTTAGGATCACGCTTAGAGGACATTCTAAAATTGGCTGACTGGTCAAACAATAACACTTTTTGTACCTTCTGTTGTGAACCTGTAACTACTGCAACATCTGATGTAATAAATATGCTTTAAATAAGCATAGTATGTGACTCCGGTCCCAACATAAAATGTAGATTGTTCAAGTGTTAATGAAGGAAATTGTAAATTTTATTAAAGACACAGAGGTGAGTATAATCCCAGCTCTTAGATCTCAATAACATATTCTCTCCCTCTTTTTTCAATGCTATTGATTCATACAAACACCTTTACATAAGAGATTTTCAGACTATTGCAGAAACTCTTGGATTTACTCTTCAACTATTCGTTCAAAGGATCTTCACAAAGTTCCAATATCCACAGTATTTTCTCAATCCAGGACTATCTTTACAGAATTTCCCTAATAACCTTTTACTTCATTGTTGGCTGTTTATATTGTTTTTCTAATATTTACACTGTTCCACAATACTTTGAACTACTCACTAAAGAAAAGAAGACTACTTGCAGTCAAGATAGGTGTTATAGCAGTTTCTTGATCCTGAATGGAGCGTTTGTTATACTGTTCTTATTCTACCATTCACTTGTGCTAACCCTTATGGGAATATAGATTTCTTGTAATTCTTGACTGCTGCTTTTGAAATAAAAGCAAGTTATGAGAAGCATAATACTCGCATCTGTGTCTTGATTTTCTTCATTAACACTAGGAAAATCTACATTCTCTTACATGATACTGGCCTGCTTTATTGCATTAACTGAGCCAGCCCTCTAGTAGGAATATTATAGTTTTTATGTAAAATGTACACAAGTACGAAAGTGGCTAAAAACCTACATAGAAAGTTCCAAATAAAACCCTCATTACATTATGGAGATTCCACTTTGATTTGTACATCAGATCATGATTACACTTAAGCCACGATTATGGGTGTGCCGGAGTTTTCCAACCCCTATGCAAACACTATTTTCGCAGGGGTTGGAATTTTGAGATGTGCGTACTTTACCGCACCACGTAATTAAGGGGTTTAATAAACTCTGCACTCATTAACATTTAGCAGGTCAAACTGGCTGTAGTTCAACAGGCAGAAAAAAAAATAACATTTGCATTGACATGCTTATTTTTGTGAAGTAAGCATTGAAATCTGCATATTAGGCATATTTTATTACACTCAAAATCCAAACCAGAGTGAGTCCTATTTTATTGAATGCAATAAATAGCACATACCCCTCAACGGCATTTGTAATGAGGGCACTGGTAACGTTTTGTAACCCATGTCAAATTTTATTTAAATGTACACTTCGTTCATATTGAAGGCAGCTGCTCTCGTAGCAAGATAGACCACTGGACCTTCTATTCAGCACTAGCACTGTCACATTACTCTTAAACCGTGTCCAAGTCCAATTGTTTTTTTTATTATCAATTTGGAGCTACAATTCCTAACTACAGTCTTGGAGCTACATTCCAGGGCCAAATTACTACATTTGTTTTGCATTCCAAATCAAAACCATATTTTTACTTATTGGTCCAGGATGATATTGTGTGACCAAACCAATGTTATAGTCAATATTTCAAGTAGCTATTTTGCCCTGACACCTGTCGGGATGACTAGAGCAATAACTGTAAAACCAATCTAACCTGTACGGCACGGACTGCTGCGGAGGATGTGAACTGAGGTATTACCTGCTGCTGAGTATGTGTAGTTTTTACCTTGCAACTAGTAGTTTAGAAGCTGAACATATATGTTGCCTGGCATATGGGAATTTGCATTATTGGATTCTGACACAGTGAAAATTTGGCATGAGCCCAAGTAGCATTAGGAGACTTGCAAAAAGAACAATTGATGGACAGAATGTTGAACAATGTCAGACATTCATCCCAGTACAGAGATCTGAGCCTGGGTGGTTTTTTTTTGCACCCCCATTACATTCCAGTTTAAACCCAGCCATATGCAAATCAGTCTTGAACCTGCTCCCCATGGGAGCAGTCCAGCCCGAACTGCCAGGCCAGGTCTTCCCTGGACTGAAAACAAGCATCCTGGGACCGGTTTCGGGGTTTCACCCCATATCAGCCAGGCTAGCTTGACTTCTGTGGCATGGAGAGCACAGGACCTACGTCTGGGCATACCTGTTCCACTTGGGGTGACAAATGCATAAAGAACAATGGATGGACAGAATGTTGAACAATGTCAAACATTCATCCCAGTACAGAGATCTGGGTCTAAAGCCATCGTTTTTTTGCTCTGTGTGCCTTCCAGTTTATACCCAGCCATATGCAAATCAGTCTTAACCCTGCTCCCCAGGGGAACAGTCCAGCCCAAACTGCCTGGCCAGGTCCTCCCTGGACTGGAAACAAGCATCCTGGGACCAGTTTCTGGGATTCACCCCTCATCAGCCAGGCTAGCTTGACTTCAGTGGCATGATATGACAGCCGTGGGTCCCCTGCTCGCTGTGCCACTGGATTCAAGCCTAGCTGTTAAGGGGTGAAACCCCAAATCCGGTACCAGAATGCTTCCCATGAGGAGGAGGGTCAAGACTGATTTGCACATGGCTGGGTTTGAGCTGGGGTGGCATAGTGAGCAAAAGAACAATGGAGTCAACCCAGATCTCTTGACTAGGGGAGAGTGGTTGAAAAGTTTCAGCACTCCGTCCATCATCTTGTTGTGCTTGCATTAGGAGGCTTGCCAGACCATTTGCTGTCAGACCTTCGGTTACTGGGGTTGTGTAAGCTCTTACTGAGCTTATGGAGGCTGTCAAACATGTTGCTGTGCATGTGGACCTCAACATTGCTGTATGGGGGCAAATGGAGACTGGCATTACCTGTTTCTGGGGCCATGTGGAATTTGGCTGTACAGTTTATCAGGCTTGTTGAGGCTGGGCAAACTTGTTACTGGGAAGGTATAGATGGGCATTCACCTACTGCTGCACAGGTGGATATGGGTGTTGCCTGGAATACTGAAGTTAATATTTTCTATTGCATGGAATGGGAGTGCTGACACTTCATGCCTCTATGCATGTAGAAATTGGAATTGCCCGTGACTGGGCATGGGGAAACTAGCAAAATAGTTAGTGGAAATTTCAAAACACCCTGGCAAAGTTGTCTTTCATACTTATTGCATTTGATCATTGCTACGGATTCCATGTGCTACAAAATGCACAACTGCGACTATTTGTCCGAATATACATTAGAGGGTTTTTTGAAACTATGAATAAATTGGTTATTAAATATCGTCCAGTTTTGGATTATGTTACTGGCCAAAGGGGCTTCAGAATGCAAAGTGAGGCACAATCTGATTGCAAAAATCATGATGGAAAAGTTGAAATAGTGGTCTTATCAGGTTCATGAGACTAAGCCAATGTGATGCAAAAAGCACCATTGGTACAACTGTTCTCAACAATGCTTTTGATAACAAACCATCCAAACCATAAGATTACTTTGGGAATAGTCTTTGTTAAGAGAAAAGTGTGGTTACAGGTATCTACGCATCATAACCATATAGCACACATGTGAACATACCGGTTGATGAGCTCAGTTTATTACAAACAGCAACATGGTCAATTTAATTAAATAACATGTTCAGTAGAAAATGTATTTAAATATAATTTAGACAATGTAAAAATTACATTTGAATATAATTTTAAATTGAAAGCAGCCACTTAATTACAGCGAAAAATGTAATGTTTATAAAACTGCCCAATTTCAAATACAAACACAAAACAGCTAAGTAGTGAAGGCTTGCCAAAAGCAAATTGTTTGAACGAGGCCTTTAGCAAGAAGTCTAAAAATCAGAGAAAAACCAATTGGCTTTCAGGAAATGGGGAAAAGTGGTGCTGGAAATCAGCAATATATGAGGGGCCACGTAGCTAGAACATGTAAGAGTAGCAAGGTACAGAGTACCATAAACAGTGACAATGACTTAATGCACCACCATGGGCAGCACCCACTATGCTGTGTATAGTACAAGCGAGTCTCTGTAAACTGGGAGCATGGGTTGACTTAAGACCTCCCACTCTAAGGTCAAACAACACAGCATCTATTAACATCTGGGAGCATCTTAGAACCTGCGTAGATTTCTGAATACTCTGATCGCAGTCATCAAAATTGAACACTGATAAAAATAAACAAGAGGACCTGACAACTTATGGAATGCAGACTCACTGCCAAATAAAGAGATTAAAGAAGGTAAAAATGTAAAAGTTCAAGCAGTACGATGAAGTGAAGCAAAAGCCCATATCATATAGGGACATACTTTGCCTCCGAAACGTTGGGAAATTTCTTAGAAGAGTAACACATCTCTGTCCCTAAAAAAATTGCGAATTATGGCCCTGACAAGCAGTATTCATCAAAGGAGTGAGCTGGATAAGATTAAGGGCACCCTCTTACCAAAAAAAGTATACACTGAAAGTCCTGGTAGTTTTGGTAGTAGTGTAGATAAAAGTAGTGTTCACTTTCCAATGTTGGTTCTGTGCGTTATGACAAAGATTGTCCTAATGTTCAGGCTGGTTAAATAAACCAGTGTTTACTATCCAGGGGTGACTACCTATAACTTTTATAGACCAGACTGTACTTACTCCATAATGAAGACCCTGCCTTGTATAAACAACAAATGGAGGCAACAACTCACAGGAGCTACCAGGGAGAAAACTGAACTGCGATTTCAGTGTCCCGGCTTCACATAATTGATTTGCTCCTTTTATCTGGAGGCCGAACTAGGGTTTGTGGGATGTGCATGCATTCTGACCAGAGTTATCCTTCAATAGTGTGTTTGGTAACTATGGTCGACTACCTATACTATTGCCCTGTGGCTACATATAACCCTCAATTTATGTAGGAAGCAGGAGTAGGGGACTGTACTTGTGTTGTGAGAAAAGTTCAGAGTGCAGAAATAAGGCCAGGTGTATGGCTTTCGTGTTTCCTGGAATACTAAAGACCCCTGCCCCAAATTACTCCTCATTCTGTAGGTTCTTGATAATGGCATACAGGAGGATTTTTCTTGCTTGTTCTTTCTTGTAACATGGTAAATGTATATCTGTGGTGCTTGCATGTTTCTCTGGCTTGCCGAAAAGAACATCCTGTTTATCAGAGTCATGTCTGGATAGCTTTGGTGGTGCCTAATCAGGTCAAAACTGTCAGACATTCGTCGAGCAGGCTGAATAAGCAGGAGGGTGATGGGGAGGAGTGACCAAAGATACCCTACAACAACTTGGTTAGGGAAACCTTACAGAAGTAAACCAAAGATTACTCTAAAGTACCTGTGTCTCACTTTCTGGTAACATGGGACGAGGTTGAATCCACCGCCAAAATAGTGTTTGAGTGAGGATGGTGCTGAAACTGTAGCACTGGGATGATGCTTCCCCCCACCCCCTTCTACAAAATGTGGTGAGGGGGCAGCTGAGCTTCTCACAATACTCCAGATACTTATGGGCCAGGGATTGCAGCGGTCTGTGTTTTATGTCCCCGGATTGCAGAAATATAAGACAATCAGTAGCACAATTAACATATATAGATAGTGTAAACTAACATAGTAAAATTACTATAAGGAATTATTCATCTGACTAGTTAATATGCAAATAAATTTAATACAGAGCAGTCAAGATTCACTGGGACAACAGAGTGATTAATGTTCTAAAAGGAGTTACAAAAAAAAGTTTGTGGAAATTATAAGAACTGATTTCAGGTTTATTTACCCTACAAATCTAGAAAATCTATTTTTGAGGCTGGAAGGAAGGAGGAGGAGACTGAGTGAGTGCAGAAGGCTCTTACGGTCTCAAAGTGGAGGAATCATATAGAAGATAGAGCCTGATAAATTATGCCAGAAAGTACCTCAAAGAGATTGAAAAGACAGAATGTGTTTAGGCTCCTCTTGAACTGAGGGAGACATGGAATAAGCTGTGTCCACAAGCTAGAATAAAAACAGTTGAAGTCCAAGAGAACGTTTGGGTCCAGAAATACAATTAATTAGAATTCTGTTGCGGACAGATTTTATATCTTTACTAGGTACTTTATGGGATTAATTTTATTATGTAAGGTTTATCTGTGACTGTCCAAAAGGAGAGATGAACACCAGATTTTCAGTACAAACACAAATTAAACAATTCCACATTTATTCTGATCTTATTTAACATTTTTCCCTTTTGAATAACATGGAAGTCTGCCATGCATCTGGTCCCCCATCGACTAATGAGGTCCTCCCCTGTATTAGATCAATTGCCTTGCAGAGGATACAAGCAACTGTTAGATAAGATTGAATGAAGCCTGTTAAGGACTGTGGACTTGTGATTATAACAAAAATTGGGGCTTGATTAAACAAACATATGCAGCCTTTAACTGAACTTTTATGGCGGAACTAGATCGATGAACTAGGAAAGAATTTGAAATGGGCAATGTTTAGCCAAGCTGCCAAAATGTTTGGAGAAAAAATAATTCTATCTAAAGCGATAGTCAAGTAATCAGAAATTAAGAGCAACACGATAGTCAAGTAATCAGAAATTAAGAGCAACATCTTTGCCTGCTCGTTAATTTAAGAAAAAAATATTTAATGACAGAAAAACATCTTTCCTAATTCCCCATCTCCCTGTTTTCTAACACTTTCCCATTTCTATCCTATCCTTTTGCAACAAGGGAACAGATGTATTATATTGGATGCATTGCAAAATCTATTTGCATTCATATTTCCACACAGCTGGAATAAAATAAAAACATTTAGTAGTGACTTCATTGAGGTAAGCTCTACATTGGTTATCCTAGGTAGGCCAAACAGGAGGCAGTGTGCATTGAGCTGGATGCACTCAAGTTCATTTGCATCTTATACTCACTGGCTTAGTGAATCACCTCTGTTGTTCCTCGAATGTTGCACTTAACATTTTTGTCAATCAAAGGTATTAAGGAGAAGACAGTGAAGTATCCTCAAACATCACAGGGTTGGGTCCCTTCCTTCAGTAATTAAGCAATTTAGTGCCTAATATGTTTTATGTAGCTGCACCTTCCAGTTGTTTTTTCTCAACAATCGTTTGGACTCAATCCTGATGGTTGGTCAAAAGATTCTGTCCCAGTAATGTGGTGATCTTGGTAATCATTCACAGCTTTCAATGGTAGAGAAATTAGCTGTCTATATTGCATATGTTGGTTAAAAAAAACTAGAAAAACCCTTTAATTGTAGAGACACTGTAAACCACAAAGGTTTATCAGGTAACCACATGCAATACCTTAGCTAAGGTCCTTCACGACTGTTTTGTGCTCTTCAACAAGGCAGAACTTTGACTCAAGTGGCAATACAATGAACAATGTCACAGTAGATCTCAAAATACAAAGAGACCGTCTGAAACTATAGGACAGGGTAAAAAACTTTTGTCCTCTAGAATGGAATGCCCCTTTAAACGGTTCAATACAACAAGACCAGGCAGACTATGTTTTATGTTTACCTCTGGATGCTAGCCTTCTTCGCATATCGCGTCCAGACTGTAGCAATCTATGTTATCTAAGCTCTTACACAGGGTATCCCAGATTAGGGATGGGACAACAAGGAACCCCTTATCACATCATTCAAGGAACTAATAAAACAGAAGACTACCACAAACACAAATAATATAGTCCAAACAAGGACTTTACCCTGACCAAATGAAAGCCCATTTTAGGCAGTGCTTGATTTGAGCCTGTGGTTGCAAGCCCACCTACCGGAAATCAATTTTGAGGATGGGGACTAATTTTTCATCATCAGTCTTTGATCCCGAACAAGACGGAGAAAGGCAGAAAGAAAGGGTAAAGAAGTGTGAAGATGAAGTTGGAAACACCTTGGCTAAGGGGGAAAAGGGGCGGGGAGTCCAGTGTGGTGGATGAAAGAGGCATGAGGTGGAATCAAGACAATGTAGCCTTGGTATTCACAACCCTAACAAATACTTTGGTCCCTGGAACTTATTCTTTTACAAATTAATACTGATTTTAGGGCACACATTCAGCCTTGGAGAGGGGAATGTAATGCTGTACTGAGGAACAAAAGCAAGCATGATGGGGTACAAACATTGTTTGATTTTAGAAGGAGCAGTAAAAGCTCATTTGCATATGTTGGCATAGTAATTAGACTTCAACAAGGTGCAGAAAGTCATGAGGAATTTGAAACAATTGGGAATATCGGCTTGGAAAGGTCATTGGTAAGGTCAAACGTCCCAGATGCACTGTCCAGGGAACAACCTGCTCTTCATTTTTACGATCTGGCAGACCTGATGGGTTTACTGATGCAAGACACTTGCACCAAGTGTTCTAAATGATGTCATTTTGCCAACTGAGTGCTACACTTTTCTAGGAATTAAGAGTCCACCAAAAGAGGAACTCCTTTAAACATGGTGAGTACCATCCCTATATCTGGGCTATGACATTTCTTACAGCTAGTAGCTCTTGATTCTAATAGAGTGGTCTAGGTCATTGGGAACTGCCTACTGGCACAGTCTCGTAAATCAGTGTACAAGGTCAATCAACTGGACTGCCTGGGATTCCCCGGACAATATATTGCATGTGCGTGCTGGATAGATGCAAGGTGAGATACCCAGTTTGTGATTTCCTCTGTAGGTATGAAGTCTGTAAAGTTGTAGAGTTCTTTATAAGATTAGAGTTAGCAGTCTCCCTTTTTTTTTTATAACTCCTACTGAGCTACTCTGTAGAGGTCCTTTCCCTCTGGGCTTCGTTCTAAGCTACATGCACATCCTGGCTTTCAATTCGCATTCAAAAGAAAGACCTGTGCTTGGGCTGAAACTAGAAACCTGTTCCGGCAGGTCAGAATGTGGGAGCAACATGTGGACAAAGACTTTAGCCTGGTGGCTTAGCCAAATGGCACACACTTCACAAAAAACATGGGATGGTGCCACAGCCTCATTTCATATGCTTTGTGCTAGATGCAAGGACAATCTAGCCAGAATGCACAAAAAGCGAAATAGTTTCATCCCAAATGGTTACCATGGTGATGTAACTAACTGAAATGAGAAATGCACTCTAAGGATAGATTCCAACCAAATGTTTGGGGCAAACTGTGAATTTGATTGGAATATTGGAAATGCCAACTGTCCCCAGGACTAGATGTAAGAGGGCTTCTCTCACATATCTAGTTCTCACCTTTTGACATGCTGAATCTTGGCACACATGTAAAGAAAGAACCAGCCTTAAGACCAAATTCAAGACGGTCTTCTTTTAAGAAAAAATCCCTAGGACAGTGGAGGGGAGATGATTTATGCAGTGGAGCCATGCTCAGGAGGAGGTAGACTGCCTTAAGTGCTTAGAAAGTGCCTTGTGAGACACTGTGTGCCCATGCTGCCATGGCCCTCTAGCGGCACCTGCTCAGCACAAAGTTTGGCACTTGCCAATACACATTGCCTAGCCTGCTTTCCACTGCCGAAGGAACGGTGCAGCCACTTTTGGTTGCTCACACTCACTCAGATAATCAATGACTACGTCACCACAGCCACTTTTCCCAGACACCTGGAAACATGTCATCATACTATCCCTTCTCAAGAAACCCTCAGCAAACCTGAAGACACTGGCAAATTACAGATCAATCTCCCTGCTCCTCTACCCAGCTAAAGTACTGGAATAATTTGTAAACAAATTGCTGGATGACCACTTCAACAACCACCTCTTGGACCCCTCCCAATCACAGCACCAAGACCCCCTTATCACAGCCACCGACATATGCCTGATCATGGACAGAGGAAATACAGCAACACTCTCTCAGCCATGTTTGAACCATCTCCCACCCCATCCTCTCCACTAAATGGCATACAAAGACCCGCCCTCCGATGGAACAGCTCCTTCCACACGGGGCACAAACACTTTGTCACCCTGGCGTCATACACCTTCACTGCCCCCAACCTGATATGCAGAGTACCCCAAGGATTCCCCCTAAGCCCCACCTTGTTCAATGTCTATATGGCACCGCTTGCCAACATCATCCATGCACAGAAATCATCACTCATATGCTGATGACATCTAGCTCACTCTTTTCAACGACAATGCACCCAACAACTGGATAAATTTCACCGCCTACATATCTGAAGTTGCCCCCTGGCTAAAGACCAACTGACTAAAGCTCAACTCTGACAAAAGAGGTGGTACTCTTCGGGAAGGACACCTCGCTGTGGACCCATGCCTAGTAGCCTGCTGAGATAGGACCAACACCCACCTGTTCAATCAAGCCAGGAACCTTGGGATAGTAGTGGACAACCATCAAACAATTACCAGCCAGATTACTACAGTCACCTTCCCCTATTGTCTCAAGCTCCTCATGAAAATCTTTAGAGAGCTCCCACTCAACAGTAGAACCATCACAGCCCTGGCCTACAGCAAGCAGGACTACAGGAACACATTATATCGGCATCACCAAACTTCTCACCAAGAGCCTTAAGGTCATTCAAAACACTGCAACCAGACTTGCGTTCAAACTCCCACTACAGCCACGCATCCCCAACAAAAGACATCCACTGGCTCCCAGTTCACAAACACGCTCTCTTCAAGCTTCTTACGCACACATACAAAGTCCTATTCAATCATTCTAGGCCCCATTTACCTGAACAGCTGCTCCAAATTTCACATTCTGACCAGAACCCTCTGATCAGCAGGCCTCCCAGTCACCCAAGCCCCCCACATTCGAAGAACCAGACTTGGCGGGTGGGCTAGCTGCCAAAGTCTGGGACGACCTCCCCCTGCATATCAGAGCAGCTTGCTCAGTCCTTTTAATTCTGCAAAAAAATGAAATCCTGGCTATTCTAATTGATACCAGCCAGGGCCTCACCGTCCTCCTTTAAGCACCAAGATACCCTCACGGGTGAGATGCATGCCATACAAATACACATAGTTTATACTGACCCAGTGGCCCCTGAACAATGTAGAGACCCTGAACTACCATTGGTGTTTGGAATACTACAGTCTAGAAGCAAGAAGACATTCATAACAGTGAAAATAGGCCATGTGCTTGGCTATATCTTTGGCCAAATGTGTATACAATTATAACCTTGATTTTACCCTTGTATTCCACTCTCTTTGCTAAGCCTACACGGTAGTAGAACCGTATTCCACAAAACATGTTTTCTTAATACATAATAGGAGTTTTACTCCTTTTCATAAAAAGAACACTGCTTAGACAACCTTTTTATTGTGAGTGACACTATTATACCCAGAGCAATTTCCAAGAGTAAGCTTGAAACCAGGACCCCACCACCCCTGAAAGTCAAAGCCTAAATCTCAGGCATGTGGCATATCATTGTGCTCTGCACTTCCTGGGACAGTAGCAATACAGGTTACAAGGAGTGCTTATTTTTTCTCTTGAATAGAGCAGACCCAGGGAACTTGCTCAACACAGTCTATAGATTTCTACAAAAGATTTGTGTTCCATTCACCAACGCATTTGTGTGCCCAAGATTACCTGAGATACACAAGCCAACATCTGCAACCCCAAATACTGCTTCCGATCTGTTGATAGATTTTCCACAGTAAGGGAATGGGCACATGAGTGTTCACATGTCAAGGTGGCCACTGCAAAGGCAGCAAACACTTACAAAGTCATACCTTTTTCGCTATACACAAAGTTTCCCACTGGTTTTCAAATCAATGTATGCACCTAATCCTTCTGTCAGACAATGCTTGCTTAATGCTATGAATTGGGTGTAAATAACACCCAAACACCCTCATATTTCATATCTGCAGTTTTTTTGTTTTTTTTTACAGAGGGAAATATTTTAATCCCTGTGGAGAAAAACAAATGAAGGTGACTTCCACTTTGAAAGCAACCTTTTACCTTTAAAGTCTGCACAATGGAACATCTTCCGATTTTGGCAAAAACATGGAAAGATGCAGTCTAAGTTGATTTCATTGTCCACAGATGGAGGAGACCTTTAATTCAATGATATGAAACAAATTATGTAAATCCTAGGAGGAACTAATGATTCGGAGAAGTCAACATGTTAGTCTCATTCTTTGTGAACCAGACTGTTTCCCGTCTTTTTAATTATGATTAGGGCTCCCGGTTTTATGGTATTTATTTTTTTGCCATTTCCGTCTGTATTTATCCATATTTATTTTTTGGGCATTTTTTCTGTATTTATCCACATTTATTTTTGCCACAAGTAAAAGACGACGCTACAGCTAGTATTTTTCCACATTTATTTAAATTGACAATGCACACATGCGCTCGGTTGTTATTGGTCAACACAATACATTCATCTGAAAACTTTGCCATTGTATGTCATGAACATGCGGAGTGGCAACACAGAAAGGGGGGGTGAGCAACCAAGGGCGCCAGGTGGGGGTGGGCGATAGTGATGGACACTCGAGGCAGAGACAACACATCTGTCTGGGGGCGGGTGGGCTAAAGGCATCAGTGGGCAGAGCTGGGCAACTGTATGGGGCCTGGGACAGGAGAAGTCAGGGGCATTTGGGGGAGGCTACGGCATGATGTTGGCGCACCTAGGTGGAGAAGGGGCAGATGAGAGCCCGGACAGCACCGATGTGGGAGTGCGAATGCTGGGAACTAGTTACCGTACTAAGGTAGTACTGGAGAAAGTACCAATATGCCGGGCCCCGATGAGTGGGTGGTGGTAGTGTTACCGGAAAGGTGGCACGGGGCATGCTGGGCCCAGATGACGGTGTAGTTGGTACAGCGGGTGGGGACGTTGTTAATGTAGCGGTGGCACGGGGGTTGCTCGGCTGCAGTAGGTGGTGCAGGCGTTATGGCAGAGATGGCACAGAGGACGCTGGGGTGCATGTCTGGTGTGTGGTGTTTGTAGTGGACATGTAGGGGTTCCCGGTGTTTGTTTGCTCCCGCCCTCCCCTTCGACCTGAGAATTACAGTGTTGTGAAGTTAGACAAACCCGAAAGAGGAATTGTTCACCTTAGCAGCACCGGAAAATCCCTCTTCAAAGCAGATACTTTAGTGCATTTGATCTTTTTCTTGTGAAATGTTTAGAGAGGACTGCTGCAAAGCCTAAGCTTTCAAAATATTGCTTGTGGGATGACTGGGTTTAGTGCTTAGTGGCGGCTCGCATAGGGCGTGCTGCGGGGCGGGGAGGGGCAGGGTGGGGGTAGTAAACTTGGACATACGACGGAACGGAGGATAGTAATAATTACTTTCCTCCGTTCCGTCGTATGTCCGAGTGTACTACCCCCCACCCTGCCCCTCCCCGCCCCGCAGCACGCCCTATGCGAGCCGCCACGACAACCTCAGATATTTACTTTTTACATAGGGGAAATACACGTACCTTTCAAGTTGAAATGGCGGAGGGCTGGCTCAGAGCTCACTTGAGAGGCAGAGCCCTGGAGATGGTGAATTCTCCGAGTGCCGGGGCAGCAACAAATGCTGACTGTGGCGACACGGAGGCGTCTGTCTGGAAACACGGTGGCCCGGTGCTGGTCGTAGTGTAGGCGAAAAGGAGGAAATAGCGGGGTGAGCCCCAAAAATAAAGGGCAAACGTTATGAGGGTGGGGCCAGAGGTGTTAACACGCTCACTCAGTGATGCTTCAATCTGACCAGGATTGGTTCAGGAGCACGGCAGTACGTCACTAAAAGACCCTGGTTGGAAGGATTAGAAGGAATTTCCAGCATCAGGAAGGGGGCGTGGCGAGAACTCTGGATTCGAGCATGGCAGCGCGGCAAAATTTGCTAGTATTTTGCCGTTTTTACATATAAATACAGACAAAGGAAAAATTGTTTTCCGTCTGTATTTATATGTAAAAATCCGTTTAAACGGAAAACCGGGAGCCCTAATTATGATCTTGTAATGTAGAGTGTGAGACGAACACTGAAAGCTCCTTTCACTTTTCAACAAAAGCTCTTTGGACGAATCCAGTTTCTAAAACAAGATCATTAAAGTGTCTGCTCCATCAAGCCCTAGTTTGAGTTGTTAGAACTTACCACTTCTAAGCACTTTGATGAGCAGAACAGAGGCAATTGATGCATTATCTATTTTTCCTTAATCGGAATTAACACAGAAACAGAGCTCCAAATTTTTCAAATATATACAAAAGGATGCATTTAAATGAAATGTTTGTAAAACTTTGGTGTGTAGATTTTAATGCTCATTTAAAGGTTTTTATGTATATATTTGCGCATAAATATCAAGTAAATTCAAACACTTGTGCAAATCCATAGACCAGAAGAGCGTGTCCTAAGTTGAGGTCTGCAACGTCTACTTAGGGGTCAGCAACTGTTCAAAAGCATTAATATTAGAAGAAAAAAAGCTACATTTAAACCTTTAAAATGCTCTGTGAATGTGCGGGAAATTAAGATCGGAGGCTGAAAATCGAGTTTGTCTTCTTATCTTGATTTATGGAAGCGGCTCAACAACAGCAAATGAAACCTTGTATGGAGGATTGGTGCCTTCAATTGAAGCTGGTGGACACCGACAAAAAGATTTTAAAAAAATACAAAGTTATACACTAGAGTCTAGCATATCACTTCATCATTACAATTGCGAAGAGATTCAGCGCCATCAAATGTAACGCTGTGTAATGCATTGATCATAATTAATTCAAATACCCAACTGACGCCTTAGCAAAGGGTGAATGGTCAACTGTACACCAGCTCCTATTGGCATCACAGAATAATACCATGGGGAATTTACCCTGTTCACTGTTTGCCTACTTTTGAGCCTCAACCCTTGAATGAATGATCAGATTTACAGAGCGCACAGCTCTTCGAGGGAGTGTTCCAGCGCTAAGAAACCGACTAAACCAACAATCCTGTTAGCAGGTATTACAGTGAGGAAAATAGAAATGTTTCAAGGCTTTCCAGAATAAATATTCCTTATGAATGATCGAAGCCATATCGGGAGGGTATTTCAGGCTTGGGAGGCTAGGACCGAGAAGGAGGAACCACCTCTCCTGGCATAACGATAAGAAGGGATCACCGAAAAGATAGCTTAGGAGGAGCTCATGGTTCTTTCCGGTTTATATGGCCTAATTCTCTCCGAAAGATACTGTGGGCCTGATTTATAAAACACCTGATGCACTAGGAGCACGGATTTAAACAAATCCTCTTTTTAATTGGGAGCCAATGTAGCTTGTGCAGATAAGTGGTCATTGAAGCACAGCTTGAAAGTTTCAATAAACACCATCCTGCCATACTTTTGACCACTGAAGGGCATTCGCGTAATCCAGCTTAGAGGTGATTAAAGCATGGCTCACCATACGCTGGGCCTCAAAAGGCAGTAACTCAAGGAATTACTAAGTGACCCTAAGACCCTGGAATTTTGAGATGTAAATGAAAGTTAATGGTCCAGTTTCACTCCCAATTCCTCGTCATCAACATGGATGGGGGCCTAAGGCCCCTAGGCCAAAAGTTATTCCACCAATCAAAAGAATCAATGCCAAATAACAGAACTTCTGTTTTGTCTGAATTGCACTATAGGTTATAGGCCTTCATCCAATTGAAAACTGCTACCATGTAAGCCTTAAAAGGCTCCACGTCTGCCAAATAACCATTCTCACACATAAGGAGGAGCTGGGTATCATGCACATATGAAATTATCTTTAAAGCACAGGACTTAACCAAGGCAGCCAGGGTAGGGGACATGTATACATTAAATAATGTAGAGCTCAAGGAAGAGCTCTACATTATCCGGTAGAAACGCGGTCCCGGAAACACGACGAGAGTCTGACGTACCCGTGACAGACTTACTCACGGCTTATTGTGCCGGATTGGGATTGCCATACTTTGGCATTGTTGATATTGGATTTAAACATAGCATGCCGTACTTGGCTGTAGCATTTAATTTGGAAACACTGACCCCGTGAACGTTATGTTAATCATATTTGAGGAGCGCACGGTTACCCGAAGGTGTCCTGGCGCTAGTAGCTCAAACTCTATTGAAAGCAAAGTGGCGCGGAAAGGCATGTAGCTGGAGGAAATTAGAAGTTAAAAAGCCAGGTTTTGAGTTGTTTCCTGAAAGCGAGGAGGTTAGTGGAGTTCCTCAAACTCCAGGGGAGGGTATTCCACGCTTTGGCTGCACCTGTAATGAAGCTTCTCCCCCCCCCACGAGGCTTTCTTCGAGGGGGGTATGCTCACATATTTGGCTCCTAGTGAGCGGAGGGTTCTTTTGGGTGTATACCATCGAAATTGGTGAATCAAAAAGTCAGGACCCTGACCATGTAGTGCCTTAAAGACAATACAAAGTGTCTTAAATTGCACCCTTTTCCTAATGGGCAGCCAATGTAGTCTTAATTTCTTTGGTTACCGATGCAAATTTGGGGGTGCCTGTCACCAGCCTTGCTGCTGCATTTTGGAAAATCTGCAGTCTGTTCAGATGTCGCTCTAGGATGTTTATTTAGAGCCCATTACAATAGTCCAGTTGGGATAAGATCATGGATGAGACAACTGTTCTTAAGCGGTCTTCTGGCAAGAAAGGTATAACCTTTTTAGCAGTTTAAGGGAGTGAAAGGTGGCCGAGGTTGTAGCATTTATCTGGTCCCCAAAATTCAGCCTGTCGTCCACCATTATACCTAGATTTTTTGCCTTCTTCGTGGAATGGGTCATAAATCATTTTTTGACACCCGGAGCTAAGACTTACACCGCAGAAAGATAAGGATTTATACTCAGACTATCATTTGTGGAATATTTATGACCTACCGGGTCGGAATTATCACCGGATTTTAGGTCTTAGAAACCATTTGCCTAGTTACAGCCCTGAAGAAGTCAAGGGTTTAATACCCTATGGACGAAACACGTGTTGGCTGGCTTGTTAAGCAACACACCATTAAAAGTGAACATTCCCATAAGGACACCATTGTCTTCATTCTTGACCAACAGAAATTGTGTTGTACTGTATTTTACTCATATGCGTGTGCATAGGACCTGTTGTTGTACATAGCCGGATCCTAGGGTCCCAATTTGAGGGTTTAGGGGTTTTTTCCCTCACCTGTGGCACCGCATTCATTTATTTCCTTTTTGTGTAACTTCACGTTATTTGGTAAGCGCCGGTTCAGATATCCTGTGAAAATGAACACCCCCTTTTTCGTCTGAGCTCAAGGAAGAGCCTTAGGGCTCTTCTAGGTTTAACTACTTGGAGGAAGTGGAATAAGGAGCCTTCCAAACCACTTGTTTCCCATTATTAAGAAAGGAGTGAATACAGTCCAGAGCCAGGCCGCTAGCTCTAATGTTACTAACGAGAATGGTATGGGAGACCGTATCAAAGGCCACTGATCGATCTAATAAAATCAGAACGGCAATGTAAGCTTTGTCCAAAGTCAACTTTATGGAATCCACAATTTCTAACAGTGCAGTTTTGCTACTATGCCATGAGCAAAAGCCCGATTGAGAGGGATGCAAGAGCCCGTTCAATTCTAAACACTCAGAGCTGGCTGTTAACCAGTTGTTTAAGCATTTTAGCTGTACTAGGAAGCAAAGAAATGGGGCTAAAGTTGGACAAGCCCGTCAGTAGTACGTTTAGGCCAGAGGCTATATAAACATGCCTTTAACCTCATTTGGTTTGTAAAATTGACAATTCCCATTACTTTTAGAGTTGCCACTGCTGCTCTAGGATTGACGTGAAATCTTTGCTTGTTAGCACTGGAAGTTAGGATCAAATTTAAGATCAGGTGCTTCAAGCTCTCCAATTGAACAAACCACCCTTCCTGCCTGACACACTAACAATACCCAGGGGCAAAGGATCACTAAAGAGTAGGGATTAGCGACTACTTGTAACACCCAAATTCAGATCATCAGTAGCACAGATACAATCTTTCACAGGCTCAGCACACTGCTTTTCAAACTCACTACTCAGACAACTAACAACCCAACTAACCCTACTGCGCTTCAGAAAGGGATTGAAAACCCATTTATTTAATCGGTACTTAAACAAAATCGAAATACTACGGTTTGTCTGTTGTGTATTCCCTCCTACTTATTTGGCTGGTCTTTCATCAACCTCCTCCTCCAAGTTTCCTTTCTGCCTCATCACCATATATTCTTCCGCAGGTTGCTACTGGAACTTGAATTTAGTTCCTGTTTTTCTATAAAACAGATTGTTTGCCCTGCCACCTGTTTACAGCTAAATGTGTCCCCCATGTAAAATTGTATTCTGGTGTCATCATGTAAAGCGGGCCAATACCACTTGGTGCAGCAGTGCTATATAAGACTATTAAATATATTTTTTTTCAAAAATGAAGTCAGGACACTTACGACAGGGAGGTGTATAATTTTATAACAGCAAGCATATTGCAAGGTATAGCCTGCACTATAGAGTTGCACAAATGAATTAGTTATGAAAGCACTGCAAAGTAAATACCAACACTCTCAAAATAGTATGTAGCTTAACTGAGTAACACTGGCAGAAATGTGAAAGGCTAGCCGCCTCCTGCCAGGAACCTGCTGACTGGCATTTATTTTCTTAAAACTTATCAGAAAATCAGCATTCCGAGCCCCGCCGTCTATGGCAGGTCCTGCCTCTTCCTTTCACAGAGAGATTGATCAATGCCTTTATACTCTTGGAAAGCCACTCTGATTTCTAAGGGACAATTTCTGGGTTTGCAGGGATCTTTAATCTAGTGAGGAATCCTCCGCCATTTTTATTTTTACAAGCCATTTTATAAGAAACTTTATTGGCATGAAGGTACATATAAAAACTCTACAGTGACGTTATACAGTTGGAAATGTAGCAGGCTAGAATGACTGAGAACTGGTGCAGGACAGGGTGAAATCTTCCTGCCACAGATATTTCCGTATACCCTCTAATTACTCAAAAGAAGCTACTTTTTCCTCATAGTGAAGTCTGGAACTAGACAAGAAAATTTCCAAACCATGGCGGAGAACATTCCCCCATCTACTGGCAGAGAAAGAGTGAAAAGACTGTTTATAGGTTTAGCTTGAACTCCAACTCTACTGACTTAGCCCAGACCTGAGGAAGCTAGTTGACTGATTTGGCTCACAGTGACAATGTGGCACAGTCTGCTATTGGAATCGGTGTACAAGGAGATGGTATTGTTTAAAGAGGCAACTGCGCTCCTCTGGAAGATTCCCAGTTGACTGAAATACTGATAATATTGATTGGACTTCGAGATGACCAAGCTACTGCGGACCTGTCTTGATGTTTTCTTGATTATATGGGTTCAGGAACTTTAAAAAAGGAATCTTCATATTCAATTAGCGAAATGGCTCGTCATATAGGCAGCTATACTTACACTGAGCCATAACCATTGAAAGGGTTTTGTCTACTTACAGGTTTGAAAATCAACATGAAATGTAGATTGAGATCTACTACAAAACCAACTGGATTTGTGTAGCTGTTCAGTGGTAGTCCTCACACTTAGATTTTTTTTCTGCAGATCGAACTGCGTGAGCCAGACAAAATCACAAGTCATAGTGAGTGATGCCTACCATGAGGTCACAGTGACTTTACACAAGCTCTCAAGTTAACATGTTGCAGATTTCTAAAATCTCAGAGTGCGAAGGTACCAACAATGGCAGACCTGCAACCACATGATTCCGTCCTCATGCTGGTCAATCCAGGTTGGAATTTCCATATTAAAATACTGAGCGTTTTCTAGACAGCCAAATGTTTCAGTGGAACAAAGGCCTAATGTGTCACCAATTTTAGGGTGGCCCTATATATCTGCAGGTTAGTCCTTGTTTGAAACAGTTTCCTACTCTGATCTATCTCAAAATCTTTTCACCTGACCCTCGGTCATATCACTGGTCTTACTTTAAGACACTATGCCACTAAAAGCATTTTCAATCAACAGTGCAGACTTTAGCCAGGGCGCTCAATGTTTGCCATTACGCAATATAATTTTTTTGTAAGTGTGATGGTAAAGTTCTTCCCCATAGACAAACTGAGATCGTAACTGACCACCTGCATTTGTGGTTCGGCTAGAAGGGATGTAGTGTTAGTCATGGCAAACAGTCCAGTCATGTATATATTTAATATTTTTTAAATTTTCCATAGATTTTTTGGGTGTTTCTCATCGATGGTCACTGGTGAGATTTATCCTTTACATAATTTTTCAACCTTTCTTCATAAATGGTCATTTTTTAAATTACATTTGGTGTTCATTAATTACATTGTATTTATCAACTGCATAATTTGTTGTATGCAAATGTCAGTGTAGAACCCTTCCTAAAACGTGTGCATCTTTTGGAGGCCCTTCTGTTTGGGTACTGTGAGAGCTCAGGAGGCACTCGCACCAAGCCTGGGACATCCCTTCTTCACAGCATAGCAGTTCGATTCGGTATCAATACACTTTACAACTGTGAAAGCAATGCTTCTCCCCTACAGCAGTTCCACTGACTATGCTGTGGGCCTAGGCAAAACGACTTAATGTTGGGTAATAAATACTGCCAGTTACGGGATTTCCGAATCTCGTCAATTTATGCCGCAACCATACTTAAGTCGCCACTGGCCTCATATGAACTACCAGGTTCAATTAAAATACCTCTATCATTACAAATACGAATAAAGTATTTTAAGTATCAGAATGGGGTTATCCTGCAAAACACAGCTCAATGAAATCTACTAACACTATGACATTTACAATCCTAAACACTGATCTGCTAGGTTCCTATTGCCCAAGTGTGGCAGCCCAACTATCAGTAACTCCGTTCTGGCGCAAAATATACAACCATAGAACTCACATCCTGGATACTATTAAAGCACAAGTTACTACTTGTGTAACGATATATCTGTAAGAGACATTAGTTCGTGATAGATTCCTTACCTTAGAATATCCCCAGGCGTCAGACTGGATCCGGAAAGTTTTTCGTCAGCAGTACCCCTGGGCGTCGGTAGGTGGCGTTGTGCGGCTCCGCGTCCGTCGCTGGCGTCGTAAGCACCGAGATGACGTCACGGAGACTACTTAGGCGCCACCCATGCGCGCTGACGTCAGTTCTGCACACGACTTTCCGCGCCAGGAACGCAGAGCCATGCAAGAAACTGACCACTGGTGCCATGAAACTAGGGCCCTGAAAGGGATGACCTTATCCCTAGAATCAGTTCGCAGAACGGGGAGGATGGGTGGGGCGGTAAGGAATCTATCACTAACTAATGTCTCTTACAGATATATCATTACACAAGTAGTAACTTGTGCATCTGAAAGAGACACGTTAGTGATAGATTCCTTACCTTAGAATAGATACCCCAGCAATACCAAACCCGGTGGTGGGTCTGCGAATAGATTACACAAGAAAGTCACGGAGAACAGAACAGCCAAAGAAGCCGTCTCTCCGGTCTTGACTGTCAAGGTAGTAATGCTTGGTAAACGTGTGCAGCGAGGCCCACGTAGCTGCCTAACAAATATCCTGCAAGGGAACGCCGCGTCCCAAGGCAGTAGTGGCTGCCATCGCCCTGGTAGAATGGGCACGCAGCCCCACAGGAGGCTCCTTCTTAGCCAACGAGTAACACGCTTTGATGCACAGAACGACCCACCGAGAGATGGTTCGTGTGTGCACGGCCCGACCTTTTTTGGCGCCCATGTAGCCAACAAAGAGCTGATGAGCCACCCGGAACTGTTGGGTGCGCTTCAGATAGAACGAGAGCGCACGTTTGGGTCCAGACGGTGGAGCCTCTCTTCCTCTTTTGAAGGATGCGGAGGCGGAAAGAAGGTGGGCAAAGTGATGGTCAGCCCGATGTGGAAGGGAGTGACAACCTTTGGCAAGAAAGAAGGACGGGTCCTTAAAACCACCTTGTCCGGATGAACAGAAAGGAGGTTTAGAAGAAAGAGCCTGGAGCTCACTCACTCTTCTGGCAGAGGTGATAGCGACCAGGAAAGCCGTCTTTAGAGTAAGAAGACGTAAGGGACAGTTATGAAGGTGCTCAAAAGGAGCACACATCAGATAGGTCAAGACAAGATTTAAGTCCCATTGAGGCATTATGAAAGGCACAGGAGGAAACGTGTGCGTAATGCCTTTCAGGAAACGGTTAACAACCGGGGACTTAAAGAGAGAAGGCTGATCTGGAAGCCTGAGAAAGGCGGAGATGGCCGAAAGATAACCTTTGATCGTGCCCAGAGCAGAGCCCTGCTGGGCCAAGGATAGTAGGAACAGAAGGACCTCAGAAAGAGGGGCAGAAAGGGGATCCACAGACTTTGCTGTGCACCATGCCACAAACGTGTTCCACCTGCAGGCGTATACCGTCTTAGTGGAGGGACGCCTGGCTGCCAGAATGACATCACAGACTTCGGGAGGAAGATCGAAAGCTGTCAACTGTCGCCGCTCAATCTCCACGCATGGAGGTGGAGGCTGGACAGGTTCGGGTGGAGGACCGTCCCCTGCTGCTGCGACAGAAGTTCCTCCCGAAGAGGCAGTCGGATCGGGGGATTGATCGCCATGTTGAGTAGCTCGGGATACCAGTATCTTCGTGCCCAATCCGGAGCCACAAGGATGACTTGGGCCTGGTCGCGCCGAATCTTCTTCAGCACTCTGGGCAGAAGTGGTATAGGCGGAAAGGCGTACAACAGACCGCAGCTCCACTCGCGACGAAAAGCGTCGCTGAGCGAGTGCCGCCTTGGAAATTCCAACACGCAGAACTGATGACATTGCGCGTTCTCTTCGGTGGCGAATAGATCTAACCAAGGCTTTCCCCACTGCAGAAAGAGACCTTGCGCCACGTCCGAGTTCAGACGCCATTTGTGATCCATCAAGCACCGGCGGCTGAGTTCGTCCGCCCTGGCGGTTCAGAGAACCTGCCAGGTGTTGAACCACCAAGGAAACGCCTTGATGTTCCAGCCATGTCCAGAGGCGCAGAGCCTCCTGACATAGGGTCCACGACCCCACCCCACCCTGTTTGTTGCAATACCACATGGCGGTGGTGTTGTCCGTGAACACCTGCACCACACTTCCCTGGACAGAGGGAAGGAATGCCTTCAGTGCAAGTCGGATCGCCCGAAGCTCCAAAAGATTGATATGGAGCCGGGACTCTGCCGGAGACCAGAGGCCTCTGATCTCCGCCTCTCCCAAGTGGCCACCCCATCCCAGGAGGGACGCATCCGTCACCACTGTGTGCTCCGTTTGGGGAAGAAGGGAGAGGGATCTGCCATTGACCCAATCGCGATTCGTGAGCCACCACCGCAATTGTCGTGCAGTGCCCCCGAGATCTGGACATTATCAGACAGGTTGCCCTGATGCTGCCCACTGGAACTTCAGGTCCCACTGCAGAGCCCGCATATGCCACCTGGCATATTGCACTAGCAGAATGCAGGAGGCCATCAGGCCCAGGAGCCGGAGGGTCATCCTGACTGAAACCCGGGATAGAGGCTAAAAGATCGGAATCATAGCCTGAATATCCCGGACTCGCTGCTCGGGAGGATAAACCCGAAACTGCGTCGAATCCAAAACCACTCCGATGAAGGGGAGCTTCTGAGAGGGAGTCAGGTGCGACTACGGCACGTTGATGGAGAACCCCAGCAATTGCAGGAGGTCGGCCGTAGTCTGAAGGTGGGCGACGACTGCCTGGGGCGAGCCCGCCTTCAACAACCAGTCGTCGAGGTAGGGGAAGAACACCCGAGGGGCGCTTGTAAGGCCGAAGGGGAGCACGGCAAACTGAAAATGCTCCCGGCCTATCGTGAACCGCAGGTAACGCCGGTGGGCCGGCAGGACGGGAATCTGAAAATATGCGTCCTGCAAGTCCAACGCTACCATCCAGGCTCCAGGGTCGAGGGCAGCCAAGACCTGAGCCAGAGTCAACATCTTGAACTTCTCCTTCCGGAGGAAGCGATTGACGTTCCTGAGGTCCAAGATGGGGCGCAGGCCCCCTTTCACCTTTTTGGGGACCAGAAAGTAGTGGGAATGACAACCATGTCCTACTTCTGGCCCAGGAACGCGCTCGATGGCCCCCTTGGCCAAGAGGGCCGTGACTTCCTGTCGGAGAAGCGCCAAGTGATCCCCCGACATGCGGTGGAACCGAGGTGGCATGGCCGGGGGGGCAGACTCGAAGGGGAGGGAGTAGCCCCTTCGGACGATTTGCAGCACCCACCTGTCCGAAGTGACAGAGCGCCAGTGGGGGAGGTGATGTTGAATCCTGCCGCCCACCGGCGTGGGGTGCACCCCAAAGCTCGGACTAGGAAGGCTTTGAGGTGGATGCTGCGGGAGCGGAGGTGGACTGACCCGCACGCTGGCCCCCTGTGCCGCCACGGCAGCCACCACGCCCGCGGCCGCGCTGAGGTTGGTTCTGCGCAGGCCTCTGGCTGAACGAACGTGTAGGGGCGCCCCTTCTGTGGCCACGAAAGGAACGAAAGGTAGACGTGGCCGGGCGTGTGGTGGAGAGACCCAAGGACTTGGCTGTAGCCCGAGAGTCCTTAAAACGCTCCAGCGCACTGTCTGCCTTATCGCCAAACAGGCGAGTACCATCAAAAGGCATGTCCAGGAGGGAACTCTGGACATCCCCCGAAAACCCCGTGGAACGCAGCCAGGCGTGGCGACGCAAGGCCACCGTCGTGGAGATGGCTCTCCCCAAAGAGTCCGCGGTGTCCAACCCACACCGAATGACGAACTTCGCGGCATCCTTCCCCTCCGCAACAGCTTGGGAAAGTACAGCCCGAACCTCCTCCGGGCACTGGGGCAGAGTTTGCGCCACCGTGTCCCACACAGCGCGAGAGTAGCGGCCCAAGAGGCATGCGGTGTTAACTGACCGCAGCCCCAGGCTGGCAGAGGAAAACAACTTCTTGCCAAACTGCTCCAGCTTTTTCAATTCCTTATCCGGCGGAGCGGTAGGGAATGCACTTTGGGAAGTGGAGGCCTGAATGACCAGGCTCTCCGGAGTCGGATGATTTACCAAAAAGGCAGGGTCACCCGGTGCCGGGCGGTGATGCCTGGCCACGTTTTTATCCACAGGAACCCCTGTGGCTGGCCTAGACCAGGTGACTACAAAACATCCGTCAAGGCCTCATTGAACGGAAGCAGAGGTTCCATAGAACTTGCCGCCGGCTGAAGCACTTCAGTAAGGAGGTGCGCCTTGAGGGTAACAGTAGGCAGGTCAAGGTCAAAGGCCTCAGCTGCTCTACGGAGCACCACAGTGTATGTGGCGCCTTCCTCCATGACAGCGGGAGAAGACACAAACCCAGGCTCAGAGGAGAGGTCAAGGCCACCTGCATCCTCCGAGTCCTCCGCTCCAACGGCGCCGATCCGGCTCCATGTCCCAATTAGGAGGTGGGACGACGGAACCCAGTGCGGCGCCGGGAACGGAGTCGCAGGGGGCCGGAGCCGCCGGCGGAGGACCCTGCGGCGCCGGGGCCGGAGCCGCCGGCGGAGGACCTTGCGGCGCCAGAGCCGCCGGAGGCGCCAGCGGCGGAGCCGGTGGCAAACAAGGGCCCTCAATAGGGACCGCGCCCGAAGGCGCGCCGGCGGGAGCCCTAGCCCATGGCGGCAAGAAACTCTTGCACCTGGGCCGGAACCGCCGACAGACCCGGGTAGGGCGGGTAGGTCGCGGGACTCACAGGCTCTAACGGAGCCGTGGGGGAAGGACTCCTGGCCCCCTCGTCTGCGTCCGGAGACCGACGGGGGGAGGTCGGAGAGCGTACGCGCTTCTTCGACTGTTACTTGTGATGTCTCTTACCCGATTCCGAGGGTGAAGACTTGGACCCCGAGGAGCGATGATGAAGGCTCCGCGGTCGGTCCCTCGAGCGACCCCTGGACCTCGAACGGCGTGGAGACTACTGTCGGGCCTCCAGCAGCTTTCGGGACCGCTCCCGCAAAGCCTTCAGAGCCATGGCCAGACAGTCGGAACATGACCGGGAGTCATGGTCGCGCTCCAGACAGTAGAGACAGACGTCATGGGGGTCGGCCACCGACCTCGTACGGCGGCAGGCCCCGCAGGATTTAACCCAGGCATCCCTACGTGGCACCAGGAGTCAAAGAAGTAGGACAAAGTCCCAAAAAGAAATTAGTCAAAAAGTGACTAGGGTACGAGCTCTAACCGGATCTGCGCTTGCTGGCGCGGAAAAAGAAAGAACTGACGGCAGCGCGCATGGGTGGCGCCTAAGTAGTTTCCGTGACGTCATCTCGGCGCTTACGACGCCAGCGACGGACGCGAAGCCGCACAACGCCACCTACTGACGCGCAGGGGTACTGCTGACGAAAAACTTTCCGGATCCAGTCTGACCCCTGGGGATATTCTAAGGTAAGGAATCTATCACTAACGTGTCTCTTTCAGATAACCTCTGAATAAGTTCTTAGCAAGAACTAAACCAATAAAAACTGTGGTAAAAAAACACAACAGTGAAATTACAAATAAAGCTGCTTAATGACTGTGCGCGATTTGGCAAAGTATTCCTTATACTGTAACAGAGCACCAGTTTCTGCTGAAATGGTGGCCAGAAGGACCTTGTAACAAAGACTCGGGTCTACTGCAAATGTATAAAGGACACACAAAGTATTTATATTTCAAAATGGACTAACTGAGAATGCCCTATAGGAAAGAGCAGGGACATCAAAGAAAGTAAACATACATCAAACACAAGAATGAAGTACAACTTCTGAGGATTTTAAAGATCCTTAAATCACAAAATGTGACAATATTACCCAGATTACTGATAATCTGATAGACGCTTACCAATTACATAGGAAAGAATTAGGTTCCAGCCAGTGATGAATGCCAGCAGTTCTCCAACAGTGACATAGCTGTAGAGGTACGCAGACCCAGTCTTTGGAACCCTTGCGCCAAACTCTCCATAGCAAAGCCCCGCCAATACTGAGGCTAGTGCAGCAATGAGGAAGCAGAGAACGATGGCAGGACCCGCATTCTCACGAGCAACCGCTCCAGCCAGAACGTAGACTCCAGCACCAAGAGTGCTCCCAACACCAAGTGCTATTAAGTCAAAAGTGTTCAGGCATCTTGACAGTCGACTGGATTCATCGCGACAGTCCACAATCTTTCGACGAAACAGCTGCTGGCCAAAATTCATAAGCACCTGGAACCCCATTATTTTCTTCAATCTGTGAAAGAAGCAAATGTAAACAATGTATCTAATGAAACGATAAAGATTTTTACACCCTCCCAAATATACTCATAACGAATTTTGATCTACCAGTGGGTCCTGCAGAGAATGGTTTTCTGTATCTTTGATAAGTATTTCTTCATTTTCAATCAATATTTTTAGTTTTTGCCCCAATAATTGCAATCTGTCCTAAAAAAAAAAAACTAAAAAAAACGAAAAAGGCTAATTTCTCATGAAAGCTCTGCTTGCGCTTCATAAACCATGTTCGAATGAAGGGTTACAGAGAATTTGTAGTACACATTCAACCGAAAAAACAAATGTATTTTTTATTTTGCAACATAATAAAACACTTTACAAACTTTTCTTCCTTTTTAACATATCCCTTCAACACTTATTCTTTTTCTTGCTTTATGGTGCTTAATTTATTCCAGTTAGAAAATGTAAAGAAACAAGACATAGCTGAACAGCACTTTTAACTGATTTAGTAGTTACCCTGTTTTACAAAGAAAATCCACAAGTGTTTGGCAACATTACCGGCTGTACGGATGCTTTCACAAGAAATGCAGTATGAGCGGACATGAAGAAGGTAGCTTTGTTGAAGCATTCTTTAGCAATGCAGCCGTACGAAATTGTGACTGGCAGAGCAGTGCATTGTTGGCGTTTTTTTTTTTAATTTGAAATGTAATAAAAGAAAAAAATAGGAAAATATTTGTAAAAGGTATTGCTAAGTTAATCACTTTTTAGTATGCAGGACAGAGCAGAATTAAATTGTACTGTGCCCTTAAAATCAGATGTGTAATTTGAGAATGCAACTTTAATAACAGTAGGCATCTACCAGTAGCATATTAAGTATAGCCTTATGAACCATTGGAATCCTACCTGCCAGTCTCAAAATGTATTTTGTAGCATTGAATTTTCGCCGTGTGGGACTTCAATTTCTTAATAGAAAACATAGATCTAAGAGAATTTGAAGTAATTTAGGTCATATGTATATATTTATGTATATGTTATTATACAGCACAAACTTAGTTGCAGCGCAAATAAAGGAAGGAGTCCATGTTGGTAAACTATTTGAGAACATGACGTCAAGGGCTACATTCAGTATTGAAAATGTGACTTTTTCTCTGGACTGTTAACATTCTGGTGGTCTGGGCATGGAACGTGTTCATTTGTAACTTTGTGGTGGTAGCTCATGGTTGGTATTTCATTTGGGTCTTGAATGTATGCTAATGGCGGTGTTTCCGTTTGAAATTCTTAGCGCATAGATTTATCATAAACAGTGTGAATGTACCCAGGCATCTACTGTTACTTTACCGATTCCATCAGTGTTAGAGACCATTTTTCGCAAGACAAATTAAAAAATACCAATAAGAAAAAAAGAATGCGAATTGACTACCTCTATGTATTCCTTGATAATGTCAAAGGGTTATTCTATTTATGATCCTATTCATATAGGCTATGAATTTATTTCACACATTAATATGATCAATCGGACTGACATACATGTCCCTGAATGAAAATGTAAAGGTTCCTGAAAGGCCTAATCAAATGGTTTAAACGTATTCACCATTTCAGGCAAGGCCACTTCATTGCCTTTTACATAAAAAAACATTGATGTAGCAAGACTTCTGACTTAGGTTTCAGGTTAAGATGGCATGTTTTCAAAGACACAGCAGCAATATTACGAATAACGTGAATAAATAAGAGCACTACAAACTACTCACGGTGGACTACAGTGCTACGTATCAAACCGAGGTCATCACACATGGAATTTTGAAAGGTAAACAATTCATACTCAAATTCTCAATAATAAGTTGGCTGCAGAATGGATGGGAAGAAATGTCCTTAAACTCAATGGTGAGAAAACGGAGGTGTTGATTTTTGGAACGCATACCTCGATCTGGAATAATGCTTGGTAGCTGGACTGCCTTGGCACTCTGCCTGTCCCAGCTGATAAAACTAAAAATCTGATAGCGGTTCTTGATTCTGAGCTCTCTTAATGGACAGGCCACTCGCACAGTCGCAACGTGCTTCTGGCTTATCAGAAGGTTAAAAAAAAATCTCTCTCTTCACTCCCATCTCAGCACGGAAAAAGTTTGCTGTGGCATTGGTTATGTCTAGAGTTGATTACTGCAACACCCTCTATTTGGACTCTAACATCAATACCCAAGCAAAATTGCAGGTAGTACAGAACACCCTCGCTAGGGCTATTCTTGATGTTCCCAAGCGTCAATCTGCTTCTGCGGGGCTGGGTGAGCTTCACTGGCTCCCCATCAGAAAGTGTATCAAAGTCAAGGCTATCTGTATGAAACATAAGGCTCTTTACCAAGTAAGCTCTGTTGTGATGGGGGGACATGTTCCAGTGGTATACTCCAGGTAGAGGTCTGCGATCAGCCCATTGCAATTTGGTCACTTTGCCCAGAGGGGGAGGGGGGGGAGGGGGTGGGGTGTTTTTCACAGCTTTCTCAGTTGCTGCCAATAGACTCTGGAACTCACTCCCCCCATTCTTTGACTTCAATCAAGGGGCATTTGCCTTTTAGAAAGGAATTAATGACCTGGCTTTATACTGCTTAGACTGTCTTTTTGGCCTCCTATCGGTTTGATCTTCCGCTGGATTTTGCGGGCTGTTGACGCCTATGGGCATTTGCTGCACTTTACAAAATGCAAATCAAATCAATCATCAAATCTCTGGTGGGCTCCTATACATTATAAAGCCCTGCATCCTCGTTTCCACCCATGACACATCTGATTTTTAGCCAGGTCCCGTGTGTCTGCGGATAGGTCTTTCTACCCACAATGGACCTATAATGTCTAATAAACCAATTTTTCCTTTGAATTCTAAGCACTTTGCTGCAGTCCGCACTGATAAGCATTTAGTTATGTTTTTGCTGCATTCAAATACACAATTCCACCCTTTAACCTGTGAGGGCAGCACCGAGACATGCAAAATGTTTTGGTTCAGCAGACTTAATTTTTCTATTGTCCATAACAATCTTTCCTGTTTAGTATCTTGGAAGTGAAAGTTTGCATCTGTATAACATGAATATATAATAGGAAGAATACAAAAATGGGTGAAACTCACGCACAACCACAACCTTTGCATTTTTACAGTATCCGCCACCATATCCAATATGTAAATAACCACTTTCTTCACTCGGTGATAATGAGCTACCTTCAATATCTGGCCTCACTGTATTAACCCTTTAGAACCTTAAGACCAACCAATGCACCACAGCTCATTCATCAGAAGTCCAAAAGACAAACTGGGGAAGATCCTTAAAGTTCTTGGGCCCTTGCTAATAGAATGAGCCTGACCCTTTAAGAAACCAAGTAAGCTACCTCCAATTCAGAAAATAACTCAAAATGTTGCTACTCAGACACATTCAATATTCCTTGTTTTAGGCCTCGTCAAGACAAAGACTGATCAATAGTTTGTTTCCTTTAAGTTTTTTCCTCAGATACCCTTTAACTTATCTGCTTATATTTACCCTAGCCCTCTTGGGTCCGATTTCTTTTCACCTTCCTTTACTTCTAATTCTGTCTACCCTCTTCCTTCTCAAACATGTAAAGGATATATAAAACCCCTTAAACAAACACACAACTACATCAATATGGCTATTTCCATTGTGTTTAATAGAATTCTTTAGAACCGGTACTCATGGGTATCTTGGTCTTGCTAAGGTCTTCTGCACCCTAGAGATAAACAGAGGTATGAGTTCTCTTGGTCTGCTCCCTTACTATAGTAAGTGTTATCTTTGTTCAGTGTTAACAGCCTTTACAATGTATATTGTTTTTCTGTGTTTGCTTTCAACTATCCGTAAAAATGTAGGCATCTAGTGGAACTCCACAAACTCTCCATCGGTAGCAGAATGGCGGGCGGGAGTGGACTTGTGTACCCAAAAAGAAAAGCCAATCCATGCCATCAGAAACATGAGAAGATTTGGGGTAAATTGCGGGACTATGTTTGTAGCTGTAGGACTAAACAATGTATGCATGTGCTCACTGTGACACAGTAAACCCGATTGTATTCTTGTCTGTGGTTTTACATGCAATAAAAACCAATAAAATGTGGTCATCAAAAATCGTAGGCACCGGTCAGGTTCAGTTGTAAGTCGTAAAAATTTATTTCCAACATGGAGACAAACATCCCACTTTTTGAAAGCATAAATTTGTCAAAGCCTAACATTTTGGTAAAAGATTACTTCAACACAAAAAAAAAAACGGTGAGAATATTTGGGAGAAATACATTGAATCGGCATCAATTCTGAGAAGAAAATGCAAGGTAAAGCTGATAAGCTTCGTCAAAGTTTCAATCTGGGCTAAAGAGTTGAGAGATTGACTTGGGATCGAAAGCGAAGGGTAAACATCTGACCTCCTGCCGTTCAAGAAGGCTTCCTAACCTCCGAACCTGGAGGCCAATTTAATGACAAGCCATTCTACGGGAATCCTATTACTGGAGTGCTTAACTTTCTGTATACTTAACACCTGAAAGCATTTGATCATATCACTGGGCAGTGGAGACAGCGGGGTCAGGTTTGCAGAATACACTATTTAAATCAGAATTTAATCAGTTTCTCCTAAACCAAGCAGGTCGCCTTTGACAATAAATTATGACATAATGCAGCTAACACAAGTGTTATGTTTCTCCCTGTCTTGCCCACCCTCCCCCTCTTTGTATTCATGCCGTTCTGCTTTGCCTTGTTCTCCTTTCTATTCACCTGTCTGACCGATACCCGTTGGTGCTTCCTTGAGAGCTATAGGGGAGACTGGCCTCGGACTACCTCACTGGCCGTCACCTACCCATTCGGTCTTTGGGCTGACTTTACCTCTGTCTCTTATTCCTTCCTCCCCCTAGTCCTCTCCCTCTCACTCCCCCTCCCCCCCTTCCCTCTCTATTGATCTCTCCTTCTCTCCCGTTAATGGTTCTCATATTTTGATGTAACGTAAAATTGTTATTATTGTTGTAACTTTGCTGACCTTATGTAAAGCGCTCGGATACCTACGGGTCTAGCCAGCGCTATAGAAAACTCTTTAAATAAATAAAATAAATATGTGTGAAACTGCAGACTGTTATGTTCAGCCATGATTTTATGACTGTTACTTTGCACTGTGAAACACTTTTTTCACATCTCCGAGCACTGACTGCAAAGAACGTGTATATTTTATATAACCTGCGGTGCACATACACCTCATCTGAGAAAATACTTTTTGCAGACTCTAGCAAAAGGCAGACTTAGCAACGCCAAGATCCATTACACGTGGAACACTTCCAAATGCACATGTTGCTTGAGCTTGCCTGAATGAGCCTGTAAACAGTACAGGGGAGCAGATTTGCGTAGTCGCGCTAAGCAAAGCTCCGCAAAACGTAAAAAATCTCTGCGAGCACGCAAAAGTTCCGCGAACACGCGTAATTGTTTGTTCCGCCCGTTCGCGATGCTTTTTTCCTGTTCGCGAACGCTGTTTGCGTGCTCGGGGAGAAATATCTCGCGAACACGCATTTTGAAAGCATGAACAAGCAAAAAACTCCGCGAAGCTGCGGAATTTTTGGCAATTTCGCGTTCTCCGCGGAACGCGAAATTACCCAAATTCCGCAAACTCTGCGAGCGGAACGGAATTTACCGCCCAGGCCTAGTTTAAATCCAGTTTTTCATTCTTCCAAAGTAATGAGTACCTTTGAGTTGGGCAGAAGTAACCCGAAATCCTTGACGCTATCAAAATTCAAAACTGCAAAAGCTAGAGCCATATTAAAAAAAAAAAAGTTTTGGGTTATTAACATTCTTACTCTAAATCCACACCGCAGAGGGTCACATGAAGCAGCTTTGGTTCTTTCATAAAGCAATTATGGGCTTCTTTCACATGTTACAAGAGCACGGCTACTACCGTAGGAATTCGCCTAACGATAAATAACATTGCTTAATGCTAAGCCGGTGCCTGCTGACACCTGATCTGCCATATGCACAGTACCACTGACCACCAACGGGCAGCGAAGGCTGCCTTATCCTCTTTCTAGAGGGCGAGAACACCCTCTGATAGTTGGAGGAGGCAAAGAGACTCGAGCTGGGGCATCATCGGTTATGACACCAAGCTGTGCTAGCTTGCGAGGCTGTCCTTCCTCTCCACAACCACTAGGTAAAAAGATCACCTCTTACTGGTGATGGTGGATTCGGATTAGCAGGGCTCAGCTTTGCTGCTGGTTGAGTGAAGTGACTGTGGCAGCTGTCCATCAATGCGCTCCCTGCAACAAATACTGTTTTAGCTGCCTCAGTATTTTCAGTGATAGGGCACTCTGCTGCCTTCAGAATAGGTTGCGCTAGAGATATATCATTTAGAGAGAACTTTTAACAGCACGACCACATAGTTTCCAGTGGCGACGCCCTTCAGCATAGACCTCAGCCGTCACTAGTGCCAGGGGTCCACACTGCACCAAGATCCCATGCAGCAGTAAATGTGCTTTCTGCAGTCTGCTCCATGAATTCAGGTTAAGAGATGTTGCAGACTCCTGAAGCCCACCCTCAAGGATGGATGGGGAGTTAAGGAGGGAGGGGTGCAGCCGACCATAATGCTAATGAATACTCTATTATAGGATCTAATTCATATGCCTAATTTTAAAATCGACGAATGACCAGATTACTGCTGTGAACTGTAAAATAAAATGTGCATATACTGGAGATGGTAAGCTTGAGCACCATTTACATGACCGAGAACCCTTCATATACCATTTTAAATTTGAGTGTGAGACATGAGCTCAAAAGTGACACCCTTTTCACAGACTACATAAGGACCGGCCGCGAGGATTATGCTCGAGACTTCCTTTCCTGCAACAACATTACTCTTCAAATACAATACACTCTTAAAAAAATGTACTACCAATTAGGCTTCATGGAAACAAAAAAAACAAGCAAACTTGATTTATACTTTTCTTCTAACATGGCAGTTTTTTGTGTTCATCAATTTAACTATACAACTCTTGACACCGCATTACAATTACTTCATTTTGACAACAAATAGCTTGTAGAGTACCTTCCAGGTCCAAGAAAATTCCAGATGCCCAGCTTTTTTCCCTCCTGCTCTAGAAAAATATTTTGGTTTCTCAGGAACTGCAATTTTCCCAGCATTGCAGTTTGATACAGTTAAGATAGTCCAATTCTAAATGCATTTGTGATTCTGCAGGCCCCACTTGGGTCGTAGACCACTTTATGGGGTTCAGTGCTACAGAAGAGCCCTGGCTACAGTTTCTATGCAAAAAGGCACAAAATGTTACAGATTCTGATCCTAGAAACCCGTTTACCCTTCTAACGGAGATATATTTTACACTTATGTTATTTCTTGGCATCCATCTTAATGCCCTGCAGAAAATGTTCTTGCTTTTACCCTAAAAACCTGCAAAAAAGTGAAAGCAAGCTGTGCTTTGGTGCTAAAGCCCCTTCCTAGAGGCTGCAGCTCGATCAGTCTATCGTTTGCTTCTTGTATGTGAATTATTTTTCCTTCATTAGCCGGGCCCTTTCCATTTTTCTGCTTCCGGTTCCCCCCTCCTTCACCTCACCCCAGGCACCACTGTAACCACTACCCTGCTGTTCCTCCCTGCCCTGGTCATCCTTCTCACCTCGAGTGCGGGCCTTTCTTTGGCTCCTCCGAGGGACTTTGTCTTTGCCCCAAGACTATGGAAGCAGGGCAAGTCTTTCACAGCCGAGGTCTTTATTTTACCCTGAAACGTCATCCCCTGCTAATAATGAAGCCATGTCAGCCACTTGTGAGTGGCACCTGCAAGCGGCAGCTCTCATTTCTGTACTCTTCGTGTGCTAAATGTCAGTCACTTTATGGCTTACTGAAGCCAAGTGCCTTTCTCATCACCAGAAGCAGGTTCTGCATGCTGGGGGGCTACCCGTGCCCGTTTCGTCTTCCAGTTCATTTGTATTTGCTACAACCATGAGAAGTGGAGGGAAGTTTCAAAAACCACAAAACCACAAAGCAGCAGGTTATCAGGTTGGCCAATGTACCCACGGCCGAGAAAGAACACGAGCAGAGCATTCTTCCATGTGAGGTGGCAGAGGTCAGCCGTGCGACCTTCAAGAAGTAACACTCTGCTACTGGCACATGTCCTGCTTGCGTACATGTCTTTCTTTATCTCTACTTTTGCACAAACAGGCTTTTTAAGCTAAATTGTAGCAGGGTTGCATTGCAAACGCATGTCTGTATTGCAGGTCATCGAACAAGTGCAGAGTCTGAAGGACAGGATGCTTCATGGCACTCTGTGCGTCTATCAGTAGAGGGAGCGGGGGGGTGTAGTCACACAAGCACACTACTCACCCTGCACTCGTGACACTTCACTCACCTGTCCCCCTCACAGCTCTATCTGCAATCTCACTCACACAAGCCCTCACCAACCATGCATTCATTCGTCCCTCTCTGCACTTACATCCACACTCAAAATCATATGGGCACCTCACTCACCCTGCAGTCACTCCTCTTACCCTACTCTCACACTGTCTCATCGCATACCGTGCACTCACATGGGCACTCCTGCCACCCACACAGCGCAGAGGGTCAATGTCTCTGTTACAAAGAACGTGTACCATGCAGATCACAGAAGTGAGTGTGAGTAAACTATGAGTAGCGCTCTAAAAAAATGAAATGCTTGTCAGAAAGGTGCTATAGAGAGAAGAGGTGCACTGTTGGTGAGTGGTAGTGAGGGAATTCATGGAGGAGGAGGAAATGGGGGAGTGGCGCCAAAAAAGACTGTTGCACCGTGTGCGACCAGTGCTAGGGCCAGCCCTGGCTGGGAGTGTTCGCCCCCTCACCCACCCCCTCCTAGATGTTCGGGTCTAGTTGCGCCCCTGCACCATTCCCTCCCCTTTCCAGCCATACGCTCTTCCATCTATTCATCCATGCCTCCGTTCAGCCCTTCACATATCCATTCACTCACTTTGCCCCATCAAACAGCACCCTTTTCCATCCTATATATATATATATATATATATATATATATATATATATATATATATATATATATACACACATACACACACATCCACCCTTTCACCTATGGAACCAATGTTACTTTCCATCTGTCTCCTTTCACCCATCTATTCTTGTCTAACCATTCATCCATCCTTTCATCTTTTTATCCTTTTACCGGTTACATTCACTCTTCCATCCATGTCTTTTACCTTTTTTATTTCCTTGAATATTTGAGTCTTTCCTATCACTGTATTTCTCCTAAAATTCTTGTTTTTCCCTTCACCCATCTTTCTCTTATCCTTCATTTTTTTCTTACCTTTTTCTCGTCGTTCTATTTGAACTTCTCGGCTTTCCCTTTTTAATTATTTCAATTTTCCGGTTTCCTTCACTGTGCACGTCAGTCCACGAATCACAAACCCCCTTTACGGTAGTCTTGAGCAGAGTTATTTATCAGTAGTTTGTCTGCAGACAGAAGAGGCTCAGAAATAACTAACTGGGCCCAGTGACAGCCCCCGCTTAAGCTGCTTGTGTGGGTGTTCCCTACACAACTGTTTAACACTGGGTCTGTTTAGTTTGAATGTCAATGAGGCAGAGAACAGCGAGGAGGGGAAAGGTCTGAAAAGAAATAAACTGTCTCCTCTCTATCTGTGTGATTTTCCGGTACAACGCAGCACTTCTAAGCTCACAAAAAAGGTTTTTTAATTTGCTCTGTTTGGATAAGAAAAAGAAAATCTGTTTTGAAGAATGCCATCAGAATGGGCAACTGCTTTCAATAGAACACGTTTTTCATGTTTATACCCCTTGATTGTAACATGCATTAATTACGTTTATCAATTTTAATGCTAATGTTTGACAGCTGTGAACCTACAATTATCCTTCGAGCCTGCCTCCCTCCAGACTTGAATCACACACAAAAATAGGAAATCAACCTAAAGTGCACCAAACATCCACAGACAAAATGTCGTCTCTAAACAAAAATGTGCCCAGTGCTCTGATTCATACTTCCCTCTCACTGGAGCAGACACTGGAAAGACAGACAACGAGACTGCGTTACGTCACAGACACTGGACTCAAAATAAACACAAGGAGGGAGGCAAAGTGTGGTGAGAATGGGAGTAGTGCGACCACTATTGGGACCACACTAGGCACACGGATACGGTTACAACGGGGTCTCGCGTAGAAAACACTGACCTCAGAGGATCTGGTACCCCCCGCCCCCCTTCCTAAATGTAAGGTCATGATTTGCCACATATAAACTTATCAAGCTTATTCACAAAAGGTCAGAAAAAATTATTTGCCTTTGCACCGTTACTCCTAATTGGAGCACCTTTTTGAATTTTTTTAAAAATACTATGAGTAATGGAGGAAATCAAAGCCTGACAATTCAGTCAGTACTTAAATGTGCAAGTATTTCTTGTAATTAGAGTACAGTGCCACTTGCAGAGTTTGACGCAAATGTGTTTGCACGGTTGACTTTTTTTTCGTATTTTCATGGGGAAAATATTTTGCCCTCTGGAGAAAGACTTTCACCCCAAATTCTACCAACTTTTCTCCCCTTACCCACCTTCTATACGCACATTCCCCCACTTTTGCCAAGTGTTTCCAAGAAGGGAATCTACCTAAAAACTGCTCGAGAAAAAAACATAGCTCACAAGATTGAGGTTGTGATATTAGCAGGAGAATCTTTGCAGAAACACAAACAAGTCCCTGAACCTGGATTTGCGAACGCAGAAATCACACGCCGCTTTGATAAAAAAACAGAAAATCTGTTTTGAAGAATGCCATCAAAATGGGCAACTGCTTTCAATAGAACACGGTTTTCATGTTTATAACCCTTGATTGTAACAGGCATTACATTTACCAATTTTAATGCTAATGTCTTGCAGCGGTCAACCCTACAAGTATCCTTAGAGGCTGTCCTCCCTCCAGGCTTGAATCACACAAAAATGGGAAAACAACCTAAAGTGCACCAAACATCCACAGACAATTTCTTCTCTAACAAAATTGTTCCCAGGGCACTGATTCATACTTCATAATTCTGCTGCTGGAAGAATTCCTGTATTGGCAATTCCCACTTGCGAGGATTAAGGTCCATGATTCCAGATGAAAAAAGAGTGCAACGTTAGTTAATGGCTATTTTTTGCCACAAATGAAATATGCACAAATCTTTATAATTCAGGCCTGAGACAACCATGGTTTACCGAGGCGCATTTAACATTTGACCATCAACACTGCCTGAAGAGCCCACAGTGGTGCATCCAACTGTGGGGATATTGGTATCATAGTACAGACTTTTGATATACAAAGTACTACACAGATGTCACACTGAGTAAAACCCTAGCCATCCACCTAAAATAACTCGCAATTAAAGAATATATGGGAAAATGGGCTGGACCATACCCAGCCGAGACTTTGCTTTGCACTATTATCAACATGGGCAGAGTGTGAGGCTTGGCGCGAGGCAAGGGAGACCAACAGTTGACATTGACAAATATCACGATCTCGTGGCCTCAGAAGCATACTTTGTGGTGCTAGTGCCACCCAACTAAAATCATCTCAATAATACTGAACTGTGGCCCACTGAGGTACTTGCCTACACCACCTAGCTATCGGCTGGCCAGCGGATGATGAGCATAATTTATACATCCCACACTGATATGCAAGGTCTGTTTCATTAACTTTAAAGTCCAGGACGCTGGTGTTATGGCTGGGTACAGTTCATATAGGGGAAGAGGGGAGGTTTGGAAAACGTAGCCCACATGACCAGCATTGGCAAGTATAGTACAGTTATAAAGAGCAGAGTTCCAGGATCCTATATAAACTCGGGAAAATTAAATATCAGAAATAGTTTAAAGACAGAAACAGATATATAAAAAATGTACGATTACATGTAGCGTATAGGACACTAATAAAACCGTGTAAAAAATAAAAAATTTCTGTGCCTTAAGAAGCAATTTAAATTGCCTATCTGAAGGAAACAAGCCTCAGAAAAACATTAAACACTAAGCATGATATGGAGGAAGCGGAATATTCCTTGTGTTGCAAGCACAAGTTAAAAATATATACAAGAGAGACATGCACTCTCATGAGAGTCATCCCTATTAGGGTTGCCTTAGAACTGCCACGAATACTTTAAGGGGGTGACAAACGTACCTAATGCACGCTTTGGATAACTGCAATGAGCGAACTATAATTGTTTACTGAATATGGATTTGGATGAAGCTGAAAAAGTTGAATATAAGATCAGGGCCTCTAGGAAAGATGCGGACTGAAAGCATGGAGCTGTAGCCTTGGACCCCACAGAGGAAAATCCTACTACTTTACAGAACACAACTCACACAACAAGATCAGACCATTATGGGAAATATGGACTAGGGGAGATCCCAGGGAGAATTACTGGCCAGGAATCCTTCATCACTGTTTTGCGAATACAAGAGGCTGTTGCTATTCTGAGGTTTCACACTAAACATACATAAATATGCGTAAGAAATGAAATACGTAGAGTACCAGTACATACAGTTCAATAAACAATGTTATAGTCTGTATGTTTGGAAGCTGAATTTCCCCAAAGAATGTGATTAATAAGAATTTCATTAAAAGCGAGGTAAACCGGCAAAGGAAAGAAGCTAGTTTTTTTTGTTTCTTAATAAAGTGCATATATGGACCTCCTGCCAACAGTGTCAGACAGAGTTTTGGCACTTATTTATGTACATTCTATACTACCAATACCTAGGACACACTTGCACTTGCAGATTGGAAAGCAGCATGTTCTGTTTATGTAGGCGCTCATCATTCACATTCGATTTTCAGCCACTACTAAAATAGCAACAGTCCCAAAACAACAAGCATATACTTTCGAGCCAACAAGTTCAACGGGACACTTCACCTTAAGTTTGAAGGCATTTAAACTAGAGCTACAAGTTCTGTATCCACCAAATGAAGTTAAGACGCAGATGCTGTGACAGAAACAGACCCGCATAGGAGTGATACGGAAAAACATAGCCTATCCAGTAAACAGGAGTCTGGTCCAACTCCCACACTACTCTCACAAGAAGTCTGGTCTCCGATTTGCTGGCTTTCCCCTGGCTTCACTGCAAGCAGAGGTGGCTACCTAGACGTCCTACTCAGAACTTTTCTGTTTTTTTAATGTCCAGACGAGCTACAGCTTTTGGACATCACAAAATGTCAACTGACAGCACCTGGAAGCGAAGTGCACAATATTTGAGGCTTTCGAAGTGCCAAATTTTGAATTGTTTGATAGTACAGAACCAGGACTTCTGAGAGTTACCGAGCTACATGACAGTGATTTTACTTATTCGCTTTTTCTGGGTTGTTTGGTAGGCTGGTTAGGGTTCCCCAAAACATGGACCACAGAGGCCAATGTGTCCTTTCGCCATTCCATTAAATGCCAACGCCAGAGCGTATTTCACAATATCAATATCATCTAAGCACTTCTTTCGACTCACCATCTTTAGATTGCATTTGACAAAGTAGATGTTCACTCTTTTGACTTGATTTTGCTGAATATTTGCCCAGACAAAGTGATGAGATGACACTGTGAAACACTTGATGGCATTGTCATTTGATTGGATTAAAAAAGGGGCGTTGAATTTACACTGAAGACTTCTATTGCGATTTTATACATTCAGATTCTATCATAGATAACGTATTTTTAAGTGTAATACCAGTATTTAGTGCACCTGCTAGGATTTTTGAAGGAAGGGGAATCATGGTAACTTCTTCCAAAACAGGATAAAGGACATTTAAAAAAAATAAACTGAATTCAGCCTGCTCTAACATTGAATTGATACAAAGTCATGGCCAGGATTCATTAACTACACCTTACTTTCATTTAACTTTAAAATGCTTTTATGTTCATTAGCATGTTTCTATTAATTTAATGAGGCCACTAATGGCTCCTTTCGGTCAATAGACAGACAATGTCTGAAACATTCCCAATGTCTGAGTTGCTGATTGTTCATGACATCCTTTCATGCTTAATGTGGTCCTCCGAGGGATCCATCGGCTGCCTTGTTACAATTATTAACTGCTTAATTCTGATTGGTAGCGGCTAGATAAATACTTTTTACACTATTTTGAATTTTATTTTAAAGTCTTCTTTATTGGTGAGGTCCGTTTTTAAATTATTATTTTAGAAATGACACTTTGAGAAAATTGGCATTTTTCGGTCTAAACTTTCTGGGAGTTTCCAGCTGCCTGGCTGGTAATGGGTCTCCTACTGAGAAATGCATATTGAAGCCAGAGAGTGCACAAAGGTGCCTGGGTGTAGAGGGTGTGGGTCTTCCTGACAGGATGGCTGGGGAGGAGTTTGGCCCTGCCAGGAGTACAGTTCAATGGGACTTTAGCCAGCACACACACAGAGACCTGACACCAGCCTTGTGTGTCACTAGCCAGGCTGGAGCCAAACCCAGAAAGAGTGGAGAAGTGACCAGAACCAGTTTTACGGTCAGACAAAGGAGGACCCCCCCGGTTACAGGCTGGACTGGGCATAAAAGAGGCATTCCATGATCATGAAGGAGAGCAAGATTTTGGCCCTAGATGGCGCCAGCAGCACCACCATGGACCTCTGATACCACAATAGCCCGATGACTGTCTGCAGCTGATTCCCAGGACTAGTGGGTCTCTCCAGAGCACGTGATGCTGACTGCTTTACACTCACTTGAGGACCAGTAGGGGGAAGACCTAGACTTCTGTGTCCCAATAGAAGGAGGGGAGCATTAGAAGCCAGGCACAAGAGGAATCTGGCACAAGGAGGCAGCGACGCCAGCTCCCAGCACAGTGCGCCTTTCCTGAGGCCATGAGGCCTGCTAAAAGTGCAGAAAAGGGGCTTTAATGCGTAAAGGTTAACAGAGTACTTATAGAACAGATATCCGGCCAGCCATTGTGAAGAGTAAACCTGAAGATGGTTGTCATGTTTTCACTAAAACAAAGCATACACACCCCCTACCTACTTTGTCCCAACAACCAGTAATGTGCACAGGACACTTCATTGCTCTTTTTTCCGAAACATGGCAGCAAGGAATATGTTCAGTCTTTGATTCTCTTTATCAATTATATATTTCGTGCTGTGTCATATTGGTGCTAGCTATTTAGGCAAGCAAACAAAAGCAACTGGTGTTTCATTTCTCCACACTAAATCGCTTAACGCATTGGGGAAATCTGACACCTAATTTTGACCGGAAACGCAGGATCTCCTAATCCCAGATTTGGGGCATAAATCTTAAACCATGGGTGTTACCATAGCGACTGACCAGGTGAGAATTTTTGCCTTGTCACACTCATTCAAGGGGCTCTGAACAACAGCCTTAAGAACTTCTGCAGTCGGAGGAGGAACTTAAACTTCATTCATGCCACCTGGAAAGACCAAGCTGCTTAGTGTATATAATGCAACTTGGTAAATTTAAAAGTCGTACAGCGACTTTGCAGAGTCAAAAAAGGATGGCCCCATCTGACACAGGCAGCTTGCCATGAATCAAAACTGTAGAGTTAGAGTTTGGTGCCTCAATGTTTGCCAACTCTACTGCATTTAGAGGATTCCTATACGAGATCCCCATAAGGACATTTAATGTGGTGGGACGGCCAGCACAGCAGGCAGGAGAGATCTGAGCTATGGAGTACCCACCAGAAAGGCAGGAATAGAAGTACAATCCTATTCAGAGACAATAAACCACAGAAAAGTTTGGTTTTAAGCATTCCAGCTATTCAGAGTGCTTGCTATTATGAGAAGCTCCTCTTTTGCATGCTCTGAAAATGAAACACTATAGAGTGCAACCAATTTACGCACGTAGATCAGAATTCAAAAACTAAACAATGCTTCTCACACATGTCGTGGGCGTGTGGGTTGAAGTCTAGCCTAGAGACAGTTTTAACTTCCTGCCGTTGATGATCTACTGTATCTAATACTTCAACACATACTTAAATTGCGCTTTGAACAGTTGGCTTTTTGCGTTCTGCTTACAGCGATTAGATTGAGACATTGTCAATCACATCTTATATCAGCTCACAGGCAGTGGGTTAATTCAAATCATATCAGCTGTTTCTGTGCCCTTTAACCTCCTGTGGACTATTATCTTTCCAGCCTCTCCCTCCTTCTCTGCCTTTGACTGCTCTCCCACTTTTCCCCCTGCTCTGGCTCTTCCCACTTCACCCCTCCCTAACTCATCTGGTGCACTCCTGCCCTCCTTTTTCCTTCCTGTCCATCTCTCGCTCTCTCTCTTTCCCGCTTTATCAGATTTTTTTACATTTAAAAATAAATTCAGCAAGGGCCAGCAGCTGCACACAGCTAACTGCACTTATGTGCATGGCATCCCAATCGTAGTTTATTCGTATTTAACCATTTGAAAATGGTCATTGATTAAGTTCAATTCAATTCAATTTCAACTTTATTCGGTTTCAATTATATCAAATCATAAAAGTTATCACATAAAATTACATAAAATAGCATTTTTCCATCACAATTAAAACACATTCCGCAACATTCCATACAAAATCAGTGGTTTAAAATACAAGATTTGTATACCAATAAGCATAGGCCATCAGTTAAAAACAATGCCAGCTGGGTTGCACCATCCCAGACCTTTAGTTGAGTTTAAAAACAGCACTTAAACCCTAACACGTATTAATAATTAATCAAGACAGGCCCTAGATTTTACCACAGATTTCAGGTACCCAAGAACAAAAAAGATACACTCATCCTTCAGCAATTGTAAATACAGTAGAGCTGGGCAAGCCTGTATAAAATCCATCCTCTTCAAAATTGGCACAATAAAAAACTTCCAGGGGACCTCATAAAATCTACAGAATAATACAAAGTGTAGCAAATCCTGTGGAGACTCTCCGTCACAGCCACAGGGTGCTAATACTTGACCTCTACTGCTCCCCCTTGGCACGGCTAGCAGGAGGTGAAAGAGATCCAGTCTAAACCTGGTCAATAAAAAACGTTCATAAATAGTAAAAGCCCCCAGGAGGTAAGGCTCGGTTAATGTTGTCTTTAACATTATAAATTTACGCACACTGGGTTTACGCAACTCCCGCTCTTCCCTCTCCAGTTTAATGAGATTGCCAAAGGACTCCCCTATTATCCCCACATCCTGTTTGGTTATTAGATCAGGGTTAGTGTACAGTTCGCCTCGGCCTAACCTTTCGAAGCTGCCCTTGATGCAGTGCTTAATTTGTGCCGGTACTTCACGGTGCTTAGCACCGGCACTTATTTCCCAGGGCCGGGTCTATTGAATTTTTCAACCTTCGGCAGTGAGCCCAGTAATTATTTCTTGCCTGTGGTGCACGTTTCCTGTTCTACTAGTCACGAGTGAAAAGGCTGTTGCTGCTGTTGATTAAACTGCGCAGCAGCGCAAGACAGATTCACATTTTCTCTGCACACTTTGAGGTTTCCCAGCTGCACTGTCTAGGAGGAGCCGGAGGAAAGAGAGAAAGCAGCTCCCTGTTCTTTGATGGAGTGCTTGAATTACGTGTCCCAGCCAATCTAGATGCCCCTTTAAAGTTTTTTATTGTACTAAAGAGGAGAGTGGTTTCAGGATTGGATGGGAGGCCTGCCTCGGTGCAAATCAAACTGTAAACACGTGCACAATCAGGAAATGACAGGCAGCGCGAAGGTGGAAGCACCCATAGTCTCTCCAATCACAGCGCAGCTTCATTATGAAGGCACATAGTGATTGGATGTGTTTTTCTGGTTCATATCCAGTAATGCTTCTTCCTCCATTCGAAATTGCTTGCAAATGCGTGTGCGCTCGGACACCTGATAGCTTTTTAAAGCCAAAAGATGATGCAAAACTGTCGTCATCGGTGTAGTCTCTGACTTGTGAACACAGGCGCAGGCTCACCTTTCCTTGACGTGAAATAAAGTCATCATAACGAGGGAAAAGGAAACTTGCAGCAACAGGTAAATTAATATATTGTATGGAAGACATGCACTCTGATCGCTGATGTTATTTTTTGGCCTAGACATGCACTTTATTTTTTAACCATACTGATTACTTTCTTTACGAAGGCATTTGGCATCTAAAAATATTGAAGCATCATTCTGTTGGGCGCTTAGCTAGTGGACGCAGAAAGTTGCTGGGGAAATAGAGTGGTGCATGAAATAGTCAGGTGTAAATTTAGAGGACGGGCTGTAGAGGAAAGTATGTACCAGGTCATTATAACAAGCATTGGCATAGCCAATAGGTCTCGCCTTTAGGACCTTATAAGTATTTAGTTATGCAGCACAATATCCTTGGTGCAACAACATCAACTGTTGCATAGGTCAACACTTATAAGGTCCCAAAGGCAAGACCTATTGGCTATGCCAATGCTTGTTTTTTTACATTACTTTCAGTCGTTTGCAAAAACATTAGTCAAGCCAATCGATCTCACATTGGCAAGACCTATTGGCTTTGCCAATGCTTGCTTCTAATGGAGCATGAGTGCAATACAAACTGCGACATGTGCCAAGCCTCCCCATCCTAAACGTGCCTGGGGTCCTGCACTTTGTTACAGCGTTCAGTGCTGAACTGTGGACCGTTATTAAATAACAGTTTTACACAGCACTTCATACCACAATTCTGACGTTTCTATGCGCTGCAGACAGCATGTCACTTTCATCCAATGTAATTGTACTGAATTTACCACGCGCAGTGAGCTGGCCGGGAATCCTAGCCTGGAGGTGCAGGTGACAGCAGAGCCCACGTCCACGGCGAGTGTTACCTCACAGGGCCACCTTTCTGCTATTGAATTGTCAACGCAGCTTAATATTAATTACATTTGGCAGCCGTTGTTCTATGCCACAGGCCTGATACGGGGTTTAGCTGTACATGGGGCTTCATTGCTCTATAACAACCGGCCAGAACCTTTTACACGGGCACATACCGGTGCATGCACAGCAATGGGTTGTTAAATGTACCTATCCGGTAAGACGTAAAAATGTTCCAATCGAGGGCCCATTGTACGCCTCTGGCAGAAGGCGCTCTCATTTCACTGGGCCTTTTCCCGCTCGAGATGAAGCGCTCGCCTGGGCCCCGGGCCTCCGCGCTGCCCCGGCCTCCATCGCGGCCCCCCTCCCGTCTGTCTTGTTGGCGATATTTCTGTCCCCCTGCCGGCTCCGGATGGTACAAAGGGTTACACTTTAATTGAGCTGTCAGCATCTCCGGCAATCCTCCAAAGCCGGGATTATGCACGGCGGGTGAGTGACACACTTGTTATTGCGGGAACCCTGTTTGCTAAACCCAACAAGAGAGGAGCGGGGACGAGAGGAGCGGGGGCGAGGGCGAGCGAGCGCGGCAGCCTGCTCAGCTGACCAGACGCTCGTGCGTCATGGCCTTTGCCGGCATGTTTTTCCAATTATCGCGCACGCGTCTGGGCACGATAATTGGAAACACATGTCTGCCGCGCGTAACCATCCGAAAAGGCCAGCCACGACGCACAAGCGTTTGGACTGCTTCTGAAACCCCCTTACTTAAAGTCTTCGCCTAGCAGCGCTTGCGCGCTACTCGAGGCTCGACCTAAAAAGTAGACTTAACCAGGATGGAGAGGTACATTCACGGTTTATCTGGATGGCGGCACTATGGGTTTCCATTTCCCTATATAGAAGTGTCACATGGCTTTTCTTCCAGGTGGCCACACATCTTTTCATTTCATTTGTATTTCTATGCCATCATCGAAACCATCATCTGACAAATGATTGAATCTTAGCATTTTACATAAATGTATATTAAAGCGAAAGCTTATTTTGGTTTTATTACATAATTTATGTGTCTGGTTGCAACTCAACTATTTCACCTCTCATTATTTACCCCTTAAGCCAGAGAGGCAGGCAACCATGTGTGCAAAAAGAAAAAGTACTACTTTGGTCACTGTACAAATTTGGCAAATTATTTACTTATGTGCATGAGATAATTTTCACCAATGGAACAAATATAAAGACACACTCAACCTTAAGAAGTACAATCTGAATTGCTTTCAAAACCTAGTTCCAACCTATTGTTTTCTCAAAATATTCTGTAAAAACTTCATTCTGCTCTGTTCTCGGATATTTACCTTGCTTCCCTCTCTCAATTTGGGAACATTATTTAACACCACCACTGCGCCGAATTACACTGTGTTTTTATGGTCTGTTTTTATTTCTCACATCCCACTATATTGGTGGGCTCTAATGCTTGCAAAGAAAATTGGGCCTAAACGTTCCTGTTGGGCAGTAAAAACAGCAATTATTGTAGTTCATAGTGGCCCTCACAGCCACTGCAGTTGCTGCACAATTGACAGCCCACGCCCCTGGGGTCCCAAAAGTGTATGTCTCAAAAGATGACCAAGCCTTAAAACAACAGAGTGCTGAAAGTCACAGGTGAAGAAGGCATGCTGCTCTATTGATATAAAAGGTTTAGGTCAAAGAGTTTTAGGTCATACCAAAGCTGAAAGATTCCATCAAATGTTACCGACCATCAAAATATCTACCAATTGTTAAAATTGTTTTTTTCCTGTTTGCAGGAGTAGAGCCCTTTTCCCCTGTTTTTACCCCCCTCTTTTTCTTCTCATTCTTCCACCTTGCATACATTAATTTGTCCACTCGCTTAAACGCCATTGCCTTTTGGACTTGTAGCCCATGATACCCATGAACCAAGGGGGTAGCTTGGTCAGTAAGATTGGTGGGGTGAGCTTCAGGTTTCCCAACAATCACACTGCCATATAATGTTAAAACACAATATACGGAAAGCAGGGTGCATGAGAGGGTTTAAGGGGCAGTGGAGAAGAAAAGGAATGTAGACTGGTAGGGGTACTAAGTGAGATAAATTACAATAATTTGTAAAATACTCAATATTTTTAAAGAGTTTCAAAACACAGAGAGAGAGAGAGGGTGTGTGTGCGTTTTTGTCTGGGTGTATGTAACAATTCTTGGTGAAATGTTTGATCTCAGGGCCATAAATTTAAATCTTGGTGTGGCCACTCAGCCTTTCATCTTTCTGAGGTGGATAAAATTAGGGCCTTTGAGTTGGATAACAGCATTTTGAATTCGGTTGCAAGGCCTCCTCTTGCGAATATGCGATTTACAAACATACATAGTGTGTTAAGGACACAGAAATGTATTTTAATCTTTTTTTTCTTTCAATTTATTTGCAATATTACTCGGTCATTATTTCCTCTGTCCATCCTTGACCCTTTCTGCTTGTATCCATTCCCCTGACCTCCTTTCTTTCTTTCCTTCTTCTCATCTTTTTATTTTTCTCTTCCTAAGCACCTCAAGCCTTTCTCCTTTCTTCTTTCCATTCTTGCTGCCTTACATCCTCATTCATTCCCCACCCTTCCTCCTTTGGTGCATATCTTCTTTCTTCCTCCACTTGTTCCTTACTTTCTTTTTTCTTGATCCTTCCTTCATCCCTTCTTTAATGTCTCCCTCTCTTATCCTCAACCCTTCCTTCTGCTTGTCTTCATCCAATCCTTTCTTCTTTCTATTCTTCCATCACACAGTTTACTTCCTTTCTTCCTTTAGCCCTTAATTTCTTCCTTTCACATTATTTTCGTATTTCCTCCATCTTTCATCGATTACTTATTTATTTCCTCACTCCTTTACTCCCCTTCCTGCCTGCATTTGTTGATGCCTTCTTTAATGTATTCCTTCCTTCATCTTTTCCCCTCTTTTAAACAGCACTATACAAGCGCATTCTCTTCAGTTTGCCAAGTTGCCCAAGTCCTCAAATGACTTTTCCTAAAGCTACATTTTGAGGTGTACACACATTCTCTAATTTGAGTTCACTTTTGAGTTGTTTTCATAGGCTTTCCATAGGATATATTATGTTATATTGATTTGTATAGTGCACTAATCACCTGAGAGGGTATTCAGGCGCTTGAGCAGGTGTGTAGTTGTGAGGACCCCGTGGTGCATATATGAAGAGCCAAGTATTCAGCATCTTGTGAAACTCAAAAAGTGAAGAGAAGGCTCTGATGTGTTGAGGATTGTGGATGTGGGCGGGGCCAATAAAGGAAATGGGTGGAGCCAGCAGAGGAAGTGGGCGGAGCTGGGGGAAGTGGGGGTGGCCTCCTAAAAATAAATCTGAGCACCTGCACTTAATATTTTACAAATTAAGCACTGCCTTGATGTATCTGAACCATGGGATGTCGAGCGCGTGATCGAGGGTCATACACTCTTAAAATCATGTGGCTCAGGGTTAATTCCTTATTCAACCAAGTTTTTACCCAAAACGTTAAGGGACGGAGAGCCAAAATATCATTTAGAAAAGGCACCCCCAGTTCTTCGTGTACCACCATGTTAGAAGTGCCATGAGGAACACCCAATAAGCGTTTCAGAAAACTATTCGAGTACCTGAAGGTCATCTGTGGAAACATGCCCCCATATTTCGCTTCCGTAGGAAGCTATTGCTACACTCTTCGCTTGATAAATCTTCAACAGGGCTGCAATGGGTCTCTTTCCTATCTTAGATGCAAAGTTAAAAATAGCCGCGTTCACCCGCATCAGATCCCCCTTCTTTCTTTGTTTCAGTGGGCCCCAATTTCCACGCGCATCCAGGACGACCTCCAAATATGAGAAGACATCTGTGCGTGGTACCTTGGCCAGGCCAACCCTGAATTGAAACAATTTTTGGGGTCGTATCCCCATTTGCATGACATAAGATTTAGAATCATTGATCGATAAGTCTCGATCCGCCATAAAAGCGGAAAAAGCATCAAGTAGGGTTTGTAGCCCCCTCGCAGTTCTAGATATAAGGACTGCGTCATCCGCATAAAGTAATACAGGGAGGCCACGTTGACCTACGTGCGGATAGTCCACCCCTGTAGACAAAAGGGCTTTGTCTAGGTCGTTAATATATAAATTAAACAAAAAAAGGGCCAAAATACACCCTTGACGGACGCTTCTTTTGATATCAAAATCACGAGACACCCGTAGATCTTGCGAGAATCTGACATTGGCCTTAGTTGCGTGATGGAGGTCTTCAAGAAAGTGAACGATGTTACTATCTACCCCTATGTCTTTCATGGACTGCCACAGCTTGGTCCTATTCACGCGATCAAACGCGGAGGATAAGTCCATGAAAGCTAAATAGATGGTACCAGGGCGTGCAACCGTATACTTGCTAAGGATCATGGTAAGGTTAAGGCACTGGGCCCCGGTAGACCGGCCAGGGCGGAACCCGTATTGGACATTAGATAAAATATCATGTTCCTCCGCCCAGCTGGTCAATCTGTCTAAAAGCACACGGCCCACCACCTTGACCACCGAATCCAGCAACGATATCGGTCTGTAACAATGTGTGTTATCACGGTCCCCCTTCTTGAAGACTGGCACAATAGTCGAAGTGGCCCAGGACTCGGGGCAACCCGTCCTTGCCGCCGCATTAATTACGGCGGTAAGTACCGGGGCCCAGAACGAGGGATCAGATTTAAAAAGATCCGGGGGGATACCGTCAGGACCCGGGGCTTTGTTACTTGTCAGCCCAGTGATGCCTCCCTCAATCTCCCCCAACCCGAAAGTCAATATGGTGGAAGCTACTTCTCGGCCTGACTCACTAGTCAACTCGGGGGGGCTCTCAAACATCGCTTTAAAATGTGACACCCAATCATCCTCCGTAATGTGTGCGTATATGGCGCTACCTTCAGCATGCTCAAGTAAGGGGCTGTTGATGATACTCCAAAATCTAGAGCTGTTCTTCAGGGTACTAGCCTCAATCAGCTCCCTCCAGGCCTCCTCCTTTAGTGTAGACTTACGTTTGGCCAATTTCATCTTGTAATCTTTACGGCAAGCTTTGACTAGGGTCTGATTTCTTGGGCTCCTGTTAAGAGCTTCCCGCAGCGTTCTTGCCGCCTTCGAGCAGGAAGAATCAAACCACCTGGGGGTGGGGGAGACTATTTTGCAGGCCGGGGCACTTAAAAGGTCACTTACTCTGGCGGAAATAATGTTGAAGGCACTAATGATCCCCCCTGGTGATGTATGCGGCGACATACATATGGCCAGTTCGCTAGCACATTGTTCTGTGACGGGTTTATAAAAGGCGTCTGGAGAAATCTGTGTCCATTTAAGCCTTCGTTTACCATCTATTGGACTTATTGACCCCTTTTCCACAGTTCCCCTTTTACATGACATTAATGGTCCTCGCAATTCAACACACAGGGGGTTATGATCGCTGTAAGCGCTTTCATGTATACAAAAACCACGGAATGAAAATTGCAAGAATGATGAGATTAACATAAAATCAATAATTGTACCATACCCTCTTCCTTTAAAGGAAGGAACGACTGCCTTGCTACAGGAGTCACCTAGTGACAAGAGGGATATTAAATCAAATACATGTAGGAGGTTATTCATAACATCCCCCTGGGTAGAATGCTCAAAATGCGGCCCCGTCACACGAGGGCAACCTAGTTCACCCAATCTAGTAGTCATGGGATCGCCACAGAGATGTATATTAAAGTCCCCTGTAATCATGAGGTTTTCGAGTTCAGTTATACAATGGTGCCTTATAAAGGAACCCAAGAGATTGATGTTACACCCCCGTTCATACTTGAAACAGAGTTCTAAAAGTTAATAAGGCACAGTTTTCTGGAACCCTTTCTTAAAACCAAATATTGTATACAAGGGCTTTGTGAAGGCAAAACCTGTATCTGGCAATCCACAGCGACAGAAATAAAAATAACTAGACCACCCTTTGATCTACCAGCCGTTGAGGGGGAGGCCGGAACAAAGAAAGACTTATAGCCCTCCAAAAATAAACTGCAATCTACCAACCACGTTTCCTGTAAGCAAATAACTTGAAATTGTTTCATAAATGCTATCCACATTGGGTCGGAGAACTTATTAGCCAGGCCTGCGATGTTCCAGGATATAACATTAGTATCATGTCCACACAAACTCTCCTGGTTATGTCTTGGAGAGTCCCACCGAGCTGTAGGATTCACCGGGTCCGTTAGTGGGGAGCTACCAAGTCAATCACATGTATCCAATCTAGACAGAGGGGTAAATCTATTTGACAGCTCCAGGGACGATAGACCAAAACCCTGCCGGCACAGAGGCGTCTCGTCAGAGTATGCTGTTCTAACAAACAGATTCGGATGAACGTTCCTGGTGGGTAGTGTTCTCTGCGACGGGATAACAGATGGAGCTGTGTTAACAGGATTCATATGTATACTCCCTGCAAAGTCAGATTTATAGAAAAACCCGAGTGGCAGGGCCACGATGGCCGACTCAAAGTGCAAAGGATCAGAATGTGACAGTGAAAATAGAAACCTTTCTGCTAGGTGTGGCCTGTTAAAGTTTACGATAATACAGTCCCCCGATAGTGATTTGTGAGAATTACCAATCCATCTCACTCTTCGCACCATGATAATATTTTTTTCCACCCTTGTTCCCAGATGTGTATTATATGATAGCCAATATAAGACTTTGTTCTTCAGCTGGGAAAAGTCCTCCTTTCTGCCCCCTATGAGGGTTGGCACATTCCCCAGTACCACAACATATGGAGTAGATTCCGCGGGCAGGTGTATTACTGGTAAATCTTGGGGATGAGCTTCCCCTCCCCTCTGTAGCCGAGCCCCTGTTGGATGAATCTCTGCCTGAGACTGGAGCTGTGGCTGCAGAGACAGACTGCTGCTAGGGTGATGGGATCCACTCTGCATCAGCAGTCGGTGACTTTCGATATCTTGTCTGCCCTGTCGCTGTAGTGGACCCCTGTCAAAATTTTGTGGGCAGTCCAGATTAGGGGGGTCTGTTAGAGAGCTTTGTACAGGTTGGACGACTGAGCCTCCAGTCGGTGCTAATGGGGGAGAGCATTTAAGATCCATTAGACTCTTTTCAATGGCTGCCAAACGTTGGAATATCGGGACCAACTTTGAGTCCAGTAGGTTCTCCATTGTTACCTTCATGGATTCCAGAACACCCATCATGTTGGACTTGGACAGCGTAGATGTAACAGTGGTTGGGGCTTTGGGGGGCTGATTGAGTTTTAGCCTTTTGGCTTTACCCCCAGATGTTTGGGATTTCCTTTTGGTACCTGTCCCTGCCCCTGTACCTCCCAGCTCAGTCAGGGGAATGTTCCCTTGCGTGGGTGCATCTGGTCGTGACGCGGGCATGCTAAGAATAGATTCCACCCCCGCTCGATTTGATTTAGCTTCAGTGCCCCCATAGTTATTGATAATGACGGCCGGAGAGAGAGGTCGTCGTTGGACTGAAGAATGAAGGGTGCCCCCACTGCCATTATGCGTTCCTGTGATGTTTAAGAGATTAGATGTATCGTTATCCATGCTGATCATTAACATGGGTGTATCTGTATGCGTGGTAGATGAAGCAGTAACCGGTGACCTAGAAAGGCGACGGTTAACCAGCTCAATCTCCTTGTTCAGGACGGCTGCGGCACGCTGAAGAAATGAATCCATGGTCGTTACTGGGGCAATAGTGCCAGCTGCGGCCCTTCCAGAGGCTAGTGTCGCTTTGCGTCTGACCATAGTGATTTTGGTGTTAGCGGTTTCAACAGTTGGCTGGCGCTAGATAATACTGTTACTCGTATGAAGTTGTCGATTGTTAAGGCCTAGATTGGTGGTATGACAGGACGCAACTTCGTGATACCCCAGACACAAAAGCACGGAAACAATTGTTGACCAGCAATCCTAGAAGTAACGTAATTGATAAAAAGCAGGCCAGGCGCCTTCCTACCTTCGCCTTGATCACTGAAGCTATTACTGAAGAGCCTGTAACAGTCAGGGGCAGTCAGCGGTGCTCCTCTGGGTTTACAGAAATTAAATCTGGTAAAAGTCCAAGAAAATGGGCCCAGCCCAGCCTCTTCCGGGCTAAGACTGGCGCAGACGGGCCTGCCCTTGGCCCGGGCGCGGCCCGCGCACGTCCCGCGGGAGTCCGCGCTGGTTTAAATAGCGCCTCCAGGCGCTTCCCGCTGCTACACGCGGCTCCTGCCACGAAGACTGCTGGGCCTTGAGGTCCTGTGGTGCGGCAAGCGTTAGGCGTTTGGCAAAGGAAAGTTAGAAAATTAAATAATAATAAAGTATAATATACGTAGTTATTTTTTGTGCATTGTGAGAAAAAAATTCCAAGTCATTCCAAGACGGCCGCCTGTGCGTTTAAATACCTGTGCAAGCCTAGTATCTATCTTGGTAAACTTTGTCACCAAAAACATTTCAAGATGGCTACCGGTGCATGCACCTGTGTATTCACACAGGGTGGCCATCTTGGAGTGGTTTTCATGACAAGATTTAACAAAAAAACATTGAAAGCTGACTGCCAAGCCTTGCTGCTTGTGCATACACACGGGTGTACGCACAGGCTGCCAGCCTTCAATGACTTTTGCCATAAAAGATTGTTAGACTCCGTGGTTTCGGGCAGGCTGAGAAGCATCAAAGCCAGTCAGAATCCACTGTTCCAAATAGGATGAGTATGATACACTGGTCTGATAACCAGGGCTCACCCTCTAGTAGCTGGGCACCGAGCAGTCAGGCTTAGTTAGCCTCAGGGCTCAAGTGTAAAGTTTAAGCACAACACCCCCCCCGCAACACACTGTGTTCACCACAAAGACTCCAGACTGTATGTATTAAAAAACACTTGTCTTTATATTACACACACACACTGAGATCTAAACGATATACACATGGTATATACACTCTACAGTTAAACGCAATTATCAGACTTCTCTATTGAAATGAAATCAAAACACACACTGGATATACACTTTACAGTTATATGCCTTGTGAACCAGCCCCTTAGTTTCTCAACTCCACCAGCCAACGGTACACATTGCCCCTGCTGGAGCCCTGTTGACTAGACAGTCGGAACCACCTAAACACGGAAAGAAACAGTTACTTAGTTCTGTCCATCCGGATTAGACCTCCAGGTGTGCGAAATAGCTATTCGACCCCCTCCATCCCCCCTCACCCCCCAAAAGACAAAAGGTTATGACCCAGAAAGCTAGCGCTCTTCCACGTCTGGAGAAATGTTTTCTCCCCAGCGAAGGTGTGACCTGTTGTAAACCCCCGACAGTCAGCTGAAGATACCCACATGACACACAAACCCCTCGGGTCTCCTCGATGTTTTCCAAAACAAAGCACCCTGTGGCCTGGGTCCAGGGAGAGGGAGCCAACGACCTCAGACATAGGCCGCGATGTCCGCCACTGTCATCCTCCCGATCAGTCTCCGCTTCCGACTCAGGTTCCATAGTCACCCCTAAGACACCACAGGCTCTGGAGCGCGAGCAAGCACAGGTCCCTTGGTTGCAAGCACAGGTCCCCTGGACTCTGCAAGCTTTCCCCAAACTCCTTGAACTCCTAGTGTCCCAGCACCTTAGATGGCTGCTGGTCTTTGCACACACTCCTCTTGCACAGCGAGATGATGGGGTAAGTCAGGACTGACCTTGGCCCAACCACGATCACTTCCACCTATCTCCGCCGATCCCAGCCCGGTCCTTCCAATCTCGAGGAGACAGTGAGATCCTTTGTGTCCCTGGGATCTCAGGGACAAGAGGCCAGCTCACCGGCCCTTGGAGAGTACTTCGAGACCAAGGCCACGACAAATGGCACTAGCTGCAGGATAGCAACGTTCAGGCAACATCCACCAAGTGACAGTCCCCTTTCTGGAGCACTACAAGCTCCAAGCCATCACAAATCTGCAGAGAGCTCAATTGCAGTCACTCCTGCCCTAATGATTCCTTGTGTCAATGTCCCAGTATCAAACATGCGTAGTGTGGTTCCAAATCCAAAAGTGTCTACTTTCGAATGCCGAAGCCCCAGTAGTTAAACCCACCATGGCCTCTGAAGATACGATCGGTTCAAAGGGCCACCTTTGAAATGCACTTGCCCTCTCTAACTTTTGTCATGTCTGCCATCCTACCCTGGGAGGATTGATCACAATCTTTAGTGGGGCCAAGACCCTGCCCCTTGGAATGCAGGTGCAAATTCCACCCCCACGTAACCATCCCAGAAAGGCCCCTCAGAGTCAGAGGTCTGCAGTCTTCAGTTTATGGCCCTCTATCAGGAATGAATGGAGACAGGCCGCCAGTCACACCCAGCCATGCACATCAAAATGCAGACTTTCCCAAAGTGGCATTTCCATCACCATAATGTCAAACCCACTCGTACTAGAGGAGAGGATTCGCCATTACGAACTCATCGATACCAAACACTATACTGTTACAATTCTGCCCATAGAAAATAATGCTCAACAGCCTTTGGCTACACCGCCATATACTAATCCAATGCGAGAAGCAGGCCCTGTTGTACTGAATACACCCCTCGGTGTCATTCACAACTTTTGCATGTAAGGCACACATGCACACGCCCAACCTCTTCCCAACACCGCACCCTGTCATCAAGGAGAACTCCGATATAGCAGGAGACATGCAGAAACTTGGCAAGTAACTCTCTAAACGCCAAACCGAGTAACAGTAATCCATGCACACAGGCCCCACCAGGGCAAACCTGTGCCGCAATCTATGAGCTACCTCCGTGGATCGCACAATCAGTCTGGCAGGCCCATGGAGGCACATTCGAGATACATGCCCCTGGCATAGGTCTTATTTCATGACAAGGGACTTACAGCTAACTCGAATCAGCCCATCATACATACATCGCTCCACAGTATGTATATGATGAGCACAGCACTTTGAAACTGCACGGCAGTGCCAAACGCACTCGCATCCTAAGGCTAGCATACACAGCAGCAGAAAACAGAGGAGAAAAGCAAAAAGTAGAGGGAAAGCAGCCTAAAAAGGGCCATTTCCAACAAAGATGGCAAAAATACAAGCACTGGCAAAGCCAACAGTTCTGCACTCCAATGTCACAGGCGAAACTAAATGGCTTTGTCAGCATTTGTTTCTACAGCCACCCAGGAGACCACCACCACTTGCATCTTAATTTAAATTAGCCTTTATTTATTGTTTCCTAGTGCAGACTCAGATTTCTGTATATCTTTGCTTTTCCTTTCTACCGTATAAAATTGCACCAACTGTAATACCTTTTAACAAGTCCTGGGATACTGCACCGCAATGGGAATACCAATGTCACAAGTCAGACTTTCTGACTTTTTCCTCAGGTAAAAAGAGATTAATATAATCTCTGAAAGACATTGCTAAACATTAAAATCCCCATTTTTTGACCTAGTATCCTCTACAAGGGTTTTCTGATGACTTCCAAGCCATTATAAAGGAGGATTCCTTAATGGCAGGTTTCTCCACCCATGGGTCTATCATATCGGAGGATGCTGTGCCTCTAGATCCTGTTAACAAGAGGGCAAATCTGACAATTAAAAGGGCGTACACCGCATCGAACTTCTCAATGAGAGCCGCAGCTTACAATATATAAATATAGTTATGCAGTGTAGTCTCTAAGGATGTTTAGGCATTGACAGAACTGACAGAGCAGGGCTCAGACATCACATCTAACTTAATGATGGAAAAGCAAATTTGCTTCCTTTCGGATTTATCCTAAGATTTGCTCAGCGCAGTCTCAGCAGCAGCAGTATCAGTTATGGATGAGACCCCGGGAGGCTCAAACACCACAAAAGAACTTGATGATGAAAATTCCCTTTTCAGGAGACAGGCAATTTGGGGCCCAATTAGAAGCTATTAGCCCCAGTTTGTCAACCCTCAAGAAGGAGATACTTTTGAACACAGAGCTTTTGGCCCAGCACGTCAATCGAAAATGGAAGGTCAGCCCTTTTGTGGAATGGAGGTAGCCGGTGAGTCCCTTCCTCATAAAACTCCTGGGTACAACAGTCCAGTTCTTCAGGCCAGAATCAGTCAGCCTCGAAGTCCTGACTATGCCAATACATAAACATTGTTACCTGTCCGAGGCTACCTGAAGTATTTTTGGACGCTTGGAAGACCTCAGTCCAAGACAGATGGGTGGGCTATCACGTGAAGCCTCAGGAGTCTCGTCTGGATTTTGTCTGTATAAATGCCCTTCCAGCCTCTCTCGAAAAAGAGAAGGGCACTTCTAACTGGAATTCAAAAGCTTTTAGAGAAGAGAGCCATTGTGAAGGCCCATTTCGAACAGAGGAGAATGAGAACGTATTTGATAGTTTTTCTTGTAAATAAAGCAACTGGGACTATGTAGACCTGTTTTAAACCTAAAAAGGGTGAATTTTTCCATTTCACACAGAAAGATCAAATTGTTATCCCCTCAGATGATCTTGCACTTCCTAAATAAGAGGTATTTCTTGGCTTCTTTTGACCTCAAGGACTCATGCATGAGCTAGTACATCCAACCTAGTACTGATTTCTACATATTTGAGTCCAAAAGGAACATTATCAGTTTCAGGCAATACCTATTGACCTTTCTTAATCTCCCAGTGTTTTTACCAATGCACTAGCTCCGCTGTTGGAAATTCATAGGTTTCCAAACCTGGGTGATTGATTGACTATTTCTTCTTTCTCAAAGTCACAACAACAGATCAAGAAGGTGTTATTGGTGGTAGAACATAGATTTCTTCTAAACAAAGACGTCACATCTAATTCCATCACAGGGAATGCAGTTTATTGCTGGCCACTTCAGAGTTGACTTTGGAGAGGTGTTTCTTCCCAAAGCAAGGAGAATAACAGAGTCAGAATGGACATTGCTCCTGTTAAATCAGTGTTCTTCAGCCAGACAGGGGTCTCATAGCTTCAACAGTAATGTTTCTTCTATGAGCCAGACTGCACATGTAAAGTCTGGTAAACTACCTCTTAGCCCACTGGAAACCCAGTTCAGAGTGAGATGAGACCGCAGAGTGGTAATGCGTTATCTGAATCATCAGCGCAGTTGTTGAGTTCAATCTTTGAATCCGTTAGCACAAGAGATTTGTCGGTGGGCAGAATTCTGTTATCTCTAAGAGTGATTAACCCACCAGGGAAACAGTTGAGCAGGATTTTCCTGTCAGTCTTCAATTTCATTGACAAGGCTTGTAATACTAATGTAATCCAGCAGCTGGTGAGGAGATTTGGCCTGCCTCAGATACATCCGCTTGCCTCATAGGAGAATGGTCTGTTACCCACTATCTACACAATTATGCCCTCCCACAGTGCTTGGAAAGTGGACATAATATCATTCAAATGTCCGAGGGAGCTCACTATTGTTTCCTCCTATCTAGATTAGTACGTGCTCCAGAATATATGAGAATACAGGGAGATAGTTCTGGTGGTGGTGCTCTGTTGGAAATGTTGTCCGTGGTTTCTGGTACTTCAATTAATAAGTGCATCTTTAATAGAAGATTCCACTAGAGCTCTTCCCTCTGGTATCTGCCCAGTTGTCAAAAGTACAGAAGAGTCGTTTACAGCTGGGGGCCTGGCTTTTGAGAGGTTGAATCTGGATGCTAAATGACGCTTTACAGATATTGCTCTTTTTATCCAGCAATCCAGACATCCTACAACTTTAGGGTCTTATTCTGAGCACTGGCAATCATGTGAGTAAAGGGGTTGCAAATTCGGTTAGTATGGATTGCTCATTGAGAAGATCAAAATTCTTGGCTTTTTAAAAGAGGGTTTTAATCTAGGATTAGCCATTTAGCTCAGTGGGCAGCAGACAAAGCTTCCAGGAATCCTGATTTTGAATTTCTGGTTCATATAGTCTCAAGGCTTTTAAGGAGTTTTTATCTGAAGAAACCGGTCTTTTGATGATCTCTCCCTGCTTGGGACTGGTCTATGTTGTTGCAGGTTATACAATTGCCACCCTTTGAGCCCCTAGGCAAGGAAGACTTGAAGTTTCTACCTACCAAGGTATTGTTTCTGGTTGCCATGACTTAGGCTAAAATAGTGGGAGCATTGAGATCTCTAGTATGTTCAGAGCCCTTTTAAGGTTGAAGCCTACCAGACAGTGCAGGTGCCTAGTTTGCCAACGACATCTTGGGGGACATTCAGAAATCTTCCGTGGGAGTGCATTCGGCTTATTGCTTACCACTGGCTTTGTGGTTTGTAACTCAAATTTCCTTTTTTTCTATTTGCTGGCTTTGTTTTAGGCTGTCCACCTTGAGCTTGTCCCTTCCCTTGCCCAAACCCCATTTACTATATGCTTCCATCAGTACTGAATTTCTGCAAACAGGCCTTTAAATCTTTCTCATCTTGTCACATATGCTGTGCATTCAAATACAGAGGTCAAATGTCAGGGTCTGTTTTCCAGGAAGCTGGTGTTTACTTTTCTCTCTGACTTCAAAGTGAGAAGATTTATGTGACAATTCTGCTGGGTACCCATGTGAGACAGAAAGGCTGTAGGGTGTTATTTTCTGTAGCTGGCTACTTGGGTGTGCTGTATGCCGTTTTTTTGTTTTCTATCACAAAACAAAATTTAAATGTCTAAATGAACTGTGCAGATATTTCAGAATATGGAAAGAACAAATGAAGCACATTTGTTGGTAATTCTAAAGTATGGTGGAAAAAAAGATTTTAATATGACCAAACCAAATCAATACACTAGGTGATTACATTTCCACACATTAGTTTGTGCGCTGTATACTTTTTTTTTGTAAGACTATGTCTATGCAAATGTAATGGTCATTTCAATTGAAGATGCGTGGTCTGTAATGGCAGTACGCTACTATACCATGCATACTCCACGTTACTCCACTCCACTCTATTCTACTCTTCATCACTCCATGCCACTGCCCTCTACTCTTCACTACTCCACACTAGGTCACTCCAAGTCACTGCACTCTACTCTGCACCACTCCACTCGACACCTCAGTACTCTACACCACTCTACTCTATGCCAATGCACTCTACTTTACTATGCACCACTGCACTCTATGCCAATCCACTCTAATCTACTCTGCACCACTCCACTCTACCCCACTCTGAAACAATCTACTCTACGCGACTCTATTCCACTCGGTGCCACTCCACTCTGCCCCATTCCACTCTACACTACTTTACTCAAAACAACTGCACTCTGCACCACAGCACTTTATGTCACTTTACTATACACCCATGCACTATGCCACTGCACTCTACTCCACTCTAATCTACTGTGCACCACTGCATTCTATGCCACTTTACTCTATGCCTCTACTCTACATCACTCTACTCTACGCCAGTACACTCTACTCCACTGTACTATGCACCACTACACTCTATGCCACTGCACCACTATACTCTTTACCACTCCACGCCAATACACTATGCCACTACACTCTACGCTACTCTAATCTTTTCTGCACCACTGCACTCTACGCCACTTTGCTCTACACCGAACCACTCCACTCTACCCAGCACCACTCCACTCTGAAATGATCTACTCTACACCAGTGCACTCTATGCCACTTCACTCTATGCCATTGCAATCCACTCTGCACCACTCTACTCTATGTCACTGCACTCCATACCAATGGACTCTACACCACTTTACTCTAAGCGAATGCAGTCTGCGTCACTGTACTTTACGCCACTTCACTATAGTCCACTTTATGACACTCCACTCAATGATACTCCACGCTATGACGCTCTACTCTATTAAACTCTACTGCACTCTATGCTACTCCACGCCACTACTCCACAACTCCCTCTACGCCACTCCATACCACTATACTCCACTCTATTCTACGACACTACTCCATTTCACTGCTCCACTCTGTGCCTCTCCACTTCACTGACTATGCCACTCGACTCTACAACACTACTCCACTCTATGCCATTCCACTCTCCTACACTACTCCACTCTATGCCACTCCACAATAATCTCTATTCCGCTCTACGTCAGTCTACTCTACAACACTCTACTCCACTCAACCCTCTGCAGCACTGCACTCTGCTCTACACCACTCCATGAAACTCTATGCCATTCCACTCTATAACACTCTACTCCACTCTGACACTACTCTATTTAACTCTAATCCACTCTACGCCCTTCCACTCTGACACTACTTCCTACACGATATTCCACAACACTCTACTTCACTCTATGCCACTCTCCACTTCACTGCACTCTACGCTACTCCATAACATTCCACTCTACTCCAGTTTACAACACTCCACTCTCTTACCCTGTTAACTTTTAGCCACGCTGAACAAAAACACATTCGGAAAGTCAATAGCTCTTGCATAGGCGAGACCTATTGGCTTTGCCAATGTTTAAGATTTCAGCCAGATCCCCAGTTTGTACTTAAGATTCTTTCATCCTTTCATTGTTTTGAGGATTTGATTTTGCCTGTGTTGTCATTTTCCAATATCTCAGGAGGAGCAAGTTTTACACACTTAGGACATAAAGAGGGCACTGCCAATATAAATGTCTCACAGTAGCATTTTGGAAAACAAATAATGTATTTATTAGGTTTGGCATGGCAAGTCAAGGTCTTAACCTTCGAATACAACTGAGTAGATGGTTAAACTGGGACGAAGGGGAAAGAATGCATCTTACACTTTTGGCACTTCTATATGAGGCTCACTGGATATCAGTGATAGTTTAATTCAGTATTTACTATTGTTTTGGATAAGATTAAACGTGATTCGTGACTTGGGCTTAATCTGTTTGCTGAAAGCCGATTACATGCTTGGGTACCAGCTCATGATGCAATGACTGACCGAGAAGTCGGATGAGGAGGTAATCAGTGTGCTTGTGAACGGTTTTAACTGCATGTGAGTGTCCCACCTTAACTATCTTAAGGGTAGCTCACAATGAAATACACATGATTATGGTTTAAAAACGTTTCATATAAAACACAAATTCGTTTCAGCATATTGGAACTGTTTAAGTCTAAACAGGGCACGTTTGATGTTCATTCGAAAGCCCCATTGCCTTTGCTCTGGGGCAGCACATATGGCATGATACAGGTAATTACTGCTCCACCAGTATTGTGTTTGGCCTTCCTATTTACTTCTACTAACAGTCAAAGTTGTTAACCTTTCATTGCTTGACTGATCACCATTTCAGCCGGGGTATCCCAATTCTAGTGAGTGTAGTTACTAGGTTAGCACTGCTCTCAATGAATCCAGGGAAGGAAGGGTTAATGTCGCAATTTTGCTCGTCAACTGCCTTGCAGGAAAAATTCAAGTGACTCATCTCAACTTTTGCACTTTACTCTGATGCTGCCCTTCTCTCCCTTACATACCCCTTGGGTACCGTGCCCTCTGCAGTCAATGATGCGTTACACTGACTTCAAGTCCCATTCGGGAAGCATGCTTTCTCTTCCAAGAGGTAGGTACAGCGCATTTCATGAAAGGCAAGTATCGGTACCCCACGGGGTTTGCCGATGTAAGTGCCCTGCTGCCTCCCAAAATGAAAGGAAGTGTGACAAGCTGCTAGAGCTGCACCTTTAAAACAGAGGAGCCAGGCTCTAATCCCGGCCTCCGCTCAACATCCTGTGATTCAAAGCAAATCATTTAATCTCCTCGCAGCTAAAACGTGTAAGTGGACAGGTTCTCTTGTAAAGCCGTCTTACATACTTGGTTTACACTACAAAAACAAATGCAACCAAAAAACAAAGCCTAAGTGCACTCCAGCCTAGGCTCCTTCACGAGGGGTTTACAATCGCTAACTGGGTTCCACAACCATTCGAGGTCAAATTAAATTCATTGTGCACAATTAATTAAAATCATTATATACAGCACCAGGTCTTTGTAAAAAGGTTAACATTTGAGCACCATACAAAATTTACTAAAAATAATTTAAAAAACACTTATGACTTAAAAAGGATGTGCAGCAGCTACACAGCATCACAAAAACAAGGTCTCTGTAATTTTAAAAGCTCGATCATCGCAGCGTCTTAAGTTTTGGGCCAACTCTTAAATAGCAATTTTATTAAAACCGCAGTTAATAATCAAGTTCGCAGGGTTAAAACAAGCAAGTATTGCTGGTCTACAGGAACACATGCCACGTTGATTAAAAGACACTCTCAGAAGCTCTCTCCTGTCCTTTAAAAGTTAGGGGCAAATACAAACTAGGAGAACAACGTCCTCTTTGGCTGATCTACATAAACTACAGAGGACTGATTCTGTGTTCTGAAGGCATGGCAGGTTATGCATGAGTGAGGGCAGACCTCCAAATCTGTAGGTCATAAATTTTTGTTTTAAAAACCCAGAGTATTAAGATTCGAGATATTGCTGTGGTTTTAAGGTTTTGTAGTTGTTTTGTAGCATCCAAGCATGCGACCTGCTTGAAAAGATTACCTTAACCTCAGCAATGGAGAACTTCTTCATTGTACTATTGCTGGATTTTATAAAGGCAGCATAAGGCATTGTAAGGTCACAAAGCTTGTATAGCGGAATCTAAGTAAAGCCCTGCCGATGTACCTGGGCCATTCTCTATTTCTGCCCATAAGCCTATGAATAAGGAATTATCAACTGAAGCCTTCAGCCTATAGCAGGCATTCAATAAAAACCCCTTTTCTTGTCATGGTTTGTTTAATTAGCCTAAATTCCAAATGTATCTGGGCCGGAGATGCATTTACAGGTAAGTTAAAGATTAAAGTTAAACTTGTGCATGGGCGGTGGCTGGTTAAGTTTGCTGGCTACATAGACCCAGGCAGGTGGGGGGGGAAGGCTGAAGGATCAATAGGACATAGCCCTAGTCTTCATCTCTGGAACTCAAGTGGCTGGGAAACATCTCCCCCTTTACATTTTGAGATGGCAGATAGCTCAGGAGGCTAATTCAGCCTCTTTAGAGATCTTTGTGTAACATTATACTATAAACTAGCCCATCCCTTTCACAAGTACATTAATTTAAGAAATTACATTCATTTTTAACTTCACAATGCTACTATCCTGCATTTGGGACAGCAGTTGCATCTATTTCATACCTTCACCATGCAGCCATAGTGCACTCAGTTGGCACTAGCGGCAATGAAGCACAGTGGGTAGAGTTCAGTCGGTTTAGGTAACGTTCTGACTTAGAGTTTGCATGGGCAGTCATTTGTATCAGCACACGTGTGCTGGTGGGGCATGTTAGAGCCGATGGAAGTCTTTATTTGTGCAATGCGAAGGTGAACAAACTACCATTTACAAAAATAACTAGTGTGCATGGAGGTCATAGATTGGGTAGTAGTTCATGTCACACTCACTACCCGAAATTACGACTAACACAGTTGGGGACCATTGCAAGCTGGCTAAACGAATGCATTTGTTTACAAGACATGGTCCATATGACCCCAGAGGTTTAAGAGCAGCGGTGGTTCATTTTTATCCAAGAGTACCTGTGGATAACAGAATCACCTTTAGCTGAAGGTTCCAGCGCTATTTGGTATTCAATTACCGAACCTACAACGGAAACACCATCATTCATTACCTCCAACATACTAAGAGCCGTGGCCAACATGTAATTTACAAGTGTGGTGGCTCAGTGGAATTCAGCACCTAATGCAGGAGCGGTGTTTGATGTCATGGGCACAGACTGAAGCGCAGCAGTTCACCTGGCCTTTCCTCTTCCTGAGCTGGATAAAATGTGTCCCTTGATTTGTGCAACAAGAAAAATATTGTATTAGTGGGAGCCATTTAGCCATCTCCAAGGTGGTGGTATTAGGCAGGTTATAATATTTTAGATTTGGATTGCTTTGCTGAGGCAAGGTGTTTGATCACAGTCTTCAATGAGTTCTAAGTTCTGGTCATTTTGGCATTCAGGGAACAATTTGGGGGGTTGGGGGGAAACAGTTCCACAGGAACACAGTCCATCCCTGTGAAAAATATTGAGCGAAGTCCATGTGATAAGTTGAATAAGGAGTGGTACATCTGGGAGGCAGATTAGTGTGCCACGACTTCTGTTCGGGTGACAAGAATTTGAAGATTTGTATCTTGGTCTTTGGAGGCCCTCGCAGTTACCAATGGTTGTTCCTCGACTGCAGCATGGCCCGAGCGGTTAACTTCATATTTCATCTTCAACCAGTCACCTGCTTGCTTAGGTTGCGTAGTAAGAGGGTTGATACGGTGTTGGATAAGAAAGAAGCAGCTGGTTTAAAAAGGCCCATTGGGTCTCAGGCCACCCATTTCTAAACCAAGGGCTATTCAAAGAGTTTAGTTTCAGTAGGGTCGCTCAAGATCACCGTATGATGTATACTCAATGAACCAAAGCAATGAGGAACGTAAACTGGTATTTGGAATCTGTCCAATTTATGTGTAATGCCTGTAAGTGAGGAATGAGTGGTGTCTGTGAGGTAAAGGGGAACAAGGGCTTGTCTGCATGACTAGAGAGTTCTACATGTGTAGGTGTATGGTGAGCTGTGTACCAGTGTGAGTGGTGAGACTGTGCGTGCATGGGGAAGGATCTGTCTCTATGAGTACAAAGTTCTACTTATGTAAGTGTACGATGAGGTGGGGCGTATTGCGGGGTCTTCCTCCTGCCTCGCCCCCTCTCCCCCCTACATTCATCCATGTACACATGTGGCTACATACCCTGACTCACCAGTGGCGGAACTCAAGCACGAGTTGGACAGACGAGATTGAACATCTTTATATAGCTAGCAGTTTAGCTGTTGTGTATTGTAATCTAACATTTATTTTTATTTACTTGTAAAACAAAAGGCGTATAATGTCACCACTGCATTAAGATCATTGTATATGTCATACCCGACACCCTGCCTATGCTGCTCAAGCAATTGTTATTGTAATGCTACGCATATGATTACTGCCACAAGAAAATCACTTGTATAATTTGTTGAAAATCAATAAAGAATATATTTTTTTTTAAATGTAAGTGTACGATGAGCTGTGTACCCGGGTGAGTGGTGTGCGTGTGTGAGTGCAAGGTAAAGGGAGATGGGATCAATTTGTAGGATTACAGAGTTCTACCTGTGTAAGCGTACTGTGAGCTGTGTACCTGTGTGAGTGCAGGGTGAGTGGTGTGACTGTGTGAGTGCATGGGGAAAGGTGGGCAGGATGTGTCTCTATGAGTACAGAGTTCTACTTGTGTAAGTGTACGGTGAGCTGTGTATCCGGGTGAGTAGTGTGCATGTGTGAGTGCATGTGTGTGAGTGCGTGGTAAAGGGGGACTGGGTAGGTCTCTATGACTACAGAGTTTTACCTGTCTAAGTGTACGGGGAGCTGTGTATGCGGGTGAGTGCAGGGTGAGTGGTGTGCCTGTGTAACTGCATGGTAAAGGGGGACAGAGACTGTCTGTAGGAGTACAGAGTTCTAACTGTGTAAGTGTACGGTGAGCTGTGTACCCGGTTGAGTGGTGTGTCTGTCTGGGGGATGGGATCCACCTGTCGAAGTACATAGTTCTACCTGTGTAAGTGTACGATGAGCTGTGTATCCGGGTGAGTAGTGTGAATGTGTGAGTGCGTGTGTGTGTGAGAGTGTGAGAGTGCGTGGTAAAGGGGGACGGGATCGGTCTCTATGACTAGAGTTTTACCTGTGTAAGTGTGCGGTGAGCTGTGTATACGGGGGAGTGCAGGGTGAGTGGTGTGCCTGTGTGACTGCATGGTAAAGGGGGACGGAGTCTGTCTGTAGGAGTACAGAGTTATAACTGTGTAAGTGTACAGTGAGCTGTGTACCCGGTTGAGTGGTGTCTCTGTGTGAGTGCCTGGGGGATGGGATCCACCTGTAGAAGTACAGAGTTCTACCCGTGTAAATGTACGGTGAGCTGTGCAAGTGTACGGTGAGCTGTGCAAGTGTATGGTGAGCTGTGTACTCGCGAGAGTGGTGTGCCTGTGTGAATGCATGGGGGACGGGGTCCATCTGTTCTACATGTGTAGGTGTACAGTGAACTGTGTCCCCGGGTGAGTGGTGTGTCTGTGTAAGTGTACAGCGAGTGGTGTGTCTGTGTGAGTGTACAGTAAGCAGCGTGACTGTGTGAGTGCACGGTGCAGCACATCAAACCCAGACCTACTGGCATTGCCAATGCATGTTTTGTAAATCTAGTCCAGGTTTATGGAACCAAAGTTTTCCCTCTAATGCAAGTGAAAGTTCACTTCACAGCTGGACGATTCGGCTTCATTATGTAGCAGAGGTTTCAGGAAACAGGACAATCCTTGTCGCTTAACTTGAAACATATTTGCAGAGCTCTCGGGCATTATCCTACCTCGGCCCCAGGAAAGGAGTGGGAGCCCAACGATGCCAAGATACACAAGGAAGGAGGAGGTGCGTGCTTCACACTGCGCATCCCTGCCCGGGAGATGTTTGCTTTTAGAGATGAAGGTAAAATGAGCCTGGGGAATATTTGGATTTCTCGTTATCCCCGATACAAAGGCTCTATTTGTCCTGGTAAAGATAAGGGAGTTCTCGTGAAAAAATACGGCAAGACAAGGCCTCATAGTAACAGCTTCCAGTTTCTAAACAATTGCATTTTGTTTACTATCTGATAACAAAATATCTGCTGGTCCTTGAAACACTTAATGAGAATGTTTTCCTAGAAAATGCAAGCTCGCAGCTATCGAACAGGCGCCAGGGTCCATGGAAAGTCGTGTCCCTTACTGGCTAGAAAAACTAAATGTATAGAATGTTATCTTCCACAATAGCAACAACAAATGAAAACATTTGCTGCTCCTGCGATACTGGTACCACTACAAGATGGCCGCGTCACGGGTGCACAGATGCTTCGCTGGCACTTTCCTCGAGTTAACGTCCAGGTGGGAGTCAGAGTTATATTCAGTGTGAAGGCTGCGGACTGCGCCTCAGCTGTCAGGTGTTGTAAACAAAAATACTGCTGCTAATTACTGCACGCAGTACCGGCAGGGAGGGACGGGTGATTGATTACAAAAGTGCAGCCACCGCTATTACAACTCTAGCAAGAAACTCTCGGAAACAAACACTGGCAAGGCCTGCCGATCTGGCCTTGGCATACTGGTTCGGAGGTTACATTTCATTTTTTCTTTATTTCAAGCACATGCCACAAAAATAACACGCTGCTGCGTACACATGGTGGCTATATGCTTACAGTAAAATGTTAACATAAAAAATAAATACCTACCGAATATAATTTAACGTAACGGAACAAATGCTGCCTGGAAGACAAGTGTACCAAAATAGGCACAGAAACCGTTTTAATGCCCATCAAAAGAAAATGTTTTTCATTCTGCTACAAATAAAAGGTACTATTGGCTTTGACTAACGTAGATTAAACACATAAGGATGGCTTAAATAAATTTTAACAAGCATTGGCATAGCCAATAGGTCTCGCTTTTGGGACCTTATAAGTATTTAGTTATGCAGCACAATATCCTTGGTGCAACAACATTAACTGTTGCATGGTTAAACACTTATAAGGTCCCAAAGGCGAAGTCAAGTAACAAGTGTGTTTCTGAAGTTAAAAAACATGTGTGGTTGAAAACATTAGCTGCACGCGTTTGCCTCCGAAAGCAAACAAACAACATTCCAAACACACAAGCCCAGGCAATCGGAAAAAATTGTTGGCCAGTTAACCTAAAAGGCGAGAAGCAAAAAAAACCTGTGACATGGTCAGTCGCCATGGGATGGAACACACACCAAAAGGGAGGGACAAATGGCCATGATTTACCAATGAAAAGTAAGGAATTTACTGAGGCACACAAACCAAACAATTTGCAATGCAACAGGTCTCGCATTTACATTAGTTTGAGCTATTGGCATTGTAAATGACAATGCCTTTTATTTATGTTTTGGTTTTTGAAACAAATAAAATGCATTGTCATTTACAATGCCAATAGCTTAAACTTGCGTAAATGCGAGACCTATTGCATTGCAAATGCTTGTTTTTATTACAGTGCAGTAATGTAACAGGTAAAGCAGCTGACTTTGGAACTGAATTGAAAGCCTCATTGAGAGCATGCCTCGGTCCTGCAGTTGAATCTTTTTAACACAGTGTTTTTGAGCTTGTAATGTGTCTCCCTCAGGCAAAGCTTAAGTATTTGCATGGCAGTGAGATAAGCATCCTTCGGGGGATTAAAAGCGGTTTAAAAGGAGACTGGTGTGATAATGACGGAGCCCGGGGACGAAAGCTATGGCGTAGACACACAAAATTATATTAGTTTGAAAATTTAACGAATACATAGAGGAAACAGCTTAAAATCAGGAAGCAGGAGGCATAGACAGATTGCCGCTGTGTTTGTATGTTTTCTACGAAAGCATCATGGATGGGGTCTAGTTGAATAACAATGAGATTTAGAGCTATTGACGCCACCCTGAATGGCAATATTTTATAGTGTTGGATGTGCGAGGATGCCTGTGTTAATACTGAGGGCACCACACAGGGGCTGACGGGGTGAGCAGTCTGAGACAGCACTGCCGGGATGCACACTTTATGCACACAGAGGTGGGGTGGTAGACTGGGGCTACGGAGTACGTGGAAGTTAGGCTGTCCTGCACTTACTGGTAGCTGTGGAATGCAGCAGCAGCCCTGCTCCAGTCCCTATGTGCTGTGCGCAGAGCAGCAGTAGGCAGAGCCCCAGTAGGCAGAGCCCCAGGCTGCAACTTGTTTGCACGGGATGCTGGCAGGGGGACGCCACGCCACCCATTGAATCTTAAGAATGTATCAACAAGAACAATTAAGGAGCGGATGGAACTCAGCAGCCACTGCCCCTCTGTAGTGAGAGCTACAGGGGAAGCAACCAAGGGAGGAGTTGCATGTCGCTGTGGAGAAATAAAGCTGTGTTTTGAAGCGCAGCTCTCAGCTCTATCCCTTAAATGTAAAGTAAAAGTGGGGCTGTTGATAAATAAATAAAGGCGCGTGCTGCATTGGGAGGTGGGAGGGGCGTGCTTTTGAGGCAATCCAATAAACAGCACTCCAAGCAGACGACCCCAAAGTGAAAGCGGCACGGTTATTAAATAAATAAAGGCTCAGCGATTCTGTTTTTGAGGTGGGAGGGGTCTGCTTTGAAGGAAAGGCAAGAAATAATTTCGAAGTACATGGGCGCCGTTAATACATAAATAAAGGCTCACTGCCATGCTGTGTCGGGAGGTGGGAGGGGTCTGCAAGCGGCGCTGTTATTAAATAAATGAAGGCGCTCAACCATGCTGTGTCGGAGGTGGGAGGGGACTGCCTTGGACAAAAGGCAAGAAACAATTTTGAAGCACACGAGCGCCATTAATAAATAACAAGCGCTAAAACACAAGCGCAGTCCAGCGGCCGCGAAAGTTAACTATTAACTGAGAGGGGGAGCAGGAGGTGAGCCTGCGAGTGGTGCGCGCACGCGCGCCTGGAAGAGCGACGGCTAAAGGAGGGGGAGCAGGAGGTGAGCCTGCAAGTGGTGCGCGCGCGCCTGGAAGAGCGACGGCTAAAGGCCCTGAGAGAAAAGCCAGATGGCGCCTGTGCGCGTTACTATGCGCGTAACCGCACGCTCTAGGCCACACAAAAAGCTGTGGTCGGCTTTTTGAAGCCCACTTACTAAAAGTCTCGCCAGAGCAGCGCATGCGCTGGCTCAGGCGAGACCTAAAAAGGAGAAGGAATAAACATTTTTTTTTTAAATCAGTAAAGTACAGCATTGACCCACCTCGTGTGGCTCTTCAGTGCACTTTTTACACAGATGCGCATGTGAGCAGAAAAATGCTATTACCCACAGTGAAAGAGACAATGGCTGAAGATCGACTGACTCACTGCCCCATATACTGTATGCTGTGGGCGGAAGCAGCAAAATGTGAATGACAGCTGAGCAGACCAGTGGATAACGGAGAGCTGGCCAAAATCCTCTTTATCTTGGCATTTAGCTACGGATTTTTTAATGTATTTTTTTTATTATTATTGGCAGCTGGAGAAATAACTAAACTACAGCACTACAAAAGGTCAGTGGCATCACCTGCATGTCTTAAAGGAGGCCTACTCCTGAATAAGCTCTCTGTGCTGGATGGAGGGTAAAAACAAACAAATTGCAAGGAAAGAAGATTTGATGATTCAGATGTGCATAACATGGAGGTTAATGCCTATAATATGCATGCATAGTATATGCATGTAAAGCACAGACTCTAGTCTCATCATTTGTTGGCAGAGTATAATCAAAGTTGAGAAAGTAAAAGAGCCAGGAACTGAGTTCTAAATATTCATGCAGATACGATTAGCAGTACTGTGATGTTTTGATCATTAATCACAAACAAAGTCTGGTCTTGTTTCAATTCCCGAAAACTGCAAGCAAATGTGAGGTTTTATTTTGTGGCAGAGACAAATGCCGTCAGTACATGCTCAAAAGCAAAGTATATTTGTTGAATTTTGCTTTGTGAGGCCTGGATGACAAACTTCTGTCTCACTTTATTGGTGATGAATGGCAGATTGATGCCAACTCTCCACAAAGATTATACAGCCATTCCAGAGATGTTGCCAAAATGGTCTGAGTAAAATCATCAACTTTTCGTTTAAGGTTGAATCCTCTGGGGTTTTCTATACAGGCTCTAATTCACTTAGAGTTGACCTTCCATAATTTGCGTTATAGACATGTATGTAAGTAATGCCCATCGTTTGGGGACATGGAGTCAAGGCTGTGGGGGTGTTAATATGATGGGCGTATAACAGGATAGATCATACATTGCTCTGTTAAAACAACTCATAAAAAAACACTATTAAGGGTAACTGTACCATGGTCTCTCTCAGAAAACACATTCTGCTGGCCTATGCAAAAATCAAGTAGGTGTTTTGCCTCTAGCCTACTAAACCTGCTTAAAGCACTATACCGATAGTTTTGTTTTGCACCAACATGACAGACTATTGCAAGAGCATTTTCTTGCACAAAATAATTTGTTGCCTTTTTCGAAGCACAAAATGTACACAAATTGTGCAGTGAGGAGTGGCGCACGTCATCTGCAGTACATGCGTCAGACTTCTGTCCCCGCTGAAAAAGTGTTCAAAGGAAATGTCTTTATGCAATACAAGAACAAGAGAGGCCATAGTTTTCATGCAAGCCCCAAGCTCTGAATATATACCAAGTATAGATTTTCAGATGAATGTTAGGCACGACATGTGTCATACTAGAAATTAAATTCATGTTACCCTTTGAAGATTTACAGCAGGAATATAGTCTTACCCCGACACAAAGGTATCACTATTTGAATGAGTTTCTTGTCGTTCTATTTATTTGGAAAAACACCAAGAGCATCCAGCCAACACGTGTTTCGTCAACGGGAAATATCCCTCGACTTCTTCAGGGCTGGGAATGATACAATAAATCATGTATAACTACATTGTGTCACATTCTATGGAGTTAAGTCGGAGGTACACATGCCTCTCCAGTTTTTAAAGGTGAGCAAAACATTTTCACCTTAACGTGGATCCCTAAACATTTTATGAAAACCAGGAACAGGGGTGGGAGCACACCGCTTCACCCCCCAGCAAGGTTCGCCCCTGGCATTCTGGTAAATGCAGTCTCATGTTGCTTGCTTTGCTAAAGTCTTCCGAGTGTTTCGCCAGAATTGGCGCAGATAGTGCTGATCTCTAGACACGTGTTTCTGGTTCTTTAACCGTCATCAGTAGAGATTACAGGCTTCAAATTTGGAGTTTGCTGAGTAGGCTGCCAAACATTGCATCAGGTCAAGTACCTCTACTGATGACGGTTAAAGAACCAGAAACACGTGTCTAGCGATCAGCACTATCTGCACCAACTCTGGCGAAACACTCTGAATACTAGAGCAAAGCAAGCAACAAGAGACTGCATTTACCAGAATGCCAGGGGCGAACCTTGCTGGGAGGTGAAGAGGTGTGCTCCCACCCCTGTTCCTGTTTAAAAGTACTCCCGTGAGTCATTGAGCTGACGAGCTCGTGGAAGAAGCACCCGCGCGCCAGTGAGAGGTACTTGACCTGATGCAATGTTTGGCAGCCTACTCAGCAAACCCCAAATTTGAAGTCTGTATTCTCTACTGATGACGGTTAAAGAACCAGAAACACGTGTCTAGAGATCAGCACTATCTGCGTCAACTCTGGCGAAACACTCTGAATACTAGAGCAAAGCAAGCAACAAGAGACTGCATTTACCAGAATGCCAGGGGCGAACCTTGCCGGGAGGTGAAGAGGTGTGCTCCCACCCCTGTTCCTATTTTATGAAAACCAATTGTGACCAATTGCTCGCTTCTTTGAACAAGTGAGTGAAACAGTATAATCACAATGTATCCTAGTGATAAGTTACGTGCCTGTGATCTGTTGTGAGTTAACCATATAACCCGCAGCTGCTGAATTTACATTCCTTCAAAAGTTAAATGGGGAGATATTCATTCTATACATAGTACATTAACCTAGAACCATTTCAATGATATTTACAATTATGCTACCTGTCTTTCGTGTGTGTTTTCTTTCCAGTAATCTAAAAGAAAGGTAGTGCCAAGGTCAGGAAAACTGGGAATTAAAGAACAAAAAGGATCTATAGTGCTTAAAGTAATGTGTATTGGAAAATGCCCTCACCAATTCGCCGGTTATAATTCCGGCCCGGCTGGCCAATACTTGAGCATCCTCTGAGTATTCCAAAAGATTATATTATTGAATCTTCAACTTCAAACCTATTGAGTAATAGGGTTGTTTTTAGTACCCACCATCCAAGTAAAGAGGCAATGAAAAAGACGTTCACTTATGGCTGAAAATTATGGTTGTGTGGTCCTTACCTAAATCGTGGTTGATTGTGACTAGCCCGTGCCGTATCGTGAGGGAAACTTGTTCCTTTCCACATGGTGGGATCACCTGCCTGTAAATACATCAGGCCACATTAGAATAAAATATGGACAAGGATCAAGGGCAAGGATCGTAACATGACAAAGACATGCGTCTGTCATGGTGATAATTAAAGTTTGCTGGCAGTGGAGTCTCTTACCGTAAGCGAGTACGCTGGCAGTCTGTGTAGGCATCAGGCGTGTTCCTGGTTACGGATACGGACCAGGACATGAGCCGGAAGTTGACTATTTATACCGGAGCCGCCCAGTAACAACTAGAGCGTTAACCTCCCGTTTTGTCAATTCAAAGGGAGGAAACTTTATCAAGCCTGGTATTAATCTGGCATGGCGTGTTCCCCTAGTTTAGAAACATTGTATGACCAAAATTAAAAGTAGGTGAAGAGGAGCCGGGCAGAAGCTCATGTCTGTTTCAATAATGTAGCTAATAACGTGCACTGAAAATAATTGCATGACGGCTATGTGGTGTCGTACCACATCAAAATCGGTATGATGTGCTAGGAATTAAAATGCGTTAGAGACTCGTGAATCACAAGGAATAGACAACTAGAGTAAAACTGTGGGTGGGCATAAGACTGACAGTATAAAATGTCCATAAAAATTACGGATACATGATAATATGTATAATGTAGGGGGCGGGAAAGAGTTATTCTTCACCCTTCCTTTCTCTTACCTAACATTATTACTCCCAATCAGTATATAAAGATGATCCTGAGATACATTAACAAATAGGATAGGGCTGTCAGAGTACGACAGTATGTATTATCTATCAAAATATTCGGGCACATTATGATCCGTATAGTGCGGTGGCGGTAAGGGCTTTCTTTCTTAACACTTTCTTACTTTTACTACACATCCTTAATCACAGGTCAGTATATAAAACCATCCGGAGACACAAACATGTAGAGTAGGGCTGTCCAAGTATGAGAGTATAGATTCTCTATCTAAAGTGTGGGCACATGATAATACGTGTTGTGCAGGGGCGGCAAGGGGTTAGTGGTAAAGGAAAAGTTAATAATATCCTAAAATGAAGCTTCATTTGTAGTAGGACACAATTATACAAAACCTGCGTCAATTCACAGTGTCTCAGACATACCGGGAGTTCAGTAGGGAAAGCTCCACTATGTGAATTATAGTTCAGTCATATGTTGATACAAATGTTTTTCAGTCAAACCTGTGATGTCAATGTAGATCACATATGTTAGAGGATCCAAAGATTTTCATTTAATCCCCCAAGAAGTATAGCATCTCGTGATCGCTGTTGAGTCCGTGTTCCACAGAGTGAAGACGCATGATCCAGGTTGCTTCCGTGCGTCTGAGTTCTCTATTACCACCACGTGGACTTGGTCCCACAACATCAATTCCATAAAATGCTAAACGTTTGTGTTGTCCTTGAGATGGACATGTGGAAGCGTGTAGTGCCGTATGGTATCGCGCATCCTGTTGGTGTAGGGCCCTTACATGTTCCCTAATCCGCTCTTTAAGGTGTCTGATTGTACTGCCTACATATTGCTTCTGGCATGCACATTCAATGATGTACACTACGTACTTCGTGTTGCAGTTAATATTAGACCTTATTTCATATTTCTTATTGTCATATCCCATATATTCCTTGGTGTTATGTTTGGCCCATCTGCATGTACCGCACAAGCCACATTTGTAAAAGCCAATTGTCCGGGGGGTGAGCCATGAAGGGTCACCACCAACTCGTGGAATAGTGGGGCTAAGTCGGTTTTTTAGTGTCCTGCCTCTTCTGTAAGTAATTTGAGGGCGAGATCCAATGTGTTCTTCTAGTGATCGGTCAGCTCTCAAAGTCCCACAATGTTTAGCCAAACTTCTCCTTAGTGTTTCGCTAGTGTCGTTGTAATCAGTTATCAGTCTTACTGGTTGGTTGTGCTGTGGAGACTGGACCTTGTCCCTCAGTGTATCTTCCCTTTGTGTATTCATGATTCTGTTTTCTGCTCTCCTTATCGTGTGGGGAGGGTAACCTCTCCTGGTGAATCTAGATTTCATGTCAGAAAGACATTTGTTAATCTCTATGTTTTCGCTGCAGTTCCTCCTTGCCCTCAAATTCACCGTAAGGAATAGCCTGAATTTGATGTCCCGGATGAGCGCTGCCTGCATGTAAGATCGAGTTGCAGGAAGTCTCCTTTCGATATAATCGGCTTTGTAGTTTGTCATCTCTAACATAGAGCTCAATGTCCAAAAATGTAATCCTGGACCTGCTATGTTCTTTTGTAAACTTAATCCCAAAATTATTGGTGTTCAAATAGGTGCAGAACTGTTCTAGTTTCTCTTCAGTTCCTGACCAGAGTAAGAGGCAGTCGTCTATGTATCGACCCCAAAAAACAATTGAATCGATCCATAGTGCTCCTTTTCGTCCCCAGATCCACTCTTCCTCTAGGCTGCCCATAAACAAATTCGCAAAAGAAGGCGAAAACTTAGAGCCCATTGCTACACCTCTCTTTTGCCTGTACCAATGTTTTTCAAATATGAAAAAATTATTCTGTAAGATCAAATCAATCATGTTGATGAGCATCGTGGTATGCTGCCATTGCGTCGCTGGTCTATTGTGTAGATGTTGTTGTATAGCTCGTAGACCTAAATCAGGACCGATGCTACAAATGAAGCTTCATTTTAGGATATTATTAACTTTTCCTTTACCACTAACCCCTTGCCGCCCCTGCACAACACGTATCATCATGTGCCCACACTTTAGATAGAGAATCTATACTGTCATACTTGGACAGCCCTACTCTATGTTTATGTGTCTCCGGATGGTTTTATATACTGACCTGTGTTTAAGGATGTGTAGTAAAAGTAAGAAAGTGTTAAGAAAGAAAGCCCTTACCGCCACCGCACTATACGGATCATAATGTGCCCGAATTTTTTGATAGATAATACATACTGTCGTACTCTGACAGCCCTATCCTATATGTTAATGTATCTCCGGATCATCTTTATATACTGATTGGGAGTAATAATGTTAGGTAAGAGAAAGGAAGGGTGAAGAATAACTCTTTCCCGCCCCTACATTATACATATTATCATGTATCCGTAATTTTTATGGACATTTTATATTGTCACGGTCTTATGCCCACCCACAGTTTCACTCTAGTTGTCTATTCCTTGTGATTCACGAGTCTATAACGCATTTTAATTCCTAGCACATCATACCGATTTTGATGTGGTTCGACACCACATAGCCGTCATGCAATTATTTTCAGTCCACGTTATTAGCTACATTATTGAAACAGACACGAGCTTCTGCCCGGCTCCTCTTCACCTACTTTTAATTTTGGTCAAACAATGTTTCTAAACTAGGGGAACACGCCATGCTAGATTAATACCAGGCTTGATAAAGTTTCCTCCCTTTGAATTGACAAACCGGGAGGTTAACGCTCTAGTTGTTACTGGGCGACTCCGGTATAAATAGTCAACTTCCGGGTCATGTCCTGGTCCGTATTCGGAACCAGGAACACGCCCGATGCCTAAACAGACTGCCAGCGTACTCGCTTACGGTAAGAGACTCCACTGCCAGCAAACTTTAATTATCACCATGACAGACGCATGTCTTTGTCATGTTACGATCCTTGCCCTTGATCCTTGCCCATATTTTATTCTAATGTGGCCTGATGTATTTACAGGCAGGTGATCCCATCATGTGGAAAGGAACAAGTTTCCCTCACGATACGGCATGGGCCAGTCACAATCAACCACGATTTAGGTAAGGACCACACGACCATAATTTTCAGCCATAAGTGAACGTCTTTTTCATTACTTCTTTACTTGGATGGTGGGTATTAAAACAACCCCATTACTCAATAGGTTTGAAGTTGAAGATTCAATAATATAATCTTTTGGAATACTCAGGACGCTTAAGTATTGGCTAGCCAGGCTGGAATTATAACCGGCGGAGTGGTGAGGGCATTTTCCAATACACATTACTTTAAGCACTATAGATCCTCTTTGTTCTTTAATTCCCAGTTTTCCTGACCTTGGCACTACCTTTCTTTTAGATTACTGGAAAGAAAACGCACACGAAAGACAGGTAGCATAATTGTAAATATCAATGAAATGGTTCTAGGTTAATGTACTATGTATAGAATGAATATCTCCCCATTTAACTTTTGAAGGAATGTAAATTCAGAAGCTGCGGGTTATATGGTTAACTCACAACATATCACAGGCACGTAACTTATCACTAGGATACATTGTGATTATACTGTTTCACTCTCACGTGTTCAAAGAAGCGAGCAATTGGTCACAATTGGTTTTCATAAAATGTTTAGGGTTTCCACGTTAAGGTGAAAATGTTTTGCTCACCTTTAAAAACTGGAGAGGCATATTTACCTCAGACTTAACTCCATAGAATGTGATACAATGTAGTTATACATGATTTATTGTATCATTCCCAGCCCTGAAGAAGTGAAGGGATATTTCCCGTTGACGAAACACGTGTTGGCTGGATGCTCTTGGTGTTTTTCCGAATAAATAGAATGACAAGAAACTCATTCATGGAACTTTATTGACATACGTATTTGAAAGACTTGAGGAACTCTCATGGACTAATTATAAGCGTGTGCATAGGATCTTTTGTTTATAGTTTTGTGCAGGATTCTTTCCTCCACACATTTAGGGGTCTTAGGGTGTTTTCCCCTACCTTTTTGCACCGCACGAAGCAGAACTCCACCTAATTACACGCAAAAACAGCTAGGTGCCACCACTTCCTATACCCACAACACCCCACCCCAGAGTATCTTCTAACCTTGCAGGAAGGGCAGCCGCAGCGTTACACCTGACTATATACCTGATATACATATTAACATGGACAGGGACAAGCTAGCAGAAGAGCTTTTTGAAAATCTAGCTAAGGGCACGACTACTGTCTCTGCCTCAACCAGTGGAAACCCGCAACGTAGAGAAGGTCTCAGGGAAAAATTCTTGAGGCTAGAGAGACTTAAAACAAGCATTGGCATAGCCAATAGGTCTCGCCTTTGGGACCTTATAAGTGTTTAGCTATGCAGCACATTATCCCCACTCACATGTTTATATACTCCAACACATAGTACACTGGGACCAGTAGGGCCAATCTTATAAGAAGAAAACTGAATAGACCAGGACTACTTTTGGTGGTTACAAATAACAGAACTGGAAGAAGTACATTATTATGCATGGGTTAACTTTAAAATCTAAGCAGTTTTGTAAAACTGTGAACAACCACAGACATTAATTGCCCTGTTGGTGCTAGTGAGGGGCAAAGATGTTTGAAGGATGGTTAAATAGCAATTGTAGTATAAGTAGATATAGGTTCTCAGGATAATCCAGGCTGTAATATCCCTACAGAAGGTAGCATTCTAAGCCCTAGCTGGTTTGCAGCCGAGTCCATACATGCAGCACAGTATTGCGCTGCCCTGGAGAACATATCATGCACAGCCTCAAAAGAGAGCGTGTGTCAATCTAATGAACACATATGGCACTATTGCGTGTGCGTCTGTGTGGAAATATTTAACATCTCTGGTGGTGGGATCGTGGGACGGATTGCAGGGCTGCCCTTTTCAGTGAAGGAGGAAGTCTCCCTCATGGGAGCCAGTAGCCAGTGACTTATTAATGGCTGTATTTTCCCTTGGATATCAGCATTGGATCATCATGCGCGATGTATATACCACACACATACATTTTTTAGAACTCACTAAAAGTAAAGAGGCGACTGACTTCTCAGCGATGGGCCCAACCTTCCCCAGCGCATTAACTATGCCCCTGTTTATTTAGGACAAACCAAAGAACCCGCCTTTTTAGCCAGCCAAGTCTTGACATGGGGAACTCCATAGCATTGTAGCCCAGCGACCCCAGGCCCAGCAGACAAGTAGTAAATGCCCAAACAAAAGATCCTTAATGCCGTAACCAAATGAAGCACCCTTACTTCCACCAACAGACTGCAAAAAGCTTGCACACCAAAACTAGGCACTGTCATAACTGAGTTAGTTATTTAGTGAGAGAGTCAGTGAGTCACTGAGTGAGAGAGTGAGTTAGTTAGTGAGAGAGAGCGTTAGTTATTGTGAGTGAGAGAGTTTGTTAGTTTTTTAGTTTGTGAGAGTGAGAGTTATTTACTTAGTTAGAGTTAGTTTGTGAGAGTGAGCGAGTTAGTTAGTGAGAGAGTTAGTTAGTTATTTAGATTGAGAGTGAGAGAGTTAGTTAGTGATTGTGTGAGAGATTTAGTTACTTAGTTAGTGAGAAAGTGAGTGAGCCAGTTAGTTAGTGAGTGAGATGGAGTGAGAGAGGTCGTTAGTTAGTGAGAGAGTCAGTGAGGTAGTGAGAGAGAGTTTGTTAGTGTTTGAGAGAGAGTCAGTTAGTTAGTAAGAGAGAGAGAGTTAGTTTGTGAAAGTGAGTAAGAAAGTTAGTTATTTATTGAGAGTGAGAGAGTTAGCGAGTTAGAATGAGAGAGTTAGTTAGTGAGAATGAGAGAGTTACAGAATCAGTGAGTGATAGAGTCAGTGAGTGTGTTAGTGAGATAGTGTGAGTTATTTAGTAAGTTAGTGAGAGAGTTAGTCAGTTATTTAGTGAGAATGAGAGTTGGTGATTTATTGAGTGAGAGAGTTAGTCAGTTAGTTTGTAGGATGAGAATGAAAATTGTTATCCTGTGAAATGTTTTAAGCCAAGAGTGGAGGAAGCGCAGAGAGAGTGAGTGGATTTATGAATGCTTGAAGGGGCCACTGTGGAGAGATTTGGAACTGTGTGATGGGTTCTCTTTCTCCTTCCGGGACAGTGACCCCCATTTTTTTCCATTTATTTGCATATGTCATCCCATAGTCAAAGTAAAAATTAAAACTACAAATTATAATGTGCTGTACAGGTTAAAATGGTAGGACTGGCTGAAGGAATCATACATGACATTAGCCACTTGGCGTCAGCAACGGACAGGCATTGGGAGAGCATGTGTCAAATGATTACCCCCAGCGTCGACAAGGAAAGAATATTATCGAGCAGCACTGAAGGCCACATTTTAGGCTGGGCTCCATCTCATACCCCGATAATGAGACGCTGAGATCGCATTGAGTTCTGTGGCCTTGCTTGAGAGAACAGCTGATCCAACAGAGGTTACGTGGTTAGCCCAACTCCAATTATGCTGATCATATGAAAGCGGGCACCACGCCACTGTTGAAGGTAAAGCGTGGCGCCTGTGTTGATAATATGAAAGTGGGCGCATTGTGGTGCCCATGTTGATAATATCAAAACAGGCGCTGTGCTGCAGCATAAAGCGTGGTGCCCGAGTTGATAATATGAAAGAGGGCGCCGTGTAGTGCCCCATGTTGATAGTATGAAAGCGGGCGCCACGCCATTGTTGAAACTAAAGAGCGGTGTTCCCGATGCTTTCAAAACAAGGGGGAGAAAGAGGATAGGCTTGCCTACCTTTTAATTAAACAGGCAGACCCAGCCAGGTTGCATGATGCCTTGCCAAGCAACTACGGCGCTAGCGGGGCTGTGAGGCAGCGTCGGCTGCCCTGGAGGGGAGCGGCTTCCTAGTGTGTTTTAAGGACTCCTCCTCAAGCTGTGGCGAGGGATCGGACACACCACCCTGCTTACACCGAACAAAAGCAAGGCGCTGCACGAAAAAAAATACATATATTTTGTTGGCAAATTAATACGTTTCATGAGAGGTGCAAGTCGGGCGAGCCGCACATTTTAAAAAGAACATGCGGACGCCATTAGCGTTGTGACGCGATTGGAGAAAACAAAATACGTTTCAAAAATAGAGTTGGGCGAGCTGCGCACAACAAGAGAAAAGTTGTGTGGCCACCATTGCTGAAGTCCAAGCATGGGGTGCTGCATTGCAGAAAAAAAATGTAGCAACGGCAAAGAAGAGCAACGGCAAAGATGAGCAACGGCAAAGCGACGGCAACCAGGCAAATGCGAACAGCTGTTTTCAAGCGCTTGTGCTGGCATCCACCTTGCGGGAGCGAGCAGCGGCGGCGCGAGAGCCATATGTTTTCAATTAGCGCGCACGCCGCTGCTCGCTCCCGCAAGGTGGATGCCAGCACAAGCACTTGAAAAGAGCTGACCAATTTCTAAAGGTCATCTCCTAGAGCAGCGCATGCGCGCTGCCTAGGCGAGACCTAAAAAACGAGAACTCAAAATGGTGGGATGGGGCTACCCTGAAACAATACCCGAGACTGAATAGGTTACCAAGGGGTCTCAGGCCCCAGATCTTCCCCACATATGACGATCTTGACGATGACTTGCTGAAAAAATGGGAAGAGGCTTTAATGGCCAATTCCAACACCTTGATGGACATACTCATAGAAAATGCAGAACGCAAGGTGACCAAGCTACAGATAGAGATTGCGTCACTGGAAAGAGAAATTAGGGAACTCGACATAAAGGAGGCAACTGAAAAAAATTCTGTCATTTTAAATGACATTTTACAAAAACATCAGAACGATATTAAGGACAGGAAAGCCAGAAAGCTCAAAAGAGATGAGATTGATTATAACGAGGGGAGAATCTTCACGTTTGCCAAGAAATACGATCAACTAATCCAGACAGGCCAACAGGGAGACAGAACAACGAGACTGAAGACTATTTCAATCTCCTCCAGCTCTACCTCACTCAATGCGCCCCGACTAGTGACAGTGAGGCTGATATCAACACAGGCTCCATAAGTGAAGCTAGATAGACCATCTCGTCTTTTTTGAGGGAGGTACAGAGAATACGTAAGGGGAACAGATCACAACCCAAAAGGGTGGATCAAGACACAAGACCCGTAGAGGCAAAAGGTCAGGACAAAGACTATTACAAGAGGAAGCTAAGATCAGGGGACGGGAGGAACAAGTAGAACACACACAAGGGGAGGTACAGGTGATCAATTTCTCCTCCAAAACACTTACAAATGACATGATCTCTTTACTCAGCAAAGGCTTAAGTTTCAATCCACGGGAACGAGGTGATATTTGTAGACTCAAGGTTGACCTGTTTAAATTTATAAGGGGTCTCAAGCTTAAGAAACATTTCAGCTGTAACCCAACTACAAATAAAAGCATCAAAAATAATGCAGCCTGCGTGGAGACCAGGGAAAGTGCGCATGACTGTTTGGCCAGTCCCAGAGGGCCGGCCAAACAGTCATGTGCACTTAGGAGTGGGCAAACCACTCCTCCCCTGCCCTGCTCCGAGAGCAGAGCAACCCGCCCACCCGCAAGGCAGCACAGAAGCATAAAATGATAATGACTCAAAGTTATTATCATTTTATGTTTCCTTTATTTGCACTACTAAAAAGCAGTTGGGCGACGCTCCTCCGCCATAGAAGAGGAGCCGCCACTACCTGAAGCATAGCTTGTGCCACCCTGGGTGACCCAGGTAAACAGATGACAGCAGTCCTGCTATTGTAGACTGCATGAGCAGTGCAAACTGCTCAAACTCGACCTTGCCCTCACCATGTGTGGCAAAATCAAAGCAATATTTTTAATATACGACAGTCACCCCTTAGGTAGGCCTCCTGAACCGAGGAGGCAAGGTGCATTATATTAAAGGTGTGGACATATAGTGCAAGCTTACATGTCCCTATAATAGCCTCTTTTCAATAAGGGCTACTATACCTAATCAGCGGGCCATAGGATTACATGGGCAGGCACCAGTGGTCGAAGTGGGCGAGATCGGCAGGGCACGGCGTGCCCCTACTTCTTTAATTTAATAGATTCTGTTCCCCTACTTTTTTTTTAAATTTTAAATAGAGGACAGCAGAAATAGCCAAGGCCTACAGATGAGTCTCGGTGTTTGTGGCGGTTCGGGGACGGGCTGGTGGGCAGAGAATGAAAAGGACTCTGTCTTTTCCTTCTTGCCCAGAGAAGACAAGGAGTGCCCACTTCTGCTCTGCCACTGGCAGCTGCCCCTCCCCCTCTTTCTTACTCTTCCTCCCTCTCTTTCTGTCTTGCTCCTCCTCACTTACTGAAAAATCGGACTTCAAGAAACCGTTGATTACTCCTTCTTTCCTCTCCTTTTGTTTATTTGTTCCTCAATGAAATGGATCCAAATAAGAAAAACACTTTTGCTGGAAATGTCGTCTTTTTCAGACATTTTTCTATGGCAAAGTGCAGCCTTGGGACGAAGAGAAATAAAAGGTGAAAATTTTGAAAAATAACTAAATAGAGCAACATAGAGTGGTCACAAAGTGGCCAGATTTATTTTATTCACACCCAAACACATTAGCGCCACTTTACAGAGTTTGCCAGTGAAGCGCTACTTTTGTTTTCTCGTCTTTCTTTGAACAACATTGTTTTCCCTGGGTGGGGAAGTGCACCATTCCTGGAGGTACTGAGCAATACATGCTTGATGGGTGGATTGGAAGACAAATTGTGTGCAGCGGCTCTGTGTTCAGGGATGTGGTCTTTTTAAACCATACTGCTTACGTTTTGTTAGGATATAAGCAATGGACATTGAAACAGGTCCTTTCTGGGGCCTGTAGTCATGTCCTTAACTTTTCCACGCACAAACACTCATTGATTTCTGAATAATGAGTATAAAAGCGTTAAGGTAACCATGTTATTCCTTCTTACATTTCACATGCTTTACTTAATCTTGCATTCCCTTAAAGTGTTTGCTTTTTCCAGAACGTTATTACTTTTTTTTCAGGCAGCATATTACTCTTGTCTAGTGCATACTTTGAATTGAGACGCATCCAGGTATTTAAAGCGGGGAACAATTGGGTTGTAGCTGAAAGCAGTGCGAGTTTCTCTCAGGGGGGGCAGTATGGTGTTCAGTGGGGGAGAGGATGTGGCACTATGGTCAGAGCTGCCGAATTTGGAACTGGGGAACCAGGTTCAGCCTTTATGGCAGGTCCACCAAACTACTCTCCTGAGGGAGCACATTCCTGTGCTAGACCTCTGTAGGCCCCGCAAGACCTTAGAAGCCCTGATGTCTTAGAACCAGCAGGTGGTCCCTAGCAGTGGCAAGTGTGGGTTAACCTTGAAGGCCTTGCCACCACAATCCATGCTGAAGTTCACCTACAGTCTTGCGGGCGGGCCTATGAAGCAGCACTTCCTAGAGCGACAGTGACTGTCACTGAGATCACAGGACCCTTGAGCAGGGCGGCTCTAGGGTGGTGTGACTGGTGCAATCGCACCGGGCGCTGACTTCGGGTGGGGGCGTCATGTTGTCAAGTATAATATATTTCTAAAAGCACTGGCAGCCTCCTTCCTGGCTTCCAGCAAAATCAGTAACAATAAAAATGTTATGATAACTACGATGATTAATGTTCTTCCTAGAGAGAGATGGAGTTTTGTCAAGTGGAGGTTTTAACTTCTGGAAAAGTAGCGCAGAGGGTTAATGTGCCTGCTGCAAAGAAAATGTACCACCCAAATCACAAAGTGCACAGAATGTAAATAGGGAAGTGGGTTACTGTTTTTGTCAGTGAGATCCTTTTATTACTTGCAGTTTATTAGTCAAAATCCTAACATAGAACAGTGAGCTATTAACGGTCATCTAAGAGCTGCATGCAAACTGCAAGGTATTGATTGGAGCATTATGTTTTTTTCCCCAGCCATTCATTATCCTAATGTTGGAAAAAGGTATAATTTGGATATAAATCAATTCTTGTTATTGAAGAGAACCCCCAGCCATGGTATTACGTTCTAAATTCAGAGTTTGTGTTTCTCCAGACCAATCACTATTAAACTAAACTGCCTACTAGTATGGTTGTCATGTGACTCTCACACCTTGTAGTCCTTTGTCTTATGTAACATTTCCTATACAGTGATTTACACACGTATGATTGATTGTCCCTGTGTAATGTGTATGATGTAAAGTGCTCGGTCACTGGTTTCAGTTCTGCTGCAAATCAAATTAAATGCATCTGAGCAAGAGTGTGCTTATGGAGACTTGAGGGGCACTGTTAAAGGGTGGTAGTGAGGGAATCCATGGAAAAGGGAGTCATTGGGGGGCCTCAACAAACATTGTCACACAGGGCTCCACCAGCACTAAAGCCAGCCCTGCCCTGGAGGCCAGTCTGCCTCACCCATTGGTACCTCCATTGGCCTTGTTTCAGCAGTAGTAGCTGTAACTCACCAGTGGTCGGCAATGCAGGATTTCGACATACACCAAACGAAGTTCACAAACTCACGGTCTCTCTGATTCATGCACAGACACTTGTAACATGTGCTGCCTGCTTTGGGGTCACTGGAATTATGCAGCAGTGGAGGACAACATTTTGCCGCAGTGCTCACTAAATTATGCAGCAAAAAAAATGCTGCAGCGTAGTGCTGTATATTTTCTGATACTTTATTATTTTGACGTTTTTACACATGCTAACAGTCTGTGCAAAGATTTTGCCTCATTAGTACCAGTGTAACATACAAATGCAGCAGTGAGAAAGGTGATCAGTCAACCTTTGCAAAGGGCTGTCCACTTCGCAGAAACACAAGTCACATCGTTTTTTAGTAACTTTTGATTCGTTTGAGCTACAAACAATTAGTTAAACTCATCAAATTATGCAGCAGATGATGCATTATGAGGCAAATATTGCAGAACCATAATTATATAGAAAACATTTGCAAACTAGGATATTTTGCCATTCATGTTTGAACTGCTCTTGTGGAAAAAGGGAGGATTAGTGCTGATGACAAACTCCATAGCTCTGAGACAAATGGCTTGTGCTTCCACTTTTAAGCACATTTGGGACATTCTGTGATTGGAAACAAATCCCGCTTTGTGAATGTATTTTAATGTCAATAACTCATATTAAACCTTAAATAAATGTGCATCATTGGTTGAATTAAATAACGTAATAAACTGTAACTGGGTAGTGAAATGCCAAACAAATACTAAAAATTAAAATAATTTGCTCTTTCGGGCCACACCTCTGAGTCCGCCCACTGACCCAATCCTCGGGTTATTCCCGCCCTCTGATTCTCCATTCACAGTTCCCCTACTTTTTTTCCCCCCACTTAGACCACTGGCTGGCACACAGGCACCCCCCCAGGTTGCCAGCTCCATTATGATACCACTAAAATATGTCATGTTTGGTATCAAACAAATTGTCTCATCACCCCCGACATGATTTCCATTCCAGAGTTGATGTGGCATGCACCCAGGTGGCTACCTTACAGGTTGCCCACCTGGTTGCCCCAGCTTTCCTCTGCCATGGCTGACAGCCCGCAGCTGCTACCGCCAAGACAGGAATCTGACCCCCTGCCAGGAGGTGTGAACTACCCCAGGAGTCTGAAATAAAGTCCTAGATGGAAAGGCGACACATGGCAAGTGAAGTGCAACATCAAGGCGGAGAGCTTCAGAGTTTACACTGCCTCTTATTTGCAACCAGGCAGCCTCCCAAATGAGGAAACAGCCATCCCCCTGCCCCAGGCACATTTGCAGGCGGGGAAATTATGTAGTCAGGAGGTGTACACCCCTAGAGTGGGCTACCTGATCTGTACAGCCAAGGAAGGATTCTGCCATTTTTAAAAGTGGCAGAATAGAGGTTTCTGGGTAGCAAAGGTGAAACACCTCCCAGATGTGCTCACCTCAGGGGCAGATTACCTGCTGGGGCTAGTAGCCCATTGGCTACTTGCACCCACACCCCTAAATCTAGGATTTAAGTGGAGCCCCTGGCCCTAGAACCTCAGTTCTGATTCGAATTGCAACAGAGGAAAAAGAAGAGACCAGAGTCTGTGACTACAGGACCTGCACAGAACAAAGGTGTGATACTTTGCACCTGTGGCAATCACCAGTGCTTAACTTAGGCAGGTGGTTTCCGGTACTCAGCAGTGGCACATAATTGTCAACACCGGCACTTATAACAGTCTGCCACATGGTGGCGCCGTCTGTAATTTTAAGATGAGCACAACAACCATTGTTTATTAACTCAATATATATGTTAGACTTGGCATCTTTTGGCGTGTTTCCCCTGACTTTTTGCTTCCTGACCTCCTGGTTTTGACTCTGTTTTTGCTGGTGTAATGATTCTGCGCACTTTCCTCACTCCTGTCCAGTGGGAAAGTGCAAGTGCTCCTGTATAAAATGTGTTATGGATTGGTGTTTCCATTATTGGCCTATTTGATTTATGTGTCAGTCCCTTGTAAAGTGCACGGAGAGTGCCAGGGCCTATAGATCAAATGCTGTTGGTGGGCTGCAGCACTGGATTGTGCCACCCACGCAAACAGCCCGTAAAGTGTAACTCTGGCCTGCCATTGCAGAGCCTGTGTGCAGCCTGGGGCTGCCATGTCGACTTGGCAAGTGCACACACTTGCAAGTCCCTAAACCTTCCCTTTTCTACATGTTAGTCACCCCTAAGGTAGGCCCAAGGTACCCCTGTGGGCAGGGTGCATTGTATGTGAAAGGTAGGACATGCCCTGGTGTGTGTGGCATGTCCTGATAGGGAATTACAGCCTATTTCGTTTTTCACTATTGCAAGGCTACCTGTTCCCCATACGCCAGAATGGGCAGTTCGGATTACAGCTTATAATCCTAACTGACCCAGGGAACATGGTAGAAATTCGAGTTTAGTATGCCTGGACTCAGAATGATAAAATGCATCTTTTAGTGAAGTTGGTTTTAACATTCTGTGTTTGAAAAAACCACTTTTAGAAGGTGGGTATTTTCTTGTCTAACCATCCAAGCCTGCCTCTGCTAGGTTGTGTATTCCTTGTCTGGAGTGTGAGTGACCGGGGTTGGGGGATGCCAGGAGACAGGGTGAGTCAGCACAGGGCTGAATAGCAAGATCTACATGTAGATGGGTGGGAGGAGATGGACCTGAATAGGGCTGGGCCTTCCCTCCACAATGCTGGCTCCACCTCCTGTGGTGCGTCTGATGTCCCTGGCCTGCACTGTGAAAGGAAAGAAGGAGACTTGTCAACAAAGTGCTCCAGGACTGACCAGAACTGGTTTGGACTAGGCAAAGGCCTCTCTGCCTTCAGAGGACAAAGAGAAATTGAGGATAAAAAGGGGGACCCAAACCCCAGAAAATTGGAACTCTTTTGGATCAAGAAGACTGCCAAGAAGAAGAGCTGGAGAAGCTGTGAGGAGGAACTACCACTTTGCCGTGTGCTTTGCTGTGTTGGCCTGCAGTGGCTGCTTCTGTCTTGGGCAGTGAAAGGACTGGAACTGAACTTTCTGCAATCTACTTTGTGAGTGTCTCCAAGGGCTTGAGGTAGAGCTTGCCCCCTGTTCAAGAAGTCTCAGGAACAGCAAAGACTTCAAGTTCTTCTGCCCTCAGCACTGGGGACTGTGTGTTTTGTGCTGCAACAGAAGAAAAGCAACTCGACGACGTCGACGACGCCGCTGCCGACTCCGTGTCCCGACGGCACCGCAGAGGGCACCGCCGCAACGCGACCCTGGTCTCACCGACGACGCCTGCTGACGCCGCCACCGAGCCGCTGCTCGCACCGCGACCTGTGGGCACCGCACTGCCTCGCTTCACGACGACGCCGTGGCCTTCCCGACGACGACGCTCCACGCCGCTGCTTGCACCGTGGTTCGGGGGCACCGCTCGTAAGTTACACGACGCACCACCCTCATCCCGCACCGCAGCCTTGGCCCACCGACGCCGGTGCCATCGACTCCCGTTCGTCAGCCGACGACAGTGCTGCAGCTACGATGACGCTGCTGCTGCACCGTGACCTGCCAGCAGCGTGACGAGCACCGCCTTCATCTCACACCGCGACCCTGGTCTCACCGACGACGCCATCCGACGCCGCCGAGCCGCTGCTCGCACCGCGACCTGAGAGCACCGCACGCCGCACCGCAGCACCAGACGCCGGCCGACGCCAGCGCTCCTGACTTCAACAGAGAGGAGATCGATCTGCAACGCGTATGACTTCGAGGGCCCGACGACGCCGCACCGACCTCCGGAACTGACGCCTGCGGACGCCGTGTGTTCGGAAGCTCACCGCGAGGTCATCGACGCCCTGCATCTCTGAAAGGTACTGTTTGCGGGTCTTCCCGACACCGTAGCTGACCCGCGACGCCGCGGTCAGCCAGAACTGTTTGGATTTGTCTGTTCACGACGCCGTGATAGCCCTGGACGGAGCTATCGACATCGAGGAACTGTTTTTAAGGACATTTTGATAACAGAAGATTTTAAAAGTACTGTACTGTGGAGTTTTATCGTATTTGGTCTTGTTTAAAGTATATAAAAATATTGGATATTTTTCTAAACTGGTGTGGTGTCAGTTTGTAGTGCTTACACTGTATTACTGTTGGTTATGTGCAAATGCTTTACACACTGCCTCTAGAATAAGCCTGACTGCTCGTGCCAAGCTACCAAGGGGGTGAGCAGGGGTTATTTTAGGAGTGTAACTCCCTTACCCTGACTAGGAAGAAGGGTCCCTACTTGGACAAAGGTGCAAGCCCTTGCCAACTAGAGATCCCATTTCTAACATTGGTTGTCAGCGGTGAGGATAGGACTTGTGTTTGCACTTGACTTACAGTGATTGGTGTGCACTACTACCATATCGCAGACCATTACGTACCACTTACAGGTTCTTTTTCTTTTGGCCTATTTTTGATCTTGCCAGTTTGAACTTGCTACTTCAACATGCCTGAATCTATAGTATCATCAATTGCATCAGTAGAAATTGCCTTTGAGGAGGATCGATTGGAAGCCTACAGTGTCAAGGAGTTAAAATCGATTTGCAAGAACCTGAAAGTCCAGGTCAGAGGCCTCACCAGGAAGGATGAGCTACAAAAGGCGCTGAGGGCCTGGGTAGCAGCCAGAGGTGCCAGTGGGCAATCTGGTGATCTCAATGGAGAGGTGGAGGAGCCTGTTCCTAGGGTGGATGTGCTTTTGGGAGGGGGAACCCTCCAGGCCAGGCAGCAGTAGTTTGTCCCCAGAGGAGCTGGAGGACAGGCGGGAAGTAAGGAGGTTTGAATTGGAGAAACTCAGAATAGAAAGTGAGAGGGAAGAGAAAAGAATAGCCATGGAGGAAAGGAAAATGATACTAGATCATGAGAGAATGATCAAGGAGCTGGAGCTAAAGAGTAGATCCGGTTCAGATGGTGGCAGCAATTCTTCAGCACACACAGACAGGATTGTACACATCCCCAAGAATGTAGGTAAAGAGTACAAAAAGGGTGATGACATACAAAGGTGGTTTCAAGGGTACGAGTCGTCTATTCATATGAATGGGGTCCCTGAGAGGAACTGGGGAGCGGGGTTGTGGCCTCTCTTTCCAGAGGAAGCTAGGGATACTCTGATAGCTTTGGGTAAGGGGCAGGACCTCACCTATGCGGACATGAAAGACTCTCTCCTCACTAGATATGGGTTCACACCTGAAAAGTACAGGGATCAGTTTAGGTCCAGTAAAAAGTCTGAGGCCAACCCTTGGTTGGAATGTGTGGATATGTTCTGTAGGTCGCTGGATGGTTGGGTGAAGGGCAGTAATGTAACAGCTTTTCAGGGGCTCTACAATTTGATTGCATGGGAGCACTTGTCTAGTCTATGTTTTGCAGATCTGCGCCAGCACCTAGTTGATAGTAAGCTAACTGACCCCAGGAAGCTTGCTATGGAGGCGGACCGCTAGGTGAGTACCAGGGTCCACAAGAAAGTGTTTGGGGGAGACTCAGCCAAAGGTGGGCAGGGTCCCCAGCAGAAAGGCGGGGGGGGACAAGGGTAAAGCACAGGAGTTCTCTAAAGGGCCCCAAACTAGTACCCAGGATAAAGGTTCCCAGCCCCCCGGTGATAAGAAAGGGGTCTCTACCGGGAAGCCTGTTGAGACCGGCCCCCGCAAGTGTTATGCATGTGACCAGGTAGGTCACTTTAAGGGGGACCCCAAGTGCCCAAAGGGGACACAGCCACCCACCGGTGGACAGTCCAAAGTGTTGGCTAGTGTAGTGCTTGGGGAGGAGGGGTGCCCACAGGAGGGTGGGGATCCCGCAGAAATGACCCTTGTCTCACTAGGGGACAGTGAGATGGTCCCAGGAAACCAGGTGCCTCCTAACACAAAGAAATATAGCAACTGGGTGACCATTAATGGGAACAGGGTAGAGGCTCTCAGAGATACTGGAGCCAGTGTGACCTCAGTCCGGTGTCACCTGGTCTCTGAGAAGCAGGTAGTCCCAGGGGCATTCCACCAAGTAGTTGCTGTAGATAACTCTGAGCGCCAGTGTATGGTGGCGCAGGTTCCCTTTGAATGGGGGGGGTCTCAGGTCCCTTGAGGGTGGTTGTGAGCCCTACCATGCCTGTAGATTGTCTGCTAGGTAACGACCTGGAGCAGTCCATATGGAAGGATGTTGAGCTCAGGTCTCACTTGGAGATGCTTGGGTTGCCAGAGTGGGCATGCGTGTCTACTCGGTCAATGGCAGCCAGGAAGGGTGATCAAGAGGACTTTGAGCCTGGAACAGTGGCCCAAGTCCCTGCCAAAAGGAAGGGCAGGGGGCGCGGGAAACCGGCCCCCGAAGTTCCCACGGACCGGGAGGAGGCGGACCTCGAGGGGGACGCCCCGGTGCCTACAGGGGAGCAGGTACCCGAACTGGGAGACATCTCTGAACTGACCCATTGGCAGCAAGAAGGGGGTCCCACCAGGGAGGAGTTCTGCAGGGAGCAGAACGAGTGCCCTACTCTGGAGGGTCTGCGGCGGCAGGCTGCAGACCAGGCAGCTGGTAATCAGTCCGGGTCACATCTGATCTACTGGGAGAATGGTCTCCTATACAGGGAGCCTAAGGTTGCTGAGCCTGGGTCAGCCCGTGTGCTGGTGGTACCCCAGCGCTTCAGGACCTTCCTACTGGGTCTGGCTTATGACGTGCCTTTGGCAGGACATTTGGGGCAGGACAAGACCTTTGACAGGCTTGTCACCCACTTCTTTTGGCCCCAAATGCGAAGGCAGTCAAATGCACACTGTAGGTCTTGCCAAACTTGCCAGGCAAGTGGTAAGAGTGGGAGGAAGGTCAAAGTTCCTCTCCAACCTTTTCCTGTTGTTGGAACACCCTTTGAAAGGGTAGGGATGGATATTGTGGGGCCACTGGATCCCAAGACAGCCATGGGCAACAGGTACATCCTGGTCTTGGTGGACCATGCCACCCGGTACCCGGAGGCAATCCCTCTCAGGACAACGACGGCGCCAGTGGTGGGCTGGGCGTTAATGGGGATCTTTTCCCGTGTGGGATTCCCAGAGAGGTGGTTTCTGATAGGGGGACCAATTTCATATCCAAGTATATGACATCCCTGTGGAAGGAGTGTGGTGTAACCTACAAGTTCACCACTCCTTACCACCCACAAGGAAACGGTCTGGTGGAGAGATTCAACCAGACCTTGAAAGGCATGATCAAGGGTCTAACAGAACCCATGAGGCGTACGTGGGACGTCCTCTTGCCATGCCTACTCTTTGCATACAGGGGGTGCCTCAGAAGTCTCTTGGGTACAGCCCCTTTGAGCTCCTGTATGGCCACCCTGTCAGAGGACCTCTGAGTTTGGTAAAGGAAGGCTGGGAGGCAGCTCCCAGGAAAACTCCCCAGGATGTGTTTAGTTACATGCTGGCCTTTAGAAGCCAAACTGCCCGCTTCAGGAAACTCGCTCAGGCGAACCTAGAAGCAAGCCAGGAAGAAATGAAAAGGTGGTATGACCAGAATGCCACTCTGGTCGAATTTCAACCTGGGCAAAAAGTGTGGGTCATGGCCCCAGTGGAACCGTGTGCCTTGCCGGACAAGTGGACTGGGCCATATGAGGTGGTGGAGCGCAAAAGTGACACCTACCTGGTGGATTTGCAGGCTCCAAGGAACCCTTTGAGGGTCCTTCACGTGAACCGCCTCAAGCCCCACTTCGAGAGGTCCGAAGTGAGTATGCTCTTGGCGACAGATGATGGGGTGGAAGAGGAGAGTGAGCCTCTCCCTGACCTCCTGTCTACCAAGGAGCATGATGGGTCAGTAGAGGGTATGATCCTCTCCCCTACTCTGACTCAGGAGCAGCAGGGGGACTGTCACCAGTTGTTGGGACAGTTCGCCCCACTGTTCTCTCTGACCCCCGGTGTTACTCACTGGTGTACCCATGACGTGGACACTGGTGACAGCCCTCCTGTGAAGCATAAGATTTACAGGTTGACTGACCGGGTCAGGGCCAGCATCAAGGAGGAGGTCTCTAAGATGTTGGCGTTAGGGGTGATTGAGCCCTCCAACAGTCCTTGGGCCAGCCCAGTGGTCTTGGTCCCAAAGGCTGCTGCGCCCGGTGCCACTCCAGAACTCCGGTTTTGTGTGGACTACCGTGGGCTCAATGCCGTCACTTGGACTGACGCGCACCCCATCCCCAGAGCTGATGAGCTCATTGATCGGTTGGGAGCTGTCCGGTTCCTCAGCACGTTTGATTTAACGTCTGGGTACTGGCAGATCGCCTTAACCGATGGGGCCAAGGAGAGATCAGCATTCTCAACCCCAGAAGGTCATTACCAATTCCGGGTGATGCCCTTTGGGTTGAAGAATGCCCCTGCCACCTTTCAGAGGTTGGTCAATCAGGTGTTGGCTGGACTGGAGGATTTCAGTGCCGCCTACCTGGATGACATTGCTGTGTTCAGTTCCAGCTGGGAAGAACATTTACAGCACCTTGAGAAAGTGTTGAGGGCTCTGCAAGGTGCAGGCCTCACGATCAAGGCCAGTAAGTGCCAGATCGGGCAGGGTTCTGTGGTGTACTTGGGACACCAGGTAGGAAGCGGCCAGGTGGCGCCCCTACAACCCAAGATTGACACCATTCTGGCTTGGGAGCCCCCCAAGACCCAGACAGAGGTGAGAGCCTTCTTAGGTCTCACCGGCTACTATAGGAGATTTGTTAAGGGCTATGGCACCATCGTTGCCCCCTTAACAGAGCTGACTTCTAAGAAGCAGCCCAGGAAAGTGATCTGGACTGAGTCCTGCCAGAAAGCTTTTGATGCCCTGAAGGCAGCCATGTGCACGGCGCCCGTGCTCAAGGCACCCGACTTCTCCAAGGAATTCGTCGTGCAGACTGACGCTTCAGAGCATGGTGTGGAGCGGTGCTCTCACAACTGAACGAAGAGGGCCTGGATCAGCCTGTAGTCTTCCTTAGCAGGAGACTACTCCCCAGGGAACAGAGGTGGAGTGCCATAGAAAGGGAAGCTTTTGTTGTGGTCTGGGCACTGAAGAAGCTGAGACCATACCTATTTGGGACTCACTTCCGGGTTCAGACGGACCACAGGCCCCTCAGATGGTTGATGCAAATGAGGGGTGGGAATCCAAAACTGCTGAGGTGGTCCATCTCCCTACAGGGAATGGACTTTACGGTGGAACACCGTCCTGGTACAGAACACGCCAACGCAGATGGTCTGTCCAGGTTCTTCCGCCTTAGTGAAGAGAACGCCAATGGGGTTGGGTAGTTCTCCCTACTTTCAGCTGGAGGGGACATGTGTTAGACTTGGCATCTTTTGGCGTGTTTCCCCTGACTTTTTGCTTCCTGACCTCCTGGTTTTGACTCTGTTTTTGCTGGTGTAATGATTCTGCGCACTTTCCTCACTCCTGTCCAGTGGGAAAGGGCAAGTGCTCCTGTATAAAATGTGTTATGGATTGGTGTTTCCATGATTGGCCTATTTGATTTATGTGTCAGTCCCTTGTAAAGTGCACTGAGAGTGCCAGGGCCTATAGATCAAATGCTGTTGGTGGGCTGCAGCACTGGATTGTGCCACCCACGCAAACAGCCCGTAAAGTGTAACTCTGGCCTGCCATTGCAGAGCCTGTGTGCAGCCTGGTGCTGCCATGTCAACTTGGCAAGTGCACACACTTGCAAGTCCCTAAACCTTCCCTTGTCTACATGTTAGTCACCCCTAAGGTAGGCCCAAGGTACCCCTGTGGGCAGGGTGCATTGTATGTGAAAGGTAGGACATGTCCTGGTGTGTGTGGCATGTCCTGATAGGGAATTACAGCCTATTTCGTTTTTCACTATTGCAAGGCTACCTGTTCCCCATAGGCCAGAATGGGCAGTTCTGATTATTACAGCTTATAATCCTAACTGACCCAGGGAACATGGTAGAAATTCGAGTTTAGTATGCCAGGACTCAGAATGATAAAATGCATCTTTTAGTGAAGTTGGTTTTAACATTCTGTGTTTGAAAATACCACTTTTAGAAGGTGGGTATTTTCTTGTCTAACCATCCAAGCCTGCCTCTGCTAGGTTGTGTATTCCTTGTCTGGAGTGTGAGTGACAGGGGCTGGGGGATGCCAGGAGACAGGGTGAGTCAGCACAGGGCTGAATAGCAAGATCTACATGTAGATGGGTGGGAGGAGATGCACCTGGGACCTGAATAGGGATGGGCCTTCCCTCCACAATGCTGGCTCCACCTCCTGTGGTGCGTCTGATGTCCCTGGCCTGCACTGTGAAAGGAAAGAAGGAGACTTGTCAACAAAGTGCTCCAGGACTGACCAGAACTGGTTTGGACTAGGCAAAGGCCTCTCTGCCTTCAGAGGACAAAGAGAAATTGAGGATAAAAAGGGGGACCCAAACCCCAGAAAATTGGAACTCTTTTGGATCAAGAAGACTGCCAAGAAGAAGAGCTGGAGAAGCTGTGAGGAGGAACTACCACTTTGCTGTGTGCTTTGCTTTGTTGGCCTGCAGTGGCTGCTTCTGTCTTGGGCAGTGAAAGGACTGGAACTGAACTTTCTGCAATCTACTTTGTGAGTGTCTCCAAGGGCTTGAGGTAGAGCTTGCCCCCTGTTCAAGAAGTCTCAGGAACAGCAAAGACTTCAAGTTCTTCTGCCCTCAGCACTGGGGACTGTGTGTTTTGTGCTGCAACAGAAGAAAAGCAACTCGACGACGTAGACGACGCCGCTGTCGACTCCGTGTCCCGACGGCACCGCAGAGGGCACCGCGACCCTGGTCTCACCGACGACGCCTGCTGACGCCTCCACCGAGCCGCTGCTCGCACCGCGACCTGTGGGCACCGCACTCCGCACCGCCTTGCTTCACGACGACGCCGTGGCCTTCCCGACGACGCTCCACGCCGGACTCGACGCCGCTGCTTGCACCGTGGTTCGGGGGCACCGCTCGTAAGTTACACGACGCACCGCCCTCATCCCGCACTGCAGCCTTGGCCCACCGACGCCGGTGCCATCGACTCCCGTTCGTCAGCCGACGACAGCGCTGCAGCTACGACGACGCCGCTGCTGCACCGTGACCTGCCAGCACCGTGACGAGCACCGCCTTCATCTCACACCGCGACCCTGGTCTCACCGACGCCATCCGACGCCGCCACCGAGCCGCTGCTCGCACCGCGACCTGAGAGCACCGCACGCCGCACCGCTGCACTTCGCACCGCAGCACCCGACGCCGGCCAACGCCAGCGCTCCTGACTTCAACAGAGAGGAGATCGATCTGCAACGCGTATGACTTCGAGGGCCCGACGACGCCGCACCGACCTCCGGAACCGACGCCTGCGGACGCCGTGTGTTCGGAAGCTCACCGCGAGGTCATCGACGCCCTGCATCTCTGAAAGGTACTGTTTGCGGGTCTTCCCGACACCGTAGCTGACCCGCGACGCCGCGGTCAGCCAGAACTGTTTGGATTTGTCTGTTCACGACGCCGTGATAGCCCTGGACGGAGCTATCGACATCAAGGAACTGTTTTTAAGGACATTTTGATAACAGAAGATTTTTAAAGTACTGTACTGTGGAGTTTTATCGTATTTGGTCTTGTTTAAAGTATATAAAAATATTGGATATTTTTCTAAACTGGTGTGGTGTCAGTTTGTAGTGCTTACACTGTATTACTGTTGGTTATGTGCAAATGCTTTACACACTGCCTCTAGAATAAGCCTGACTGCTCGTGCCAAGCTACCAAGGGGTGAGCAGGGGTTATTTTAGGAGTTTAACTCCCTTACCCTGACTAGGAAGAAGGGTCCCTACTTGGACAAAGGTGCAAGCCCTTGCCAACTAGAGATCCCATTTCTAACAGTATATTAAAATGACTAATACTTATCACCAAAGCCATTCCTATAGCTTTGGAGGCCTGGATTTGGAGACTTGACTATGGGAACGCCCTCTACGCGGGAGCCCCGGCCAAGTTCATCAAGCGACTGCAACGCATACAAAACGCCTCCGCACACCTGATCCTCGATGTACCACGCCACAGCCACATCACCCCCCACCTGAGGAACCTGCACTGGCTCCCAGTCGACAGGAGAATCTCCTTCAAACTCCTCATCCACGCACACAAGGCACTCCACAAGACTGGCCCAGCCTACCTCAACAGACGACTCCTCTTCTACGTCCCCAACCGCCAACTCCGCTCCGCCGACCTCTCCTCGCCACCGTCCCTCGCATTCGAAGAACTACCACCGGCGGCAGATCCTTCTCCCACCTCGCCGCCAAGACCTGGAACACCCTTCCACTAAGCCTACGACAGACCCAAGACCTGCTGACCTTCAGGAGGCTACTCAAGACCTGGTTGTTCGACCAGTAGCAGCACCCCCCCCTTTTTTTCTCTCCCCAGCGCTTTGAGACCCTCGCGGGTAAGTAGCGCGCTTTACAAATTCTGTGATTGATTGATTGAATGGATTAGTTTTGTCATGCTTGTAAGAGTGTGATGGTTATAAGTTGTGTTGGTACTGTCATTGGCAGCGCTGGAAGGGACAATGGGTGGGGCAAGCTGCAATGGTCTCCTGATAATGGCCCTGGCACATGCGTTGAAAAAAAAAAAAAATGTAACAAATTAAGCACAAACAACCACCCTGCACCAGGACAACTAGTCCCGGACCAAAAACTGGTTCCTTCAGACAGAGGGACCCCTTTGAGAGCCAAAGGCAACTCCATACTCCCTTGGACTAGTGAAACTAGTCCCCTACAGTCTTGAGGTAAAAACAATGTCCCGGAACCAAAGAAATCGCTGGCCATCAGGTCCTTAGAGGGATCGGCCAGAACTAGATGGTCCAGTGCATTGTGGGAAATGTAGTCCTGACCTCCAGCAAGTTTCAGGTGGCTATCGTTTTCCTCCGGGCGTCGAAACAACTTCTCACTGACCTTACTGCTGCCTAAGCTTGTTGGTGGACAGTCCGGCTACCACTCTTCTCTCAACGTTGCACCTCGAGGAAACTCCGCAGAACCTTCAACTGACCACCTCAGTGGCCCTGTTGTTGACTTTTTTGCATCAGTTTCCTCAACAGCATTGTCAGATCGGCAAAACCAGCTCCGCCACGGCTCCCTCTTCAGCACCAGGGATAGCAAGAAAAACTCTGCACTGGGCCCTACGAGCCAGGTAAAATTCAACTAACTGTTGTGGCCTGGTCCTGGGACCAGCGTCATCCTAACCCCCAGTGGGTTCCACGCAACTCGACCTGCAAGGGACTGATTATCACTAGTGCTTTTTAACACTGACCGCAATGCTAAAGTTCTGAAGTGCTGAATTGCACGGATTTACTTTTCCTTCTAAAATCCATAACTCCGGTTATACTAATCAGATTGTCTTCGTTATGATATCTAAATTAATATAAAAATCTGCTTTATTTTTATAAATTGGCATTGGATTTCTGTTGAGTCGTGTCAATTACTTATCACCCATGTTGGTACTCTAAAATGCTTAACATAAGTTCCTCTAGTAAAGGCTGACTGCTCTGTGCCACACTACCAGGACGGAGCTGGGGATTTATTAGTGTGAATCCAAAGGACCAATTTATTTGCACTGTGAGTGTATTACATAGTGAGCCTAACCAGCATTGCAGCATAATACTCCACTTTCCTACAGCCCCCCTCCTGCCCTGCTTCTCATAGCGTGTATTTTAACCAGTGTGATTTTTGGGAAATCTGAAGCTCTACCCCCCCCCCCTTCCCCAACTCTCTCAATCTTACTGACCAAGCTACGCCCCCGATTACAAACACTACATAAGGGTGCAACTCTAGGCAAATTATATTAAAGTGCCAAATCAAGGATTATAGCATAGCACTCCAGATATTAGGAGGGGCAACAAAGCTGCTTGACCAGATACAATTTCTACTTCCAACCACCGTCTGCTCCACAGTCTCAGCTCTTGTATGACTGACCAGGCACTGACAGTATAAACACACTGCTCACTGGCCTCCCAAACTACAGCCCGTACTACTGAATTCTGTGTTTGATGAAGCAGCTTGCTTGACCGCAAACTACAACGTTCCTAGTCTTTCACACCCAGCCAAATCCAGTTGAACACCATGTACGAACACTATGTACTTTTTTTAAATCCGTCAACACCAAGCAGCCCAATTACCTCGCACAGAAACTCTCAATGTTTGGCTATCATCACACTACACAGAGCACAACCCTGACCAGAACAGAGGTGCAGAAGTGAAGAACAGAGTCAAACCTTACCAATCTACTCTCCCAGCCTCTGGAAAGAGCTCCCCTCAAACCACAGACTCCTACCCAGCCAAATAAGGAAAAAGCTACAGACTATTACTACTGGAATATCACTGACTTTCCATAGCCAAGTACACCATCTTCCGGATAGCCCCTCTGTCAACAACTAGAGGGTCTTTCAGTAACTACACACTGCTGTGTTGGTACATATATATATATATATGCAAAGGGCCCTATTGCCTAGAGGATATAACTGCTCTTTAGGAGTACCCCAAACAAAATAAATATAAAATTAATACATACATCACTACTACTCCAATCTAATTTTCCTATTAACATCACTACTTCTCCACCCATACTATGCCGTTAATGAACAAGTTACTTTCTTGGTAGAAACTGTCAAACCGCAGATTCCTTACTTCTCATGTGTCAGACTGGATCTGAAAAATCTTGAGCAGTACCTCTGAGCGCTGGTATGAGGACACCAATGACTGTCAACGTCATCTGCACCGGATGTGACATTCTCGTGCCTATATAGGCGCCACCCCAGCACGCTGACATGAGTTTCTTCCATGACATTCAGCACCCAGTTGTGGAGACACTTCAGAATGGTTATGATCAGTGTGCTGAATCACTCAATAACGCAGAGTTATTGGCACCACCTATCAGCACACAGAAGTACTGCTCAAGATTTCCGGATCCAGTCTGACGGGGGAATATTCTAAGGGAAGGAATCTGCGGTTAGAAGTCTTTTCCAGAATTACTACTCCTAATCAAGCTTAACAGTTCACTTCACCAGTTCTCCAACATGGTCTGGCAGGTGCATCTGCCATTTTACTTCACCATGCAAGATTTCTGGTCACGCTTCCATAATTTCCCAGATAATTTTTGTTAGCATCAGAAGATCTGAAACGAATAGCCATGGCACTATGGGGTTAGTCTGAGTTATAAAAGCAGTCCGATTTACACAGTACCCTATAAAAGCGATGCATATAAAAGGTATGCTACAAATCATAGCGATGTACCACAGTTTACACGAGCGTCGGCTCACAAAAAATATTTTGTTAGCTTTGAGTTATATTTGTAAAAATTACGCTATTAACATGCCGTACACAATCTACCCAATTCATTCATAATACTTCAACTGTTAGTTTATGAATGGAGATTTAATTCCAGATTTGATCACAAACTAAAATCCAACAATTTGAGAATGGCTTAAATGCCAGCAACATAAGAGAAAACGCTTTCTAACTTGTCGATGGATTAGAATAATTTATAGAAAAAAGGTCTACCTGGTAATGGCCATATATGGTCTGACACGCAGAGAGTATCAAGAAAGCATTCAGCGCGCACAGAGATGAGGTGGCCTTGGCAGCGCGCCCGCTGGGACAGCGCTGGTTTTAGCAGCACAGCACTACACTTCCTCATACTTTCCAACACGAGCGTGAGCAGAAAGCTGCACGCGCTGCTAAAGATAGGAACGGAAACCATTCACTTATAACAGGGAGTGCAATGTGTGCTTTAATAGCTCCGGTGGCACGGCTGAAGTAAAGCTAGGCTGCACAACGCCAGTGCGGGCATGTGCTCATCGAGATACATATGACTCACGCTAAAGACAGGCCGGCGCAGCTTGGAAGAGAATTTGTCAAGATGATCTAATGAGCTCTGAAACAATGCAGCCATGATGATGGTTAAGGTACAGCGCTGTGTTGTTGGGGTACTTTTGAGCCAATGGCTGTGGTATCTGCAGAGCACGGACAGTTGTCCATCTAGTAATGTAGGCCCTTCATCTCTGGGTCATGGGAAGTTATTGTTTTGTGCGATTGTTCATCTGTCTAAACCGCTTCACCGCCTCGACAGAGATAGTAAATACAATTTACAATTACTTCACATTGCTATATTTCCAATTCAGTACTGCCGTGGTGCTAAGTACAGTTTCTGGTAGAAATGCTCCATACGAAATTGCTACTTAAAAGGTGCTATTGACTGCATTCACTTCCACCTGCCCGACTTGAAATCCTCCTGGTTTGAACGTAGGCCCATTCACGACCGACTCCCTGTCCATGTACCTTCGTGAACTGTTCAGCGCAGAAGCTCCAGTTGGTGCAGAATGCGGCAGACCACGTGTTTTAGCCATCTTGTGTATTATGATTTCTTCACACTCCAGCTCTGTGCCCAGTAGTGGCTTCGTGGCAGGTCTGAGGTCCATGGGAGCGCAGCCCCGGTAAAGCCCTCTCACCGGCTCCCACAAGGACTCCTTGCTGCAACCCACAGTAAGACGGCTCGGAGTTAAACCCATGTTGCTGATTTTCCCAAGTTCTGGAGGTCACAGGTTTGACTCATAGCAAAGTCAATACAGCGTTCCAGCCTTACGACCACGATAACAGAGACATTCTATAAGCAGTAACACGGGCTACTGGCTGCGTTTAGGAATAGCAGAAATCCATATGGAGTGCGAGAAAAAAAATATATTACGACGGCAGTCACTGAATTCGACGAAATCAAGACTCTTGGGGGGCGAACTGGCGAAGTCATTGTCGGTAGACTTAGAAATGTCAAACTCCCTATTCCAACCACTGAAGCAGTCGAAGAGCCTCAAGACCTGGCTCTTCGACTGATCCGGAGCTGCTCTCCCCCCCCACCCCCTCCCGCGCCTTGAGACCCTCACGGGTGAGTAGCGCGCTTTACAAACCCCTGATTGATTGAAACATACCGCCGGTGACAAATGCAGTGACCTCAAAGTCACAAGTTCGAATTCAGCCATGCAAGTTAACGTTTCGATATTTCCGATGTGAGCAAATGTGGTATTATAAATTGGGCAAGAGCGACATCGGTTATGTAGAGTGCCTAGAGCAACGGTACGCAGCGCTATATAAAAAGATCAGTATTGATATTACATGCATGTCAGGTGTCGCTCTTTCTCACACGTGAAACCAGGGGGGAGCGGGGGGCTGCGTGAGCCACGGTAAACTCTACAACAGCATTTGCGAATCAGCAGGGGCCAGCAGCGAGCGCAGCAGGACCTTAGAAATGCGACTCGAAAAAATAAACGCCTCAGCAGCGCAAGCAACAGAAATAAATGCAGACACGATGAGGGATTCAAACATGTATAGTAGAAGAGATGGGGCACACGCAAATACACCCTGGGCATACATAGATTAATGCGAACATTTCAGTGGAGCTGGCTGAAGAAAAACGAGGTCTGAAACATTTTACGAGGAGAGGAGCCCCCACCTCGACGTCTCCTTTTCAACCCTCACTTGAACTCTTCAACACCAGCTGTAATCAAAGGGACAACGCAAAGGTCAGTTTTAGACACTCCTCCCTGCAAAGAGCATTCGTTCAAGTCGAGGTTAGAATTGGGGACCCTCAGAGTGGTTTGGGTATCCCACTGAAATGGAGATTCCAGGAGAAAGAAGACGGATCCAAGGGCAAGATCCCATGGACCACTCAGACAGACTGCCAGTGCAACACCGAGGAGGCCTGATCGATTGAACCTGAAGAGCCTCTAGTCTGAGGGACACGGAGGTGGATTCAGAGGTAAGCTGACAACTAATGAGGTGGAACTAGTCAACATGAGCCCAGATCATGATTCTGTGCCCAAGATAATACTTTACATGCATGAAGTCTAGAAATAAGGGTTATCTAGACTGCCACAGCAAGGCCTTTATATTTAAGAACCATTATTTATGGAGGGGACAACAACATGAATTTTTGACTCATAAGAAGTACGCTTTTGATTGTGACTGCCACAATAACATTGTGGCCAAATCTGTAAAAGAGCTTTAAATGAGATTTGAGGGGGCGTGGCCAACTGCCCATCCAGATGGTCGATTTAGTCTGGTGCTCACTCAAAACATCCTGGCAATATTTAATGCTGGGAGTCATCCGAGGACATGAACCCCTGACCGCACGGTCAGTGGCGGGTTGCTGTGGGCAGCGCAAGACCTCACAGACTGTTCTCATGTGGGCAGTGCTCCGAGCGCTGCTCCTGTTGTGCCTCAATGGCCCATAAGACGCACTTTAACCAGAAGAACGAGCACCACACTGGCGCTGAGTGCAGGTGGCCCTGCCCTGTCATGGTGGACTCATGGTTGGTGTCTTAAAATCACAGGCCTTACTAATTAACTGGACTGTGTGGTCTCATGGGCTCTACCACTCCCTTGAAGTGAGCTCGTGGGGGTGCTGGAATGCAGTGACTTCCATGGAGGATATGAAAAATATCCTGCTAGACATGAAAAGTAACCGTAAGGCGATCGATCACAAGATTCACACGATAACCCTAACCCTGCCCCAGCCTCTAGACGAAATGAAAGAATGCCTTGGCAGACAGGCCCCTCAGATGGATGAGGCAGAAAAGCAAATTTCAGACTTGGAAGATGGTACCAAATCCCCCACTGATCTACTGGCTCGATGAGAAAAACTGCGGCTGTGTCTAGAACAAATTGTGAAGGTTTGAAAGCGCGCTCACTTGGTCATATGCACATTGTGGGAGTCACTGAATCTATTGCCTTTGAGAAGCCCGAGACCTTCGGGGAAATGCTGCTAACCAAGGAATATGGCTGAGAAAAATTTTCATCATGCTTCATGGTGGACCAGGCAAACAGGGCTTTTGACTCAAGGCTGTCGTAGGGGGCTCTGCTCCTAAAGTTCTTAGACAGGGACCTAGTCTTGGGATTAGCGGGGAGTGTGGTACTGTGGAGTACCAGGGGGTGAACATCTCGTCCTACCCTCTTACACCAATGTTTCGGGATGCCAGATGTGTTTTTTACTGTGGTCAGGAGAGTTCTGCAGGAGGCGGGCCAAACCTACTCCATGCTTTATCCAGCAAGACTGCGTGTTGTCCGAGGGACGCACTATTTTCTTCAGGAAACCGAAGGCAGCTCTTAAAACGATCCACAAGCTTCCAAGAAAGAAACCTACTGAGAAATCTACTGACTCTCCACGCAACTCTCAGGCACTATTAAGTGAAACCAACTGATCTTTATGTATGATTGTGTCTCGTCATATGACCCACGTGAATCAGTTTATGGTAAAATTGTGCTGTGGGCAGGGACCTTATCACCTGGTAACAATGGTCAACGTTTTCACTCATTGTGCTAAAGAAATGAATGCTAATACATTTGGGGGTTAACAAACTGTGCAGATATGGAAGGGGTGACTCACCGATGTACACTTATTAGTACGGATTTATGTGGGTAGTGAGGAGTGGCACAAGCCTCTTAGTGCTTTCCAGTTTATTGGTTAATGTGGCAATTTGGGGTGGGACTTTTTGGGATGCCTTCACTGCTAGCTGGAGACTTCAGTGCGAGTAGGAGGTGGTTTGTGGGAGAGTTGGGCTGAGTTGTGCTGATGTCACGTAGCCAGATGTGCTCTTGCCAAGTATAACACAAGTAATTTTGCGCGTCACACTGCACAATCTCCCATATAAATGTTTAACTCATGAAAGAAGTGGAGTCTCATAAAATCAAGCGCATCACCTGGAATGTTAGGGGACTCACTAACTTTATGAAAGTGAGTTTGGCTTTAAACTATGATGCAGCCCTCCTCCAGGAAACTCATACCGATCCGGCTTCTTTTGCAAGAAAATGGGGTCCATACCGCTATTATTCCTCACTCAGGTCATACACTAGGGGAGTTGCGATTTTGATTAGGAAGTTAGTAAATTTCGCTTTCACAAATGTGTTTTCAGATTCTGACAGCAACTTGCTTCTTGAGCCAGGCTTAGTCTGCAGAACAAAGTGTAATAGAAAGTGTATATGGCCCTTATGTGGAGTGACCTCAGTGTTTAACATATGTTGATTTATGAATATGACAGTATGGGTGCTCTAAGGAGATAGGAGGATGACTAACTTAGCTATTGATCCCTCTCGTGATAGAACAGGCCCAACTCCAGTTAATCACTATAGGTCGGTGCGACCCAGCTGTTCGAGGACTATTGTTTCTTTTCTTACACACATGGAGTTTTTAAAAGGGCTCTGAGAAGGTTCTCATTTTATTAATCGGTACACAATGCCATTCGAGATTGGACTACTGGTTTATTAGCGGATACAACACAAGGGGTGTCGGAGGTAAAATATTATCCGCGAACACTTTGACCATTCGCCGCTGGTGTTGACCTTTGCATTGCTCTAATATTACCACATACTGTGAACTGGAGATGTCCCTCTTTGCTTTTAGACAACTGAGTATTTAATGAGGAGCTACGAAGTATGATCAAAGACTTTTTTTTTTTTTTAAGAATAACTTGGGTTCTGTTCCATTATACTCCACTGTTTGGGTGACTTTTCAGATATATGTGGGGGTGGCATTCTGGGGTACTAAAGGATGTTAGGGAACAAATTCACAGGCGGGAGGTCAAATTGTCAGTACTTGAAAAGCATTTTATAGCGATTCCCATTCTGATGCTTTCGGCAAGATAAACAAGCTACTAGTCAAGCACAAAGATTGGGATGAGTGGGAGATCAAATTTCTGGGCAAGTACACCATGCATGGCACGCAGATATGGGAAAGGAGAGTGATCTAGTACGATCTTTGTGCAGTTGCTCAGGTTAACTGGGAGTCACTGCTATGCATACCCTGCGGGGGGAGGGTCACAATCAGAGGAGATCTACTGGATGTCTGCCTCATTATGCGGTTTTGTATACCTCAAAAGGTACTAAGGTACCTGTTCATACACATGCATTCTTGAATGATGTGGCACTGGCCTGGGTGATGACTTTGGGGAGCTACTTGAGGCACTTCTCAGCGTTAGTGAAATCATTGTAGCAAGTTTCCCAGGAGGGAAGACTCTTGGTCAGATGGTCGCACTGGAGTTTTTTTTAAACATTTTTTTATTGTGATTCTTATAATACACGAACATTACTTCAATAACGTGCAAAGTACCCCAGAATGTACCTCACTTCAACATAAATCCCAACATAAATAAGATCCCAATAAGGAATAATAAGATTGAAAGAAAGAGAGAAGAAAAACAATAAGAAACAGAAGGGTCTTCACGTTTCACCAGCACAGTTTGAGCAATGTCTAGGATAACCCTTCCCCACATAAAACGTACTCCCCACCAACAAACATACAACACCACAAACCCCAAGCAGGTCATCCCAGACTCTAATCCTAAAATGAAAGCACTTCAAACACTACCCTAGTTTAATGGATAAAAGATGTATTCACATGCCAAAGGGAAACAGTCAATGATCACAAAGCCCCAAAAAAGGACCCCAAACGTCAAAAACATGTATTTGATCCTCAACCCAGTAGATTTGGCGTTCATACGTAGCCAGCTTATAAAGCTCAGCTATCCACTCTTAATGCATGGGCACCAGTGCAGTACGCCAATGCCTCAAAATGCAGATCTTGGCCACCATAAGAGACGTTGACTTCCATCTACGCCAATGGGAAGTCATATTATTCAGAGCGACAGACATGTAACAGCCATTTTGTCCGACTCCTCAAAAGTAATAAACTAGTTGAAAGTGTTTCCCATATACAATGCCTATATGTATTTAATGCAGGGTATGACCAAAGTATATGGTACAAATCACATGCTGTGCTAGACCACCACCAACATGCTGCATTGGAAACTAGTCGAGCTTTGTACAATTTGAAAGGAGACCCATACCAATTGTGCAGAGTTTTAAAATAAGCACATTTTAAGCGTGCTTCACTGAGCGAACGATCATGACACTCAAAGATTTCCCTCCAGTCGCCCTCTAAGTATTCCACTTCTAACAGCTTCTGCCAATAGCATTTAGCCGCATAGCAAGCTTCACGCGAGTATAAATTGTCAATAAGTATTTGGTACATATTAGACACATCACCCTTAGAAAGGCCCTACAGGCTAAGGTAGTCCACGATCTACGAGGCTGAGAGATGAACTGGATCTCACCCTAGTTTACCCCTCAAGCAATGCCGCACTTGCCAATACTTCCAAAGCTGCGACTGGGGAAGAGAAAATTCGGATTTTAACAACTCCAAAAAACGAAGCAAGTCCCCATCAAGGAAATCTCCAATTGTTTTAATTCCCCGTTCTTCCCAAAATGCCTATCTAAACGGCTTTCGATCTACGATTCTCTCATTGTTCCAAAGTGGTGTATCCTTATGAACTGTACTATTCACACAAGAGTCGGTGCAAATCCCTCCAAGCGGCCCACATAGCCCTTATGGTCGGAGGACAAAGTGGTGCTGCTAAGACACGAGAATTGTACAAGAAACCCAAGTCCCCACCAGTAGCCTTAACAATATTCCACTCACATATCACCCAATTTGGCTGATCAGTCATAGGAACCAACAGGTAAGCCAACTGTGATAAATTTTGAGCCAAATAGTAAAGACATTTCAGGGAGCCGAAGACCACATCGACCGGGAATCTGCATGTTACCGTGACGATTTAAGTCATGGTTTCCTACCTGCCCAGATAAACCTCTTAATACTTTGATTTATAGCATGAAGGGTACGCGCAGGAATAATCAAGGGCAGCATACCAAAAAACTTAGTTATATCTAGGAGTCGTCACCATCTTTATAATCTGTACCCTACCCCAGAAAGAGACCTGTAAGGCAGGCCACCTCACAAAGTCCTGTTCCAACTTATTTATCAATGGCTGGATATTATCAACCACAATATATCCAGACCTCAATTTATCAGCAGACCCAGATACTTCCATGCGAGACCAAAAACGTCTTGTAAGGTTCTCTGATTCCTACAGTGGAGTGACATCGCCTCACACTTAGATCAATTTATCTTGTATCCGGAGAAGATCGAAAAAGCCTTGAATAAAGCCAATGAGTTGGGGGAACAGAAGAGGCAAGCTCACTCAAGGTTAACAAGATATCATCCGTGTATAATAAGATCTTGCAAGCACAAACAGGTGTTTCCACTCCCTTAACAAGGGGAGACTGACGTATTCCAGCCGCCAATGGCTCAAAAGCTAAAAGGAACAACAGACGACAGCGGGCAGCCCCGACACGTGCCCCTAAAAAATCATTTTCAGAGGCGGCATCAAGAGGGGCCTCTGAACTATAAAGTGCTGAGAAGAAGCATACAAAAGTTTCTGTGATCTCCACTGGGTGTGTGAATAAGCTGTGAGTTTTGCTATGAATTGCTGGAATACAAGGGTTTGCCTCTCTGACGCAACTGAGCGGCAAGAAGCCTGCCTGCCATTTTACCTTGCTCATAATGATGCCACTTCAGACGAAGGAGGGCATATTCAGCTTGAGTAGTGAAATGCGAATTAAGATAATAGTTTGCTCGCTCTAGCTGGCCTAAGGAAGCAGAGTGGGGTGCCTTACATATGTTTCAGTAAGATCACGTACCACTCTCCAAACAAAATTGTGTATCACTTATTTCCCGCTTGCAGATCACTGACTCCCGCATGAGCAGACCTTTCAAGGTGGCCTTCCCCGCTGCCCATAACATCTGTGCTGAACTTGTAGAGGATTCGTTCTCTAATAGGAATTGACATAAATGGACAATACGTTTTTGTTTACTCTCCGGGTTACGGTAATGGGAGACATTCAGTCTCCAACGCTGGGGACATGTGTCCTAGATCCAATCCCAGAAGTGTTGGGCATGATCAGAGATTCCCCCAGGGACAATTCCAACAATCTCTCAGGAAAGCTAATGAGGCATGGGACATTAAAAAGAAATCTATCCATGGACACAGGAGATAAGGAGTATACATTTATACCTAGGGGGTGTCACTGTGAAGTTTTTATAAAACTTACAAAGAGATCCTGGCTACCCAATTGTTAAATGTTTATAACAAAGTGCTTGAAATGGGTAAATTCCTGCATTTTCTTGGGAAGCAACGATTACTGTACTCCTAAAACTGGACAAACATGACACTAATTTCCAGTCTGATCATCCTTACACAACAAATTGTGTAAGGATATTTACACAATTAATTGTGCAATTTATTTTGCACAACAAATTAGTTGCTAAGCATATTGCACTAGACTTATATGAATAGACTGGTGCTTCCTGTGCAGTCAAGGTTTATAAGTGGGAGGGCTATGTCCCACAATGTGAGGGCACTTTTTGCAAATGATGCAATGAATACATCCCGAGGTTAATACGGTCGTGGTTTTCTTGGATGCCAAGAATTCCCCTGACTCGCTGGAGTGGCCCTTCCTTCAAACTGCCTTGTAGCAAATGGGTCTGGACGGGTTCATTAACAAAACTAGTAAAGTTGTTGTACACAGACCCCAGAGGCTGAGTATGTATGAACACACTTTAGTATCAGAAATCCAGGTATCTCCAACGAGTAGCTCGAGAGCTACTGGTAGCGCTCCAGCTACCCGAAAGTAGCTCTACTGTTTGCAGCACAGACTACTATATTAGAAGCTTTTGCTTTGTATCTTGCATGGAGTGGCCACTACTGTAATCTTGTCTGACGTGATCACTATTACCAAACTGAAATTAATAGTAGCTCAGTATGATTTCCATGGAACATATGTAGGTCTTATAACTGAAAAGGTTGGAGACTCCTAATGAATAGGGGTAGAACACACTATGGTTCCTTATCTCCCTTATTATTTGCATCAGCTGTAGGGACTTTGGCCTGTACATTGTGGCAGGGCCACTACTGAGGGGATCTCGTTCCCTTCCAAGGTGATATATTTTCATTTGTCAAAAATCCGGTGTGAACTAGTCACTGCTGGACAAGGCCATTTTTACATTTGCAGAGTGCTTTGGGCTCTCTTTAAGTTGGGTTAAAACAAAGTTATTCTCCATTACCCCAAACACTGCTAGGGCGGTTATGGAATATACTCCCTGAAGTTCTGTCCCACCTTTGAAATATTTAGGAATAAGGTTCCGATGAGAAGTGGATGAATTGGTCCATGATCACTATGGTCTTGTGATGTATAGGTTGAAATCTCAGGTAGCTAAATAGGCCCGACTGCCATTGTCGATTGCGGGATGGATTACAATTATAAAGATTGTGGTGGTGCCTACATTTCTCCATTTGTTGTTAAATATACCAATTCACTATAATCTTCACTTACTGGATTGATTTGGGCAGGTAAACAGCCCATGTGAAAATAAAACGTTCTAACGAGAGCTCTAATGAAGGGAGGGCTTCAGAGTCACTGATTTTCAAAGTTACCACCTGGTGGCACAGGCAAGTTATGCCTCAATCAGGGGGGCTCCTGACTCCTATCTACCATACTGTTAGAATAGATCTGAGATTGCTTACGTAGTGCCCTACATAAGTTAGCATTCACTGCACCATTTTCTGTTGAGACGCCATTTTGAATGATGATTGAACCTAATCCTTTACCGTTTCAGAGAAAAAGCCTCTGTTAAGTTTCGTTTCTGAAATGTTGAAGTTTTGCCTCAGTAATGAACAAACTGTTCATATTAGCGCATACCTTTCTCACCAGATAGAGGCCCTCTCCCACTTGTCAGGTGGTGGGCGCAGGGTGAAACGACCTTGGACTGTGCTAGGTTGGGTGAGATAAGAGAACCGAAACCTATTTTTTTTGTATTTCATTGTCCAGCTTCCTCTGCCTGAAAAATTCCACTGTGGGCGTGTCTTTGCCCGGCTATGAAATGTACATAACGTATCTCTATGCTTGCTGATTTCAGTTCCCTCTGTACCACTCTTCGAGACTGTGCAGACCAGGCTCCACTCTGAGTGCATCTGAATGAAGCAATTATTGGTATATTTTCCACTGTTCTTCCGACTCTTCATTTGGTATGGAATGCTGAGAGGTGGTCCGAGGAGACCCGGGTGGCCCCAAGCGGGTCACTTCCTTCAGTTGGTGCCCTAACAGGGACTCTTTCGGGTGATTGATCCATCCCCTTGCCGCAGACAGGGGGGGTTAGGGGGGGGGGGCTCTGGCATCGTTGGGTCAGACTGACGGCTCTGCACGAAGAGTTTCTGTTACTCGCAGCTGTTACTTCTGTCCCGCCGGACGGTGCCTCGCCCACTGGTCATCCCGACTGGAGTCCTGAACGGTGAAACCCTTGATCTGACTGTTTGGTCTGAGGAGTCGGCAGTGGAGAAGCGGTTCCTTTGTACTACTGATATCAGGCGAGTTTGTTTTGGTTCTTTGTGGATATGGTACCATTTGGGTTTGAGTTTGGTACGGTCTAAGGACTGTCTTGATAAAGTGTTTGCAAATACTTTGCCAGGTAAAAATAACGATTTTGTTTTTTCTTTATAATGCCTGGCTTCAGTAAGCTTTGGAGTTTGTGTTGTTGTCGTCGTTCTGCAGATGCTCGGTTGGAAGAAGCTCAGACTGCGCCTCCTGAAGGCAGCCCTAATTTTGATATGTATGTGAAACATGGTCTTGGCCCTATTATGTTTAGTACATTATGGCACAAATATATGAGGGACAATGCCGAGTTGCAGTGGCCTTTGACAGGCTCTTTTGATGAACAGAAGATTGGCTTTTTACAGGAACAGTTGTTTAAAAGAAGAAGTAGACAGTCGATGTTTGACTCTTCGAACTTGGCAGAAAGAGGCTAAGCAAAGACGGTTAAAAATGGAGAAAGATGCACGGAAAGGAAGGATGCAGACTCTTACACAAGAAGCTGGGGCGTATGATAGAGAAAAGAAGGAGACGGGAATAGAATGTGAGGATAGGAGATTTCGGTTACATATTGACAAATCTTATGTGGTTAAAGAGGATGATGATACCTTTGTAGAGGAGTTGCTAGATACTCGACCCCCGCCTCCTTATGCCCCGCAGAGGATATACCCCGTTGTCTCTTTGCAGACAGCAGCCTGTTTCATCCGCTGAAGCTACATCTGTATCTACGACTGTTATACCCACAGCCCCGGTTACCGTGCCTCCTATTCTTTCTCTCCCTTCGCCATCCTTGACAACTGTAACATCTATTACATCCACTGCCCCTACTCTTGTGCCCTCTGTTCTTTCTCCTCCGGTGCAATCATTGACTTCAGTTCTACCTACTACTCCCATTACCCCTCCTCCTGCAGTTATTCATCCCCCAATGTTTTTGGATGCTGATACCCCTGTATGTGGGTTTGAAGACAGGGATCTGGCGAGATTTAGGGAACGAACAGGTCTATTGATGCGATCTAAAGTAGAGGAGGAAGAGAAGAGGACAATAGCGAGCGAGGCCATGCGGTGGGCTCGTAATGCAGTTTATAGTGTGGAAGATATTTGGCGCGTTATACGTGATTTTGAACCCTTTTTGAAACAGCATGCTCTTCAACATATGTCTGCTACATCGATTGATCTTTGGCATACACACATTGGGTCGGAAGCTCCCCAAATCTTATTTGATATCAGAGACTGTGTTTATGTCACTGATTTAGAACTGGGACAGGTGTTTGGTAATGTTTCTACCATAGTTTCTTATAGAGGTTCGTTGTATGATAAGAGCCCTACTCAAATAACTCAGTTCCCTATGCGTGAAGTTCATCCAATTTATCATCCAGAAATACCTGCATTGACGGATCAGCACGGTGTGACCACCAGACCGGCCCTGGCTGCCCATTTCCAGGAGCAATGGGTTTATACTCCATGGAAAAGAAATGAGGTTTTATCCCTTAAGGCTACTCTGTCCGATCCTAGGAAAAATCCCACAGCTTATTATAAGGAATTAATGGAAGCTGCCTCTTCTACGTAATGACTCTTGCTGATATTGAAATGTTTTTTGGTCTTCTTATTTTTTTTTTTTTAAACCACATTTTATTGGCATTTAAATAGTGTCAATACATACCGTCATTTGTACATTCGGAACTAGTTTCAGGTGTACACATCGTGTCGGTAATATTCTCTGGTATGCCGTCATCAATAATCCCATATCAACAAAACTATCCCCCCCTCCCCCCTTGAGTTGTATGCTAATAAACAGGTTGTGGTGACTACGTGTTATCGGGTGGTCGTGTGCGAGGTCCCTAGGGATCATGTGCTATCCGGCTATACCTTCTATCTGTTTGAGGCCGGTTGTCCCTCGTGCCCGCCGTCTGGGTCTGGTTCGGCCGCCCTTGGAGTGCCCGCCCCACTAAGGGCGTCCTGGTCACCTGCCACCAGTTCACATATGAGGTTTTCCCAGGCCCTGGCCCTCTCCATCTTGCCTATTCCCCGGCTGGCCTCTCAGAGTAGCAATCTTCCTTCTGCTCCCGCCCATCTCTCGAGCTCTCTTCTCCAGGTGGTGAACCTCGGCCCTCCGGCGCTTTCCAGTTCCTGGCTATCTCCCTCTTGGCCAGGACATAGGCAAGATCCTGAAACTTTCCCGTCACCTTATTTTTGGCCGTGTGAGGAAACCACCCTAAGAGGAAGTGTTCTGGGGTCTGTGGAAGCTCTTTGTCAATCAGGTCACCTATTACCTGCCGAATTTCCCCCCAGAAAGTTTGCAATAGTGGGCAATTCCAGAACATATGGAGTATGTGCGCCTCTCTTTCTCCGCACCTCGGGCAGACCGCTGATTCCGCACCAAAGTACTTCCTGATGCGGACCGGCGTTAGATATGCCCTATGCAGCACATAGTAGTTAATTAATTTGAATCGCGCATACCTAGATGCTTTCGGGGTACGTTCTAGGATTTTGTCCCATTCCCTTTCTGGTATCTGTTTACCTAGGTCTTCCTCCCACTGTGCTCGCAAGCGCTCTAACGGCTTTTGCATATCCCTCCGTATTGCCTTATAGAGGCAGGACACTGTCTTAATTCTTCCTGCTGACAGCGCAACGTACCTGCATCCCGCCAGTGCTCGCATCTCTGCATCCCCACCCCTCCAATGCGTCCTAATCCTGCGCGTTAGAGCCCTATGCTTCAGGAAGTGACCCCCAGGTAAGTCATACGTGGTCTGCAGGTCTTCAAAGGGAAGTAGCGTGGAGTCTCGGTATAGGTCCCCCACCTCTCTGAGTCCCGCCTCAACCCAGTCCTCCATTCCTGCCCAATGTTCCCCCTGCGGGAGATAGCGCAGCATCGTGATTGGTATGTCAGGGGAATAGGGAGTTGCAGCGCCCACCTTCTTCAAGTATCTGGTCCAGCAGCGCACTATCACCCTGGTTGCAGTTGTATCCTCAGACGTGGTGCGACGCACTCTCAGGAGGATTTTCGCCAGTGTCGCAGTGTCTGGTGCGGTTGGACATTACTCTCTGTCCGGGTTTCGATCCGCTGCCAACCATTGAATCAGCCAGTATAGTTGTGCAGCTAAATAGTAAGCCTCGAGGTCAGGCACCGCCAGCCCACTCTCCGCTGTGGGGCGTCGCAGCGATGTCAATGCCACCCTCCTTCTGCCTGCTCCCCAAATAAATGACGTGATCATTGAGTCAAGTTCCTTGACCATCGCTTGCGGTATCCACACCGGCAGAGTCCCGAAGTAATATAGTAAGCGTAGTAATGTTACCATTTTCAGGATTGCCACCCTCCCAGCTACGGACAGCGGGAGCGTTCCCCAAAAGTCCATCGCTGCTTTCGCCGACCTCACTGCCCTCCCTACATTTCCGTCCAATAAATCCGACGCTCCGTGATATATTTTAACTCCCAGGTACTGCAGGCAGTTAGGCTCCCACCGTAAGTGTTCCAGTGTAAGCGGCGAGGGGGTATCGGGCGCTAATGGATATAGGCTGGATTTTTGCCAATTGACCTGGAGGCCAGACAGTGCCAAATCGGGCCAGCATGTTGCGCGCACCATGCAATTCGCCTACCGTGTTGCGTAAAAATATCAAGAGGTCGTTCGCATATAATGCGATAAAGTGCTGCCCCGTTATCATCTCCAGGCCCCTGAAGTCCTGGCCCTGCACGCCAGCGGTTCCATAGCCAGGGCGAACAGGAGCCTAGGGGAGATGAACCTCCCAGTGCGCATGCGGGCTGTAGGGGACGTGTATAGGAGCCGCACCCATGTCAGGAATCTCTCGCCCAGCCCCATCCTGGTCAGGACTTCATATAAATACTGCCACTCCAAGCTGTCAAACGCCTTCTCTATATCTACTGCGAACACTGCCGCGTCTCGTTTATCGTACCCTTCAGAGTCCATTACTGCCAGGAGCCGTCTGATGTTTATGGCCGTATTCCGCCCCGGGATAAACCCTGCCTGGTCCGCGTGTACCAGAAGGGGCATGTGCGGTAGGAGGCGTGTCGCAAGGATTTTACTCAGGATTTTATAGTCCATGTTCAGCATGGACAGTGGCCTGTAAGCCGTATAGTCATGAGGTTCCTTCCCTGGCTTGGGTATGGGGACAATAAGGGCCTCTCTGGCACTTTCGGGCAGCTCTCCCAGCTCTCAGGCCCCCTGGTACATTGTGACCAGATGGGGGGTCAGCTCGTCCACGTATGTTGCATAAAATTCGGCCGGTAGGCCATCTGTGCCCGGGGTCTTGTTTCGTGCCATGCCCTTGATAGCAACCCGTATCTCCCGCTGTGTGATATCAGCTCCCAGTAATTCCGCCACTTCAGGGTTCATGACCATCAGCGGTAAGTCAGCCAGATATTCCCAGATTTCTGCCGGTTCGCTTGTGCGCGTCTTCGCGTAGAGTTTGGCATAGTAGCGTGCAAAGACCTCGTTGATCTTGTCTTGTGTGAAATGTCTGGCCCCCCATTCATCTTCTCTCTCCACCAAGGGGGAACCCCTACTCACCGGGTTCGTCAGCCACGCCAAGAGCGAACCTGACCTGTCCCTCTCAGCGTGAGTGCGCTCTAAGTATTTCTAATAGTCGAAGCTTCGAAGCCTCTCTGTTTGCTTCGCCACTTCCTCCTTAGCGTCCAGGAGTGCCGACTGCAGCTCTGGATGCCCTGGCCTCCTGCGTTCCACCTCTCTGAGAGCTGACTCTGCCCCCTCTACTTCTCGCATCATAACGCGCCTAACACCCGTGGCACGTGTGATACATTGGACCCTCAAAACCACCTTGAAAGCATCCCATTCTGTGGTCCGCGATGCCGTCGTGCCCGAGTTGGTTTGAAAATAGTGCGCTATTTCTCCTCTAATCTCCTCTCTAAAGACCTGGTCTTCCAGAGTGTCCAGGCGAAGCCGCCACGTAGGGATCACCGTTGGCGGATGCGCCCATTTCAGGGACAGGATCAGCGGATTATAGTCCGAGATGGTGCGCGCGAGGTATTCTGCACCTGTGACATGACGCTGAGTATCTACTGAGCAGAGGAAGGCGTCCAGGCGTGCGTGCACCTCATGGACCACCGAGAAGTAGGAGTAGTCCCTTTCCGGTGGGTTTAGGGTTTGCCATGCATCTATCAGTCCCCAGCTCTGCCGCCACGTATTGAATGCCTGGGAGGCACGCGCCGCCTGGGAGTTTTGCAATGGGGGGTGGGACCTGTCCAAGAGTATGTCATCTACGCTATTAAAGTCGCCCCCTACTATAACCGTACCCGCAAAGTACTGTGCTAGTCTGTGGCTCAGTGTCGCAAAGAAGGCAGGTTGCTCTACGTTGGGGGCGTAGACGCTAATCAAGTTAATCTCTCGGCCCTCTAGTCTCCCCTTTACGGCCACATATCGACCCTCCGAGTCTACCGTTGAGCTTAGCAGTTGGAACGGGACCCCCGCTTGAACCCATATTAACGCCCCTCGCGCATAGGCCGAATAAGTGGTATAAAAGAGCTGCCCTCTCCATCGTTTGTGTAATGCCTGCCCTTCCTTCTGTGTTAGGTGCGTTTCCTGCAGGAGGGCTATCTGGGCTCCCCGTCTCCGGAGGTATGAGAGGACCTTGTGGCGCTTTGACATGGTATGCATGCCCCTAATGTTCCAAGTCATACATTTATAGTGTTGTTTATCAGCCATTGTCAGGTGGTACTGTGGTCTGGCCGCCTCCCGGGCTGGGTGGCGCCCTCTGCTCGCCCCCCTCACTCAATCCCACGTGATGCCTTGAACAGTGCCACTCAAGGTTCCCCCCCCCCCCGTTTCAACAATAAACATGTTCCCCAACTCCCATTCCCCAGGATAAGCAGGAACCTCCCCCCCCCATCCAAACTAGTTGAAAATGTCTGCAAGTGACTGCTTGCAGTTCAATCAGTCAATCCCAGGGGGTGACCACTCGTCGACGCTCTCCCAGTCTCTGCAGCCGCCATCCCCCACTGTAACCTCAGAGAACCGCCCCACAGCAGTCTCCCCTCATTTACCCCTGTACCTTAATGTAGAAGCAGGAGCGCCCCCTCAGCAGTTCAGTTAAGTTCATCGCAGTCCCCCGCTCCTCACCACTAGATGATGTCGTCCGCCGTTTGTGGAGTGACAGTTGGAAGTGTCACACTCTGCGCCTCAGAGTCGCTGGACCCAGCCTCGGAGCCGGTGTCCGCCGCAGCCTCGCTGCCCTCAGGATGATCCTGATTCCTCACCCCGCCGCTCATCAGGGCCACCACTTGCATCGCGCTCCTCCTGCGAAGGTGCCAGAGTCTCTGTCCCGGTCCTCCGGTTCCTGGAGCGGGTTCCTCGTCGCCTTCCCTTTGTCGGGTCCCGTGCCTGCTCCTCCATGTCGGTCTATCCAATCAGATGCCTCCTGAGGGGGTCCTGAAGAACTCCGTGCCCCCGGTCGTGGTAACTCGCAGCGTGGCTGGGTTCTGAGTCACGTATTTGTAGTTCAGTTGTCGCAGTTTCTGTTTCACATCCCGGTACGATCCCCTCCGTCGCTGCACTTCTCGTGAAAAGTCCGGGAAAATGCGCACCGTGGAGTTATGCACTTGGATGTCGCCTTTGAGTCGCGCCTGGGCTAGGATGTGATCCCTGTCCTTGTAGTGAAGGAGTTTCGCTATCACCACCCGTGGTGGTGCACCCGGCAGGGGCGACTTTGCAGGGACGCGATGCGCTCGTTCCAGGGCGAAGAAATTCGATAAGCCAGTCGGCGCCACTTCTTCTCTGAGCCACTTTTCAAGGTGGTCCGTCATGTTGCGGCCTTCAATTTTCTCTGGCAGGCCCACAATTCTCAGGCTGCTTCTGCGCGACCGGTTTTCAGCGTCTTCAGCCCTGCCCTCCAGCGCCCGCACTTTAGTTTCATGCATCGTCATCCGTTGTTGCATGTCTTTGATCGCCGGAATTGCTTCAGCTAGGTCCCCCTCATTTGCCTTGACCCGGTCCGCCAGTTTCTTGTGGTCTTCTCGGAGCAACCCCATGTCTAGGCTCAGAGAGTCTATTTTCCCCTCCAGGCGTTCACTGGATGTGGCGATAGCCTGCAAAATATCCTGCAGTGTGGGGTCTACAGGGTGTTCCGTCCTCGTGGAGGCCCTCTCAGTCTTGTCTGAAGGCCTGCCCGTTGCGAGTTCGTCCCTGTCCTTTTTAAGGGGCTTCCTCATGGCGTCTTCCCGCCCTGTGATGCTCCTGGTGCTGCGTGTGCTCATGAGGCGCTGCCAGCTGCCTCCACTGGTCGTGCGCTTGACCGTTCCGGCGGGTGCCCCTCAGGAGGCCCAGATATCTCGCCAGCCGCTTGGGCCACCACAGAGTTCTTCCCTCAGGTCGCCGCGTTCCCCAAGGGGGTTCCAGGCCGCCCCGGCACGTGGGATATGCGGAGTCAGTTTCTTCGCTGGCCCCCGATCTGCTGCCGCAGTCCCTCACGCTGCAGTCCTGTATTGGTGGGATCCGCCGTGGGCACGCATCCAGGTCTTCAGACCAAGGCACCAGGCTTCAGTCCCTGCCCCCGCCGGTTGCCGCTTCTGTTGACCGCTGCCCCGAGCAGGCTCCAGCCCATACAGTAGTCTTCGCTTCCAGAAGGGCCCGGACAGGAGCCCCCAAGCACCTCTGCTCAAGAGTGCGTGCCCCCTGGGGTCGTCGCAGCACGCGGGGCTCGTCAGTGACCCAGTCCTTTCGTCACTTTCTCCTTCCGAGGCGCCACAGGGAGCCCCCGGGCCCCGCTCCCAGGATTCGCGCACAGGGAGGCAATCCAGGCCCCTTTTCACCCTCAAGAGGCACGCGTTGGTAATCCGGTGCCCGCCGCATCTCCCACCGCGTCCGATGCGCACCGTCCCTTTGCGGCCGCCTGCGCATCTAGTTTCGCGCCAGTGTGTCTTCTAGGGGGGCTCCCAGGCACCGCCGCTGCGCCTCAGTGAATCCCAAGAGACACCAGGACCACAGACCTCTCCGCCCCCCCTCCGCAGCTCTTACTTCAAAGGCCACCGAGCCTGATCCGTTGTCCGGTGCAGGGGGCTAGAGAAGGCGCTCCAGGCCTTAAGCAGTCTCGCTCCAGCTGCTCCGTCTCAGGCTTAGCGACCGCCGATTGCCAGGTGTGCCGCCATTTTGTCCCTGCAGTCTGCTGCATGTGGCGCGTGTGTCCCGGCACTCGGGATTGCCGGGGGGGGTCTCCCGGTCCAGCGCTCCGGCCGATGTAGGAGGATGGAAGAGTGGCTCGGCAGCTCCCCGGCCCCATAGATTCCTCCCGGAGGCCGACGTTCGTCCTGGTTCTTTCAGCGCTCGCTGGGCGCCGCCATCTTGTTTGAGCGCCCGGCCGCGCTCGCGGTGCCCAACTTTTCACGTTTCGGGGCCACTGGGGAGACTCATTTCGCCTCCAGAGCACTCCCGCTCCTCTCCTAGCTGCGGGGTGTGCCGTGGGGCTTCCTGCCCTGTGTAGGGCGTCAGGATATCATGCGATGGCGGCCGGCCGACGGGAGCTCGCGATCAGTGCTGCTCACTCCATCGGCGCCAGGCCACGCCCCCTTTTGGTCTTCTTGTTACGGTTGATATTTGGCGGCAGGTGCATACTCAAGATCATGTTGCTGAGCTGGGTGGTACATGGGATGTGAATAAGGGATGGGATCAAGAAAGGAAGCCAGGAGATAAGCAGCGTGCGGAGATACTCGTTTTGCCTGGTCGTATTATTAGATATAGCCATACACTTATTCCACCTAAGAAAGTAAGTTGGGACAGATTGACGGCCTGTCGCCAGAAGAAGGATACAGTGCATCTGATTTCTTTACTAGGTTTGAAGATAAGTTTTTGGATTACAGTGGGCAGGATATGTCCACGGAGGTAGGAGTTCGTTTATTTGTTGACAGGTTTGTTACTAATCTTCTTCCTGAAATAATGACTCGTTTGCAGGCGTCTGAAAGTACTTGGTCTACGTCTCTCCCTCTGTTATTTTGAATATGGCTCAATATAATGAGCACCAAGACCAGGAGGAAAAGGATAAAACTGATAAAAAAAACACAAGGATTTAAAGACGAAAGTGTTGTTGCAGCAGGCATTTCGGGGAAATATCAGGGACGGAGAGGTCCTTCTCGACAACTCCCACGTACTAGGCAGCCTACAATGACACCTTTGGGACAAAATCAGTGAGCATATTGTAAGGAGGATGGACATTGGCGTAGCCAGGGCCCTGTGCTTGTACAGAATGTTTTGTCCCCTAGAGGACACGGTTCTGGTGGTAGAGGCTGTGGGATCGACAGAAATCAGAATGCTGCGGCACCTGTGGGCCGCTCCGACAATTATTTCAATGACCCCAGAGATGGACAGTATTATCATGATGATTATGACATGGATGATGTGACAGGTATGTCTTATAGCTAGGACAGCCAGGAACAGGGTGAGGGACCAGTTCAGATACCTGTAGATCAGCGTGGTCCTTATGTCACAAAGGATTTGCAAGGTTCAACTAAGGAATTTTTGGTGGATAGAGTTGCGAAAAAAAGTTCTGCCTCTCGACATATGGTCCCTGTCTGGCCAAAATAATGTTTCAGTAGGTTTTTCCGGTGTACCGGTTGTTAGCCCCATTTCACGCCCCCTTGCGCTTACTGTTGGTCCTTTCACTGTTGAGTCTCCATTCTCATTAACATCTAATTGTGGTGAAAATTTAATGGGATTGGACTTGTTGAAGAAGTTGCATGCTACCACTTCTTGTTCCCCTGATGGTGTCTATTTTACCATGGGCCCGCATGTGAGCACCAGTCAGTGTTTGTCCCAGGATGCACCCCTTCCAGATGAGTTTGCTCAGGTACCCCCCCACATTATGGGCCACAGGTGATACAGATGTGGGTCTATTGCATATACCGCCTGTTTCTATACAAGTTAAAGATAATGCTACTTTGCCCCGTACACCTCAATATAAAATACCGCAAACAGGGGAACTGGCTTTTCTTCAAATTATTCAGGATTTGATACGGAAGGTAATAGTTGAAGAAACGTCTGCCAACATTTGTAATAGTCCTATTCTTCCGGTCATTAAGAGGACACCTTCAGGTTCCCCTGACGCTATTGATGATGTCTATCGCTTTGTGATGGATTTGCAAGAGGTTAATAAAATTGTAGTTTCGCAGTTTCCGGTGGTTCCTGACATTACTACGCTTTTAACAATGATCCCCTCTACTGCCAAGTTCTTTTCTGTTATGGATTTGAAAAACGCATTCTTCAGTATTCCTATCCACCCGGACAGTAGGTATTTGATTGGATTTACACTGGCCGGCAGAAGCTTTAGATTCTGTCGTGCTCCTCAAGGCTATACAGAGTCCTAGTATTTATAGTCAAGCATTAAAAAGTCAGTTGGATTCACTATCGCTTTCCCCAGGTAATGTATTGGTGCAGTATGTCGATGACCTGTTAATTGCTTCTGATTCGGAAGAAGGTTGCAAGGACAGTACAGTGAAATTGTTGTTGCATTTGGCACATCATGGACATAAGGTCTCTCTTTCGAAATTTCAGTATTGTCGACAGGAGGTTACCTATTTAGGTCACCTACTGTCGAAGGAGGGTAGGAAGATGACCCCCGAGCGCATCAGTACCATTAATAAAATGTCCATTCCGCAAACTCAAAAAGATGTACCAGCTTTTATAGGTATTACTTCCTACTGTCACCAGTGGATCCCAAATTATTCGTTACTAATCAAACCCTTGCTTGCATTAACAACAAAAGCAGTGCATGAGCCTTTGCCTTGGACGCCAGAATGTCAGCAGTCTTTTGAGCAATTAAAAACTGCGCTTTGTTCGGCTCTGGAGCTTGGTACACCTAACTATAGAAAACCGTTTGTGCTCCATGTTCATGAGATGGCTGGTTGCGCACTTTGTCTTAACACAAAAATTTGGGGATAAACAGAGGCTTTGCACTTTTTTTCTGCTGTGCTTGACCCTGTCGCTAGGACCCTTCCAAGTTGTCTGAGGGCGGTCGCGGCTGTGGCCACTTCAATCAGGCAATCGGCTGGACTCGTACTTGAATCAGACCTCACAGTTATGGTGCCCCATGCTGTGGATACACTTTTGAATAAGACAAACACACAGCTCCTCACCAGTGCACGTCTTACTGGTTATGAACTGGCGTTGTTTGCTAAACATATTACGATTAAAAGATGTGACACACTGAATCCCGCCACGTTACTACCCCTCCCTTCTGAGAATGAGGCAGTCGACAAACATGACTGCATTTTCCAGACGGAAGAAGAGACGAAGGGACGGGTAGACCTGACTTATGTTCCCTTATCTGACCCCCAAGGAGAACTATATGTCGATGGCTCCCGTTTTAAATTACCAGATGGCACTACCACTGCAGATTATGCAATCACTACGTTACGGACGGTGGTAGAGACATCACAAGTCCCCTATCAGTCGGCTCAAGCCCCTGAGCTTGCTGCCATTATTCGAGCTTGTGAATTGAGTGAAGGACTGGTTGTCAATATTTATACTGACAGCCAGTACGCATTCGGGGTTGCGCATAATTTTGGGCGACTGTGGGAGGAGAGAGGGTTTCTTACCTCTCATGGTACCAAGATTCAACATGGGCACCTTATATTGCGGCTTTTGTCTGCTTTAACACTTCCCAAGAGATTAGCAATAATTAAGTGCAGCGCTCATAGGAAGGTTACTGATGATGTGGGTAGAGGAAATGCATTTGCAGATCAGGTAGCCAAGGAGACGGCCCGAAGTAAAATGAAACGCATGTTTATTGCATGTCCAGCTAGGTGGGTTCTTGAAGTTGCTATGTTTGAAAACACTGTTAAAAGTGTGAAGGAGATACAAAGCGAAGCCACGATAGAGGAATTAGCGAAATGGCAGGAGAGTACAGCACAGTTAATTGGGGAAGGATGTTGGATTGATAAATCTGGAGAACAGAAATGGATGTTGCCTGATGCATACGTCCTTCCTGTGGTTACTATGGCCCATGGTCCAGCTCATTAGTGCGAAAGGCATTTGTAAATTGTTAGCTCCTGTTTGGCATAATGACACCATCTCTAAGACAGCTGCGCATTTAGTGAAACATTGTATGACATGTATGGGACATAATCCAGGGAACGGTACCCCTACACCACCTGGCAATTTTGCACCACCCACTTTCCCGTTTGAAGTCCTTCAAATGGATTTCATTGAGCTAGAAAGATGTAATAATCTTAAGTATGCTTTAGTGGTTATATGTGCATTTAGCAAATGGGTCGAGGCTTACCCCACTAAGGATAATACGGCCATTACTCCTTAAAGAGTACTTTCCTCAATTTGGTTTGCCCCGAAATATCTGGAGTGGCAACGGGTCTCATTTAAATGTGAAAGTGATTAAATTGATTTGTGAAGGTTTACATATTAGACAGAAATTTCATGCTGCCAATCATCCGCAGTCAGCGGGATTGGTTGAGAAGTACAATGGTACTCTCAAATTAAAATTGGCAAAAATTCAGGAGACGACAGGGTTAAAATGGCCAGATGCTCTACCGTTAACTCTTTTGTCAACTAGAACTACAGCTCATTCTAGAACAGGCTTGTCGCTTTACGAGGTCGTGTTTGGACGCCAGGCAAATGTCTGGGGAGTCCCGCGTCCTCGTAAATATTCTGATATTGAATATCCTGTATTGCTTGATTACCCTAGACAATTGACAGAAAGTTTACATTCTATTCACCAACAGGTACGGGAATCCCAACTCCTGTACCAGAGGGGCTCGGCCACGACATTCAGCCTGGAGACTATGTGCTAGTCCGAAATTTTCAGAGGAAGAAAAGTTTGGAGCCCCGCTGGAAAGGCCCTGAGCAAGTTCTGCTTGTGACACAGACGGCTGTAAAGGTAGCTGGTCGAAAGAACTGGGTTCATGCAACCCACTGCCGGAGGATTCCTTTACCGAAGCCATACGACCAGTGGGTCAAAGAGGGTATCGGCGACACCGAATGTGAGCAAGTGCCCAGGTTTGTCCCATTTAGTGATGCCAAATTGACCTGGACACAAACAGATAAGGTGAACGACGCTGCTTTGAACGAGGCTGTTCCACCAGAAATACGAGCTATCCAGAAGCCTTTGTTCATTGATCATACAGTGCCTGGGGTTGCCAGGTACAATTTGCGCCCTCGGCTGGGGGCTGAGTCTAAGGAGAAAAAAGATTAGGGATGGACTGTACAAGATAGGTAGTGCTGAGTAACAGTACCAACGAATAATTGAAATGAGTGAAAATTCTGTGTTTGCTTTGCCCTTGTTGTTTGAACATTAGTTAGGGAAAAAGTATACTTTGAACGTATACCACCTTTATCGACGTGGGATAGAGTAAAAGAGCTTAGGACAGAGCAAGCTCCACCGCCGGTGCTCAATTTATTGATGGACAATAGGAGCCTATGCCAGTGAGTCTCTGATGGACACTGGGAACTTAATATATTCTTGCATTTTCCTTCTTTTGAATGCACTATGTATCCTTTTGGCCGAAAGGTTGCTGAGGAGGAGCAGCCAATGGTTACTACACAACGTGATATGATGTGGTCGAGTAAAAGTAAAATAACATGCGTTGTTCTTTTGATTCTGATGATAATAATACTGTGTGGGGTGTCATGGGTTCTGGAAGATGATCAAAGCGTGCCTTTATGCAGTAAGGGTAAGGTCATTTCCCCGAGACGAAATAAAAGAAGTGCTCCGAGTAATGTATTTTTGGAAACACATAAGAGGTTCTTTGGCGAAGGGACTGCTTGTTACCCCACCCAATCTGTCACCAGTCTGTGGACTGCATATCCATAGTCATTAGTAAATTACACATATACTCGACCACCTCAATTTACAGAAGTGAAAGGAGTGTTTGGTTTTGGTTATGCGGGGCCATGTCTATACCATAGAAAGCCACTGGGGGTGGGCTATCCGGGTTGTGATAATACATATTGTGATAATTTTTATATGAAAGAACAGAATGTAACATTAGTAGGTTGGCATTATAAGGAGTTGACGGTCCCTCGAGAGGCCGGTTATTATCCTGCTTGTTGTCCCACTGTGAACAGTACGGATACTTCATTGTATATAAATTGTTCAGGAATAGTGTTGTACAAAAACACGGTCCCTTTAGTGAATAAAGAGGATCCGAGTACTTTTGGAATTAACTCTAGGTATGCTGCAGTGGATTATGAGGGGCCGATTTATGCACACCCAGGGTTTTTCTTTTTGTCTGAGTCTTATTCTAATGTCTATAATGGTACAGATGATGTAGCTCTTGGAATTGTATTGCCTTTGGGTGTGCCTTGTAAACATGCCAAGCCTAAAATAAGATGGGTTAAAAGGACACTAACGAAAGAATTCTGTGAGGGAGTGACCGATATAGAGCTCAATAATTACAGTAATGGTATCACTTTTGGATGCATCCTTTCCTCTATTTTCACATTGGGTGGTACTTCTATGGCCAGGGGTGAGAAAGCTAGAGAATACTTTGGATGCAAGCTGCAAATTTTATCTAATTCTACAGTGGCAGCTTTGCGCGACATCACCACTCAGTTGGAGAGTAAGCAGATGTATTCGGAACAGACTAGATATGCGGTGGATTTTATTCTAGCCAAGTGTGGTGGTGTATGCGCGGTAGTTGGCGATCAGTGTGTGGTCGGGATCAAGAATATGGAAAAGAATATTACCAAACACATTCTAGATATTCTTGAAAACTTTAAGGGAATGGAGACTGGGAATTGGAGTTGGTCCCTTTTCGGCAGTTGGGGCTGGATGCTTGAAAAAGTGATTTATCTTATTCTGGTATTGATGCTTTGTTGTATCCTCGTTCAGTGTCTCCCTTTTTGTTGTTCCTATTGTACCACTATGTTCACACCTAAAAAGAAAATATCAATTCACGACACAAATGCCGCTATAATGCTTCAGAAAGAGGTTGATGATTTGATGAACATAGATGAAGGAATATTTGAGAATTCATCCCTCCATGCTGTTTCACTGTCTGATGTTGATGGTATGGAATGTTCATAATTGTACCCCAATTTGATATTTTACTATTGTTTGCAATTCTGTTCTTTGTCGCTATAATTGAAAATGTTTTAGCTCATGCTAAAAGGAGGGTCTGTTAGAATAGATCTGAGATTGCTTACGTAGTGCCCTATATAAGTTAGCATTTGCGGCACCATTTTCTGTTCAGATGCCATTTTGAATGATGATTGAAACTAATCCTTCACCGTTTCCGAGAAAAATCCTCTGTTAAGTTTCGTTTCTGAAATGTTGAAGTTTTGCCTCAGTAATTAAACTGTTCATATTAGCGCATACCTTTCTCACTAGATAGAGGCCCTCTCCCACTTGTCTGGTGACGGGCGCAGGGTGACACGACCTTGGACTGTGCTAGGTTGTGTAAGATCCGAGAACCGAAACCTATTTTGTTTGTATTTCATTGTCCAGCTGCATCTGCCTGGAAAATTCCACTGTGGGCGTGTCTTTGCCCGGCTATGAAAAATACATAACGTATCTCTATGCTTGCTGATTTCAGTTCCCTCTGTACCACTCTTCGAGACTGTGCAGACGGGGCTCCACTCTGAGTGCATCTGAATAAAGCAATTATTGGTATATTCTCCACTGTTCTTCCAACTCTTCATTTGGTATGGAAGGCTGAGAGGTGGTCAGAGGAGAACCGGGTGGCCCCAAGCGGGTCACTTCCTTCACATACATTACCATAGAAAGCATCCATTTGGGAGATGGCTCACTACAAACTATATTAAGCTCATCCTTCCTCCGAGATCCATACCATGAGCTGCATGCACTGGGCATGGGCTAGGCTTGCAAGCAGAGCTGGACATGAGCTTATGTACTCAACCATTACACCTCTGGCTTGTAATCCCTAGCATCCGCACACACTTAAGCCTGAGGTAGAGGCTTCAATCATGGAGAGGGAGATAATGCAACTGGGTCACCTGTTCCCAGGAGGACAATTCTTAGCCTTAGAAACCAACACTTAAAACATGTTCTTTTACTTTCTAATAACGGCTGGTGTGGCATTTTTACAAATTTCCCCTTACTTCCACTGAGTTTTTACCATTGAATCAAATGTTACAGTTAGATAACAATAGGTTAGTCTTCAAACTCTATAAATGGTGCTCAGACAGTTACGACCTCGGCCCTGCCTGCTAAGCAACTATGGGAGTAGGACTTGGGCATTGATATTGTTGAGAAGACCTGGCTATATTGCAGTGCTCAAGTAAAAGGGGTTTCAATTAACTATAAAGACAGGCTTATACATTTCAAATTCCCAAATATGATGTACTGTACTCCTGCCCAAATTTGATGCATCCATCAGTTCAGACTGTCAGATTTTCTATACCAGGTGTAGGCTTTTTCCACCTGGCTTGGTGCTATCCGTCCATCTAGGTTTTGAATTAAATTTAATGTGATTCTTGCGGAGATTATGGGCTGCCTGCTAAAGCCGGCCCCTGTGATTACTGTATTAGGATATGTAGCAGATGACAGGTTACCTGTTAGAAAGTTAACTGCTCTACTGCTGTTGCTTGCAAAAAGCAGGGTAGCTAAGCCGTGGATGAAGGGTTATCTGTCCAAGGCCAAAGCATGGATCTTCGATGTGGTGAACTGTAATAAGTTTGCGGTCTATTCTGCGATGTTGCAATCCACCATGCACAAGCCAGAGATATTTGAACTCCACTTCAGCCATTATTTAGATGATGTACTATCATTTGTCTTTAAGGAAGGGTTATAAATGATAAGCTGCAACCAGGAAAGAAATGGTGGGGTGTATATTCTTTGCTGGCAACATTCCGAATCTGACTTTACTTGGATAATTAGTACATTTTATGTTCATTGGCTTGCCACTGTCGCAACACTTTCGTTACTATTGTGGTCAGTAGACTGTTTGATATGAATTACTGCTCGCATGTATGCTGAAGCGGAAATGGATATGAATTCAGGGTCATGGTGCATGATGCAACTTGGCTTCAGCATGTTAAATGTATCAGATTTTAATTTTGAAATGATATTTGCAAGCTCAAAAAGACAGTTCAGTCTTCATTGGGACATGGGATATCCATCGCAAAACATAAAAAGCGGGTAACTTCTGCCACCCACACTTCCAGTCTTCATATTTTATTGAGAGTACAGGAAAAGGCTTTTATTTTCCAAAATTCAATCATCATAGGAGGCAGTGCTATTTTCCTAGTGTATGATCAATGAATAAGTTACTTACCTTCAGTAACTATCTTTCTGAGGGATACTCTATCTAACCAAAGATTCCTCAGCATCATACGGGATCCAGATACTTTAAGGCAAAGTGTCAGAGGGATTACCAAGAAGATGCACGCCAGTAGGCACAAAGCGTGACTTTGTTCAAGGTTGTGGCCGATTCAGTTCTGAGGTAGACAACACTGTAGACTGTACATCCACCTCGCGCATCAATGCAAACGGGACCAGCACCGTAGGAGGCACCGAAGTCGGTCCTGTACTCGATGTGGGTTCAAAGGGTACAAACAGACCCACTGGCAGAATTCCAACTGGAGGTCCCTGCAGTTCCTTGGGGCCCCAAGGCACACCAGAGGGAGCAAGTAAAGTGCTGAATATCTGCAGCCTCCCTGAAGGGTTCTACTTGCTGTTACGTCACAGACGAACATGGAAAAATCAGGAAGGAACAGGGACAGAATCGGCTACGATGGAAATTGGGAGCAACACTGAGAGGCATATTATAGACACCCACGTGTCATCTCTGGAGTTAGAGAGTAGCCAGAAGGGAACGGTTCCTACTTAGATTTTAATTTTTTTACTGCAACTTACCCATAGACTTCAACTGCGACAAGCACCTGCTCTTGGAGCCACTTTAGGCACAGGAATGTGACTTCGACCAGCCACTGCTCAGAACTTCTTGTGCTTGGAGACGTAGAGTTTGGCTTCACGTTTCCGAATAGCTTTAGGGTTCATCTGGGTGCAGTCACCACAGGTCTTGGAGTTGTGGTCTGACCCCAGGCACCACAGACTTTGTGCAGGGCGGTCACAGACATTTACTTCAACAGGACAGTTCCTGCATGGTTTGAACCCAGTTGTTTTAGGTGGGAGCATGGACATTTACCTTGCACACTGTATAATTTGTGAGGAAAACTCTGATCAAAACACCAGCTCCAGATCCGCTTCAAAGCACAGAAACAAAGGAACTGATGTCAGCAGCACGCAGGGGTGGCACTTAAATGCAGACCTGCACGTCACTTCAGGAGCATAACAATGTCTGTGCAGAGCCGTACGATGCCACTTACTGGCTCTCACACGAACTGCTGAACAGTTACTTGACCCAATCGGATACCTGGAGGAGTATTCACAAGGCGAGGAATCTGCAGGTGAAAGTATCCATCAAATACGAAGCACATGATGCAAATCTTGTACTCACCCACTGTATACATCTCAGTGTCTGAAGGTGTACATTCAAGGGCGCAGTGTACAACACAATTAAGCACGTGCTGATTTTGTCCAGTGAGTATTGAAACCTTAATATCCCCTCTGCAACCAACTAATGAAGAGGGCCCAGGGATGTTGATGAGGTGGAACATTGCAGATGGAATTTTAGAGTTACATTTCTCTTTAAAGTACAACACAGACAAATATAAATGGCTCCCACAGTGGCAGAATGCTTCGGTATTAAGTTATCAGTATTTGTATTGCAATTTTCTATTATTGTATCTTTTTGTAGTGCTGTCAGTCTGCAAAATCCCCAAAACTATGTACTTAAAGGGCACCCAATAAGCAGAGTCATAACGGTCTGGGATAAAGGAGGCCGGTTAAGGCTAGTCTGTCCAACGTGTATAAACAGTAGGGGTAGGCAGAATGTTCTGTACTGCCCACTGAATTGGCAGAGTTTTGGCCACTCCGCATTACTCTTTAACGCGGAGTTCTGACCAAATTCCACCAATCGCCACATTGTGTAATTTTTGTCCCGTGAGGCTACAGAATATGCGAGCAAGACTTAGTGGCCCCAAGCGCGATTTTCTTTTTCTTTTTCTCCCCTTTTTTTCTTTTTTTAGCCATAAATGCAAATCAATACACTGAAGACGAGCACATCAGGAAATTACATTGACAAATTTCTAACAGAAATAAACATAAAAAGGGAGAACAAGGGGGTACAAAAGTTAATTATAAGTTCAAATACATCATGCTAAATACTAAATATAAGCCCCAGTAAAGTATACAAAGCACACAGTTCTAATCCCACTGAGTACCAGACCATATCCGTTTAAATTTTCTCCACGAACGTGGACCTCTAGCTTTTGCAAGAGCCATTTCCATTTCAGTATATCTCACGAAGTAAGACCAAAATTCATTAACACTAGGCCCTGTTTTTTTATTTCAAATACGTTTTTATTTGCATTTTAGAGAAGAACGTAATGCATTCATTAGTTTTACATTTGGCAAGTGCCACATAGTGATATAGAAGAAGCCATCCTGCACACTGTGGCCCACATCTTAACTCAAGCTTTGTAAATTCAACACATCTTGTTGGATAAGCTCTAGGATATCGCGCAGTACAGAAAATTACATGGCTAGCCAAAGACGACTTCAATTACACACTTTTCTGGCGCAAGTATCGTACGGCTATGGCTATCTTGTGGCATCTTCCAAATCGCCAATGTGTCGGGCTGCGCACTATCTCATCAGAGCTCATGCTTGTGAAGCAGTGCCTCAACACTATATATGTGCCGCCAATAGGCTATAAGCAGTGTACTAACAAGGAAAGTGAAAGTCCAGTGGAAAGAGAAAAGAGATGAAAAGGGGGCGATAGAAGAAGGGGTAGGGTGTGGCGGGGGCGACAAAGGCACTATGACAGTATGCCTGGAGCAGCTCGCCTCGCAGGGGGTGCAGTGGCAGCGCAACTATTTGATGTCCCTTTCGTCATGTGGGACGGTGTTGATGACCACAACAGCTGACGGGGCGCCAAGTATCACTGGGCCTGAGTCGTATGGGGTGGGTGGGGGCGCAGCGCGGGGTGGTCCATCCGGAGGGTTCCAATATCTATTTGGATCTGCGGTGTGCACCACATCATCGAAGAGGCGTAAAGCCCGCAGTTTTGGTGGCTGCTGTCTAGCGTTCTCTAGACGTCCCAGATGTTCCACCAGTGGCTTCCATATTGTCGTAAACTGGGTGTCTCGATATTGTAGGCGCGCCGTGAGCAGTTCCATCACCACTGTTTGCCACAGGCGGGTGAACCACACATTCACTGAGGGCGATTCCGCCTTTTTCCAATATAGGGCAATGGTCCGCTTAGCAGTTCCCAGCATGTGAAGACTGAGGTGCCAATCGCGGCGGGTCATAGCCCGTAGGTTCACCGGCCTGAGGCCCAGTACAATCGTGAGTGGGTTTTCAGGTAGCGGGTAGCCTAGTACTCGTTTAATGTGGCTGAGGACTTCTTTCCAGTAGGTGGTCAAGAGGGGGCACGACCACCATATGTGTATGAAATCTCCCCGTGCCCTATTGCATCGCCAACAGATCGGTGAAGAGTTGGGGAACATTTTGTGCAACCTGTGGGGTGTATAGTACCATTGGGTCATTATCTTGTATGCGGATTCCTGCTGGGGGATGCTATGAAAAGTCTTCGGGATGTCGCGCCATAGACGTGTCCACTGAGAGGGTGCAATGTCGGCCCCGGGAAGAGACTGCCACTGTTGTTGGTACAGGTGTGTGGTAGGGTGTGGTGAATGTTGGAGGACTTGGTATATGCGAGATATCAATCCCTTAGAGTTGTCAAATGTGCGAGCCAGCTGTTCGAACGGTGTGTAAGGCCGTGTAGCCGCCTGTGTTAGAGAAGACGCCTGTATCCAGTGCCGGAGTTGTATATATTGGAATCTCTCCTTCTCCGAGAGTTGATATTCCTGTTTGCATTGGGCAAAAGTTCTGACATCACTCCCTAGAAATAGATCTCGCACCGTTTTGCAACCCTTGTCTGTCCATTCTGCAAAAGAGGGCGGGTGAAGAGCAGGGGGAAATTGCGGGTTGCGAGCAATTGGGGTGTGTGGAGACGGAAAAGATGTGAGGCCCTTGCGGACGGCCAGCCTGTCCCAAATCTCAAGTACGGTCTTAGTAGGGGTCGCCATATATGCACTTCGGGAGCGTGCTTCGCGAGGGAGCCATGCATGGTCCCAGAGAGGGCGACAGGTAACCGCCCTGTCCATATGGAACCACACCTTCTCGCTCTCCCAAGCTGTCCACTCCGGTATAAAACGGAGATGGGATGCCCAATAGTATTCTAATAGGTTAGGGCATGCGAGCCCACCCTTATCGCGAGGGAGCATTAAGATTTTACTGGAGAATCGCGGCCGCTTCCCTCCCCATATGAATGCGACTAGCTCACGCTGTAGGCTCTGGATTTGGTGTTCCGGGATAGGCGTTGGCAGGGTCTGGAATAAATAAAGTATCTTTGGGAGGATGGACATTTTAACTGTGTTTAAGCGCCCCAGCCAGGAGAGCGGCAGAGATCTCCATGCTCGTAGGTCGGTTACTACTGCATTTTTGCATTCTTGCCAATTAGCTTGGGACCAGTTGGCCAGGTCCGGAGTCAAATTAAGTCCTAGGTATCTAATAGAGTTCGTAGCCCATTGGTAGGGGGCAAGGGTTTGCAGGGTCGCAATGTCCTCCGTCGGAATTGTGAGGTTAAGAGCCCATGATTTCATATGGTTAATTTTAAGCCCTGAGATTTGCTCATATGACTGTAGCAGAGCGTGTACTGCTGGCAGAGAGCCAGTCGGATTCGACAAGGTGAGGAGGAGATCGTCCGCAAAGAGTGCAATCTTGTGGTCTATGCCCCCAAGGGCGATACCATGTATATCAGGCGAGCGGCGAATCAGAATGGCGAGCGGTTCAACCACGAGGGCGAACAATAAAGGGGACAAGGGACATCCCTGTCTAGTGCCCCTGAGGATAGAGATAGGGTGTGTGAGTTGGCCATTGACTCTTACCCTGGCGAGCGGTGCAAGGTAGGGGGCCATTATGCGCGCTATCATCTGCGGACCAAGTCCTATCTTCTGCAGCACGGCCCGGAGGAACACCCAATCCACTCGATCTAATGCCTTTTCGGCGTCAAGCGAGAGTAGGCACGAGGGTATCTTCCAGTGATGCGCCTTCCCCACCAGGTGCGCAATTCGACGCACATTATCCGCCCCTTGGCGTTGATGTATAAAACCCACCTGGTCTGGTTCGATTAGGCCTGGGAGGTGTGTGCTGAGGCGCTTAGCCAGTATTTTAGTGTAGAGTTTAAGGTCTATGTTTAATATTGCTATGGGGCGAAAGGATGAGCAGAGTGTGTGGTCCTTCCCAGGCTTTGGGATTAAAGCTATTTCCGCCATAGCCATATCTGTGGAAGGCCCAGTCTTATCCGTAAAAGAATTGAAAAGGCGTAACATGTATGATTGGAGTTGTGGTAAGAAGGTACGATAAAATGAGACGGGGAGCCCATCCGGGCCCGGCGTTTTGCCAAGTGGAAGTTCCTTAAGGGCATTGGTTAGTTCCTCTAGTGTAATAGGTTCTTCCAAGAGTTGGGAATGAAATGGGCTAAGGGGTTCCCAGTCGCAGGCGTCTAGTGTAGCCGATATTTGAGCTGGATTGGGCGTGGCTTTCGCGTAAAGAGATGTATAGTAGTTTTGGAATGCTTGAAGCTTGGCAGATTCAGTGGTGGCCCAGGTCCCGTCCCCCAATTTTAGTTTAGAAATGTGAGCTTTAGCTGCCCGTGTTCTCAGGCGACGTGCCAAGATGGTGCCCACCTTGTCTCCTCCATCGTAATAGCGCTGTCGCAATGCAAGGAGAGCGTGTTCCGCCTTGTTGGTTCTATGGGCCCGGAGCTGACCCCTGAGTATAGCTAAGCGCCGCTTGTGAATCGCTAATGGGCGTTCTTGGTCCATTTTCTCGAGTGTTTTGATTTCGCGTGTGAGCTTATCCTCGTACAGGCGGGCCTCTCTGGCCCTGGCAATAGCGATAGATGTGAGGGTGCAGCGTATCGTAGCCTTAAAGGCATCCCATAGAACAGGGAGGGCCGTCTCCGGGAGGTCGTTGGTCGCGAAATAGGAGAGGATGGCAGCCTGTAGTTCCGCCGTGTCTACTGGGTCTCTAAGGATGTGAGGAGGAAAACGCCACCTAGTAGGTCGTCTGGGATGATAGAAGCGTTCATGGAGAAGTAGCTCCACATGCGCGTGGTCAGAGATTGAGATATCTGACATGGTGGTTGAGAGAATGTCCTTAACTAGAGAATGTGAGACGAAGAGGTAGTCGATTCGTGAGTAAGAGCGGTGTGCATGAGAATAATAGGAGTAGTCGCGGATCTCAGGGGAGTGATACCGCCATACGTCTACCAAACCCGAGGCAGTGATACAGCTCTTTGTCGCTGCCGACATAGCCCCCATCCCATGAAATGTGCCCCCGCTGCGATCAATGTCTGCATCCCACACTAAATTAAAGTCCCCCCCCAGGACAAGGTCTGAGTGTACCGGTACTATGTGTTCCCGCAGAAGTTTATGCAAGAAAGAGTCCTGTCCCTGGTTGGGCGCATATGTGTTGCAAAGGGTGAGAGTACGATGTCCCATCTTGACCACCACCTTAAGGAGTCTGCCCTCCGTGTCACGGACCACTTTGGTGTCTCCCTGCTGGATGCCTGCTCTGCAGAGGATGGCTACCCCCGCTGTCCTAGTACGCGCTGAGCTCCAAAATTGTAGGGGGAAGCGTGGATGTGTCATACGTGTAGTGTCAGCCCTAAGGAGGTGCGTCTCCTGGAGGAAAACGATGTCTGGGTTTTGTAGTAACAGATACCGCCATATCTGACGCCTCTTGTTGGGGGAGTTAAGTCCCTTCACGTTAAGGGTTACGAGCTTCAAACAGGGCACCGAGGTCATGGTCGTCTAGTGTGCGCGTGATCCCAGGTAGGTGTCTCTGGGTTTTGAACAGGGCCAAGAAGCAGGGATCTAGTGAGGAGGCTCGAAGCTTCAACAGATTGGTATTCAGTGCAGTGTGGAAAGGAGAAAAGAAGTAAGGCTTCCAGTGCAAGTCCCCCCAATTATCCAAGTGGTCCCCCCGCCGGGGGAATAAGCAAGAAATAGGAAGAAGAAAAAAGGAACAAAGATAAACAAGACAACCCGGACGGGTTGATAGCCAACATGGCCAACAGGACCTATTCCAGTCTAGGGAGGAGCCAGGCACAGTGGCACAGGCTGTCCCGGAGATGTCACTCTCCCAGAAATAGGCGTGGGGGTTGGTCATCGTGTTACGCTTCTAGTCTTTAGGGCTGGAGTGTGCTCCGGGGCCGCCGTCCTGGCGTAAGATAATCCTTGCGTCTCTCGGGTGGTGCAGTAGAGAGTGGAGTGCCAGTTATGCGAAGGCCGGTGGCTCCCCCAGAGATGAGAAGCGCACTGTGAGTTGAGTCCCATCTGCAGTTTACAGTTATTTGGTGATGGGTGTTTGCGAGCCTGAGGGTGACTGACCCCCTTCTAAGGATCGTATGTGCTGGATTATGTCCTGCTTTTCTTTGGATGAATTGCTTCGCTCTCGGGAGGATGGCTGTCCGGCATGACGGACCGTAGCCCACTGCGGCTTCAGTGGGATTCGAGCTCTCGGTGGCATGCGTGATGTACTTGTCGGGGGGTGTCAGGGATCTGTAGTAGTTGGGCCGCTTCCCTGTATTACCTCAGTACTCGGCGCTTGGACTCCCATTGAAAGATGAGAGCAAAGGGGTGCCCCCATTGGTAGCGGATGTTGAGCTCCCTGAGTTTGTCCGTAATGGGACGGAAGTCTCTGCGGCGCCGAAGGGTCGTGGGGGCCAAATCTTGAAACAACTGGATGGGTGTGCCCTTGTACAGAATCTCCGGCTTGTCCCGAGCTGCCTTAAGGATAGCCTCCTTCTCAATGAAGAAATGGACCCGCGTCAGGATGTCAGGCACGAGGCCCGGCCTCCCTGGCGGACCAGCTACTCGGTGCGCACGGTCCAGAGCGGGCGGCGAGGTGTCATCGTCTCCTCTAATGTCATGTAGTAGATCGGCCACAAAAGTCATTATGTCTGTACCTTCTGCCCCAAGCGGAATCCCCCGCAGGCGTATGTTGTTTCGGCGCCCCCGATTTTCCAGGTCCTCCTGCTTGATCTGTAGCTCGATGTGTTGCTCCTCCAGGGTGGCTAGCCGCTGCCATAGGTGTTCCTGGTCCTCTGTACGGGTGTCCAGGGTCTTTTCAAGATCGTCCACTCGCCCACCCAGCTCTCCTACATCTTTCCGGAGGTCTTTGACACAAGCTTGTACCTCTGTGCGCAGGGACCCTATTTCCGACTTAAGTTCCTGCATAAAACTGGTCATGAAGGATTGTGTGACCGGCTCTGATGAACATCCGGCCACAAGCGTCGCGTCAGGCGCTGTTACTGCCCCCGGTTTGTTCCACATGGTCAGGACTGTAGTATCCTTTGGCGTTGCTGAGGACTCCTTCCCGGGTTTTGAGCGGGTCATGTTCATGGAGTAGGAGGAGCCGCCTAGTCCCCCGCGTGGTCGTGTTCACCGCTTCAAGTCCCTGGGGGTGGCGATCAGGGGGAGACCAGGCCCAGTGGCGCAGTTGTATGTCGTGCTAGCTCAGGGCCCTTCGGTTAAGCGTGGATTCTAAAGGTGCGGAGGGACCAGGTTATCTCACCTGTAATGGCCCCTCACCGTGTACACCAGGCTATGGGTGCCCAGGAGATCGACGGGCAAGGTGTCAGCCACTCGAAGTGTATTGCGGCGTGGTGGCCGCTTCTGGTGATGATAGGAGGATCAATCGGGTCTGCGGTGAAGGCTGGCGATGTTAAACATTGGAGGGTTGGGCTCTGTACCACCCCAATGGGCAAGCAGACGGTGGTGCCCTCCGTCTCGCTGACAGAGATCTAGGTTCCTTAAGCTGGCCGCCGGCCTGTCGTACCCTCCCGTATCCCGGATTTTGTGGCCCGCCGCTCACCGGCTCTCCACAGACGGGGAGGCCAGCGCACAGGGGGCTCCCGGCAGGAGCGGTCGGTGAGGATGCTGTGATCTGGTATAGGATGGTACACCTCCAAGGGCTGTACCGCAGTGTGATGGGTCCAGTGCCAACGGGGGGGGGGTCCCGCCCAGCAAGGCAGGGGCGCCGCCGCTGGGGTAGGTCTTAGGCCCAGGAACCCGACCACGGAGTGCAGTCCCAAGCTGCCCAGACCATCGACTCAGTCCCCCCCAGCGGTCGCTCTAACCCCCCCTCGTTCCCGTACCTGGTCAGACGCTGTACACCCGGGCTCCTCTGTTGGCGGCTGTTTGCCACTAGGCAGCAAGATGGCGGAATCACCCCTGGTCGCCGAGGCCCGGCGGGCCGGTGCACCGGTCAGTAGCTCCGGGGCGTCTCCGGGCCTCCCTCACGCCCCTGCAGCAGTGGGGGAGCGCGGGATCAGACCTCGATCGCCCCGAGCGCCTCCAGCGTATTCGCTCAGGGTCCGGGCTATTAAGATGGCGGCCGTCTCTTATGGCTCTTTGAAATCGGGGATCTAGGCCAGGGCGGCGAGGCGTCTGCAGCGTCGGGTCCCCTCCGGACTCTGTACACTCTTCTCCGAGGCCGTGGGGCTTCTCCGGTGCTCCTGGGTACTTCCAGGGGTGCTGGTTGTTGACACCCGGGGTCTAAGCAGCTAAAATGGCGGGCGGGCCACCGGGTCTCAAGCCTCCCTCAGTCCGAGTCTCCTCTGCCGATTTCCGCCAGCTGAGTTCGAGCCCCGGAGGCACTCGAGTCGCTCCGCTAGCGTGTACTTCCACCCGTGTTTCTTTTCGGGCCGTGGAAATGCATATATTCGCTGTGGTTGGCTGTGGCGGCCCGGAGCTCAAATGGCGTACGTCTCACTCCATTTGCAGCGAGACCACGCCCCCGCCCTGTTTTTTTAAACCAGACCCGGGCAATACACAATCGAGCACATATAATTAAAATTGATACTAATGGGCCCGAAAGACAGCCTCGATCCTGAATTGCCCCCAACACAATTTCCTTCTCTGTCATTTGAATACTGTGTCCAGCCAAAGTTGAAAGAGCATGATTAACTTTAAGCCACAATACACTCAACACAGGGCACTTAATGAACATATGACATAAATCAGCAGCATACATTTGACACTTTGGACAATATACTTTAAATGAAGATGTGGGATTCATAGCCCATTTAGAGATTACCTCTGGAGTATAATACTGCATAAAAATTACCCTATGTTGCTGTAACTTCAAATTAACCGATGCTACTGCTGTATCTATAGTCGCCATAGATTTCTGTACTTCGTTGCTGGTTATATTAATTTGGAAAGCCAGACTTAACTTTGCTGCAACTTGTAAGCCATCATCACTAGCAGTATCTAAAAGCTTCTTATAAGCTTTGCCAATTAAGCCCCGGCCACGGAACTGAAAAAGTAGAGAGAGTACTCCTGAGGGACTTGGTAACTGTGCTAGGCCCAAGCCGCGTAGCATATAGTCCCCTTATTTGTAGATATTTAAAAAACGTAGTCTGAGCCAACCCATACTCTTCCTGCAGTGCAAAAAACGACCGGAACCCTTGCCCATCATATAGTTGACCGAGTTGTTCTATACCCCTGCTTTGCCACCTACTTCCAATAGGATCATGGAATATTTTTGGCAATGCGGGATTCCCCCATAGCCTAGTGTGTATGCATGCCAGTATGCAAGGGAGTATACTTTGGAAATGTCTTGCCATATCTTAACAATATCCCTCACAATCTTAAATCGTACCCTTTTGTAGTAGTTAGGATCCATTGTTTTGTACAACAAAAACCCCGCATCGGGGCCACTCGCTATTTGATATGAGAGCCAGGTACTACCACTATTAGGACCATTAAACAGGCTTTGTATACAACCAAAAAAAGCAGCGCAAAAATATAATTTAAAATCTGGGACCATAAAACCGCCTCGGGAATATGGTAGTTTAATAAAGCGCAAAGCTCTCCTAGCCCGTCGGTAGCTCCAAATAAAGCTCCCTACAGCACCCTCCAAGCGTTTAAAAAATGAAAGGGGGACCCTGTATGGAATAGTCCGAAATAAATACAAAAACGTGGGCAAAATATTCATTTTAACGATATTACATCTCCCCACAATACTAATGGGGAGCCTATGCCAACTGCGCATGTTTAAGACAACCCTCTTTAGCAATGGTTCATAATTCAGTGCAATTACCTTGTCTACTTGACTGCAAATGCAAACCCCTAGATAAGTTGCTGTTTGTGTAACCCCCAAAGCCGCCGGAGCCACATTTGATTGATAGTTCAATATAGTTTGAGTTTTGTCTAAGTTTAATTTATAACCCGCAAATGACCCAAAGCGCTGGGCTTCTGAAGTAATTTCAACTATAGAGTCTTCAGGTGTGCTAGAAAAACTGCTATATCGTCTGCATATGCAGTCAGTTTGAGCTCTACGCCATTAAAAAAGACTGGTGAAATCCCTACATTACGTAACAAGTGTTGTACAAAGGGCTCAATATAAAAAGAGCGAACAACAGCGGGGATAGGGGACACCCCTGTCGCGTGCCCCTTTGGACTGCTAAGAAAGGTGAGGCGAGACCATTAACTTTAACCGAGGCTGTCGGGTTGCTGTACAGTTTGAGTTGCCGAGATAAACCTTCGACCGAGACCAAGCGCTGTCATTGTTAACCACAATGATCCCCAGACTACCCGATCGAAAGCCTTCTCGGCATCCAGCATCAGCATCCCAACACGCTGTTCTGCCCGGCCACATACATCAAACACAGCAATAGCTGTGTTAATGTGGGCTGCCGTAACCCTGCCGGGGACAAATCCGTGCTGATGTTCTGACACTAAAACATGGATAACCGGGGCTAACCGAGATGCAAGGATTTTAGAGAAGATTTTGGCGTCGGCATTTATTAATGATATCGGCCGATATGAACTCAGCTCCTCTGCTGGTTTCCCCTTTTTTAAAAACACAAGCGCGATTTTCTAACACGGGTGGTCGCCTGCGTTCGCAAGCGGTAGCGCTCAGAGGGCTGCCGTTCAAGTAGATTTGCTGCCAATCTAGTATATTTTCTACTCCAGTGGCAGCAAAATCAACTTGAATGTCAGCACGCTCTTGCATGGTGCCATTCGTGCTGATTTTCATCGCTGCTCGCGCTACCGGCACTAAGTTGCAGCACGAGCTGCATATTTTCCTCGCTGAGTTTTTCTGTAGCTCTTCAGAATTCTGCAGAGTGAAACTCCACAAGCTCCGTTCACCCCTAATAAACAGTTCTCACTTATAGCGGCTAACAGAAAGAACAGCATTTGTCAGATTCACTCCGCGGTTTACTATGCATCTAAGATCAGCAGCATAGGACTGTGACTTCTCTAAGGAGGACAAATGACGAACACTAGTATAAATTAGGAACATCCGGGGACAGGGCTGGAGCAATGGCATATTTTAAGAACAGTTGCAGTGACTGCGGCCTAGAGGTTAAAGACAAAAGAAGCAAACTAGCATGGAGGGTCTTGTGAAGCATCAAATATATCATCCAGCATACAGTTCCATCATTAGCTGGGTAATAAATCAAATGTCACATCTAGGACCGGTAACAGGGCTGTGACAAACTTGGTTGTAAACAAAAAGTCTCTACAGTGGAGTACAACATTCAATCACCCTACAGCCAGCTTCCAGACGATCCATGTGTTTGCATCCTGTTTCAGTAAGGTGCCATGTTTACTCTGCATTGCTGGATATCACTTGTACTCATAAAGTGATGCAATGTCTATTGAGGTAGATAACTGAACAATAAAAAACAAATGAATCCAACCTATGGAGGAAATTCTATTTTTGAACTGATGTACCTAAATCAGAAATATGGCCCCAGGGTTCTACCATAAACCAATTAGCCTTTCTATGGCGCTCCTGAAATCTGCTCTGCTCACACTTTCCCCTTCTAGACAGCACATAGATATGTTGCAGGCCTAAACTGGCACCTACAAATGAGAGATTCTGACCTTACAATGTTTCCAAACACATTATTGTTCTAGAAGAAACTTGGAAGACAAAGACAACTGGTCTTGATTTTCACAGTTTTAAAGTTCCTGCTATCGACGGTCAAATGGGAAGACCTAGAGGTGGAATATCATATGTAATGAATAGTTCAGAGTTAAAGAAATAGTCACATTTAACTCTCATAACATCAACACAATTCTAAACGACTTTGGTGACAAAACTCAATTGCACATTCAATCGCATATAAATATATACTTAGAATGTGCGTCTGAGTATATATGTATGTATATATATATATATATATATATATATATATATATATATATATATATTCCACACAAAACCGATTTTTTTTTATAGTAAACAAAGCTGAATGTTTGATTCAATAAAATAATGCTAGCAAGTTAAGAAAGGGAGACTTAAATGAAAATGTATTGCAAATTACAAGTAAAAGTAATTATGAAGATTTAGAACATTGCTTTTATTGAATTCCAGAACCAAAATACAAAGCGACGAGATCTAACTTGTCAGGCAAGATTTACTCTTCTATGAAACAGAATCCCAACTTTCCTTCCCTCCCCATTGCTTCGCCACTACAAGAATGGATGATCCATCTACTGGATGCCCTCAACTGACAACCCACCATCGTTGAATCAACAAAATCCCTTGGGATGGCATTTGATAAAAACCTTAACATGCAGGCACACATCAGCTCATCCACAAGCAGCACGTTCTACCAGCTCAACCTCCTTAAGAAGATAAAACCTTTCATACTGGCAAAACACCAAGATAGCAGTTGAATTCCAAGTTGTGACCAGGATGACTACGAGAGTGCAACCTTAACATGCATACCAAATTCACGCACAGCGCCACGAAAGGCAACCCAAAATGCTGCAGCAAGATTAATAAAAGGAACAAGGAGCTTCAACCACATCAGACCCTCTATAAAGTTTCTCCATTGGCTCCTACTAGAAGACAGAATCAAATTTAAGCTAGCACGCCTAACACACACAATGCCCTGCACCATGATGCACACAGATACTTCATAAATAAGCTCCCAATCTCAGGAGGCAGCTGCTCCCTACTGCCGGAACCTCCCAGATTCAGGAAAAAGAAGTCCTATGTGAGGATCAGGGTGTACTATATGGTATGGCTGGGAAGCCATACCATGCAGTACACTAACAATACCTTCTTGGGTCCAGTCAGGTAAGTTTACTTAACCTTAAGGTCAACCTAGGGTAGCTGTGGCTTCGAGCAGTAAGGTCCAGCAAAGTAACAAAGTGTAAAGCATTTAACAGCACCAAACATCAGAATGAGAAAATCACATGACACGAAAGAAATAAGATACCAATTTATAAAAATACAGCAGATTAAAAAAAAATCTTTTAGAGACCTTAATCCTCAAAATCTACCAGAGGGTTCCGGAGATACAGATTTTAAAAGAAATAACTTTTGCACAACTGCAAACTAGCATTGGCCAACAAAAAGTTTGGAAACATTTGAGAAGTTTGTAAAGTTACCTCGACAACTCCGGGTCGAGATGGGCAACCAGGACAGAGGTCTAGGGGGCCAGAAATGATACTTTGGACAGTTACCTGGCCACCAGAGCGTTTTTAGAGCAAGATCCAAACTTTACACGGGTGACCACCATCGGCGACAATGGAGTGGTCCTGATTTTTTATTTTACGGAGTTTTATATAGCGCGAACTTGACCCGAAGGTATCGGGTATCAGAGCGCTTTACATGGCACCAGTTGCGTTACATGAGGACACATTCATTTTTGTTAGGCAGATTAAGTGATTTGCCCAGAATCACAGGATGTTCAGCGCCATTGCCGAGACTTGAACCAAGTTCCCCAGATTCGAGGTCGACCGCCCTAGCTCCTCTCCCCTGATGCTGAGGGATGCAGGCTTAAATATGCCATCAATGCTGTGCAGTCAACAGGGGTGAAGTCTGGTCGAGTCCTCAGTCCACATGTGAATTTGGGCGACTGTCCACGGATCTCAGGGTCCCACGAAGTCCTCTGTGCAGGGTTCTTCCAAGTGCTGCCGGTGCAGACCTTGCACATTTGCAACACAACTTTCAGGGTGCAAATTTTTGGTAGAGGCTGGTGTCCCTCTTAGACGACGAATTCGGTCACAACCAATACCCAAAAGGTCCAGCAGACACGAGTTCACCTTTTAGCTATCTCCGAATTGTCTTTTGGGGTGCCCGGCGTCCGGAAGCAGCAAAACTTCTACGGTGGCTACTAGAGAGGAGACTTAGGCTCTTTCAGCTTTATTGTCCCCAGACAACTGACCCTTGGAGTCTCTGCTTCAGACTGGGGCTGGTAATCAGCTTTTCCCCAAGCCAGGCATGCAGAACAGGGTCAAAACTCTGCTAACATAAGGTGCAGCAGGTGCCGTTGCTCTGGCGTCACAGCCTCCGTTTGTGCTCTACCAACGGGTGCAAAGTGGTCTTCTCGTCCTCCTTTCAAGTCCAGCGAGTAGAGGGTCAATGTGCCAGGGGTGCAATATTTATTCTAGGAAAGTGCCCTGAGGAGATCATGCAGTCAGGAGCCAATCGGCTACTGGATCCCCTCCTACCTAGTGACGAAGTTCCTGTGATGTGTGGCATCTGGTTATCCCAGAATGCCATATTCTTGCCCCCTTCAAGATGGCACGACCCTTCCTCGGTCATCAGGAGCAAGGTGGTCCACCCTAGAGTTGTGCCTACCTGAGGGCAACACGTCCATGGTAAAACTGTTTTGGCGGCGAGTTTCCAATCTCTGGCCTAGTCTCCATGCTGTCTACAGGAACAAAAGGCATCCTGCTCAGGGGTGTTGGGCCGGGCGACCCATCAAAGGCAGCTTCCCCTTTGAAGCATGCCTCGGGGCTAACCCACCGAGTGGCCATCATGGCAGAGAAGGTGACACCTCACTGCTTTTGCACTCCCTTTGTTCCTGAGCCTGGCAGTCGTTCACACATCTCCCCAGGTGGTCAGAAAGCTGTCTGTGTGTGTATGCCTTTGTGCGGCTGCTGGACGAGCAGAGCAGAGCGGCAACTTTCTAAAAGTTGGCAACCTTTATAGTGACATAAATGTCAACTACACCATTCAGTCACATTTAATGTCCCCTTTAATTTAGGCCCTCCTTCCATGACCTAGATTGGTAATCCCAGTCAAAGGTTAGCCGGATTGGGATTCCACCCGGTAGCCCTGTGTAAGCCAATGGGGCTACCAACTGTACCCATAGCAAAACAACAATTTGGAAGTGTTGTTGTTAAGACATATCGGAAAACGTATGCCTTACTTTAACAAAAATACAGCTCCCTGCCATAGGACTCCATAGGCCTTCCTTAGGGGAGACTTGCATATAATGTTAAGGGGAAGGATGGCTTTGCCATTGGTTTCAATTACAAAGTCGAACTGGCAGTGAAAACACTGCCCTTCCAGTCTGCAGTGGCAGGCTGGGAGCCATTTTGTACCTTGTCACACAAAGGGTGGTACAAACAGTGCTGCAGCCCTGAGTGGACACTCTGTATTTTGCCTGCCCTGGGTACCACATACTAGAGACTTATAAGTAAGGCAGGCCTTGCCAATTGGGTGAATCCCAGTGCTTTAAATGGCCCGGTACTGTCAGGTACTGAGTACCAGCACCGTTTTATTTTGAGGGGTAGAGTACCGGCACTTCTCAAGAGAAATGTAATACTTTCTTTTTTTAACAGATTTTATTAGTTTTCCAGCGTACCAAGGGGCAAAGCCCAGAGGACAGAGTACAATTGAAATGCAGTATGGCAGGCCCTCAGGTACAGTAAAACACCCACCCCAACTGTCTGCGGAACATCATACCACAAGAACCCCCGGATCCCCCCTTGCGCACGCACCACCGACTTGTAAGCACCATAAACTGTATACACAAAAGGAATATCTCACAGCGTCCCAGTAGCACCAAATGTTACACAGGCAGGTCATTTACCACCAGTCGTTCTATGGGGTCTCGAATGGCAGGCTGTAACACCAGGGAGAGGTCTATACCTCGGAACTTCGCCCATTTGGCCCAGATCTTCCCATGTTTCTGTGGGCATCCTCTAGCCTGAAACACGGCAACTTCCGCCGACATACATCTGTCAAGGGCCTTTTTCCAATTAGATACAGATGGCGGGGACGTATCTTTCCAATGTTGTGCTATGTCCCGCTTGGCCAGGGTGAGACCCAGAAAGAGTAAGTGTTGTTTGTACCTGTTCCCCCCAATGTCTTCCGTGCTGTGCAAAAGCACCAGTCTAGGGTCAGACGGGATATCCCATGCCAGAACACGCCCCATGCAAGAGCGCACCCCAGACCAGAAGGGCTGTAGTGCTCCACAGCTCCACACCGTATGTAAAAACGACCCCTCATCTGTGCCACAGCGGAGACAGGCCGTAGACGGGACTGCCCCCATCTTCCAGAGGCGGAGACGAGTGTAATACACCCTGTGGAGGTATTTGAATTGAATGAGTCGATATCTAGTGGAGACGGCGGCACCTCGAGGACTGGCTATCGCCTCGGCCCAATCGTCATCTGTCAAGCTGGGTAGTTCTGCCTCCCAAGCTGCCCGGGTGCGGTGAATGGTGGTCTTGGAGTGTGTCGTGAGAGTTTGATAAATTTGCCTAATTTTATGGGTCCCCAGGTCCCCCATTAGTAAGCACCCCTCCAGCGGGTGGAACTCCGGTAGTGATTCCAGCTGTCGAATCAAAGGGGTCAATGCGTGTCTGAGCTGTAAAAAGCGGTGGAACTGTGATTTGTGGAGAGCGAATTCTGCCTGTAATTTTTGAAAGGATTTGAGAGTGGTCCCCTGCATCACATCACCTAGGGTAGAAATGCCTATGTCATCCCATCTACAAAACCCCGCCAGTGACGCGACTGGCCGGAGAAACGTACCCTGCCAAAGAGGAGTGGCACCAGTCAGCGTACCCCACCAGCCCATAGCCTTAACCGCCCGTCCCCATATCTGAATGACTACTCTGCAGGCAGGGGGAAGCGCCGTCAGGGGAGAGCTGCTGTACAAGAGTGGGAGCAGGGGAGTGCCATCCATGGTTGACCGTTCCACGGCGTAGGCCGGATCTGCATGGGAGCCGTACCACCATTCATTAACCACTAGGAGATGTGAGGCCCAATAGTACGCACGAACATCCGCCGCCGCGATGCCCCCGCAGTACGTGGACTGTATGCAGGTTGCGAGCGCCACACGAATCGCGCCTCCTTGCCATAGGAATCTGTTCAATAGAGCATTAGCCTGGAGGAACCACGACGGGGGAATAGGGTACGGATAATTCTGGAGTCGGTAGAGTAGGCGGGGAAGGGATACCATTTTAAAAATTGCGGATCTGCCGTATAGGGAGAGGGGCAGCTGGGACCAAATCGTTGTCTCATCTCGGACGACGGGGAGCAGCGGGGCTATGTTGCGCGACCAGGCATCCTCGGGGCAGCGAGTGACATAGACCCCGAGGTACTTAAGGTCTGTATCCGCGATGAGCAATTGTGGTGCCCACGCCTGGCTTCGCTGGTCCCCGTGAATGGGGAATAGTGTGGATTTAGACGGATTAGCACAGAGACCGGAGGTCTCCCCAAATATACGGAGGATCTGGAGGACACAGGGCCCAGAGAACCAGGGGTCGGACATAAAAAACAGGACATCGTCGGCGTAAAGAGCGATCTTGTCCGAGTATTCCGGCGTCCAGTCTAGCCCTCTGACAACAGAGTCGAAGCGCACCCATGCGGCCAAAGGTTCGATCGCTAAGGCAAATAAAAGTGGGGACAGGGGACACCCCTGGCGAGTGCCCCTACGTATCGGAAAGGGGGCAGAGCAGCACCCGGCCGTACGAACCGAGGCCGTGAGGTCCGTGTATAAAAGCTTCACATATGCTAAGAACCGGGGCCCCAGATTGAGGGCAGCTAGGAGTTTAAAAAGGTACGTCCAGCTCAGGGAATCGAATGCCTTATCGATATCTGCCAATAGGAGCGCCGCAGGGCGGCCCAGGCGTGGGGCCTCGGCAATGGCATTGTGGACCCGCCTGATGTTGTGTCTAGTGGAACGCTGCGGCATAAAGCCAGACTGATCCGGGTGCACCAGATCTTGAATGCAGGTGCGGAGGCGATCGGCCAAGACCTTACTCAGCAATTTAGGCTCAATGTTTAATAGGGAGATAGGGCGGTATGAGCCCGGATCGTCCGGAGGACGACCGGGTTTGAGAAAGACCACGATCTCGGCGTGTCGCCAATCGGGTGGTAGGATGTGTTGCTCCAGGGCTTCGTGTAGTGCTCCTAATAAATGAGGACCCAGAATGGTAATATGGCGACTTAGAAACTCACTTGGAAACCCATTTGGGCCCGGGGTGCAGCCCGGGTGCATATTGGATAGAGCCGCCTGTAACTCATCTAGAGTGATGGGCTTGTCTAGTGCATCGTGCACGTCGTCAGATAGACGACGGGGTGGTATGTCAGTTATAAAGGTATCAATCAGGGGTGCCGCTATCACTTCACGCTCCTCATATAGAGCCGTGTAATACCGGGCGAATGCCTGGACCACCGCCTCAGGAGAGGAACAGAGATCTCCCTCAGGGGACTTCAAGAATGGGACTGGGGACGGGGACAGCCGAGCCTGACAGTCTATGGAGCATCTGACTAGACTTATCGCCCCACTGATAGATTCTGTATTGAGTCGCCAGCCAAGCCTCTTTGGCGGCATCCGTGTGCAGCTGATGAAGTTGTTGTTGGACATGAAGGAGATTCCGGCGGGTGCCAGGGTCGGATCCCTCTACCAGTTGAGCTTGCAGGCGAACCTGCCGGTCTTCCAATTCCTCCGCCTGTTCCAGGCACCGGCGTTTTTGTCCTGTATGGCGCGTAGGAGCATTTCTTGATAGTCCACGCTGCGGAGAGACCACAGGGACATACGCCATCGACGGGGGGCCCGACGAGTCTGAAGGCGCAGCTTGAGCTGGATCGGGGAATGGTCAGAGAGGCCTCGGGGCATAATGGAGGTGTGAGATACCCTGTGGATGTAGCTATGGGGGAGGAACAAATAGTCTAGACGTGAGAGGGTGGGATGGACGGAGGAGGCATAGGTGAACCCCGCCTCTGAGGGGTGGAAAGCCCGCCAAGAGTCTACCCACCCCAGTGTGTGCGCTAAGGTCTGTAATTTGGATTGAGGAGGGGGTGTATCGAGCGGGAGTGCACGCCACCTGTCCCGAGGGGCCATAATGTCATTCCAGTCACCGCCCAGGATCATCAAGCCCCCTGGAAGGTCTCCCCAGAGTTGTGTTAATTTGTCTACAAATGTCTGACCTAGTGGAGGAGGAGCATAAATACTCCCTATTGTGATCTGTTCCCCCGCTAAGGTGCCGGAGATAATCGTGTAGCGTCCCCCTGGATCTAACCAATGGCGCGTTACTTGGAATGGCACTCGGCGGTGAATAAGTATTGCCGTGCCGCGGGCGCCCCTTGTGGAACCAGAGTGGTACACCGTGGCAAACCCAAATCTGGATAGGCAGGGGGCTTTAGTGCCAAGTAGGTGGGTTTCCTGCAATAGCAGGATATCAGCCGAGTACCGCTTTGCCAGTTGGAGAACCGCCCTCGTTTGACCTTGTTTAGGAGTCCCCGTACATTCCATGCCAGAATATTGAGTTCCCCGGCTGGAGTGTTACGTGAGTCGTGTGCCATGTCTTAGTGTCCTGGTGTATATCGACCGGCAGTGTGGTGGTGCCGTAGTAGGTGGTCGTGTGTCTGGTGCGCAGAACAAACAATAACAATAACAATAACCACAAAAAAACTGAAACCCCACATTCCCTCCCTCACTCCCCCACCCCAATACTTCCCAGAACGTGAAGTATCTGTCGCGGTGAAATCCTGACCTAAGCCCTCAACAGGATGACTCAAGCGGTTCCCCAAATGGATCCCCCCCGCCCAACATTACCCAACATTTCTTACACGTCCAGGGCGGACTGTGGCATATACCCTTCAGAGCGGGTGGAATTGGCCCAAACACCTTGAAATTCAACGTTGTCCATCATGAGACCCCGCTGCAGGACCCTGATCACAAGGAATGGAGAGAGAACAGTTGTCCCACAATCAGAGCAGGGTCAGTCGGCAGTTTCCGAGTGGCCCTTGGCTCGCCAGTTGGAACGGGACCGGTGGCGTCTTGCTGTTGCGTGATTGTCTTGCCGGCCGCTCCGGTGAGAGCCATGTGAGGAGTCCGAATCCAGCGGCGGCGGCGAATGAGGCTTAAGAGTATGTCTCTCATCCGTCCAGGCAAAGATCTCCTCCGGTGTGTTGAAGAAAAGTCTTGGCGTTGTAGATTACCTTCATGCGAGCGGGAAACAGCAGCGCATACGAAATGTTCAGGTCGCGAAGCCGTCGCTTGGCCTCAACGAAGGACTGTCGCTGCTGCTGCACCAGCCGGGTGTAGTCTGGAAAGACCATGATAGGATGAGAGTCAAAGACCATTTTGTCCTTGTGGAGCCGTGCGTACCGGAGGATCGCATCCCGGTCGGCGTAATTGAGAAGCCGGGCGATCACCGGCCTCGGACGTTCTCCAGGAGGAGGCTTCTTCGTCAGAGCTCGATGGGCCCGTTCGACCACAAAGCAGGAGGACCTGACCTCGGGCGGCAGGAGGGTCATGAGCCAGTCCGAGAGGAAAGTGTCCATGGAGGTACCCTCGCATCTCTCTGGAAAGCCCACCAGGCGAATGTTGTTGCGCCGGGTTCTACCTTCCGCGTCTTCGACTCTAGATGCGAGCTCCCGTGAGACTGTTGTAAGTCTGTCTACCTGCTTCTGAAGGGCGGATACTGTCTTCCACCGTGGAGACCCGGGTCTCCGCCTCCGTGATCCGGTCCACCGCCTTTCGGAGGTCTTGACGGAGGAATGACACCTCTGAGCCAACGGCCCCGATCTGGGCCTCCAGAGCCGTTCGCGACAGGTTGATGGCCGCTAGGAGTGTCGCGGTGTCTGAAGACACGGTCTCGGCACTGTCTTTTCCGGTAGCTGTGGTGGTATAGTGGTCCATGGTGTTTTGTTTGGGGGTCCCCGCGCCGGGTTTGTCCTTGCCCATCGCCACGTGGGTGGGCCCCACCGGAGCGCAGCCGACGGCGGCAGGCAAGAGCGGATTTCGCAGCGTCGGGAGGGTGTCACCAGAGCTCCCAGTAGTCACAGCGCTGTAGTTGGTCTAGGCCCCAGCCTCACACTCCGCCACACACGGTAGACAGAAGGAAGGAGTGCCCCTGGGCGTCGAGTGGTCGCGGGGAGTCGTACGCTGCTTAGAGGCCACGGGGTTCCAGCATGGGGTCGACAGCAAGAGGCCCAACTCCGAGGGCCGGCCCCCAAAGGACAGCGCACAGCATACGGCCCCCAGGGTCTCAGTCCACCGGCACCGCCTCAGCCACGCGGAGAGCACGAACGCTCCAGGGCCGCCTCCGCGGTCCGGGCCCCCTGCGCCCAGCCTCACAGCCTCGGCCCCAGCCCAGAAGGATCCGCTGTCCGGCTAAAGAGATCGCCCCAATCAGCTTGTACGAATGGCGCTGAGCGCCGCGGGCCCCACCGAGTTCCAGGCCCCGTCAGGGTCTTGTAGGCCTCAGGGTTTCCTGATCACCAGCAACGCTCAGGAGGTGGGGGAAGGGCCGCCGCAGCCACGCCAGAGGCCCGACTCGGGCAAGCCGCCGGATCTGTACCGGAACAGGCCTCCTCTGCCCCTCAGGGTTTCACACTGCACTGACCTGGGGCTCCGCTGGGCGAGGACAGCCGCTGGGCGAGAGTCGCGTCAGAGGCCGCATGGGGATCGCGGCCCAGCCCCACCTCCGCCGCACGCCGTCTCGCAGCCTCTGGGGAGGCAGTCTCTGCGTCGGTGCCGGACTCGGATCGTCGGAGTACTCCACCGGCTTCAGAGTTCGCCCAGAGGGTCTCGGCACGTTCCGCAGCAGATTCCCCGCAGCGGTGGCGTCAGGGACCAGGATTCCGGCAGGATAATGGCTCTGATCAGGTACGAGCCGGCGGAGCTCTACAGAGCCGCGTCTGCCATGCTTGGCTCCAAGCCACGCCCCCAAATGTAATACTTTTAATTGGAGAATACCAGCACGTCTCAGAAGCAAGCAGGTACTCTGGTACAGAGTACCTGCACTTTTATTTTTCCATTTCAAGCACTGGTGTATCCAATTTGACATGCAATTTGTATAGTGTTAAAACACTGTGCATATAGGCCTCTTAACCAGACCTCAGTGCCAGAGTATAAAACCCAGCAGCTAGTAGTTCAAATGGGGGGCAAAAAGTGGGATGAAACCTACAAAAAGCCTATGTCCTTGCAACTTACGCCTGCACCTTCTCCGGATCTGCCTCGAGAATATGCAACTCCCACCTGTCAGAAAAAAGGTCAAACTCATCAACATCCATTTTCAAGAAAGAGGTCAAAAGGAATTCACTAAGCAGATTCCTAGCATAAGGTTCTGGACTAGACTATTTACCCACAGGATACACTCCCGAAAAGACTCAGTTATTTGGGCAGTCGCATGCTAACATGCAGCCAGAAGAGGCGATGGGCAAATGAACATCTTATCTTTATTTGTTGATGTCCTATGTTAGGTAATTTTTAATGTTATTTAAAACGGGATCACTTTTGAACCCGATATTGAGTGCCATGAAACAGGATCTGGTTGTTTATGTACAGCGCTCCCATACCCATGGGACATGTTCGCGCTTTATAAAACTCTCTAAATAAAAAATAAATAATGTGATCTAGGTTTATGACATTTAAATGGCAGGAATAATAACGATCACCCTACTCGATTTATTTTACATGCTATGGGATGGAAATCAATCACCAAATATACTTTAATCCAGGTTACTGATTTCTTTAACTGTTTGGATTTCTAAATAAACAGCCCTGACAACAACCACCAAAAATCTGTCTATGTTAGAACATCCACAAGCTTAATACAGCTAACCTGTTTACGTCCGAGGAACATACTGTAATAGCTAGAAAGAGAATCATTTGGAAATGCACTCTTCAATCTCCAACAATGAAGCTATGGGAACAAGGATTTATTACATAATTGAGAAACTTAACACAGGATCAGTCCAACTACACAAGTTTGGAGACTATTATTAACTGGATACTGCGTTTGATATATTTAACTTCTTATCAACAGCCAATAAGCCTAAATTGGTTCATCACAATCCTCCAAAGAACTATCTCTATCAAATTACTGAAAATAACTTACAGGAAAAATCTAAGACACATGTTGACGGTAGAATTGTCATCCGTAAGGGAAAGTAATATCAAACAATTTAAAAACAGTTTGAAGGATATCTCAAGGACTAAAATACCTTCTCAACAAACTGCCTGGACAGAGTTACAGTAATCTATACTGTTATAAATTATGACCACTATTTGGATTCTGTTCCAGCAAATATAATTATAATTGGAGGAGATTATCAGACTCCCTATAGGACTTAGAAGGATTTTGCATTAAACTGATATGGAAAAGATGAAACTCAATTCAATGTCAGTCTGAGTGAGCCTGTGAGTGGGTATCTGGGTCTCTGAATGGGTCTGTCAGCGGTTCAAACACACAACAAATATGGAGGGGGGGCAGGGGAGGGGGACAGGTCCAACCCTGATAGTGACAAAAACAAAACTAATCCCAATAATTTGTTTGAAGTACAATATTGCAAGCTACAATCGATTGACAAGTTGGAAAAATTACATCAAACCTGTATCCAAAGTCTACTCAAATTAACAGCATTAAATCCACATTGTAGCCCACGACGGGAACTTACATCTATTATCTTTAAATTATCTTTTTCTTTTTAGGGGGCAGTCTAACATTGTTAAAGGCAATTATATGAATAGTCAAAGACATTATTTTGTTGATGGTCTCTCTGTGGAAAAGCACACTTTAAAAGCATTAATCAAAGAAGAATGGGAATAAAGTAATAAACCTCAAGTTATCAACTCACACCCACGTTATTACTAGAGCACAACCTACCAACGTTACAAACACTTGCAAAAATTAGCAGACTGAAATGGAAACTATTGGTGAAATAGACAATTATAACTAACTTTTTGGTACTGGACATTGTTAAATAATTAATATATGAAACCAACAGATACACAGATGCAACATACACAATAAAGAGACAAAATTGTATTTGGATTTAAACATCAGTAAAATATTTTTTTTAGTGTTTTAGTCTCATCTTCCCTTTGCTCAATTTGATGATTCTTGGAGAAATGTAACTAAATGGGACATTGTTGAACAATTTTGTAGCTCACACAGTGTGACTATTGAGCACATACTTTGTGTCCAAGCTTGCCTTATTTACAGAGAAAATACCAGAAACCAATTTTTAGGCATGTGACTGAACACTTCCTCCACTTGCTTGGGCTCTGTTAGGGTGAAGTCGGGCCAGGTTCCCCATCAGCATTCAAAGCTTGTTTATATATGTTGGCCTCAGTGGCGGCAATGGGGTGTCGGCTTCCCAGAACACCAAGAGCATTACACAGCGTGAAACCACCAGACTGCAAACGGTGCAAAGGGTACACGAAGAATAAAAGAGCCAATATTCTGACGCATTCAGTGTGAAGGATATTATCATAACCTGTCTACGCTTCAGAACTTTCATTCCCTCTCCATAAGCATGCAAAGAACACTCCCAATTATCTTTATACCAGATGAGCAGCAGCATCGACTATTCCACCTAATCAAAGGTGAACCAGTATGTCCGCTCAGTGCCATGCTACTCATAGGCTTATGATGTTAACGCACTAAGGGCCACATGTATCAAGCTTATTTGCGGTCGCCCGTTTGCAACCACAAAAAAGCATTTTGGTATGTATCGAACCTAAACTGCAATTCAGTAGCAAGTTACTGAAGCGCAGTTTTGGTTTGCGACCAAATACCAATTCGGTATTTGGAACGGGCGTACCATCCAAATACTGAATCAGAATGTCAAGTATTAATGTTTTATGAGCAAATTCCAGTCGCAAAACACTAATAATTTACGGACTACCGAAGTATAGTGGCAATGCATTTGCAAATGGGAAGTGGTCCCCTTGGGACCCTTACCATTTGTGAATGTTAATAAAAGTTTGTTTAAGAGAAGGCAATGGTCCACGATACCACTGCATCTTCTTAAACAAACTAAAGAAAAACAAAAACTCTTTTTTAAACGCATCCAGTTTTCCTTTAAGGAAAACAGGTTGCATTAAAAAAAAAAAAAAGACTGCTTTATTTAAAAGCAATCACAGATATGGTGGTCTGCTGACCTCAGCAGGCCACCATCTCTGTGATGGCACTGATTCCTAATGGGTCGCAAATTGCGACCTACCTCAATATTTGAGGCAGGTCAATTTGCAACCCACTAGGAATCCCTAAATGAAACTCTAGGAGTATCATACATTACGAACAGAGATTTCCTAATTGCGATTCGCAGAAAATCGCAATTAGGCAAGCACTATTCCTAGTTTTGATACATCTGGCCCCAAGTGCTTTATTAGGCATGAAAGCTATAAATGTTCCGACTGCTTCATTTAACATTATCTCCAAATACGCTGCATTCTGGTCTGGCCACTGCTCGGTCACAAAAGATACGTATATTAGTGCAACAGTGATTCATAAAGGATCACTGTACTTTCTACTCTCCAGAAGGTTAGCTATAATGTATCAAATGTTATATCGCAAATAACCCCAGCAAGTATATATGGTGCGAATCACAAATTATTGCTATAGACACACATTTATCACTGCTTTGTCCAAACTGATCGGTGTGTACAATGCATTTTTACAGTTGATGGCTGTACTACTTGCGTAGAGCCTGTTGTAGGCAACTATAACAATTGATAGACTACATACTGATACTAACTCATATTAGCAAGCAGTTCATGAATGCCCTTGAAACAGTTTTGCCCTTGAAGTATAAACAGGTCAAATTCAAATGTAAGAGAACTCACTAGCTTACACATGCTCTTGCTAGAAAGTGCAAGACTTGTCATCTCACATGTCACTGGCCTTCCCCTTCTTCTGGAGCCCACACTTATTGCATGCATTGATGTACTGAAGACCAGAAAGCCTTTGTAGTATCTAGAACTGAGACAATACCAATGTACCAAAGTGGTTCTTCAGATTTTCCATGTAATATCCTCTTCAGAAATTCCACCTACTTCAACTGCACGGACGAAGGCCTTAAGTGATAAATTGAATCACTATTTGAAACAATCAATATGATCCGAGGCTCAATTCCAACTTCTCGTCTTGCTTCCTCTGCCTAACACCTTAACCAAATGAGAACTACTCTCTGCTCTTGCTCCAAACTGTGCTTGAAAGACACAGTGGCCTTTATCAGGATCAGGAACTAGCAGGCGTCAGGGTCCTCAAAGTACATCGTGCCTAGCAACGTAATCAGAATGAAATATTGCAGAGACAATAACCCTAGCTTACGTGCCTCATTTAGCTTCCTTGATATCTGTTTTAGTCCCTACCAGCTACAAATCTACAATTAATACAGAGAAGAAGGGGAGCCCTTGCCCTCCATCTTATCACTTGTAGCCAAACTCCTAAGCAGCCCAACGTTGTGTCCAATTGAGGAGTTGAGGGTAACAGGCTTAATGTATTCCCTTGAACCAGGGGGGTGGAGGGTGAGGAGGAGGAGGGCAGTGTTTAGAATTTCATCCACTAGGTTAAGTTGAAGACCAGTTATCTGGAACACGTCTTCAAGGGAGCTAGAAATGTGGAGGAGCACACTATCAAAGCCAGTGAACAGATCTAAGAAGGGCAATGAGTTTTCCTGACCTTGGTACTCGATGGAACATTTTTTTCCCCCAATGTTTTTTAAAGTGATTTTTGTTCCACTGCCTGTTCTGAAATTAGAACATGCAACCACAAACCTCTATGGGACAGTATCTGTATTTGTAAATTCAGTTGTCTTGCCATTAAGATCCTTGTACCTTTAACTGTTTTTCATAGTGCACGTTGTTTCTTATAACCTTGATGGTCTCTTGCATGTTTAAACCACAAGCTTGATCATGAACAAAAGAGGAGTCGAGAGTAAATTAAATACTTTTTTTTGGGTAGCACCTTAATGAGGACTGAAATTTTTAGGAGATGTGCAGGCTTCAACTAGAGAGGACAGAAGACTTTGCTTATGTCAAGGTTTTAAAATGCAGGAGAGACCTAGATCTCCTAACACACTGAACAAAATATGTTATTTAATTGGCATACCCTTTATTTTGTTAATATATTTGAAACTGCTACATGTGAAATAAGTGCAGTTCAAGTCCCTTTATATTATTATAGATTCTGGGAGGACATACTACTATCATAGGGCAGATAATTTGTTTTAGTCTATTCTTGTGAGCAAGATCCAGCTAATTATGTTCTTGCAGAGGAAAGTATGGGCCTCTCGAGTGCAGAATTCACAAGACAATGAAGGTGAACATAGAATCAGTAAAACAAGGGCTAGCCCAGTTATGTATTTTAGAAATCTCTTACAACGGTTACTGAGATTCGAAAATGCCAGTCCTTATCCTGCAGACTTTCCCGAATCTACTACCAGAGCTTGAAAGACTGAAATCCAGAAACATGCAAGATGCAACAGGAACAATTACCTACCGTAGCTAAATATTGTATTTTGGGTAACAAAAGAGATGGTGCCTTTTTCTGCAGGTACCAGGAGCTGCTGTAATGGCAACAGTGTAGAGTAGCCAAAAAGATACCAGGTAATGTTTGTGCCAAACTGGGTGGCAAAGAGATACCATCTCATAGGTATCTTTTGTTTGCAAAGTTACACAAGCCACCATTTTTACTAAACACAGAAACAGAAGATTTAACTATCTTCAAAGTTCAAACGCTTAACTAAAAGCAGAGCATGACAGAGGAGTCTGTCAGGAATCTTCAGTCTCAGATATTTACAGCAGAGATCCAAAGTGACGCATTAAAACAGAGGTCATGAAAAACAAGTATGGGCATTATTCATTTAACTGACAACTGTATCCTTCAGCCTCTCGAAATACAACCAAGAGTTCCTTTCCTTCATGCAGTACTTGTATCGAAACTACTCTCTTTCCTGCCTGTCCAGTTAAATCAGGGGTTCTTTATTCCTCTTCATGATTACTTGATGCTGATATTTCTCCAAGAATGTGTTTTAGAATTCTTGACTTTCAAACAGTTTATCCTCTCGAATCATATTGAGAGAAGACTTGTGCTCGTATCAGCTACCAGCAAAGTGAAAAGCTAGGATATGTTTGAGTTACAATTTATTTAGTTGAAATCAGTATTAACAGATCACGAAGCAGAGTCCTCTTAGCAGAAGAGACTTTACAGTGCCTCACAGGCCACCCGTCCTTTAACAGAGAAAAAAACAAGCACTAACAAATCCAAGAGAACTCACCTATGGGACCTATTTGCTTTGCAATTACTTTTTAGCAATAACAGTATTGTGCCCATGCTCCAGGGGAGGGACAAACACACGAAGAGGAAGGAAAGCCCACACACACTAATGAATAAGAAACAAGTAAAGAAGAGTGACAATGAAGCCAACCAAGTGTAAGCAACTGGCGGGTTCTAATCCCACTATAAGCTAACAATACGTCCCGCAAAAGACAGTGCACACACGGTCTAGTAGGTCAGACAAAAAGGTCACCAACCACCAAGATATTTTACTCATGTGACACAACAGTCTATTATTACAGTACATAAATTGGTAATGTATAACATGCCACAAAGACACACTAAAAACTATACAAAAAATATTTTAAACTGAAAGAATGACTGAAGATGGAGAGAGAATGCAAACCTTAATAGGTAACAGATAGAACAAATTAAAATATTAATTGAGAAACTTGATAAATAATTATAGCTAGAAATGTAAAGGAGGCCTAAATGAACAGCCTGGCTAGAGGCAGAAACATGTGACTAGTGGAAATAAATTATAAGACTTCTATTTCCTTGACAACAAAAAAGCTCAGTATTCAGATCAAATTCACATTTTAACAGAGTTCCTAATAAGATTGTAAATATTAAATGTAGGAAATGGAATGCACTTCAGTGTGTCACAGAGTGATTGGGATACCATCACACACTCTAAAAGAGCCTTCACTATTTCATCTCAGACAGCAGCAGTCCGAGAAAGCACCCTCTTTTCTACTTTGGATAAGTTTGTTAATTCGAGGGGCCTGTGAAGCATCATTAGGCCGATTACATCGATTTGCTTCTCTACAGCTCACACACCTCGCCCTCTTTTCTCCCTTCATAAACCACTGCTAGCCACAGTCTGAATCTTTGGATTTCCCTTGCTCTTGGGTCTGTGTGTGCCGCCCTTTTTCGCGAATTCTGTCTTTAGGGTCTTATCTCCCGCTTTCCATATTCCAAAGTCGGTCACAATCAGGTCTCTGAAGAAATAGACATTCTTGCCCGTAAAAGATCTTCTGCAGCACTTGCCTTTCAAAACAATCTCTTCTTGAGTATTTTTTTGATTTAAAGATGTTGCAGCTGGAAACGTACCAGGAAAAGCAATTCATAACCAAGGTTGGCCCCAGGGGGTGGAGTCCCAGGGGCCTGAGAAGGCTCGTGGAGATGAGGGGAGTGGGAAGGGAGGGGGGACATGACCCCTTTGCTTTTTTTTTTTTTTTTTTAAATATTTAGACCCAGGGCCTAATAGGGCTTGAGGAGAGGGACCACTTGCCCCCCACCCTCCCCTCTTCAATAAGGCATGGCCCCGGGGATGGGGTCACCGGGGTCTCTAAAGTCTCCCTTCCCCTTTTTAATTACATTTGTTCTCGGGAGATGGGGTCCCCAGCACCCAAAAAGGTTTGTGGAGGGGTGGCGCACGCCCCCTCCCCTTTTTAACTGGCTGTGGCCCTAAGGGACTGAGTCTCAGGGGGCATGATAAGGCTTGGGTAGGTTGCAGTGCAGCCCTCCTAGCCTTTTAAACAAAAAAATGGCCCCGGGGCATGAGATCACCAGGGGCCCGTGACTACTCGGGGAGTAGGCCACACTGCCCCCTCCCTTTTTTTTATTGGTTTGTCCCAGAAGATTTGACCACTGGGGCCTAATAAGGCTCGGGGAGGGGGGCTGTGCAGCCTTCTCCCCTCTTTTTATTATATTATTTGGACCCAGGGGCTAGGGGTCCCCGGGGCCCAAGAAGGGTTGGAGAGGCGGGGAGCATTCCCCTCATCTGCTTTTTTTTATTGTATGTGGTCCTGGTGGTTAGGGTCCCCAGTGACTTTTAAGGGCTTGGAACTGGCCCCAGAGGATGGGGTACACGAGGCCAATTAAAAGTTGAGGAGGGGACTGCATGCCCCACTCCCCTTAATATATATGTTTTGGCCCCAGGGGAGGTCCCCAGAGCCGAAAGCCAATCCTATGCTGCGCACGCTAAAGGATGTGCATGATGTGGCTGCAAGCCTGGCCCTGTGGCCAACCCCCTGCTGTGCACGGTCAACGGCAGCCTGTGGGGGGGTGCCGCATGGCTGTGCGGAGGGCAGTTGGCTTTACATATGGTAATAAAATAATACTTTACGCTAAAAAAAAAAAAACTAAAATTTACTGAAACAAAGATTAAAGTAACGTTATAGCTAGGTGAAAATGTCAGTGACAACATTAACGTTTTGAACTCAAAAAAACAGAAATGCACCAGTTATAGTTAGCATAGCTAACTATAACTTGGGCCTCCGCCAGGCACTGGTTATGGCCTTCCATATTACATCACTCATGACATGTTCTATGACATCATTTATGACATTACAGATGACATCTCAAATGACATCTTTGATGACATCACTGGTGCTTCTTTTGTACACATTACTTGCTAAACTAGTATCGCATTAGAGGCCTGAAACCAAGTACACAATAGCCCAGAATAATATGAAGCATCAAAAATGCCATCACACAGACTCCTATCTCAAACTCTGACGACCATAGGACGATGGCAGAAACACTCGATGTCACTCCTAGGCCGGATTGCAGCGATAAAGATGAACATCCTTCCCAAGGCTCTCTATACTTTCCAAACTATACCGATCTGGCCCCCGGCGGAGATCATACAAAAGGTGCAAGGGGCGGTGCAACAATTCATCTGGGCAGGGGCGCGCCCTCGGATGAACAGGGCTTTATCTCATAGACTCCCCCCGACGAGGGTGGGCTGGGCATCCATCACTTCATGGAATATTTCAAAGCGGCCCAACTACGTTACTTTGTGGAGTGGAGCAGGCCGGAATCTGAAAAGCGGTGGCTTTTTCAGGACCGGGCCCTAGCGAAAACATCACTATGGAAGGTCCCTTTTCTGAAACGCCCCGATAGGTCACCGAATTTGAAGGGGTCCCCGATCACGAAGACGCTGTTGCGAGTGTGGGATGCGGTGGCGGTCCGGAGAGGGCTTACCTCCTTCCCGTCCCCGCTAACACCCCTCTTCGATAACCCGGAGTTCTTGCCGGGGACAGAGGAGAAAGCGTTTCCACAGTGGAGAGCTACCGATTGTAGATCAGCTGGGCATTTATTTGACCTAGATGGATTCCTCTCCTATTCGGATGCGAAACGCTCCTATACTATAATAGAGCCCCGACAGTACCAATATTTCCAACTTAGACACTGGCTCCTCCACCCCGAGGTCCGACCCGGAGTTAGCAGAAAACTCACCACGTACGAGAAATGGCTCTTGAATAAAACTTCTGACAAGAAAATGATCTCTGACTTACATAATCTGCTCCGACCCCAGACGCCCTACACACCCTCGGCTGGACAAAGACGGTGGGCAAGGGAGATAGGAGAGACCTGACGGAGAAGGAATGGAAGGAAATCTACTATCGAGCCAACCACACGGCCCGTAACACGGCCAGTAGAGAGGCGGCAGTTAAGGTCACCACTTATTGGTACCTGACACCGGCTAGACTACACAAAGGGAACCCAGACCGAAGCCAGACGTGCTGGCGGGGATGTGACGCGGAGGGCACCCTCACACACCTTCTATGGGACTGTAGCGAACTGACTGACTACTGGCGCATGGTACTTGATGACATTGATAGGCACTTTGAGACTGAGATCCCTCGCTTCCCGGCCTATACACTATTGGGGCTCCCCAACCCACTTATGTATCCCTTAAAATCGATCAGGGGGAGGCAGATGGGTTTGGTGATGGGGGCAGCGGTACAACACATCCTCTCCCTCTGGGGAAAGCAAACCAAACCAACACATGTAGGCTGGCTTCACAAACTCTGGTATACGGTCGGTATGGAAAAAATTCAGGCCACCCTTACGGGCTCCACAGCCTCTTTTCACAACATTTGGAAACCCCTGCTGTCACTACTATCGACAGAAATGAATGAAATTACGTGCCCACGATACCTTCGCATTCTCCGCCTCACAGATACCCCAGATGAAGCAGAGAACCCCACGGATACTGCACACTAACCACTATCCCCCGGGATCCCGACGGATTGGTGGGAAGGTTCACGGGCCTGGGAGGGAGAGCGGGGGAGAGGAGGGAAATACCGGCCTGTGATAAGCTATATACTCACGGTCCACGGAGGTGGGTCAGGACCCCCAGACGAGGGGCTCCTCAGACACAACACTTAGCACATCGGTTCGGGGGGAGTTCTGGTTATGGTTTATTTTGTTTATACTTAGGGTAAAAAACCGGGATGGAGCACACTTTTGCATATACAACATGGTCTACTACGCGGCCGGCCTCCGGGTTGTGGCACAAACGCTGTGTACGTTGGCTACTGTCCAGCTCGACCGACCAATGGTTGTAGGCTGCCAGCTGTGTGAGCTTATTCTGCCTTCCTTTAATAAATACGATTTAATCATAAAAATGCCATCACAGATACAACTCCATTATGTGTAGCACGCATGTGTTATGATCCCAAATTAGAATTTCCAGTGTTCCTTTAAGAGTGGCAAAAACCTAAATGATCATTTAGCACACTCAGCAGGATGCAACAAGCTATCCAACACCCTTAGAGACATATGGGCTCTTCCTCCTGTGAGGGGTCATTACAAATGTGTAGATCATGTTCTTTTTCAATTTCCAGGCAATACCGAGTACTTTGAACATGGCAATTTCAGATCTGAATTGAAGCATTTCTCCAACCGTAATACAGTCAATGTTGTATATTGCATTTGGCGTCCTTAGCTAGGATTTATATACGTCAAACTACCCAACAGGCAAAAGTGTAGATTGGACAGCACAAGATCAGGACCTACTGTTGAGTGACTACTACACCCTTGGTGGCACACTTTCTGGATGCTTATCACTCTGCCAATGATATCCAATAGCAAGTACTAGAAGTGGCACAGACCCTTACAAGAGGAGGTAACATCTCGCTGATTCTGCAAAGATTGGAGTGCAAATCGATTCGGTTATGTGACTTGACTGAAAAAGGCCTGTACACCAACGAGGGATGGCATGGGCTTGTATCCCTGCTCCAAGGATAAAATGGGATGAAGTAGATGTACTCCACTGAAAACTAAGAAAGATTTTCTGCATCTATGAGCCAAAGAGTTCTTATTTCTTTAGAGACTGTGAAAGGACTCTGTATTCAGATCTTCTAGGTAACTAGTAATGTTTTACATTATTACCCTGTTTTATGTATTGCATGGTCCCAATTATTGAACTGAATTGTTCATTTCTAAAGCACACAGCTACTCACAAAGTGTCCCCACGCTATTAGGTATGCCCCAAGGAAGAAGATCCGGGGATAGAAGTCATAATTCACTGCTAACCTCTGAACAAAAATGTCTTCAAATCCCTTTTACATTTAGCTTCTTCGGGTATCCGTCTGACGTGATCAGGGAGTTTGTTCCACAGTTTCGCTGCTATAACCGTGAAAGAAGCGCCTCCCCTCCGGGGTTTCCGAAAGCGCGGGGAGACGATAAAACCAGCTGAGCATGATCGCAGCAGTCTCCCTGGGCAGTAAGCCTTGATGTGGTCCCTTAAGTACCTAGGTCACATGTTGTGGAGGGCTTGATGTGTTAGGGACAGAGCTTTATACCTAATTCGCTGACGAACTGGCAGACAGTGCAGTTTAGCTCGGTATGCTGAGACCGATGAGCACTTTGGAATTTTGTATAGTAAACAGACAGCCATGTTCTGCAATACTTGTAGGCGCTGGATCAGATATTCCGGGAGACCGAGATACAGGACATTAGCATAGTCCAACGTGGATAAAATCAGTGATCTAACCACTGTGATTTGGGCCTCATGAGGCAGCAGATAAAGAAACTTCCTCGACATGCGAAAGATTCAGAAACAGGATTTCACCACCGTTGACACCTGTGCACTGAATGCAAGCTGGGTGTCAAACAGTACAATTGTTTTTGCCACTGCCATAGGTGGGGGCGGCGGGGGAACACTTTCAGGCCAGGCCCCCACCCAATCGTCCAAATAATAAGACCTCAGTCTTATCCGGGTTGCATTGCAATCTGTTAGCCCTCCTGCCAGTCTAACAGTGCTACCAAGCAGTTAGCAAAGGCAGTCTTCGCCCTCTCAGGCTCCCACTCGTACATGAGCAGGAGTTGAGTATCATCCACATAAGAGATGATCTTGCTGTTATAGGATTCCTACAGATGCGCCAAGGGAGACATATAAATATTAAAGAGAGTAGGACTAAGGGAGGAGCCTTGCAGCACCCCCCATTTCAACACTTTACTTCCGGAGGTATATGGTTTCATCCAAACTGCCATTAAGGAAAGAGCCCAGCCAACTCAGCGCAGAGCCCACCACTCCCAGATGTTTTAACCTGTGCAGCAGAATATGATTGTCCACTGTGTCAAAAGCTGCTGACAAGTCCAGCAGCACCAGGGCCACATTGCGGCCAGAGTCCAGATTGAACTTGATGGACTCAGAGACCTCTAACAACGTGGTCTTGGTGCTGTGGCCAGTTCTAAACCCTGATTGCGAGGGGTGGAGCAGGTTGTTTTCAGCTAAGAAGGAGGTAAGTTGCCGGTTTACCACCTTCTCCAACACCTTAGAAGCTGCTGGCAGCAGCGAGACTGGCCTAAAATTTGCTAAGCAGTCAGGGTCATTATGATTTGGCTGGTTTAAATTCACTAAACCCTTCTCTCCGACATGCGCTCCTCTATTGGGAGGGTTTGAGCTTGGAAAGCATTCAGCCTTCTAAGCCTTGTTTCCATACAGCCTTGACCACTGCTTCCGGATGCGTGTGCACCTCAGAAGGAATCGCACAGTGACGATCAGCGGCTGCACAGCCTTGCACTGAGGGAAGCGTTCTCCCTTGGTGTTCAAGGAACCTTGCAGCTCCACGCCGGTACTTTCCTTTGTACTCTGGGTAAGTGGGCCTCATATCCTGTGTGTTAGCAGAGACTTTATCTCGAGAGTTGATGTCCTGTATTCAATTGATTATACTTCTTTCAGGTAACCTTGTCTCCGAGTAAGTAAACTAATTTAATTTCTCACAAGGAGGCATTATTTTTGGCATTCTCTTGCCATATTATCTGGATGGAAGGTAGTTCCATACACAATTCTTTTTCCATTCACGCCCAACCTCTTCTTATTCATCGCTTATTTGGGTTTATTGTTCAGGATTCCAGATATTCCCCATATCATAATAGGTTCCGATGAGACCCGGCCATCCTTTCCTTCGGGCCGAAAAGTCAACGACAATGTGCAACAAACAGACAATAAGGTGCCACTTGGAGGCTGATGAACTATTTTTGCTAACCATATATGGTCGTTTGTTACGTGTAACACACATGTAATTTCATATTGCAAATGGTCATCTCAACTTTTTCTTTGAGGTTCTGTTACACTAGGGATACTATACACTTTATACATTTGTTTTGTATGGATGTCTTTTATAATTGTGTATAATACCGTATGTTGCGGAAATACTACAGATGAATATTTTTTTTAATGTCTTGATGATTATTTGCATAAATGTATCTTTATGCATCAAATGCATGCAGCTATTAAGGCTTTTGAAATTCTATTGATTTCGTTAAATGATACCTATGAATGCTACTGTTTTTCTTCAATTGATCCTCATATCACACTTGGACTATTGTAATTGATTCTACACTGGCCTTCCTATCACCTCCCTTAGGAAACTCCAGCAAGTTCAAAACTATACGACCTCAAAAGTCATGAACATGTTCACCCTGCCCCTCAAATTTATCCACTCGCTCCTTATGCAGGAAAGGATTAAGTTCAAAACGGTTATGTTCACAAGGCTATAAATAACTGAACTCCAAACTATATCACCAGTCTTTTTGTTCCCCATCAACCACCCTAGTTCTCAGGGCCACCAATGAAAGTAATCTTTCACCACATTAACTCAGTTATACATTATTTGCCAGCTAAACCCTACTTCATCAAGGTTACCACTCTCTTGCTTTTCAAACCTAAACACCACAGATTGGAAAAGGATCACTAAAAATTCAGGGAATCCTGAAGACTCTCCTCGTCTCCACAGCATTAAGATACATCATTGCCTAGAGATTATACACAAACTTCTTCCCAGCCCACCAGCCAGGCACCTAAAATGAGTCTGCCCCAATCCTGGAGTCTGACTAAGGATACTCAAGGCTTTACCATCTTTGATTTTTAGTGGGACAGGTCCATGTTTGACTTAAACTTTTTGCCAAGTGAAATCTACGGTACATCCTCTCCACATGCTCAAAAAAACTTGATGGAAAACCCTTATATGTTGTACAGGGCTCCTCCATGTGGAACTACCTATGCAACTCAGATTACAAAACAACTTTCTTTCCCCAGAAACACCAATTCAATTGGACATATTGGTAGTCTTGTGTTCCTCACACTGCACACCGCCACTTGATCCTCTTATCCTGCTGGTCTGCTGGGTAGTGCTCTCTATTCCAGGCTTCTTCGGGCATCCATGAACCATCTAAGGCGTTATTTCACCACAACATAGGGGGAGAGGGCTTGCACCATTATGTTCCAGGTCTCTAATAGCCGATTGACTATTCCGCTTTCATCAAGATTTGGTCTTTATATCCGCTTCCATTTAACCGTAATCAGTGACTTAGAGGTGTGGTTGGTCTAGCAGCTGCAGGAAGGCTGAGATGGCTGACAAACAACCTTTTACAATGCCAAAGGCAAGGCCTTGCCGGACAAGGGAAAGAACAAATAACAGAACCTGTAACAAGGAGCAGAAAGTGGATCCACCTGGCATGTGGAACACCATGCCACAAACTTCTACCAGCGGCAAGCTTAGATGGATTTGGTAGAGGGGCGCCTGGCAGACAAAACAACATCACAGACCTAAGGTGGAAGATCCCTGCCCTACTGCTGCAACAGGAGGTCCTCTTGAAGGGGCAGCATGATCGAAAGAACATTGTTCAAGATCAGGAGATATCACACCCTCAAAGGACGAGTCTGGGGCCACCAAGATGACTTAAGACCAGTTGGTCCGAATCTTCTTGAGAACTCAGGGTGGTGGAAAGGCATACAGGAGTCCTGAAATCCACTCGAGGCAAAATGTGTCTCCAAGCGATACCCACCTTGGAAGCTCTTTAAGCGTAGCAGCATTGACCCTGTGCGTTCTTGCCGGTGGTGAACAGATAGAGCCAAGGCTCACCCCACGCTAGATAAAGAGTGCGTGCTACCTCTGGATGCAGATGTCATTCGTGGTCTGCCAGGCACCGCTGGCTGAGCTAGTCCGTCCCGACGTTCAAAGAGTCCATCAGGTGCTGAACAACCAGGAAAATGTCCTGGTGGTCCAGAGGCACAGAGCATCTTGGCACAAGGTTCATGACCCCACCCCACCCTGTTTTTTGAAATACCACATGGCGGTGGTGTTGACTGTGAACACCTGAACCAGCCTCCCTTTGATGGGCAGTAGGAAGGCTTTCAGTACCAAACTGATCGCGCTCAGCTCTAAGACACTGATGTGGAGCTGGGACTCCAACACAGACCAGTATCCTCCGATCTCCACCTCCCCCATATGGCCGCTCCCAACCCACGAGTGACGAATCTACCACCACTGCGAGTTATAGGTAGGGAAGGGAGATGGGTCTGCACTGACCCAAGTGCAGTTAGTCAGCCACCACTGCAGATCTTTTGCAGTTCCCTCCGATATCTAGACCAGGTCGGGGAGGTTCCCCTGATGCTGTGCCCACTGAAACTTCAGGTCCCACTGCAGAGCCTGTATATGCCAGTGGTCATGTTTTACTAGCACGATGCAGGAGGCCATGAGGGCCAGCACCCTCAGAGTCAAACTCACTGAAATCTAGGATATGAGCCTGAAATATCAGGATCGCAGCATGCATATACTGGACTTGACGCAGGGTGTGGCGTGGCGAACCTACTGAGCATGGCAGAAGAGTGATGGACTCGCTCCGATTCTCCAAATAATTATCCTGCTGAACTGAGGCCGGGGGGGGGGGGAATATGACCCCCAAAAGGGCGCAGAGCACTGATTAGCCAACCAGGCTTATCCTGGGGGTGGTTAGGACTGCCAGAAGCTGCTGCCGGACCTCCGGTGTGCCCTGACGAGCCGCGGCAGGTGCGGCCAGGTAACAGAGAGGCCAGCAGTTTGAGAATTGTTTATTCTACCCCAGCCCCTATACGTACTCTTGACCGCCTATACTTTCCACACCACGGAAGATTATGGGAAAGTTGAGAGCTTGTCAAACGAACACACAGGTGGGTGCCCCAGACCAGTTGATGATGGCGGACAGTGGGAACGAAGGCTGAGAAAACTATGCCACCCATATGCAACAACAATATCCTTGCAACCATAGTAGATACCAAAAGCATGCTGCCACAAGAAATCAGCGCAGTCTCGGTGGGGCTGGGTCTGCTGAGAGCGGATCATAATAAATTGTCAGAGAAAGGTAACGGAAATGGAATCGGGACTCGAAGAGCTATGGCCTGCGCATGCTGACCTGGCCCGGCAGGTTGCAACACTGACAGACAAGGTAAACAGCCTGTGGCGTTGTAGTGAAGATGCAGAGGGCAGTAAAAGGAGGAGCAATGTCAAAGTGGTGGGTCTCCCAGAAGGAACAGAAGGAAGCGACATGGTGGCCTACCTGGAAGACTGGTTAAAGACAGTGGATGCTCCAAAATAACTACCTTCTTTGCGCTGGAGAGAGCGCACAGAGTCCAGGGGAAACCCCTGGCTCCGGGTAGGCCGCACCCTCCAGTTGTGGCTAAACTTCTCCACTTTAAGGATCGCAACATCCTCCTGCAGAATGCCAGGAATAAAGGCCCCAACGAGGTTGTGAACAGAAAGGTAACTATTTCCTGATTACACCCTAGCTGTGCAGTCCAAGAGGGCATTGTATACGGAAGTAAAAAAAGGCACGGAGAGAGGAGGGTATTCAACACTCTTATGTTCCCGGACAAGTTGAAAATCAGATGGCTCTGCGCACTTTGTCTACTGGTAGTGGGGTGATCCAAGTTTTATCAAAACGTGCAATACAAGATTTGACATACCTTTGTCCCTCCTGCATGGGCACTCATGGCGTCTGCTTCCAATAATGAATTTCATTAGCACTACCAGTAGACAATAAGGAACTGGTGATGTTTATTCATAATTTGGAGCCCTGAAGAAGTCCCTGTTTGATCAAACGCGTTGGCTACTGTGTTTTTCGATGGCGTACTATTCATAAGAATAAAATAAAGATTGATTGAACAAAGAAAATTTCGTCATATACATTAATTATATGCTGAGTGCTGTTGCACCATGGACATCACTGTCGTGTATTGAATTAAAATCTATGTAGAATCACAAATGTCATTGTGATACAACTATAAAATTTGAGTGCTGAACCATCGACAATCATTTGTTTGGAAATTGTTTTCCATTTGAAGCATAGAGGGGCTGTGATTCAGGTTCGCTGCACCATTGAAAATATACTTTGCTCAATACTGTTGTTGGCTAGTGCAGTTGTATCATTGCCTCAACCCCTAGCTTTTCTCAATACGTATATATACACATACATACACATACACACACATATACATACACATACATATACATACATACATATATATACACACACACATATAATCAAGGTCACGTGTGGTGACCAAAACACGTCATGACATGCAGTGAGCAGAAATAAATTTACAAGCACCAGCAATAATTGGGGTCCATGCCCGTGTTTTTCGTGAGTGAGGAACTGAAGGGAAATCCAAGTACATATATACGTACATACATACACATATATATATATATATATACACACACATACACATATACACACATACACATATATACACACATACATATACACACACACATACATATATACATACACACATACATATGACCAAGATTAATAACCTTGTCTGGTCAGACTCATACATTATGATTACACTAGATGTAACCGCCCTATATACATCCATTGGACACGATTTTGGGCTACAAGCCTGTGAATATTTTCTTAAGAAGAGGCAGGCCTGCTTCTTGGAACACAATCGGATGCTACTCAAAATGATCAGCTTCTGTCTGAAAGACAACATCTTTATACAAGATGGGACTCTGTATAGACAGAAGATGGGGACTGTAATGGGGACCTGCTTCGCCCCCAGCTTCGCCAATTTGGTGATGGGCTGGTGGGAGAAGCAGGTAGCCTGGGCTGATGTGAATTCTGAATATGTCCAGAATACCCTGATCTGGACCCATTACATTGACGACTTATTTGTGTTATGGAATGGGCCCAGATCTAAAGCAGAGGAATATGTAAGGATTCTCAACGACAATACCTTCAATCTCCACTTTACATCACACATGAGCTCTAGTGAGATCTCTTTTTTGGATATTCTATTACAAGTAAAGGATGGGAGTATTAACACAACTGTCCATCGCAAACTAACGGAGGGAAATAGCACTTTACACTTTAAAAGTCAGCACTCCAAGAATTTGAAAGAAAGTATCCCATAAGGTGAAACCCTGAGACTGAAAAGAATCTGCAGTCAGGAACAAGAATTTGAAGGACAGGTGATGAGAATGAATAATGGGTTCCAAAATAGGGGCTATGATTCAAGAACTCTGAATATTGCGATATCTGAATCCAGCAATATAACTAGGAACCAGTTACTTTATCCTAATATTAGAAGGGAAAAAGGTCATTCTGTAACTAGATTCATCACGTCCTTTAACTCCATGTCTCCCAAGGTCTCCCAGATAATGAGAAACCACTGGAAACTGGTGAAAAGTGACAGTGATAGGAAGAGATCTGCCACTAGTTCCTCCAGTAAGTTATAGGAAAGGGAGGACGCTGGGAGACAATCTAACACACAGCTACTTTGTCAGGAAACGCAAATTGGATACTTGGCTATCTGTTACGAGGTTTTTTTTTTTTTTTAAATGTAATCATTGTAAAGCGTGCAAGTTGACTAAAAATGTATTGACGTTTCAGACCTCTGATGGCCTAAAAGAAGAGTTAATGGTTTCTATAATTGCAACACAGATTATTGTGCATATGTACTATCATGCCCCTGCCCCCTTCTATATGTGGGCAGTACTATATTTCCCCTGAAAAAACGTATTTTGTAGCATCAACCCGCCTATACTTTCCACACCATGACTTTACCTACTCAGTGGCCAGGCACTTTCACGACCATCATGAGAGTGATCCTGGACTACTGAATTACTTTGCAGTAGACAGAGTTGCCCCGAATATAAGAGGCGGGAATAGGGTGAACAATCTTAGACGCCTCGAGTCCAGATATATTCTGGACTTGCATACTAAATTCGCGGCGGGCCTAAACAGGGACGAAAAGTTAGAAGTCCATTTGGGATGATTCCATTGATGCCCTCAATACATGCTGTCTTAGAGTAGTCCCTGCCTGGGTTACCAAGTAGATGGATTAGGAACTGCACTTTGCCCTCGCATGTAATTAATTTGCTGCGGACACCTCTCAACAGTTTTATGCATATACCGGTGAAATGAACAGCTTGATGGATGAATTTAGTAACATTTTGTAATTATATATTTGTAAGTATTTGCATTTTAGAAATAACCCTCCCCCTATTTTTGATATGGATTCCAATATATTTGAGACAGGATGGTCTTTGGAGATATATGATTTAATTGGTGGTAGTGGTTTTATTCTAAGGATATTTATAGAATTGATATATATATACACACATGTGTTTTTATCTTTGTAAAGCTGTAAAAAAAAACTGTGTCCATTTCATCTTGTATGTACATCTTACTTTGTCATTTTAAGATAACAACTAGCTGTGATTGAAAAGGGCACTGGCCCAAGAGACTATTTGTTTAATTGAGACCTCCCAGTTCTATATCCTGTACACTGGAAAGTTTAGGTATACAGAAGTGTGTTATACTTTTTGTTTGGTATTAAATTCATAAGGAGTAAAAAAAGATATATATAAAAAAGTATATAAAAAACAAAATAAAAAAAAGAGGAAAAATGAAAAACAATTTTTTTTTTAAAAACAAAGAAAGACTTCAGCAACATTGATGTTTTCTATGTCTATGACACCATGTACCTTTTAAAAAAGAAATGGACGGTGTATCTTTGATAAAGGCTGGGACCAGTCGAAACGCGTCAGGGAGCTGACACGCTGCTGAATTAAATAAAGAAGCATTTCTTACCCCCGTCTGGAGTGCCCACTGTGTTCTCGTGTTGCGAGAGGTTGATATATATATATACACACACACACACACACACACACACACACACACACACACACACACACACACAAACACACACACACACAGATATAAAACAACGAGTTTCGTAGATACTATGAGTCATTATATTGTAGACCAGAGGCATTATCTGAGGGAGCACAAGATAGATTCTTGGACCGTGTCACCTTTCCGTTGCTACCTCCTGCAGTTGGGGAGGAGCTGGGTGGCCCTGTGACGATCCAAGAAATATGTGCAGCGATCAAAGACATGGCTACAGGTAAGACTCCGGGCCCTGATGGGCTCCCGGCAGAGTTTTACTCCGGCTTTGAACTTGCTGGTCCCAAAGATGGTCACACTTTATGCGGACTCCTTTCGGATGGAACGACTACTGTAGTCCATGCAGACAGCTACCATAATACCCTTACCAAAGACTGAGGTGGTGGGCCCGCCCCTGACAGCGTACTGCCCCCTGTCCATGCTGAACATGGATTTTAAAATTAATAGCAAAATATTAGCGACTAGACTTCTTCCTCACAAGCAGACTCTAGTACATAGAGACCAGAAAGGTTTATTCCCCAGCCATAGTACATCATTTAACCTCCGAAGACTCTCACATATTCTACCACCTGGAGTTGCAAGCAGATCGGAAAGCATTTCGTATGTCAATAGACCTTGAGAAGGCCATTGATTCTATTAGGTGGGACTTTCTCATGGCGGTTATGCATAGGATGGGACTGGGGGAGAAGTGGGAGAAGTGGGCCAGATGGGTTTCCCTTCTTTATACGGACCCGATGGCCCAAGTGAAGACCGGTTGCATCTTTTCTGCTTCTAACGACGTGTTTCAGGGTACCAGACAGGGCTGCCCACTGTCTCCTCTTCTTGGTTTGGCCATAGAGCCATTGGCAGAATTGTTCCGGATGGAAGGGAGGGGTCATGGGTTAGTGATAGACTCATGAACAAATAATTTCCCTGTATGCTGATGATCTCCTCTTATATTTACGGGGTGGTGCAGCGGGAGTACGAAGAGCTTCTCAATCCTGGAGGACTTCGGTAGCCTATCAGGCTTGTCTGTTAACCGAACTAAGACCTGTATATTCCCCTGTGTCGGAAGGACCCCCTCCACCTCTGGATCTACCGCCAGACTCCGTCTGGTCCCCCACGTCCTTTAAATATCTCGGTGTGAGGTTGTATCATCACCTAGAGGACGTCGAAAGGGGAACCTGGGCCAGGCACTCAGGTCCCTTCAAATCCTGTGTGGTCTTTTGGAGGTCATCGCGCATCCCACTTATGGCACAGGTGTCGCTTACCAAGACGGTGATGCTACCCCGCATACTGTATTTTTTTTTTTTTTTACGAATCTACCGATTAAGATTGCCGCGACCTGGTTCAGATTGCTGGATACACCCTTCTCTGTGATCTAATATGGGATGGCGGCCATCAGAGGGTGTCCCTGAAAGTTATTAAGTGCCCACCAGACGCTGGGGGGTCTGAGAGTCCCAGAACTCGAACTATACTATTTGGCTGCACAACTGCAATGGGTGGCTGGGTGGCTAGATGGCGCTCGTACGCATACCATGGATCTCGTGGGGTTGGCTCCATATTGGAGGCTGCTGTTGGCATGCTTGCTGAGCCCAGAAGCAGCTATTTCACATCCCAGTGTGCTGTTAAGTGTGGCTCTGAGGTGCTGGCATCGCTGCCTTGTACGACCCCACAGAGCCCCTCTATACGCACCGGCACTACCGCTGGTGGGCCTCCCCCATGGGGACTCGGTCACGTGTTTCACTGCTGCCCAACTCTGAGTGGATGGAGGCAGGGCTTGAGATGGTGGGGAGACTGCTTCCAACATGGAGTTCTTGTTCTTTTTGAGGAACTGGCTGAGGCTCTTACTTTACCCAGGGGTCCATTTCTAACATATGGAGATTTAGAGCGGACGTTCAGGGACCTGTGGGACAGGGGACGGAAGGAACCGCCACCGCACGCAGTCCTCCAGCTTCTTCTTTCGGTGGGCTCAGCTCGTCACTTAGACACATGGCTCTACCGGGCATTGAATGAGATGGGGGAGGAGACCTCTGGTGGCACAAAGCTAGATGGGAAACTATTCTAGGGCATGACATTCCGGACAAAGAGTGGGGGAGGGTACTGGCATACCTAAACAAGGTCTCACGGAACACTACACAAATACATACAATTTAACCTTTTGCCTATAACATACCTCACCCGCACCTGTTACAGATCATATATGGGGGCGCACCCCGGTGTTGCCCACACTGGCGAATGTTTAACACAGACTTCAGTCACATGATCTGGGGTTGCCACATGCTTCAAACTTTCTGGGCTGCGATAGTGCAGCAACTTCAGACCACACTGGGGCACGCTCTTCCCTGCATGATACAGGTTTGCCTCGTGGGGAGCTTCCCACGACCCAAGGCGTGGAGAGTGGGTTGAAGGTTTCTTGACTTGGCCTTGGCTCAGGCGTGACGCAGGATTTCGATGGCATGGAATTCTGACAGGGGGCCGAGCCGTGAGACCTGGGAGAGAGATGTCATGATCTGGGCGAGTGAACAGGCCCTTAAGAAGGGAAGATGCCCAGGGACTACGCAGACTCCCATTGCCGGAATTATGGCAGGAAATCTTGAACAATTGGAGAATTCCAGGGACAAACACAGGCATAGAACCAGAAGATACTGATAATGGGGAGGGAGGAGTCCTGAGAGACTTGACACAAGCAGACGTGTAGGGGAAGCGGACAGGGCAGGTATGGGGATACCTGTGAGACGAACACTGACCACCCCACATTCGCATGGATGAAGCCCCCGGCGGATCTCACCCATGGCATACACTCTATGACAGAGGTCTTCAAACTGTGGGGCGTGCGCGCCCCCCTGGGGGGCGTGGATGGGTTCCCAGGGGGGCACAAAGGCATGTGCCACTTGGCTTACATGTAAATGAAGATGGCCTGAAAGTGCGGCGATGTTTATTTGCTGCATTTCCAGGCTGTCTTCATTTACGTGGGACCGGAGGTCAGTGAGTGTGCTGCTGTGGGCTCAGCTGGGCAGTGTCTGGAGTCTTATCTCCGGCACACCCGAGTTTTTTACAGGTCTTTAAAGACCATTTGCATACTTTTGTAAACTGGTTACAGAGGTTTAGTTTTTTTTCTGTTTCCAGTACCCCCTGGGCCTCCACTCTGCCTATTCCTTACATTTGTATTTTACATTTTCCACTGTAGTGTGAAAATGCATTTCATGAAAAGGAATATAAAGTAGGGGTGCCAATAGAACAAATGCCAGCCATGTATGTTTAAAGAGCCTGCAAAGACCTTGTCTTGACAGTAAATAGGGTTATAAATAAAAAAGTATGTATTCATTTGTAATGTGACTTTGCTGTCTGTTCCCTTTAATTATCAGTCATGAATCATTCAGGCCACCCTAGAACACAATTAAAAGTGCTTTCTATTTATATTTGCTGTTCGAAGTACGCACAGATAAGTGCTGAAAATAGTGCTTTAGGTAACTGTTTATTTTTGTACCTTCTGCGACATCAAAATAATCAGCTGGCAATCCTATTCATAAGACTCGAAGTTTGTTGCAGGATCAGCACATTATTTATTTCCTTCACCCTAGATCCCTGATTAATACCAGAATAGCAATAGTTTAACTTGTATCTGAAACCCTACGCCGCCGTAAATAACATGCTGATTTACTTCTAGTGTCTGGGAATGCACCCTGCATTCAGACAACTCACTCCTCATTCTCACTTTCACGCTCACCCTGCACTCACAGCGCATAGTTATGGATTTCCCGCATTTGCCACATAATCCATTATCTGCTGCATAATTTGCAGATTTAAAAAAAACTTGTTTCTAGCTCAAACGGTTCAAAAGTTACTAAAAATGCAGAAACACATTACCTCGCAGTGGAAGGCCCTTTCTAAAGGTTGACTGGTCACCTTTCTGTTGCTTATTGTATATGTGGGTGTTAATGTGGTACTTATGAGGGGCAATAAAGGCCAGGACAGTGTTAACAAGTGTAAAGATAGCAAAATAATGCAGTAATGCTATCACAAAATATGCAACATTATGCAGCATAATTCTCCTTTGCTTGCTGCAGAATTTAGTCAACCATGCTGCATAATTTGGCCTTCTCCTGCCGCATAATTCCAAAGGCCCTGTTTATAGTGCTATGAGGTCCCAGCCTGTGGCAGAAAGCACTGTGAATATGCAAGTCATTATTTTAAAACAGTATTTACATACTCTAAGCTAGGCTGCTGCAAAATGATGCAGTGATTGAGATAAAACAAGTTCTTACAAAATATACTTTTTAGTAATAAGTAATCAAACTGTATCTAATGCAGACATGCAGATCTCAGCTGATAACACCCTTACATTACATCTCAAAAAGAATAGATCTTTGCCACCATGAAGCTTTAAGCAGAGCCACTGGAATTATTCAGCAGAAGAGGACAACATTATGCAGCAGGTTTGACTAAATTATGCAGAAAGAAAAGGTAAATTATGCGGCACAATGCACCACATTTTGTGGTTAGCATTACTTCATTATTTTGTCATTCTAACTCAAGGTAACGCTGTCAGGGGAAATATTTCACCTCATTAGTACCATTTTAACACCCAAATATAGCAGTAAGCAACTACAAGATTACAAGTCAATCTTTGCAAAGGGCCTTCCACTGCTCCAGAACACTTTGTCACGCTTTAAGTAACTTTTGTTCTGTTTGAGCTAGAATCAAGTTTTTTTGTTGAAATGTGCAGATTATGTAGCACATGCAGTAAACTGATAATTATGAGGAAAACGCTGCTGCTGCAGAAACTCATAATTCCAGTGGCCCTGGCTTTAAGTGACAATCAATTAATGGCTGGTTTCTTTTTTAACTTTCTGCACTACCACCACACCCTTCGATTTCAGGCAGAGGCATCTCAACGTCGGTATTAACCATTCAGGGGCATTGTGAAAGCTGAGTCCATGGGGTGGCAGGTAGAAGGCCAGCAGGGTTGCATTCAGATGCAGAGGCCTAATCCTCTGGATCCCTGGGGCCTCACAGTAATGGTCTAGGAGACCGAGGAAAGGAGCGAGATTCATAGATATTGTCAAAGAAAAGGCCCAGAATAGGGAGCACTGTATGGGGACTCATTTTTGTGTTTACAAATGGCCAGAAACAGCTTCTTCAGAGAGATACCCAAAAGAAGGGGACAATATAAGTGCTGTTTTTTTTAAAGGGACATTCATTAGTGAAGCTGGTATTGCTGCCAAGTGTGTAAGTGGCCACTGCTGGTTATCATTAAGGAAGCAGATGCAGCAGGACTGGGGCCCAGGGATTTGAGGGGCCCACTGCATCACAGCTATGACTGTCTACCTTTAAAAAAGGGGCATCGAAGCTTATTTTCCTTTCAAGCTTTAGGACTGAGGTGATGATCCGTCATGGTGGGGAACAGGTAAAAGATGCAGAGGAGATAGACTGCTACTCAGGACTGCAGTTATCATTAGTGCAGCAGGTATAGTTGCATTGGCGTCAAAGAGTGTGAGGGGCTCACAACACCCAATTATGGGGAGCAGTTTATTTGAGATAATAGCCGTTTTTGTTTGATGCATTTGCTGTTTTATAAGTCTCATATTTAGTGCGGTTCATAAGCTATAGAAAAAGTATTCCTGAAATTATCTCATAAGCCCCGCTCCCTGCACGCAGCCATGTCCCTCCCGCTCCCCCAATCCTTGCCATAAAGTTTTGGAGGGGGGCCCGACCTCAAAACAGTTTGCTTAGGGGGGGCTCAGAGTAAAAACGTTTGAAGACCTCTGCTCTATGATGATGCCCCCCCCCCCCACCCTGGGCATGGCCAGTCACTGTTTACACATGTCCTACGTTGCTTGTTCGCGACTGGTTCGCAACATATAACATGAGCGCACACTTCTGTAGACAATAGATGCCGATCCACCCCACCCCCCCCCCACCAGCAGAATAACAGACGCCTTTTTTAGTTTTATACTTTAAGTTCTGATTTCTCCCAGTTCCACACCTCCACTAATGGCCTACACCTGCACTGTCTTAAACACATATTACATAGAGACACTAAGTACTAAAGCATCAAAGCAATCTGGCCCCAGGGCACGGGGTAGTCATGCACTGGATATACACCATACATTACCCGACTCGCTGGGAATGGTGAATGTGTAACTCAGTGATGTATACCTATATCATTAAATGCTGTAATATTTCTCGCCCAATGCTTGGAGATTGTAAGCAATAAGTTATGAGGCACATGTTAACTTGAACGTTGAATATGTACTACTGATGGATATCAAATCACAACTGTAATGTACCAGACAATAACTTTAAATGCCAATAAACATCTTTATTAAAAAAAAAAAACCTGGACTTAACACACTGGAGGATAGGCAGTGAACTGCTCTGTGTCCAGAATGGCTCCAATGAAAGGTCGTGACTGCGAGGGTGTCAGTTGCGACTTCAGCATGTTGATTGAAAACCCCATCAAGTGCAGGAGACCTGCCATAGTCTGGAGGTGAGAGACGACTGCTTGAGGCGAGCCCGCATTCAACAGCCAGTCGTCTAGGTTGGGTGGGGGGGATAGAACCCCTAACCTCTACAGATGTGCTGCAACCACTGCAATCACCTTAGTGGACAACCAAAAGACGCTGATGAAGGCAAAAAGGAGAGTAGCAAATTGATAATGCTCTTGGCCCACAGTGAACCGCAGGTAACACCTGTGGGCAGGCGGGACGGGAAGTGAAGTAGGCGACTTGCAAGTCCAACGCTACCATCCAGTCTCCATGGTCGAGGACAGTCAGAACCCGAGCCAAAGGGAGCATTCTGAACTTCTCTTTCTGCAGAAAGTAATTGAGGGGGCTCAGGACTAGAATATGACAGAAGCCTCCGTCATTTTTCAGTGCCAGAAAGTAGCAAAAATAGCAACCAAGCCAGCTCTCTTTCACAGGCACCCTCTAAAGGGCCCCCTTGGCCAAGAGGACCTGCATTTCCTGTTGGAGTAGAGTGATATGGTCCTCTGTGAGCCGTTCTTGGGATGGTGGCTACGGTTGGGGGGTGTCCACGAATTGTAGGTCAAACCCCTTCTGCACTATCTGAAGCACCCACTGGTCTGATGTAATGCTGAACCTGCCCCTTACAGGGTGCTTGTGTCTGTTAAAGGGCACACTAAAGAGGTTTGCGGGGCTGTGGCGGCCGGGGCATCTTGCTGGACATGGTTCCAGAGTCCTCTTTGGACTCTGACCCCTTCCCCAACAGGGCTGGGTACCAAGAACGGTTGGTATTGCGAACACCGAAAACTACCCCTTCTGCGGCCACAGTAAGGACAAAAGGACTGTTGTTGCAGCTAGGCCGAAAGGGAGAGGTCCAAAGATTGAGTTGTGATCCTACTCTCGCGAAAGTGCCGTGTGGCCTTCTCTCCGAACATGTGGGACCCAACAAAGGGCATGTCAATCAAGGATGACTGAACATCTCCTGAAAACCCAATGGACTATAACCAAGTGTGGCATCAAAGCACCACTGTAGAAGCCCTGGCTCTACCAAAGGAGTCTGTGGTGTCCAGTGTACACCGAATGGCAAACTGGGATGCACCCCTGCCACCCAGTAAGGCCTGGCTGAGGATGGCACAGCCTTCCCCAGGCAGCATGGGAAGCAGGTGGGCAACTGAATCGTACAACGCATGGAATTAGCAGCCCAAGAGACATGCTTTGTTCACAGAGTGCAATGCAAGGCTGGTGGAAGAAAAGATGCGCTTCCCAAAGGTATCTAGCCTCTTGGATTCCCTATTGGGTGGTGTGGTAGGGAAAATGCTGAGGCTGATTTTGGCTCTGGAAGCCTGGACCACCAGGCTCTCCGGGGAGGGGTGCTGGGAAAAAGTGCTGGGTTCCCCTGGGGCAAGACGATGCATCGGACAATGATGTGGTGCATAGGAGCCCCAGTGCAGGGTTTAGCCCAGACCTCCCTGAAGAATGTCCGCGAGGGCTTCGTTAAAGGGCAGCAATGGTTCTGGGGGCCTGCCCCTTCCTCAAGCACCTCGGTCAAGACATTCAATTTGACCTCGACAGAGGGAAGCTGAAGGTCAAGGACCTCCGCAGCCCTGTGCATCACCATGGTGAATGATGAACCTTCCTGCAAAGCCTGGCCTGGAGGGGACAGCCTGCCAGTGTCTGGGGAAGTGTCTAGCCACTGGCATCTCAAAGCTCCTCATAGCAGTTTCTCATTTGCAGGGTCCTCCTCCACAGGAATATACACCACCTCCTCCTCATCATCATCATCATCAACTCCTTGGGGGTCATAGGGTGACTCTAGTGAAGGGAAGTCCAGGAATTGGTATGGCCTGGACGGTACAGGTTCAACGTCAGGAATGACGATGGGCTAGTTCTCAAGTGGTGCCAAGGCAGGCGCCGGATGCGACAAGCCGGAGTAGGTGGTGGTACCCAAGGCAGCAGTGTCCTGGATCCAGGGGTGGATCCTGAGATCCCAGCTGGCATCGAGGGTGAACCCACTGGAGGTAACCCAGCCGGGGCACTTCTCGACTCCGTGGGGCCTGAAGGCATGCTAGAGGGAGTCCAGGCGCCAAAGAAGTTGTGCATAGAGTCATATAATTCCCGTAACTGAGCAGGCGTCGCCCCGGCACCGGGAAACTCCTGGTAAGGCGGGGCCAGCTTCACAGGTGGAGTGCAAGAGCAGGGACTATAAGCAAGAGGCCGGATGGAGGAAGCCAAAGACCGCTTCAACGACTTCTTGTGCCTTCGACTACCCAACTTCGACGAGGTCTTAGACCTCAAAGACAACCACCTACGAGTGACTCTTGGAGCAGCCTGGACAGCGTCCACTGGAACGAGATCAGCAACAAAGCGGAGCCTTCTTCTGCCACGCCGCCAGGAGCTTCATCGCCCGCTCTCAAATCGCCTTCAGGTGCATCGATTTGCACTCAGTGCAGAACTTGACACGACCAGAGGCACCAGAGACAAACCAGGTGGGGATGGAACATCAACCTCTGGTGACAAGACTTGAAACGACAGCATTCACAGGGGACATGTCCCTAGCACACTGGGGGCAAGCTCTAAAAATAGACTTTTCAACAAAAAGTCAAAAAAGTTGGCCAAAGAGGGGCAGAGGTAGCTCTCCGGATCCACGCTGTTGGGGCAGAAAGAAAGGAACTTGTGTCAACGTGCCGGAGTGGCACTTAAGTAGGCACTGCAACGTCACTTTAAATGCGGACGACGCAGAGCCGATTGACACTCCCTAGCGGCTTGCAGAAGCTCTGCTCGAGATTTTCCGGATCCAGTCTGACAACTGGCGAATATTCTAAGGTGAGGAATCTGTGGTTAGAAGTCTCTATAAGATCTTCTGGTGGCGGGAATTTTATGGATCCAGGAGGTTCTAAACCTTCAGTCAGGGGAGATTACTTTTGAAATCTAGAAATTTAAGGAAAACCCTGCCAGGAAAGCCCTTCAGCACCCTAGGATAATTTGTGGACAATTTTGCAGATCGAAAAGGGATTATGCCAATAAGGCCCGTTGGATGTATTGAGATATTTGTGTATGATACCAATACCTTTTTGTGGGCCTTAAAAATAGTGCAATTAAAGACAGCCAGACTTGTCAGCATGTGACCCATTAGCACATTTCACAGACTCCTAGCTGCCATATTAACATGATCATAAGATGAAATAAAGATTGCTATTCTACTCTCACCAAAAACAATGCTCATTCTCTCTAGCGGGCTCACCAGAGGTTATAAAATTCATCTGAGTTTTTGGAAGATTGGGCCCAGAGAGTTCATTTGAGCTATAGACTCTTTGAGAAACATATATAGCTGGATATCGTGAAGGTCTACCTGTACCTCAAAGACTATTCCTTGGAGCCAATGGTCAGACAATGGGGAGTCAAGTCCTTCTTAGTGAGGAGCCTAATGAAAGAAAAGTAGTGCCAAAGGATTCAAGATCCAATCTATGAGTGACTCAATGTTCTGCACCTACCACAGACCCAGAAGAAACCTCCACCAGAACCAGGCCACACAAGCGGCAGCACAATAGGCACACAATTGGATTTGTGAGCCTTCTAGGGCCTTGGGAGTTTACTGTGGGGTGTAGCTCAGTATGCTTTTGGGATAGTAATAGGGAAACATGCCACTTGTACTTCAACCTGCTCTGGGAGGCCTTGCATGGCCAGACTGGTGATGCCAGTGTCTGGTTAGTTTGCAGCTTAAGCCTTCTGAAACACTGTAGAAGGCGTTCTGGGCTAGGCTGTAAATGTACCTCAGACAACCACAGTTTTGTAGGCCACTTGGGCCCAAGTCCAGTGTAGGGCAATGAAGGTACCAGGGATTGCTCGACGCTGAAGCATTCACAGGAAGAAGTCATCCTCTGACAGAATACATTTCAGCTATTGAAGGTATGTGCAATAAGAATAAATCAACAGGGTCTAACCAAATTTATAGCTTACGTTGACAAAGTCCTGAAAATTCAGAGGTGTATCCATAACAAAGATATCTTGTCCATCAATATAATTAGCTTTACAGAATGTAGATGAAATGAATCACTTCTGAAACATGTGGATTGACCACATCATTGCAAGGATCATTTGAGAGAGGCAGCCTCTCAAGCTGGAACCAAAGGATCTGTGTTCCTTAAAGCTCAATTACATTCAGCATTAGCAAGAGATGGGAACCAATGAAGCACTGGAGTAGAAGATTCATACCCACCAAGAAAAGTATTGTGTTAAATAGAAGACCAAAGCACAAGAACCACCTGAAAAATGTTGTATACAACTTTTACTGTCTGTAGGATGGCATAAAAGAACTAAAATGGGCAAAAGCCAGTAGGGCTTGTTTAGAAGCAGTGTCTCAGCATGAGTGGGGTAAGGCTGTGTATGCGTCTGGGATTCCAGTTTAAAATACTATGGCACTCTTATATACTTGGAGTGCCAGCCATAAGTCTATGGGAAACGTGGTAGGTCGTGAAAGTTCAATTACATAATAAAAATAGAAAAAAATAAGTAACAAAACACGCAATTGAGCAAGAAAGGTAGAGAAAGAAAATACAAATGAAATCAGAAATAAAGTAAAAATAAAACGGAGCACACAAGGAACAGAAATTAATGAAATAGACACCACCCCCAGCCCCCCAAAAAACAAAAAAAACTACGTGGATAAAAACCGGAATGAAAGCCTTACAGAAAAAATGTGAATGAAAAGGGAAAAGACATGCATCAAATTTAAGAAACCGGGAAGCTATCACTGTAGGAAGGAAAACAAAGTAACAGATTACATAAAATGTAGAGAAACTACAAATGGATAGGAGGGAAGAAGAGTAACAAGCCATCTATACATAGCATGGTAGAATTTAAAAAAAAAATCTGATTCAAAAAACATTTTCTGGAGGCTGTAATTTTATATGATGCTAAGATGTTCTTAGTCGGGCAAGAAATGTATCATTTTGTGTTTTATAGTATCTCTTTATTTTCATTGCTGAATAAGTTTGGGAGGATGACTGGCGCTGACAGGTGAATTGCGTGTAACTTTCACATGCATAAATTGTTCTTGTATTACTCTATATTTATGAGCGTCTTGCTATCGGTTTGCTTTGTGGACCTGCACTGTTGAGCGTTATAAATAATACAGAATACAACTGATAAAATATTAACATTTGCACTTCCTTTCTCAGAACATTTATATGAAATTAGCAACAGTGGACTAGGCGAGTTTGAGATGCAATAATACTGAGCAGCGGTTCGACCGGATGACAGAAGTATTTCCATTTTATCAAAATGTACAACAAGCTTTACAGAAAAACACACACACAGTGAAAATTACAGTGTTAAAAAAAAAATAGCTCGGTGCAAAACCCGGTTGCCTCTATTTACATCTCGTGCTCGCAGTCGAGTTTTATGAATTAACTGGGCAACGCCAACTAATTTCCCCCGTCTGCTTTACCGGGTCGCTCTTGCCTATGGTAAATCTTTGCACTGTACGCCTCCTCCCGTGCTGACCAGTGGCTGTAACATTAAAATAATCAAAATGAAGTACCTACCAGCACGTCTGTCGCGTAAATCCCTCGGGTCTTAAGTGGCGGGTGATGGGTGGGCGGTAAACGGCTTAGCGTGGTCTGCGTGTGGGCGGGCCCAGTTCTGTTTATAAACAGAGAGGATTGAGTTAGGATAAAGCAGGGGTCTCGTGCTCAGACTGCCGCAAACGTGTGAAACACGGATACACTGTCACTTCCGCCGCCACGTCGTTATCGCGGCACGCCGTGCTTACCTTACAGCGTAGCCGTAGAGCAACCGAATCCAACCGAAATGATGGCTGGAATTAAAAGATTGGTCACAAGGAACTAACGAGTTAACACCATTAACACTCAAACCTGCCAACACAAAACAATACGACATAGCTAAATACACCCCTATTAAATTTGCACTAGCATTGAGAAACTCGTCGGTCGGACTTTGACAAGCTCGCCCAGTGGCTAATTAAATTTATTTATGTTTCTATACTGCAAGCAGCGGTCAAAGAGCATTTCACCAAGTAGGAGGACCGCGATGCTGCGCGCAATGGTGGCGGACTGAGTAAGCCTGGGGGTGGTATGAAGGCTATGGCTAAAAAAATAAATAAATATATATATATATATATATTCACTGAAAAAACCATAGGTTTTAGGGACAGTTATAGTTAGTTGGACATTGCACTCGTACAAAACCCGTGAAATTCCCCTGTTATAGTTAGTTCAGCTAACTATAACTCGCGCCCCCGCAATGCACTGCTGATGACGTCACATATTACATCACTCATGACATGGTCAGTGACATCACTGATGACATCACTGATGACATTTCAAATGACATCACTGATGACATCATCCAGTGACTGTTTCTGTAAAGTTTAAATATGTTTAATATATATAGGGAAAGGCGCATTGAAGAATGAGTGGGTGTATAAGTGTCTGAATGGATGATTTAGTACGTGAGTGACTGACTCTACAAGTGAGTGATTAAACGTATCTTACTGAATGCATGGGTTAGTGACTAAACTATGTGAATGTCTGTATCCGTCTGTTTGTTGGTGTGTAAGTGGATGCATGGATTTGCGAATAGCTACATTAGTGTCTATATGGGTTATTGATTGGTTCTCTGAGTATCTGTATGGCTGCCTGAGTGTTTGTGTGGGTGGGGTGTGTGTGACTCTGTACATAGATGTGTGAGTGGGTGATTCACTGGGTGCATGATTTCAAGAGTGCATCTGTGATGGACTGCTTGGGTGGGTGAGTGTGTGTATGGGTGTGTTAGTGAGTGAATGTATATCTCAGTGGTACATGTGCGAGTAACTACATATGTAAAAGGCAGTATATATGTGTGTTAGAGTATTTAAATGGCTATAAGTGAGAGTGTGTTATTGTGAGAGTGGCTGTATGGATGCGTGTGTGCTTGTATCAGTTATTGTATAAGAGCGTAAGAATGTGCTAGTATTTGTATGAGTAAGTGAGCTGGTGTGTGTATAACTGTATAGGTGAGTAAATGGGTGTGTGATTAATTTTTGCATGACTGACTAGGTGTGTGAGTACCTCTATGGATGAGTGGCGGTGTGTGAGTGTTTATATAGGTGTATGAGTGCATATGATAGTCCTGTACTGAGTGACTGTACAGGTGAGTGAGTGGATGTGTGTGTAGACCTAAGAATCAGTGAGTGGGTATGTAGTTTTTGGTGTTGGAGTGTCTATGGTTTTGAGAATGGCAGTCTGTAATTTAGAGTGGGTGTATCAAAAGTTATATTAGGGTGTGAGAAGATGCATGAAATTATCACATGGATGATATCAGTGATGTCATTTGAGATGTCATCAGTGATGTCATCAGTGATGTCACTGACCATGTCATGAGTGATGTAATATGTGACGTCATCAGCAGTGCATTGCGAGGCGCGAGTTATAGTTAGCTGAACTAACTATAACAGGGGAATTTCACGGGTTTTGTACGAGTGCAATGTCCAACTAACTATAACTGTCCCTAAAACCTATGGTTTTTTCAGTGAATTTCAAAGGTTTTTTAAATGCTAATTTCTAACTATAATGTGTCTGAAACCTATGGTTTTTTCAGTGAATTTCAAAGGTTTTTTAAATGCTAATTTCTAACTATAACGTGCCTGAAACCTATAGTTTTTTCAGTGAATTTCAAAGGTTTTTTAAATGCTAATTTCTAACTATAACGTGCCTGAAACCTATGGTTTTTTCAGTGAATTTCAAAGGTTTTTTAAATGCTAATTTCTACCTATAACGTGCCTGAAACCTATGATTTTTTAAGTGAATTTCAAAGGTTTTTTAAATGCTAGTTTCTAACTATGCCAACAGAGGTAGGACATGTGAAGAAAGAAGAAAAACGCACAGAAAGAAGGAAAAGATGTGCAGAAAGAACCAACAGAGGAGCAGAAAGAGGCCTTGTTGCAAAATCATCCTGTGCCCACAACTTTTTCAGACGGGTACTGGTGGTAACTGACTCTGACTAACCAGAGCCAGTGCGCGTTTGCACAGTGGTGAAGGGAGGGGGCCTGAGGTGACATGTGTGCAAACGCGCCCCGTGGCGCGTTTTAAGTTGCGGGATTAAGTCCCCTTGAATCCTGAGGGTCCCTGGGGCCCAACTAGTCCCCCAGGTACCTACAGTTAGGACCACAGAGCTGAGTTGCAGAGAGGCGTTCCGAGGCCACGCACCTTTTTTCACCTCTCTGCAACGCAACTCTGTTGTGCTTACTGAAGGTACCTGGTGGGCTAGTTGGCCCCCAGGATTCAAAGGGAATTAACTCCCAAACTTAAAACGCACCACAGGGCGTGTTTGCGCACATGTCACCTGAGGCCCCGCCCTCCCTTCACCACTGTGCAAACGCGCCCCGTGGCGCGTTTTAAGTTGGGGATTAGGTCACCTTGAATCCTGAGAGTCCCTGGGGCCCAACTAGCCCACCAGGTACTTCCAGTAAGCACCACAGGCCTGCGTTGCAACGCCTGTAACAAATTGTGCAGTTGTGTTTAGGTAGTGAAGAGGGTCATGCTGGGGGTAGTGTTTTAGGGTTTAGGGTAGTGCAGTGGTGTTTGTGTAGTGTAGGGGGTCATGCTGGGGGTAGATTTAGGGTTTAGGGTAGTACAGTGCTGTTTGGGTAGTGTAGGGGGTCGTGCTGGGGGTTAGTGTTTTAGGTTTTAGGGTTTAGGGTAGTGCAGTGGTGTTTGGGTAGTGTAGGGGATACTGCTGGGGGTAGTGTTTTAGGGTTTAGGGTAGTGCAATGGTGTTTGGGTAGTGTAGGGGGTACTGCTGGGGTAGTGTTTTAGGGTTTAGGGTAGTGCAGTGGTGTTTGGGTAGCGTAGGGGTACTGCTGGGGGTAGTGTTTTAGGGTTTAGGGTAGTGCAGTGGTGTTTGGGTAGCGTAGGGGGTACTGCTGGGGGTAGTGTTTTATGGTTTAGGGTAGTGCAGTGGTGTTTGGGTAGTGTAGGGGTTCGTGCTGGGGTAGTTTTTTAGGGTTTAGGGTTGTGCAGTGGTGTTTGTGTAGTGTAGGAGGTCGTGTTTTAGGGTAGTGCAGTGGTCTTTGGGTAGTGTAGGGAGTCGTGCGAGGGGTATTGTTTTAGAGTTTAGGGTAGTGCAGTGGTCTTTGGGTAGTGTAGGGGTTGTGCGGGGGTAGTGTTTTAGGGATTAGGGTAGTGCATTGGTATTTGGGTAGTGTAGGGGGTCATGCGGGGGTAGTGTTTTAGGGTTTAGGGCAGTGCAGTGGTGTTCGGGTAGTGTAGGGGTCGTGCTGGGGGAGTGTTTTAGGGTTTAGGGCAGTGCAGTCGTGTTCGGGTAGTGTAGGGGGTCGTGCTGGGGGGTATTTTAGGGTTTAGGGTAGTGCAGTGGTGTTCGGGTAGTGTAGGGGGTCATGCTGGGGGTAGTGTTCTAGGGTTTAGGGCAGTGCAGTGGTGTTCGGACAGTGTAGGGGGTCGTGCTGGGGGTGGTGTTTCAGGGTTTAGGGCAGTGCAGTGGTGTTCGGGCAGTGTAGGGGTCGTGCAGGGGTGGTGTTTCAGGGTTTAGGGCAGTGCAGTGGTGTTAGGGCAGTGTAGGGGGTCGTGCAGGGGTGGTGTTTCAGGGTTTAGGGCAGTGGTGTTCGGGCAGTGTAGGGGGTCATGCTGGGGGTGGTGTTTCAGGGTTTGGGGCAGTGCAGTGGTGTTCGAGCAGTAAAGGGGGTCGTGCTGGGGGTGGTGTTTCAGGGTTTAGGGCAGTGCAGTGGTGTTCCGGCAGTGTAGGGGGTCGTGCAGGGGTGGTGTTTCAGGGTTTAGTGCAGTGGTGTTCGGGTAGTGTAGGGAGTCGTGCTGGGGTGGTGTTTCAGGGTTTAGGGCAGTGCAGTGGTGTTCGGGCAGTGTAGGGTGTCGTGCTGAGGGGTGGTGTTTCAGGGTTTAGGGCAGTGCAGTAGTGTTTGGGCAGTGTAGGGGGTCGTGCTGGGGGAGTGTTTTAGGGTTTAGGGCAGTGCAGTCATGTTCGGGTAGTATAGGGGTCGTGCTGGGGGAGTATTTTAGGGTTTAGGGTAGTGCAGTGGTGTTCGAGTAGTGTAGGGGGTCATGCTGGGGGTAGTGTTCTAGGGTTTAGGGCAGTGCAGTGGTGTTCGGGCAGTGTAGGGGGTCGTGCTGAGGTGGTGTTTTAGGGTTTAGGGCAGTGCAGTGGTGTTCGGGCAGTGTAGGGGGTCGTCTTGGGGGTGGTGTTTCAGGGTTTAGGGCAGTGCAGTGGTGTTCGGGCAGTGTAGGGGGTCGTGCAGGGGGTGGTGTTTCTGGGTTTAGGGCAGTGCAGTGGTGTTCGGGCAGTGTAGGGGGTCATGCTGGGGGTGGTGTTTCAGGGTTTAGGGCAGTGCAGTGGTGTTCGAGCAGTAAAGGGGGTCATGCTGGGGGTGGTGTTTCAGGGTTTAGGGCAGTGCAGTGGTGTTCGGGCAGTGTAGGGGCGGTGCAGGGGTGGTGTTTCAGGGTTTAGGGCAGTGCAGTGGTGTTCGGGCAGTGTAGGGGTGGTGCAGGGGTGGTGTTTCAGGGTTTAGGGCAGGGCAGTGGTGTTCGGGCAGTGTAGGGGGTCGTGCTGGGGCTGGTGTTTCAGGGTTTAGGGCAGTACAGTGGTGTTCGGGCATTGTAGGGGGTGGTGCTGGGGCTGGTGTTTCAGGGTTTAGGGCAGAGCAGTGGTGTTCGGGCAGTGTAGGGGGTCGTGCTGGGGCTGGTGTTTCAGGGTTTAGGGCAGTGCAGTGGTGTTCGGGCAGTGTAGGGGGTCGTGCTGGGGCTGGTGTTTCAGGGTTTAGGGCAGTGCAGTGGTGTTCGGGCAGTGTAGGGGGTCGTGCTGGGGCTGGTGTTTCAGGGTTTAGGGCAGTGCAGTGGTGTTCGGGCAGTGTAGGGGTCTTGCTGGGGCTGGTGTTTCAGAGTCTAGGGCAATGCAGTGGTGTTCGGGCAGTGTAGGGGTCTTGCTGGGGCTGGTGTTTCAGGGTTTAGGGCAGTGCAGTGGTGTTCGGGCAGTGTAGGGGTCGTGCTGGGGGTGGTGTTTCAGGGTTTAGGGCAGTGCAGTGGTGTTCGGGCAGTGTAGGGGGTCGTGCTGGGGCTAGTATTTCAGGGTTTAGGGCAGAGCAATGGTGCTCAGGCAGTTAGGGGGTTGTGCTGTGGGTGATGTTTCAGGGTTTAGGGCAGTGCAGTGGTGTTCCTGCAGTGTAGGGGGTCGTGCTGGGGGTGGTGTTTCAGGGTTTAGTGCAGTGGTGTTCGTGCAGTGTAGGGGTCGTGCTGGGGTGGTGTTTCAGGGTTTAGGGCAGTGCAGTGGTGTTCAGGCAGTGTAGGGTGTCGTGCTGAGGGGTGGTGTTTCAGGGTTTAGGGCAGTGCAGTAGTGTTTGGGCAGTGTAGGGGGTCGTGCAGGGGGTGGTGTTTCAGGGTTTAGGGCAGTGCAGTGGTGTTCGGCCAGTGTAGGTAGTCTTGCTGGGGGTGGTGTTTCAGGGTTTAGGGCAGTGCAGTAGTTTTCAGGCAGTGTAGGCGGTCGTGCTGGGGCTGGTGTTTCAGGGTTTAGTGCAGTGGTGTTCGGGCAGTGTACGGGGTTGTGCTGGGGCTGGTGTTTCAGGGTTTAGGGCAGTGCAGTGGTGTTCGGGCAGTGTAGGGGGTCGTGCTGGGGGTGGTGTTTCAGGGTTTAGGGCAGTGCAGTGGTGTTCGGGCAGTGTAGGGGGTCGTGCTGGGGCTGGTGTTTCAGGGTTTAGGGCAGTGCAGTGGTGTTCGGGCAGTGTAGGGGGTCGTGCTGGGGCTGGTGTTTCAGGGTTTAGAGCAGTGCAGTGGTGTTCGGGCAGTGTAGGGGTCTTGCTGGGGGTGGTGTTTCAGGGTTTAGGGCGGTGCAGTGGTGTTCGGGCAGTGTAGGGGGTCTTGCTGGGGGTGGTGTTTCAGGGTTTAGGGTGGTGCAGTGGTGTTCGTGCAGTGTAGGGGTCATGCTGGGGGTGGGGTTTCAGGGTTTAGGGCAGTACAGTGGTGTTCGGGCAGTGTAGGGGGTCGTGCAGGGGGTGGTGTTTCAGGGTAGTGCAGTCGTGTTCGGGCAGTGTAGGTGGTCGTGCTGGGGCTGGTGTTTCAGGGTTTAGGGCAGTGCAGTGGTGTTCGGGCAGTGTAGGGGGTCTTGCTGGGGGTGATGTTTCAGGGTTTAGGGCAGTGGTGTTCGGGCAGTGTAGGGGGTCTTGCTGGGGGTAGTGTTTCAGGGTTTAGGGCAGTGCAGTGGTGTTCAGTGCAGTATAGGGGGTCGTGCTGGGGATGGTGTTTCTGGGTTTAGGGCAGTGCAGTAGTGTTCGAGCAGTGTAGGGGGTCGTGCAGGGGGTGGTGTTTCAGGGTTTAGGGCAGTGCAGTAGTGTTCGGGCAGTGTAGGGGGTCGCGCTGGGGGTGGTGTTTCAGGGTTTAGGGCAGTGCAGTGGTGTTTGGGCAGTGTAGGGGGTCATGCACGGGGTGGTGTTTCAGGGTTCAGGGCAGTGCAGTGGTGTTCAGGCAGTGTAGGAGGTCGTGCTGAGGCTGGTGTTTCACGGTTTAGGGCAGTGCAGTGGTGTTCAGGCAGTGTAGGGGGTCGTGCTGGGGCTGGTGTTTCAGGGTTTAGGGCAGTGCAGTGGTGTTCGGGCAGTGTAGGCGGTCGTGCTGGGGCTGGTGTTTCAGGGTTTAGGGCAGTGCAGTGGTGTTCGGGCAGTGTAGGGGGTCGTGCTGGGGGTGATGTTTCAGGGTTTAGGGTAGTGCAGTGGTGTTCGGGCAGTGTAGGGGGTCGTGCAGGGGCTGGTGTTTCAGGGTTTTGGCCAGAGCAGTGGTGTTCGGGCAGTGTAGGGGGTCATGCTCGGGGTAGTGTTTCAAGGTTTAGGGCAGTGCAGTGGTGTTCGGGCAGTGTAGGGGGTCGTGCTGGGGGTGGTGTTTCAGGGTTTAGGTCAGTGGTGTTCGGGCAGTGTAGGGGGTCTTGCTGGGGGTGATGTTTCAGGGTTTAGGGCAGTGCAGTGGTGTTCGGGCAGTGTAGGGGTCTTGCTGGGGGTAGTGTTTCAGGGTTTAGGGCAGTGCAGTGGTGTTCGGGCAGTGTAGGGGGTCATGCTGGGGGTGGAGTTTCAGGGTTTAGGGCAGTGCAGTGGTGTTAGGGCAGTGTAGGGGGTCGTGAAGGGGGTGGTGTTTCAGGGTTTAGGGCAGTGCAGTGGTGTTCGGACAGTGTAGGGGGTCGTGCTAGGGGTGGTGTTTCAGGGTTTAGGGCAGTGCAGTGGTGTTCGGGCAGTGTAGGGGGTCATGCAGGGGCTGGTGTTTCAGGGTTTAGGGAGTGCAGTGGTGTTCGGGCAGTGTAGGGGGTCGTGCTGGGGGTAGTGTTTTAGGGTTTAGGGTAGTGCAGTGGTGCTTGTGTAGTGTAGGGGGTCGTGCTGGTGGTAGTGTTTAAGGGTTTAGGGTAGTGCAGTGGTTTGTGTAGTGTAGGGGGTCATGTTTTAGGGTAGTGCAGTGGTGTTTGGGTAGTGTAGGGGTCGTGCTGGTGGTAGTGTTTTAGGATTTAGGTTAGTGCAGTGGTGTTTGGGTAGTGTAGGGGGTCGTGCTGGGGGTAGTGTTTTAGGGTTTAGGATAGTGCAGTGGTGCTTGTGTAGTGTAGGGGGTCATGCTGGGGGTAGTGTTTTAGGGTTTAAGGTAGTGCAGTGGTGTTTTTGTAGTGTAGGGGGTCATGTTTTAAGATGCAATGCTGCAATATCTGACCAGTCTGCACTACATAAAACTGCAAAAAAACTAAAAATAAAAAGTGTTTTGCACACTTTTGTCATTGGGCTATATGTGGGCTACATCTGGGTAATATTTGTGCTACATTTGGGCTCTTTTTTCACTGGTGGCCATCTTGGAAGACTTCTTTGTTATGAAGTTTCCTAATTTCTTCATTTACTGCAGTCTTCTCAGTAGGAAATGCTTTCAGTTTTTTACTTTGATTCCATCAAGAAGGCATTCAGATGTGTCTCACATCTGCCATAAATTCAGAATGTTAGCACTCTAGTTGCTCATTAGATCACTGGAGTAAAGCTACTGCTCACCAGGGAGTTAACTGGTAGTCTGCTGCTGGTATTGAAAGTGATTGTTTCAGTCTGCATGTCAGAATTTTCTAATGAACTAGAAGAGGATATGAGATCTCACTTAAAACATGCCCTAATTTCTCTTTCTGCAGCACTAACCATAATTTCTATTTCAAAAAGAACCCTCATTTTGTTCCTTTTTAAATTAAATGTTTTAAGTGTTACCGGTTTATTCCAATCAAGATTGCTTCAGGTGTGCCATACTTTTGTCATAAGTAAGGCTGTTAGCGCTCTAGTTGTTCTTTAGAACACTCTGGGAAGCTGCAGTAGAACACAAAGGCATCAACTGGCAGGCTGCTCCTGTTGAAATATAACAGGAAGATATTTGAGATCACACTTGAAATATGTCCTAATTTTTCTTTCTACAGCACTAACCATAATTTTTATGACAAAATGAACCCCCTCATTTTGTTCCTTTTTAAATTAAATGTTTTAAGTGTTACCAGTTTATTCCAATCAAGATGGCTTCAGGTGTGCCATACTTTTGTCATAAGTAAGGCTGTTAGCACTCTAGTTGTTCTTTAGAACACTCTGGGAAGCTGCAGTAGAACACAAAGGAATCAACTGACAGTCTCTGCCCTTGTTGGATGTACATGTTTTACTGAGAATGTCAGACTTCATTCTCACATGAGTGAGAAAGATAATGTGAATTTACAGAAAATATGCTCTCATTTTAGCTTCTGGAGCACCTTCCAAACCTCCATGGGACAAGCATGAGAAAAGTGTTCTCTCAAACATGATTCATGATATCCCAGCAGAAGGTTTTTCACATGGTAAAATCACCTTAGAATACACCACAATTCCTAAAATTAGTATGGTACTATCAACAAACAAATTCTAATGTAACTAAAGCCTGTTATCACCCTTTATAGTTCTCCTTTTGGTGACCCTCAAAATCTTCTATTCACTACAATGCATTTCAATGAGGTACTATCATTTATATTGGTCCCAAGATGGCTGCCAGCAATTCCAGGATGAAGTGCTGACAGCCAATCAGATCTCACGATGACATGTGTGGTTAGGCTCCGCCCAGATATATATGTGACTTTACTTTTGATTTTCTCAGGAACTACTGAACGGATTTACACCATTTAAGCAAAAGGCACGACACTGAACCAAGGGCTACCTCTTTGCCAAATTTGGTGTAATTCCGTTCAGCAGTTCGGGCTGTAGCTGCGACTAAAGGTTCCTATGGAAAAATGAATGGGGAAACGCGTTTTGGGACCCCCTTTTTCTCGGCCCCCGCTTGACGTATCACCCTGAGACTTTCAGGATAGGAACGGACCGGAGCGCCCCAACAAGTTGGAAACTTTCGCGAAGATTCGTCAACCGGCGCCAACGTTATTTCAAATAGAATGTCGCGGATTTCCTATGGATAATAGGTTTTAACTATAACTACCTACTGGCGACCGCCAGTAGATAATATATATATATATATATATATATATATATATATTTTCTGTAACCTTTTTCAGTCTTTCACCTTCATGTTACTACATATAAAATAGCGCACAGCTTAAAGGAAAATAAATGCAAGTTAAGTTAATCAATGAGAAATGCACTATCCTACTTTGTGAAACCTCAATTTAGTTAATGCATTGCAGAGGGTTGTGTCTGTAACCAGCCAGCCACAGAATTGAATCATGGTTGGTGCAATTGAGAATAGTGGCGAGGTTACAGTCTGAGACAGAAAGCACTGTGAATATACAAGTCATTATATTAAACTTGCATTACGCGCAGTATAAGATAGCTGCTTCAAAATGTGCAGAAGTTTTAGGATAGAAATGTGCTTCCAAAATATAGATTTTGTAAATACCCATTTTTTAGTAGCTGTCTTTTAAAAGCACACACTTCACTGTTCAGCTGGTAACTCCTTTGTACTACCACTGAAAAAGAACAAATCTGTGTCATCTGGAAGTTTCAAGTGATTCCATCAATTAAAGCCAACACAGGCTTCCAAGCACCATTTACATTTACAGAATAAGTAGTTGTGCACATTTACATTTCTTGTAGACACGCAGGCACCCTGGCAAGAAGGTGTGGTTAGCTGCCCACCTCACCATCGGTTTCACAGCACAGGAGACTCCCTGCCTTACACTACAGCTGAAGCATTTCAACTGTCGGAATTAACCCTCCTGAGACGGTTGTCTTTCACAAAAAGTTGGGGAACCGTTTACAAAATTACAAAAATTGTGGGCACCTCGTACCCCTCAGATCCCGACCACTGATTTCAAGCATGTCACAAAAAGAAAAAAAAATATGTGCCTTCTGCTTGTAATAACAATTTTGAATAACAATTTATATATATTTATGCCATGGCAGTGAAAATTGCTCCATTGGCGAATATACCTCAACATACAGGACACCTACTAAGCTACAGACACATATGCGATGCAATATCCAAGTTGTTTCTAGAACAAATTGCTTTTGCGGTCAGCAGTATTTTGCCGAATCCTGTGAAATAACTGTTAAGTGCATCACACACTCAAAAACTCCCGGCCATTGTGCTTCAAGACCCTCAGGAGATCAACAAAAAAAGGACGCAATTAGTGCCACAGAGGGTTAGGATTTTGTTCAGGCACCTGCCACTCGCAAGTGACCTAGGACCACCAAAGAACTCGCCCGGTTGCAATGGTGATATCAGTCAGGGTTGCACTTGCAACTGAAAAAGTCTTTCTGCTTCAGTGAAGTGTCGCTATAACATTCACATCTTATTCTCCTTTTAAAACTGTTTCGGCCATAAAGAAATTCCCCGATAAGATTTTCATTTGTTGCCACACCAACCTCTCCCTCATTGTCAGAATTTCTGACAATTCTGGTTGTCTGAATAGGCTATTAGAAGATGAGGGCCTAGGCACTTCTTGGTGTGGTGGGTGCTTAATAGGTGCTGTGGTGCAACCAATTACTCAAGGCCACCTGAAAAAGCTAGTCAGCTGAATAAGTACCATTCGCACAAGCTACCTTGCCAAAAGCTACTGGGGTCCACTCGCTTATTGGGAGCACAGAACAGGGAACATTATGAACTTGATATTTGGCAAGACTTTCTTTGGAGTATCATCATTTGCACCGTTTAATTTATTTAAAAAGTGTACCTTAATTCTTCTTCAAATCAGTTAACAGGATTGAGCTTCCTAAGTATTAATTACCGAACTAGAGGTACAGTACGAACGAATGAACAAATGTGAACACTGGTCCGGCTATACATTAAAAGCCATTCTGATAAAGTAACAAGAGAAGTCTCTGGAGGCATATCTATGCAAAACACAAGCTCTTAAAATGGTCTCAAAGACCCGCACAAGTCTGGCAAGATTCAGAACAGTGCAGGATACTGAACTGCAGTTCTATCCCTGCCCAAGACAGTGCTGCTGCAACACCATAGCACAAGGAAGTCATCTTGGGGAATCCGCATGAAGGACACATTGGTCATCTAGTTGCTTTGATGGAACAGAGCAAAACCACAATTCAATGTGAACCTCGGTAACGGAACTCTGTAGAGGAGTGTTTCAATAGTAATTAGAACAGCTGACTTCTCATTGGAACCCACTCTCATTAAGCCAGACTACAGAGAACTCCATAAGCACAAGTTATTTACCTTCGGTAACGATGTATCTGTAAGAAACATTAGTTAGTTATAGATTCCTTACCTTAGAATTACCCCCAGGCGTCAGACTGGATCCGGAAAGTTCTCGTCAGCAGTACCTCTGCGCGTCGGAAGGTGGCGTCGGTCGGCTCCGCGTCAGTCGTTGGGATGACGTCGCTGCAGCTACTTAGACGCCGCCCTCGCGCGCTGACGTCAGTTCTGTACACGACTTTCCGCGCCAGAAATGCAGAGCCATGCAAGACACTGACCACTGGTGCACAAAACTAGGGCCCTGAAAGGATGTCCTTAACCCTAGAAATCAGTTCGCAGAACGGGGAGGATGGGTGGGGCGGTAAGGAATCTATAACTAACTAATGTTTCTTCCAGATATATCGTTACCGAAGGTAAGTACCTTGTGCATCTGAAAGAAACACGTTAGTTATAGATTCCTTACCTTAGAATAGATACCCCAGCAATACCAACCCCGGTGGTGGGTCTGCGAACCAAGATCACACCAGAAAATCCTGGAGAACAGAACGGCCAAAGAAGCAGTCTCTCCGGACTTGGCTGTCCAGGCAGTAGTGTTTGGTGAATGTGTGCAGCGATGCCCACGTGGCCGCCTGACAGATGTCATTCAGAGGAACTCCTCTTCCCAAGGCAGTAGTGGCTGCCGTCGCCCTGGTGGAGTGATCGCGTAGCCCGACTGGAGGCTCCTTTTTAGCCAGAGAGTAACAAGCCTTAATACACAACACGACCCATCAAGAAATGGTGCGTTTGTGTACGGCCCGACCCTTCTTTGCACCCACGTAGCCAACAAAAAGTTGATCATCCACCCGGAACTGTTTCGTGTGATCCAGATAGGAGAGCACACGTTTTGGGTCCAGACGGTGGAGCCTCTCTTCCTCCTTCGAAGGATGCAGAAAGAAGGTGGGCAAAGTTATGGTCTGCCCAATGTGGAAGGCAGTGACCACCTTAGGAAGCAAGGATGGACGGGTTCGAAGAACCACCTTGTCCGGATGAACCGACAGGAAAGGAGGTTTTGAAGAAAGGGCCTGGAGCTCACTCACCCTTCTAGCAGAAGTGATGGCTACCGGGAAAGCAGTCTTAAGAGTCAAGAGCCGTAAGGGACAGCTATGAAGCGTCTCAAAGGGAGCGCACATTAAATAAGTTAGTACAAGATTCAAGTCCCACTGAGGCATAACAAAGGGGATTGGAGGAAAAAGATGTGTTAAGCCTTTTAAGAAACGGTTAACTACCAGGGACTTGAAAAGAGAAGGCTGATCTGGCAGCCGAAGGAAAGCAGAGATGGCTGACAGATAGCCCTTGACAGTGCCCAGAGCAGAGCCCTGCTGGGCTAAAGAGAGAAGGAACAAGAGTACTTCAGAAAGAGGGGCAGAAAGGGAATACACAGCCTTTGCTGTGCACCATGCCACAAATTTGTTCCACCGGCAGGCGTATACCGCCTTAGTGGAGGGACGCCTGGCTGCCAAGATTACGTCACAGACTTCGGGAGGCAGGTCGAAAGACGTCAACTGCTGCCGCTCAATCTCCACGCAAGGAGGTGGAGACTGGACAGGTTCGGGTGGAGGACCGTCCCCTGCTGCTGCGACAGAAGATCCTGCCGAAGAGGCAGTCTGATCAGAGGATCGATGGCCATGTTGAGCAGCTCGGGATACCAGACTATTTGTGCCCAATCCGGAGCCACAAGAATAACTTGGGCCCGGTCGCGCCTGATCTTCAGCACTCTGGGCAGAAGACTGGTATAGGCGGAAAGGCGTACAACAGACCGCAACTTAACTCGCAACAAAAGGCGTCGCCTAGCGAGTGCCGCCTTGGAAATTCCAACGTGCAGAATTGCTGACATTGCGCGTTCTCTTCGGTGGCGAATAGATCTAACCAAGGCTCTCCCCATTGTTGAAAGAGACCTTGCACCACCCCCGAGTGGAGACGCCATTCGTGATCCATCATGCACCTGCGGCTGAGTTCGTCCGCCCTGGCGTTCAGGGAACCTGCCAGGTGTTGAACCACCAGGGATATGCCCTGACGTTCCAGCCATGTCCAGAGGCGGAGAGCCTCTTGACAGAGGGTCCACGACCCCACCCCGCCCTGTTTGTTGCAGTACCACATGGCGGTGGTGTTGTCCGTGAACACCTGCACTACTCTTCCCCGGACAGGAGGGAAGGAATGCCTTGAGTGCAAGACGAATCGCCCGGAGCTCCAGAAGGGTGATGTGGAGCCAGGATTCTGCCGGAGACCAGAGGACTCTGATCTCCTCCTCTCCCATGTGGCCGCCCCATCCCAGAAGGGACACGTCCGTCACCACAGTGTGGTCTGGTTGGGGAAGGGAGAGGGATCTGCCATTGACCCAAACCTGGTTCGTGAGCCACCACTGCAGTTGACGTGCAGTGCCCTCCCAGATCTGGACGCAATCGGACAGATTCCCCTGATGCTGCGCCCACTGGAACTTCAGGTCCCACTGCAGAGCCCGCATATGCCACCTGGCATGATCGACCAGCAGGATGCCAAGAGGCCCAGCAGCCTCAGAGTCACTCTGACCGAAACCCGGGATAGAGGCTGAAAGATTGGAATCATAGCCTGAATATCCCGGACTCGCTGCTCGGGAGGATAGACCCGAAACCGCGTCGTGTCCAGAACCGCTCCGATGAAGAGGAGCTTCTGAGAGGGAATCAGGTGCGACTTCGGCACATTGATGGAGAACCCCAGCGAATGCAGGAGGTTGGCCATAGTCTGGGGGTGGGAGACGACTGCCTGGGGCGAGCCCGCCTTCAACAGCCAGTCGTCGAGATAGGGGAAGACTGAAACCCCTGATCTGCGCAGATGAGCTGCGACCACCGCCATCACTTTCGTGAACACCCGAGGGGCGCTGGTAAGGCCAAAGGGGAGCACGGTAAATTGAAAATGCTCGTGGCCTACCGTGAACCGTAGGTAACGCCGGTGGGCAGGCAGGACGGGGATGTGAAAATAAGCATCCTGCAAGTCCAACGCTACCATCCAGTCTTGCGCATCGAGGGCAGACAAGACCTGAGCAAGCGTCAACATCTTGAACTTCTCCTGCCGGAGGAAGCGGTTGACGTCCCTGAGATCCAAGATAGGACGCAGGCCCTTGTCCTTCTTGGGGACCAGAAAGTAGTGGGAGTAGCAGCCACAACCTACTTCTGGGACAGGAACGCGCTCGGTGGCTCCCTTGGCCAAGAGCCGTAACTTCCTGCTGGAGAAGGGCCAGATGATCCTCCGACATGCGGTGGTATCTTGGTGGCATGGCTGGAGGGGGAGTCTCGAAGGGGAGGGAGTAGCCCTTCGGACTATTTGCAAAACCCACCTGTCCGACGTGATGGTGCGCCAGTGGGGGAGGTGATGGCGAATCCGGCCTCCCACTGGTGTTTGATGGGCCTGAAAGGTCGGACTAGGAGGGTTTGGAGGCTGCTGCGGAGGGGGGGTTGGTGGACTGGCCCGCCCGCTGGCCCCCTGAACCACGACGGTTGTTCCCACGTTCCCGGCCGCACGAAGGTTGGATAACTTGCTGCGGCCTGTGGCTCTGGGCAGGACGTAGCCGGGCACCCCTTCCGTAGCCACGAAAGGGGCGAAAAGCAGACTGCGCAGGGCGGGTGGAGAGGCCCAAGGACTTGGCCATAGCGTGCGAGTCCTTGAAACGCTCTAGAGCGTTGTCTGTTTTGTCGCCAAAAAGGCGACGGCCATCAAAGGGCATGTCCATCAAGGTGTTCTGGACATCCCCTGAAAAGCCAGTCTACCTCATCCAGGCGTAGCGCTACCGACGTTGAAATGGTCCTGCCCAAAGAGTCGGCGGTGTCCAGCCCACAACGTATGGCAAACTTTGCTGCATCCCTCCCGGCGGCCACAGCCTGTGAGAGCACTGCCCGGGCCTCCTCCGGACACTGAGGCAGCACCTGCGCCACCGTATCCCACACGGAGTGGGAATAACGGCCCAAGAGACGAGACATGCAGTGTTTACCGACCGCAGTCCTAAGCTGGCGGAAGAGAAAATCTTCTTCCCAAGGTGGTCCAGCTTCTTGGATTCCCTTTCCGGGGGAGCGGTAGGGAATGCGCTTTTGGAAGTGGAGGCTTGGACTACCAAGCTCTCCGGGGTGGGGTGTTGGGAGAGGAAAGTGGGGTCGCCCGGAGCCGGGCGGTGGCGTCTGGCAATCATCCTGTCCACGGGAGCCCCCGTGTTGGGCCTGGACCAGGTGACCCAAAAGGACGTCGGTGAGGGCCTCATTGAACGGCAGCAAGGGCCCCGAAGAACTCGCAGCCGGTTGAAGCACCTCCATCAAGAGGTTAGTCCTGACCGCCACCGTAGGAAGCTCGAGGTTGAGAGCCTCGGCCGCCCTACGCAACACCACTGCGTACGACGCTCCCTCCTCCGTAGCCAAGGTAGGAAGAGACAACATGACAAGGTCAGGGGAGGTGTCAAGACCACTGGCATCCCCCAGTTCCTCTCTTCAGTCCTGTTCACTGTCCAACCGGTCAGTCAGAGGGTCACCTGACCCCTCCCAGTCCTCCTCCTCATCATTTGGTTGCCACTCAGGTTGAAAAGGGGCCCCAGGAGTGAACAGGGGCACAAAAACCCCTCTTGGCGCCAGATCCGGCGTCTGGCGACGCCGGTCCGGCTCCGTGTCCACGCCGGGATGGAGGCCGGGGTAGACACCGGCCGGGGGGCCGACCGGCGTCGGACGCGGCAGTGGTGCCGTCGGAAGCGGCGCCGGTGGAGGCTTAACGAGGTCAACCGGCGCCAATCCGGATCCAGGCCTGGATCCAAGGGGGGACTGCGGCGCCGTGGCCGGAGCTGCCGGCAGAGAAGGCCTAGACCCCCCAACCGAGTCCGCGGGGCCCGAAGGCGCGCCAGCGTGGTCGGTCCGCCCAAAGATGGCATGCATCGTCTCGTAGAACGTACGACGCTGGGCGGGAGACGCTCCGGGTCCCGGAAAGGAAGGGAAACGCGTTGTCGACTCTTTGGGCTTTGCGGTAGGGGCACCACCCGCGTGCCTCGTCGGATCGGCCGACCGACGAGGAGAAGTCGAAGAGCGACGATACTTCTTCGACTTCTTCTTATGCTTCGACTTACCCGACCCAGAGTGCTAAGACTCCGAAGATTTCGAACCGGAATGGTGATGGCTCCGCGACCGGTCCCTCGACCTCCCTCTGGACCGGGACCTCGAACGGCTCGGAGCCGACTGCCGGTGTTCAAGCAGCTTTCGGGACCGCTCCCGCAAAGCCTTCGGCGCAATCGACCGGCAGTCGGAGCACGACTTGGGGTCGTGGTCGCGCTCCAGGCAAAAAAGACACACGCGGTGCGGATCCGTCACCGACATCATGCGATGACAGGAACCGCAGACCTTGAAACCAGGCATCCCTCGTGCACCTTCGGAGTCGAAGACTCGAAAAAGAAGTCGACAAAAGTCGAGAAAAAGTTAGTCAAAAATTGACTGAGGTATCGCTCTTCCCGGATTTGCGTGCTGGCGCGGAAAAAGAAAGAACTGACGTCAGCGCGCGACGGCGGCGTCTAAGTAGCTGCCACGACGTCATCCCGGCGACCACGACGCCGAACGCGGAGCCGACTGACGCCACCTTCCGACGCGCAGACGTACTGCTGACAAGAAAACTTTCCGGATCCAGTCTGACGCCTGGGGGTAATTCTAAGGTAAGGAATCTATAACTAACGTGTTTCTTTCAGATATATTGGCCAGTCCACTCTTCAATGCTTTGAAGAAATGTCAGGTTTTCGCTTGAGGGAAGCCAGAAGTAGATCTTTCAATGTTCATGGGTCCAATTATAGAGCACTCTCCCTCTATCACTGAGATGGTAGGGGACTCATCTTAGTTTCCTAAACCTACATACAACCTGGCTACTACGCAGGACAAGCAAGGTACACATTTCCCACGGGGGACTCCCAGCCCCCCTTACCCATGGTTGAGTATGTGGTATCAAACATATACCTCCATATATTCTCTAAATATTCAAGAAATAACTAGACACAGACAGACGAAGAGATTAAGAACTGCCATCCTGGACAAATACTTCCTGAACAGTATGAACAGGCTACGTTTTCACTTTGGCCCGTGGAGTTTTGTTGTAACAAATGGCAAGTACATAAAATATTTAAAGTACATATATGGAACAGACATCAGGAACTGCCCGTCAAACAAGATTAAGCCAGCAATGCTCACTGCGTTGCAACAAAAGATCAAATTTGCAGTCTCTGTCACAATAAATGCCAGCAGCGAGGACCGATAACCTGGCATCCACCATCATACTTTGGGGGAGCACAAGAGGGTCATCCGTCCTTACCAGCCACGCATCTCGCGTTACCAGTTCACATAAAATGGTCCCTTCTCTACCCAACCCCCCCCCCTCCATGGCTTGAAGCCAGTTACCAGGAACAATAAGGGTGTGTGTGACTGGTACCTTCTTACAGGTTTCTGTTAGAAAGTAGTACATCAATTCATTTTCCTACACAATAGTATTGAGTGACACTCTTTGTAAGAGCACTTTACAAAATGTTTAATATCACACTATGGCTAGAAACCTACACTGCCTTGTGCTCCATTGCTTTCCAAACACTGTTAAGCTCTATAAATAACACATATAATAAAAAAATATCCAAACACTATAGAAGTACCGGTGAAGGACTTCCTTTATACTTTAACGGCAGAATCATAAAGGGAAGACATTACTGTCTTTTTAACTTAATATTGTGATTGCAAAAGACAACAGCTGTGAAACCCTTCGGGCTTGTCTTCCACCACTAGTTAATACAACAGAAGGAAGGGAGAACTGTCTATTTCAGTTCAAGCTTTCAACACAGCCTAGGGAACTTCATGTCAGGCCTACTCAGTTGCCCTGGGAAATAGCACTAAATGAATCAATCCAACGATGCTGCTACTTTTAATGTACATTGAGGTCGACATACAATATTTACTGACACCTTTAGTATTTGGTAGATTTCTCATTTATTGTACAAAAGAAAATTTAGGACTAGTGGCCACTGTAACTTAGTTACATATTTGTCAAAGTGACCCACAAAACAATTCCCTGGTAATCTACCAATCCCCTGGTACCGCTCCAAAATGCAGAGGTTTGAAAGTCCTATCACATTTTGTTTTGGGTCAAGGACCACAAGTGTTCGGATTTATTTTGTCCACTGGACAACTAGGCCCAACACCCTGAAGGACAAAACCTATAGTTGCCAGTTTGGAATAGCATAGTATGGAAAGAGGTTTATATGTCATTAAGGAAAGGTTTACATTTAAATGTATACGTTGCTCAAAACTTGTATATAAAGGATTCATTAATCGAAAGTCTTTACTACTAAAGTGAGCGTTCTATTGAAATGCAGTAACCTGTGACCTCACTTTGAATTACTGACGGGTTCAAGCATAAAGCTGTGTTCACATTTGCAAAATGTAACAATTTGTGGCTAATTAGAATACTATATCAACAAAGAGAGGGGGGGGACCGGGAGCCAATTGGAAAGGAGAGGTCCAGTACCGTAACTCCCAAAGACTAACGTGGTAATCACTCAGGGGTAACTCTTCCTATGAAAAAAGAGAAGATGCGACCTGTTCTGGTAGCTTAAATCAAAGTGTCCAAGGTCTAGTTCTGTTCTGATGATGGTTGGATATCGCTGACGGTGGGGGAATTTCTCCTATTGGAAAAAGTGCCCTAACACACCCTTGCGGGTGTTATGCTTCATCATCGGGCGTTTGCTCCTCGTTGGGGTGGCGCTGCTGTCCCCCACGGGCCCCGCAAGAGGGCTCTTTAGCGGAGATCTTTTTAGGGAGAAACGCCGCAGTTGTGCATGTGGGTGTGTGGGCCTAAAGTGAAAGTGCGTGAGATAAAATAGCCTAACCGGTACCTAGCAACTTTATTCGTGGGTCCGGGTGGCAAAGTAAAAACAGCAATGAGGGATAAGGAGAACCTCTTTTAAACAAATTATGTAGAGGAGTGAGTATTGTCCTGCTGCTCTCTTATCCGTGAGTGTGAGTGATAGTGAGATTGGGTCTAGGCCGACATGCTTCGCGCTGACTTTTGCCCCTAATGGATCCCAGTGCGCTTCTTCAGGACTGTGATGTGCTTACAGAAAATATATTAAAAATAGGAATTAGACGGCGACACTCTATATTCCTATGGTACCTAAAGTGAGGTGTGGGCGTCTGTGCGCCTATTGGAACATCCGAGTCGTGTTCCTTAATTCAACCTGGTAAAACAGAAGAGACAGACATACAAAAGAAAACAAGACAGAACAGAAAGTCAGTGAATACATTGATTCACTCTTCACGGAATGCTGCCAAATGATCTGCATTCACATCCATATCAACTAGTAGCGGCATGCTGAATCTAGCGTGCCCATTCCTTCTTTATAGTGCATTGTGAAGAAATTCATTATGATCTAACCAGCGCGTACAATCATGCACAGTTAGTGTCACCGATCTGTGGCCAAAAGGTAGCCAGTGGTGACTAGTCTTATGCGTGCAATCTGCCGTAATGGCAGTACCCCAGGCATTCCATTTCAAGTGTGGACACACGCTTTTTTCAAAATCAAGGCATTGCTGCCATCGTGGTTGTAGTAGTCCATACGGAGTGTGATGGATGGATAGCCATCCAACTCGTGTGAACCGCTCAAGGCACACAAATGCGTCCGTTGTGAATCTGCAGCCACACAAGTGAGTTGTACAGGCACTAAACTATTGTTAACATCCGTGATGAATATAGTGCCCCTTCGTTATGTAGTTGCGGGGGTTGTCGCATATTCATGGAGATAAAGTCATATAGTAATGGTTATCGTAGTAATCCGATAACATTTTTCAGATGACTCGCATATAAATAAAAATGCATGCCGCGCGTCAGGTTGCGTGTAAAATAGTGTCATGCCGCGACACACATCAGTTAAACACACACAAGAACTCGTACCCCTGAATAAAGATAGAGTTGCTTCCTCGGCAGATCCTGCGGACAAGAAAGAGTATACCTGCGGGAAAATAATGCCAGTATCAGCAATCATGGTGCTAGCGCGTCAGTACCTGTGTTCGTAGAGCTGGCAGCAGGAGAATACTCACGATTACTTGTTTCTTCGACAGCCCATTACCTGCCCTGCCGCTCAGTGATCCACCGGTAGACGTGAGCCGGTGAAATGCCACAGATATATCGTGGCATTGGTCGTAAGCGGAAGGGAGGGGGGCGTAGTCGATGATGGAGCCCAACAGTGAGCGTCATCACGTTTGTGTGTGAAAAGCGGCGGCCATCTAAGAGTGGAGGTAATGGACGCAGAAGTTTGTATGGAAATTCTATGGATATGGACGCATATTGTCCCTTAGTGTGCCAGTACAGGTCGGTGTCTGATGGACATAGCTCGTGGTAGATGGTAGAGGTAATACAATCATGACACCTACTGGTTAGATGTTGGTAAATAAAGATATGTTCCTAAGGCAGAACTACTCCCTGCTCACAAGCTAACCCAGGGCAAGATGACCATTTTTCAAAATAATTTACCATTATTCTATTCTCAAATGGTTGGTGCACCGTGGTTTGCATAATGCTGTATGGTCAAAGGAATATTTGTAAAATACAATGATAGGGTTCGGGTACCGTGCGTGATGCGGGACCCCCCCCGGGATGTAGGTGTGGTGGGCAAGGTGGGCATGTGTCCCTCATATGGTCTAATGTGTGCCGGGGTAATTTGGAGTGGCTCATAATGTAATTACAGACCCTTTCCAGAGTGTTTGGTCATAGGATCTAAGTAATCAGTTCTGCCCAAGGTATATCATTCAGACCCCCTGAGTTGGTCTTAAGACGGAACACCCAGCGTTGTTCTTGTCTGAACAACGTACTAGCTGTCCAGCTGGGTTTTGATTCGATAATGGTCCAATTGAGGTTGTCAGGGGAATGGTTAGCTTCGTGAAAATGACTGAGTAATTTGGTGTTTGTCTTTTTGCAACGTATGGTGCTCCTATGCTCACCTATTCGAGTTTTCACAGGTCTCGTTGTCATCCCCACATAACGCTTGTCACAAGGACAGGTTATGAGGTAAATGCAATTTTTTGTATTGCAATTCGTGTGTCTCCTCTGGGACCAAGGTCTAGCCAGACCCAGGTCTATCTGTTTGGATGTACATGTGAGGGGACACACTGAACACGAACCGCAGAGATAGTGGCCCTCTACTGGGGGTAAGGTCCAGAGTGTGGGTTGACTGGGGGTGGTGACTTTTGGACGTGTGTGGACAAGGAGATCCTTAAGGTTCCGAGTGAGTTTGAACGCAAACAGAGGTTGTGGTCCTGGTGTGAAAACCCAGGTCTTTAAAAGGCCCCAGTGTTTTCTTATGACCTTCTGAATTTTATTCGAATTGGGGGTGAAGGTGGTCACGCACGTCAATGCCTCTGTGCTAGGTTTTTCCCTACTTTCCAGCAGGGCGTCCCTATAATTATTTCTAGCCCGTTTCCGTGCCTGCTGTATTATTTTTTCAGGGTAGAGGCGATCTATCAAGTTTTCTGACAAGATCTCAGCTTGTTTGTTGAATTCGGTCAGGGTGTTACAATTGCGGCGTAGGAACTGTCCCACTGGCAGGTTGTTTTTTAAGGCTCTGGGGTGATGGCTTTCAAACATAAGGAGACTGTTCCTATCTGTAGGCTTCCTATAGTTCGTAGTGAGTAGGGTCCCTCCTTCTAGGGAGATCTGAAGGTCAAGGAAAGGGATGCTCTCGTGTGATCTGGTGCGTGAGAATTTAAAAAATGGATCCAGGCCATTAATCCACTCGCAGAATGAGATACAAGGTCCTTCATATCCTCTCCAGAAGAGAAGGATGTCGTCTATGTAACACTTCCATATTAATATGTTGGCCCTATATGGATTGTTGTCCCCTAGGATGAACTTCTCTTCAAAGTTAGCCATGTAAAGACAGGCCAGACTGGGTGCGAATGTGCTTCCCATGCTGGTCCCCTGGATCTGGTGATAGTTGTGTTTGAAAGGAAAAGAAATTCTCTTTCAGAGCCAGGGAAGCACATTCGCAAATGAGAGAAGGGGGTCTCATATGGCCATGGGTTGACGTTCTGTAGTGTGGACTCCAGGACTTCCAGTGTGACATCCTGAGGGATATTGGTGTATAACGCCTCTATGTCTAACGTCACCAGAAGGTCGATAGTTTCAGGTGCAGTGAAGTTCTCAATGAGGTTGAGAACTTCAGTGGCATCTCTGAGGTAGGTTGGTGTTTTGATGACCACAGGGCATAGGTAGAAGTCACAGAACTTGCTTAAAGGTTCTAGCAAAGAGTCAATACCAGATACAATGGGTCTACCGGGAGGGGGGTTCATCCCTTTGTGTATCTTTGGTAGTGTGTAGTAGTACGGGGTCCTAGGTTGATCATTGATGAGGAATGTTGCTTCCTGTGCAGAAATCCATCCTTCTGTCTCTGCTTCTGTGACTAGGATCTTGATCTTGGTCGTAAGGCGGTGAGTGGGATCTTCATCAATGAGGCGGTAGTATTTGGTATCCGTCAGTTGGCGGCGGCATTCCACATCATATGTGCCCACATCCTGGATCACCACGGCGCCGCCTTTGTCGGCTGGTTTCAAGATGATGGTAGTGTCTTCAGTAAGTGTCTTCAAAATGGTCCTTTCTTCCTTCGACATGTTGTTAAATGGGCGATCACTTGTGATGTTGGCGAGGTCCTTCAAGATAGCCTGTTCGAACGTAAGTATCTCGTTCGGTGTCCTGGCTGCTGTAGGAGTAAACCTGGACTTCTTCTTAAGACCGGTTCCCGTGGTGGGGATCTCCGGGGCATCTTGGAAGAAGGCCCTCAGTCTCACCTTCCGGAAGAATTGATGTAGTCTAAAAGTATCCTCACAGGGTGTCGGGACGAAGCCCAAGCCCTTCTCAAAGAGCCTGGATTCGCCCTCAGACAGAGGTCTGGAGGATAAGTTGACTACTAATGTTTCTGTGCTGACGTCTTGCTCCGTAGTATCATTTCTGGCTCCTGCCAGTGCACATTCTTGGGTCCTCCTCTTCCTCTGCCCCTCCCTCTGCTGTAAAAAGGGGGGTTCGGGAATTGGTGGTATTGTTGTGCCTGGAGGGGATGTCCAGATGGTATGTTCCACATCGGCTAGGGACCCATCCACTGGCCTGGGTAAAGTTGTGGTTGAAAATGGTGGGGTGGGAAGTTCGGGAACAGAGCTTGTTGTTGTTGCCTCAATGTCCCTCTGGAGTGAGGTGTGTAGTTACAGCCCTCATAGCTGGAGTCACTACTGATGGAACTCGTTCTCCTCGAGGAAGTACTGTTGTTATCATCCGATGTAGTGTCTTGGTTCTGGAAGACATAGTCGTCTTTTGTGTACGGATACACCTTTTCCTGATCAAACCGTCTCACATCTTTCTGAAGTTTTGTGATCTTTTGTTTTGTGATGAACTCCTTATGTTCGTTCATTTCTTCATTTATCTCGGCCAGTCGTGATTTAAAAGCTGTGATCGAGATGCCGGCTTTTAATCCGTTTTCAGCGACGGTGATCTGGATCAGGAGTTCGTATGATAAACGCTTGGCTGTGTTAATTATCAGTACGAGCCAATCTCGTGTACACTTCCACGCTATTTTTGACCATTCTCTTCGGAAGGTCATATCCTCTAGGAAGATTCTTGGGGTTAGTGTGACTAACAGGCCATTGGGGGCTATGTTCGCCCGTAGATATTCGGTCATTATTATCCCGTGTAGGGCTGTTTTGATCTGTAATTTCCTAAGGGCTGGTAGGGCTTTCCAATCATCGTTTTTACTCCCTGTAGCTATGCTCCCATCCCCCGCCAGGAGTGAAGGTGCCCTTAAAATTTCTGCCACGGTGTCATCATCAAAACTCAGTCCTGGGTTATCCATAATTGGATGTGTGTCTAGTATGCCTCAACGGGGTACCTATTAGTGTTGATGAGAAGGTGTGGACTCTCTCTCAAAAAGGTGTGTAAGGTATAGAGAAAAAAAGGCGAAAAAAGGAGATACAATAGTGTCCCACGGCTAGCTGCCATACTGCTAATATATCAACAAAGAGAAGGGGGACCGGGAGCCAATTGGAAAGGAGAGGTCCAGTACCGTAGCTCCCAAAGACTAACGTGGTAATCACTCAGGGGTAACTGTTCCTATGAAAAAAGAGAAGATGCAACCTGTTCTGGTAGCTTAAATCAAAGTGTCCAAGGTGTCTAGTTCTGTTCTGATGATGGTTGGATATTGTGGACGGTGGGGGAATTTCTCCTATTGGAAACAGTGCTCTCACACACCCTTGCGGGTGTCATGCTTCATCATCGGGTGTTTGCTCCTCGTGGGGGTGGCGCTGCTGTCCCCCACGGGCCCCTCGAGAGGGTTCTTTAGCGGAGATCTTTTTAGGGAGAAACGCCGCAGTTGTGCATGTGGGTCTAAAGTGAAAGTGCGTGAGATAAAATAGCCTAACCGGTACCTAGCAATTTTATTCGTGGGTCCGGGAGGCAAAGTAAAACCAGCAATGAGGGATAAGGAGAACCTCTTTTAAACAAATTATGTAGAGGAGTGAGTATTGTCCTACTGCTCTCTTATCCGTGAGTGTGAGTGATAGTGAGATTGGGTCTAGGTCGACATGTTTCGTGTTGGCTTTGGCCCCTAATGGATCCCAGTGCGCTTCTTCAGGACCGTGATGTGCTTAAAGAAAATATATTAAAAATAGGAATTAGACGGCGACACTCTGTATTCCTATGGTACCTAAAGTGAGGTGTGGGCGTCTGTGCGCCTATTGGAACATCTGAGTCGTGTTCCTTAATCCAACCTGGTAAAACAACAGAAGAGACAGACATACAAAAGAAAACAAGACAGAACAGAAAGTCAGTGAATACATTGATTACTCAGTCATTTTCACGAAGCGAACCATTCCACTGAACCTCAGATGGACCATTATCGAATCAAACCCCAGCTGAATGATGATATACCTTGGGCAGAACTGATTACTTAGATCCTATGACCAAACACTCTGGAAAGGGTCTGTAATTACATTATGAGCCACTCCAACTTACCCCGGGACACATGAGACCATATGAGGGACACATGCCCACCTTGCCCACTACACATGCATCCCGCATCACGCACGGTACCCGAACCCTATCATTGTATTTTACAAATTTTCCTTTGACCATACAGCATTATGTAAACCACGGTGCACCAACCATTTGAGAATAGAATAATGGTAAATTATTTTGAAAAATGGTCATCTTGCCCTGGGTTAGCTTGTAAGCAGGGAGTAGTTATAACTTAGGAACATATCTTGATTTACCAACATCTAACCAGTAGGTGTCATGATTGTATTACCTCTACCATCTACCACGAGCTATGTCCATCAGACACCGACATGTACTGGCACACTAAGGGAAAATATGCATCCATATCCATAGAATTTCCATACAAACTTCTGCGTCCATTACCTCCACTCAAAGATGACTGCCGCTTTTCACACACAAACGGGACGACACTCACTGTTGGGCTCCATCATCAACTACGCCCCCCTCCCTTCCGACCAATGCCACAATATATCTGCGGCATTTCCCCGGCTCACGTCTACCGGTGGATCACTGAACGGCAGGGCAGGTAATGGGCTGTCGAAGAAACGAGTAATCGTGAGTATTCTCCTGCTGCCAGCTCTACGAACACAGGTACTGACGCGCTAGCACCATGATTGCTGATCCCGGCATTATTTTCCCGCAGGTATACTCTTTCTTGTCCGCAGGATCTGGCGAGGGAGCACCTCTATCTTTATTGAGAGGTATGAGTTCTTGTGTGTGTTTGACTAATATGTGTGTGTCGCGGCATGACACTATTTTACATGCAACCTGACGCGCGGCAGGCATTTTTATTTATATGTGAGAGTCATCTGAAAAATGTTATCGGATTACTACGATCACCATTACTATATGACCTTATCTCCATGAATATGTGACAACCCCCGCAACTACATAACGAAGGGGCACTATATTCATCACGGATGTTAACAATAGTTTAGTGCCTGTACAACTCACTTGTGTGGCTGCAGATTCACAACGGACGCATGTGTGCCTTGAGCGGTTCACACGAGTTGGATGGCTATCCATCCATCACACTCCGTATGGACTACTACAACCACAATGGCAGCACGCTTTGATTTTCAAAAAAGCGTGTGTCCACACTTGAAATGGAATGCCTGGAGTTCCGCCATTACGGCAAATTGCACGCATAAGACTAGTCACCACTGGCTACCTTTGGCCACAGATCGGTGACACTCTAACTGTGCATGATTGTACGCACTGGTTAGATCACAATGAATTTCTTCACAATGCACTATAAAGAAGGAATGGGCACGCTAGATTCAGCATGCCGCTACTAGTTGATATGGATGTGAATGCAGATCATTTGGCAGCATTCCGTGAAGAGTGAATCAATGTATTCACTGACTTTCTGTTTTGTCTTGTTTTCTTTTGTATGTCTGTCTCTTCTGTTGTTTTACCAGGTTGGATTAAGGAACACGACTTGGATGTTCCAATAGGCACACAGACGCCCACACCTCACTTTAGGTACCATAGGAATATAGAGTGTCGCCGTCTAATTCCTATTTTTAATATATTTTCTTTAAGCACATCACGGTCCTGAAGAAGCGCACTGGGATCCATTAGGGGCCAGCGCGAAACATGTCGACCTAGACCCAATCTCACGATCACTCACACTCACGGAGAGCAGCAGGACAATACTCACTCCTCTACATAATTTGTTTAAAAGAGGTTCTCCTTATTTCTCATTGCTGTTTTAACTTTGCCTCCCGGACCCACGAATAAAATTGCTAGGTACCGGTAAGGCTATTTTATCTCACGCACTTTCACTTTAGGCCCACACATCCACATGCACAACTGCAGGGTTTCTCCCTAAAAAGATCTCCGCTAAAGAGCCCTCTCGCGGGGCCCGTGGGGGACAGCAGCGCCACCCCCACGAGGAGCAAACGCCCGATGATGAAGCATGACACCCGCAAGGGTGTGTGAGGGCACTTTTTCCAATAGGAGAAATTCCCCCACCGTCAGCGATATCCAACCATCATCAGAACAGAACTAGACACCTTGGACACTTTGATTTAAGCTACCAGAACAGGTCGCATCTTCTCTTTTTTCATAGGAACAGTTACCCCAGAGTGATTACCACTAATTAGAATACTTCATGCGCGTGCATATATTTGCATATTATCATGAATGAGTCACTGGCGATTGCTTACTTTCAGATTAAAACGTACACAAAAAAATGCAAATCAACGTTTTGCTACAATGTTGCGCCATTTTAAATACCATTTCTCTGATGCCTCATTTAATAAAAAGGGGTTTGATGTATGCCAAGAATAATTTTTAAAAAAGGTGAATAATGGGGAAACAGTATAAAACCACAACTGGCAACATGAAAATAAATCTGCGTCCCAATTCCTAAAGAATAGCACAAAACTGCACCCATAAGTATATATATTTCTTTACATTGCTGCAGATTTACAACTTTTAGGAATTCATAAGAGTTTACAGAATTAAGCCTAGAAACCGTACTCCTAGCAAACTTGTGAATTTAATTTTCGCATGAGCAAATAAACACACACTTGTATAATCTGCTGAGCATTTACACAAATTGACTTTTCCTAAACTCCTTCCCCTCCCCCCCAACCTGGAAAATATTTTACTCCTGCCCTTGTCAGGAGTGAATTTCCATCCTTTTCCAGGGTGGAAAGAGATTGGAGAGTAGCTGGTAAGTACTTTTACACATTATTTGTATGTGTGCAGACTCAAAAGACATTCCAAAACTGGAGCTACCACTTCTTGCCTACTTCAGGTTCCTGCATGCGGATTGGAAGGAAGGTGGCTAAATTAGTATCTTGCAGAGTCCAAACCCTGATAAGATAATCAGAGGCTATTATCAGAGTTCCGATATAATGAGAACGATGTTATTATTTATCACCTCACTGCATTGCACCAAAAGGGGATTTCTTTTTTTTTTTTAACACAAATAGATTTCTGAAAAATGTGTCCGTTGAACAAGCAGATATTTTGTTTAAATTAAACACTTGTGGAAACTGATAAAATGGACCATCTACACCAAACTGGGAAAGAGATGTGGTCTAGTGGCTAGTGCTGCCGACTTTGGAACTGAGCAAACACAAGGAGATGATGGACGGAGCGCCGAAACTTTTCAGACACTCACCCCCAGTCACAGATCTGGGATGAATCCATCATCATTCTTTAGCTCACTTTGCCACCCCAGTTCAGACCCAGCTATTTGTTCCCCTCATCAGCCAGGCTAGCTTGAATCCAGTGGCAAAGTGAGCAAGGAACCCACGTCTGGACATACCCTGCTAACTTGGGGCGAACAAAGCAAACACAAGGAGATGATGGACGGAGCGCTGAAGATACTCACCTTCAGTCACAGATCTGGGTTGAAAACTCAATCAATCAATCAATCAATCAGGGGTTTATAAAGCCCTCTACTCACCCGTGAGGGTCTCAAGGCGCGGGGGGGTGGGGGGAGTGCAGCTCCGGTTCAGTCGAAGAGCCAGGTCTTGAGGGTCTTTCTGAAGGTGTGCAGGGTCGGGGAGCGTCTGATGGTGACTGGGAGCTCGTTCCAGGCTCTGGCTGCGACGTAGGAGAAGGCTCTTCTGCCTGCTCTGGTTCTGCGGATGCGGGGGGTCTCTGCAAGGGCGAGGTCGGCAGAGCGGAGGTCCCTTTTGGGTACGTGGAAAGAGACTCTTTTGTTGAGGGATTTGGGTCCGATGTTGTGGAGGGATTTGTAGGCGTGGGTAAGCAGTTTGAAGGTTACTCTCTTCTCGACGGGGAGCCAGTGGAGGTCTCGTAGGTGTTGGGTCATGTGCTCGTGCCGTGGGGTTCCGAGTACGAGCCTGGCTGCGGTGTTCTGGATGGTTTGGAGCTTGTGTAGGAGAGTTCTGTTGATTCCGGCGTAGAGTGCGTTGCCGTAGTCCAGTCTGCTGGTTATGAGAGCGTGGGTGACTGTTTTCCTGCATTCAGGGGGGATCCATTTGAAAGTCTTGCGGAGGATGCGAAGGCAGTTGAAACTGGTGGAGGCGATGGAGTTGATCTGGCGGGTCATGGTGAGGGCGGAGTCAAGGATGATGCAGAGGTTCCGAGCCTGGTCTGTGGGGGTGGGCGGACTCCCGAGAGCGAGGGGCCACCAGGTGTTGTCCCAGGCGGAGGTGGAGGGTCCAAGGATGAGGACCTCGGTCTTCTCAGAGTTGACCTTCAGGCAGCTGTTTTTCATCCAGGCTGCGACGTCCTTCATTCCTTCCTGGAAGCAGTCTGGTGTCTTCGGGGTTCTTCGTGAGGGTGAGGATGAGCTGGGTGTCGTCGGCGTAAGATACTATGCTGAGCCCATGCTGTCTGACGATGGCGGCGAGGGGGGCCATGTAGATGTTGAAAAGCGTGGGGCTGAGCGATGATCCTTGTGGTACTCCGCAGTTGATCTCTGTGGGTTTAGAGAGGAAGGGGGGGGGGGGAAGTCTGATCCTCTGGGTTCTGCCGGAGAGAAAGGAGCGGATCCAGTTGAGGGCTGTTCCTCGTACCCCAGCGTCGTGAAGTCTGGCTGCGAGGGTGCGGTGTGAGACGGTGTCGAAAGCTGCAGAGAGGTCTAGTAGGATGAGGGCCGCAGTGTGTCCCTGGTCGAGTAGCATGCGGATGTCATCAGTGGCGGTGAGGAGGGCGGTCTCGGTGCTGTGGTTGCTGCGGAATCCAGACTGGGAGGCGTCTAGGATGGAGTTCTCTTCGACGAAGGTGGTCAGCTGAGTGTTTACGAGTCTCTCGGCGACTTTGGCAGCGAAGGGGAGGAGAGAGATGGGCCGGTAGTTTTTCAGGTCTGTCGGGTCAGCCGTGGGCTTCTTGAGGAGGGGTTTGAGCTCCGCCCGCTTCCAGTCGTCTGGGAAGGTGCCGGATTCGAAGGAGGAGTTAATGGTTCGTCTAAGTTCGGGTGCGATGGCGGCCCAGCTCTGTGGTAGATGTGTGGTGGGCAGGGGTCAGTGGGGGCTCCTGAGTGGGTGTTCTTCATGATCGCGGTGGTGTGTTCGACGGTGGCCGGATTCCAGGTTGTGATGGTAGGCTCTATGTCGGTGGTGGGGGGGGTAGTGACTGGCGTCTGTTCGCTGAAATCGTCGTAAAGGGCCTTGATCTTCAGGTGGAAGTAGGAGCTGAGCCTGTTGCAGAGTTCCTGGGAAGGTGTGACGTCTGGTTTCGCTGGGGGGCTTGGTGAATTGCTGTATGACGTTGAAGAGTTCTTTAGCGTTGGTGTGGATTTTGTTCCTGATGAAGGTCCGCTTGGTGTCTCTGATGCGCTGGTGGTATTCCTTTAGGGCGCTCCTGTAGTTGTTCAGGTCTTCCGTGGTTTTCTGGTTTCGCCAGGCTTTCTCGAGGCGTCTGCAGGTGCGTCTGGCTTCTTGGAGTTCGGTGGTGAACCAGGCGGCTTTCAGGCAGTGGCGGCTGGTGCATAGGGGCGAAAGGGGCGTTGCCCCACTAGCCTCGGGAGTCGGGACGAGGATCGGGGAGAGGAGACAAGAGAGACAGTGACAACACACACAATGCCATTGCAGCAGCCTCAAATGAAGTGCTCACTGCCCCGTGTCGAACACAAATAAAATTCAGTTTTGTTTTCTTTTTTTCTAGAAGGGACGAGGTCACAGGTCAGAGACCTCCTGCGCATGTGCTGGCCGGGGCGAGGACTATTGCTCGCCCTCGAAGCACATCCGAGAAGAGTGATGTCATCCTGAAGGGAGTGGCCAGAGAAAGCGGAAAATGGCTGGTTTCAAATGGGGCGCCTATGCTGCGCCCCAGACGATTTCAGCAGCGCGACACTGAAATGAATGGCAAGGGGCAGGGCCGACCCTCCTCAAGACAGAGCAGTGGGTGGCAACAACCGGAGCACTCCCTTGCCTTCGCGCTAGTTCCAGGCCTCCTGATTGGACAATGGGAGCTGAGGGAGTGGGCTGCGGAAGAGCCCACCGGCCGCCGCGCAGCTCTGACTCCGGCACCAGGACTGATCGGAGACAGCAGCGCGGGAGCATGCTGACAGAGAGGGACAGGCTGCGGCCAGTGTGGCGAAGAGAGACGGCACAACATATAGACTAGCTGCAAAGGTGGACTGCAGCGAGGGAGAGAGCGAGGTCACCAGAGAGAATGCTAGCAGTCGAAAAGAGTGCACTGAGACCAAATACTTCAGAGACACGAGACTGCTGTGGCTGAGACAGCAGGTGAGAGGGCACTGCAGACTACCGACAGGCTGGGGGGGCGACAACACAGGCAAGTGCAATTCAGTTGCGTTTGTTTGCCAGTACAATTGAGTGGGTGTATTGCCACTGTTGTCAGCGCTGCTTGTTTCCGTGTGTTCCCCGGGTTCCTTGTGTAGCCAGCTGCTCTGCTGCCTCGGATGGCTATTTGCTTGCTGTAATGCCGCTTTCTGCCTTTCTCGGTCACACACCTCGGCTGTGCGGGTCTTGCAGTTTCCCCGCACCCTCCTTGCAGTCTGCCACTCCGCCTTCCTCTGTTAATCCTCTCTCAACCTTCCTGCCCTCCCAAATATGCGCTTGAAAACGCACCACCAACCCACTCCTTCCTTCAAAACATTTTCAGGGGGAGAACGCTCCCGAGCCCCCCCCCTCCCCTCCCACCACCGGGCACTCAACCCGGACCTCCACGCCCCACCACCTTCAAATGTCACCAGCCACCCCTGCTTTCAGGGGGCGTTGTTTGGTGGGGGGGCGGAGGGGTGCGAGCTTGTCGGCGCAGCAGGAGATCCATCGATGAAATTCCTTTGCTGCAGAGTTTGCGTTGGTCTTGATGCAGGGAGGGTCCAGGAGGAGAGTGGTGTTAAGGTGCTCATCAGTGATCTTGCTCCAGTTTCTTCGTGGTGGGCTTTGGGTGGGTTTGGGTCCGGAGGTGGTGTTGAAGGTGAAAAGTATGCAGTGGTGGTCTGTCCAGGGGGGCTGCGAGGTGTGGCTGAAGTGGATGTTTGTCCCTCCTGCGAAGATGGGGTCGAGGGTGTGTCCTGCTCTGTGGGTGGGGGTGGTGACGAGCTGCTTCAGTCCGAGGTTGGAGAGGTTGTCGAGGAGGGTGGTGGAGTCCGGGTCGCTGCGGTTGTCGAGGTGGAAGTTCAGGTCTCCGAGTAGGATGTAGTCCGTAGAGGTGATGGCGTGTGGTGCGACAAGGTCGGCAATGGTGGTTGAGGATTGGGTGCGAGGTCCAGGTGGTCTGTAGGCGAGGGTGCCGCGTAGCGTGGTCCTGGGGGAGGTCTGGATCTGGAAATGGAGGTGTTCCGTGTTGGAGTCGGGGGTCGATCGTGCTGGAGGTGGAGTCGGAGGGAGGTCTTGTGTACGATGGTGAGTCCCCCTCCAGGGCGGTGGGGGGCGGTCCTTTCTCTGGATCTTGTATCCGTCGGGGATAGCGATGGCGATGTCAGGGCCGGAGGTGGCGTTTGTCCAGGTGACGTCGGGCGAGAGGGTGTCGATTAGGTCCCAGATCTCTACGGCGTGTGTGTAGGGAGCGTACGTTGAGGAGGATGCACGTCAGCGTTTCGGTGGTGCGGGCGTCCGGTGAACATTCGGCGGTCGTGGGGGCGCGGATGGTGGTGAAGGAACGTCGGCAGTGTCTGCAGGAGAACTGTCCATGGGTGGTGTTCGGTGTGGATTTTTGGCAGTCGGTGTGTCTTCCTCGGTTAAGTGCGTGGAGGGCGGAGGAGTCGTATCGGCGGGCTTCCGGAGATCCAGGGTTCCTGGCGCTGGCTGCGGTCGGGTACGGGCGCAGACGGGCTTGCCTTAGGCGCGCCTTCGGCGCACCAGCGGCGTGCCCGCTGCGCGCGGCTGCCATTATGTAGGGGGGGGGAAGGGACGTGCAGCTGGGAGGCGGGAGCGGGGTGGTGTCACAGGTCCGGGCGGCGGCGGGAAACGGCACGCAAGGAGGCGGAGCGGCAAGGAAAAACAGTCGCACAAGTGGGGAAAACAAAAATGCGGTGCAACAATGAATCCAATAAGAGGTGGATCAGACCAACAGTGCAACAGAAACAGCCACAATTACAACGAGTCAGACAGTGCTACGGAGTACAATAATAAAAAACGCAATCCAACAGGGGGGGGGGGGGGAGACGAGTAAGCACAACTACAGCTAACTGCACATATGGAGGTCACCAGGGAGCAGCGCAATTACCAGAGGCAACACGGTGGGCGCGAGGCGCAGGGCAGTCTCGAACCCTACACGGGTGGGGCCCTGGTGCTCGGCGGCGGAGCGTTGCACAGCGGAGCTGCAGGGGAGAGTGCGGGCCTCGGACCGGGCAACAAACTGGGCAACAAAGTCTGAACCCCAGCTTTGACTCAACAGTCTGCCATTCTGCGCAAATAACTTAATCTTCCCCTTCCTAAAATAAAAAAAAGTGCAACCTTTTCTGGTGCTTGTGTATAGCGCTCTAATGCCTCTGGCTTTGTTCACAAAATATAGAACCTCTAAAAATTAAATAAAATGGTCATCACCTCAAATACCCTTATAGAGGTAACAAATACCCAATACCATCTTGAAAATCTTGAAATGGAATGAGATACTGTGAAAAAGTGCCTTCCTGTATAAAGTAACGACATCTGTTCCTAAACTTCTAGGCATGCTGTCCTTGATATATATATATATATATATACATACATACATACACACACATATGCCCTCAAAACCTGGGGAGTCTGCTCTGAGATTCCATGAAATAAATAAATATCCTTTAACGGGTAAGGTGAATCTCTTCTGAGCTCATGAAAACACAAGGAGCTCTTCCGAGTACGATTGCTGCCTTAAGCCCACGCTCCAGACGAGTTAGAAATCTACGTCACGTCGGGTCCTAAAATGCATTTTAAAGAGAAAGCAAACATAGGACTACCATTGCTCAGTGTGTGCACATATACTGCATTCTTCTCATAGTATTCTGTTTGCAAACATCACTTATACAGAGGAAATCACAAAAGGCAAGTATTAGGTCGCATTCTGTGGTCCATGCACCCACAATCAATCAATCAGGGTTTGTATAGCGCAGCTACTCACCTGTGAGGGTCTCAAGGCGCTGAGGGGGGGGAAAGGGGGCTGCTGATCTGTCTGGGTGCTGGGGTTCAGTCGAAGAGCCAGGTCTAGAGATCCTTCATGAATTGGGTCAGCGATGGGGATTGCCTGAGGTAGAGAGGCAGGGTGTTCCAGGTCTTGGCGGCGAGGTAGGAGAAGGTTCTTCCTCCGGGTCTGGTCTTGTGGATCCAACAAGAAAAATAACTTATTAGCTCACAGTACAATAGATACTCTCAAATAATCCACACTTACAAATCTACTGCCCTCTAGTGGGACATTAGAATCCAGCATTAGAATAAAATTAGAATATAAAACAAGTTGTGCATTCACATTCCCACCCCCAACACTGGCCAAATATAAGCCAGTAGCAAGATGGCTCAGTAAGGTCAACTTTTGCTGCATCTGCTGTAATCGACAAGTTTGAATCCCAGTCAAGCCAACTCACTTCCAACCCTTCCTAGATTAGTAAATGGAATACAGTCAATTTTTGTAATAGTGCACCCGCTGCCTGTAGTGCTTGCAAACGGCATAAATGCAGTATGGCATGCTATATGAAAAAAAGGTTTCGTTTTTTTAAAGAGAAACTTAATAGTAACATTTACCCCTCACGTTCCAATGAAGAAATCCTACGATTTTTAGTGCCATCACCCAGAAGAATCCAAAAACAATCAACCACAGGAATGCTAGACTGTCACATAGGTCAATGATCACTTCTGGAAGAAACATTCCTAGTGGCACTGCCAAGTAAATCAAGAACAAATCAATTAATTTTAACCATTTGGTGCAGATCCAAAAGTTAGGTTCGGTCACCAAATTGATGACTGGGTCCCAGAACAGAGTGGAAAATGAAAGCAACTAGCTAAACGAAATAAACCTATTTAATTAAGTATAATTGAAGCAATGCTGACCTGCAAGAACTAAAATAAAATGTGCCAGGATACATCAAAAAGAACAGTAGGAAAAAGGTGGGCAAAATATTTTAATAAACATTCATAGTTTCTGGCACCGATGAGGGGATTCCATTAGCATTTTTGGGAGAAGCACTTAAAGATCAAAATAATTCAACATATTACATTACCAAACTTTATAGAATAGAAATTGTAAAAAAAATAAGGACTGGCAAAACCTACAGATTTGTCTTGAATGCGATAAAGCATGCAAACTTCCGAGTAACGCCAGACCTACTGGCTCTGCTAAATGCTCGTTTTCAGCAGTGAGAAAGAATGGGGAGAGGTGGGGGGGGGGGTGGGGGGAGGAGAGGGGGTTGAGACAATTCTGGGCAAATATGCTATGAAATGATTGCTCCGGGAATTAAAAAGGAAACATGTTCTATACACAATACATGGATCATATAAAGAATATAATGTGTGATGATTCAGTGTACTTTTGAGATGTAGCACAGTCCTCCGTGCATTTTAATGCAAGTACTCTACAGGAGGTGGAAGGACACATCAACGAACCAACCTCATGGGTGAGAGGCATAGTCCTTTGGGCGCAGCTACAGCCCGCTAGGTTTATTCTGAAAAACTGGTAACAAGAATCATGGCGTCAGCTGCACTGTCAAGCCAGGCCTAAAAAAAAAAAATTTAAAAAAAAGGCACTGGCAAAGCCAATAGGTCTGACCTTGACAAGCATATAATGATTTATTTACTCCTTATGCTAACTTGCAATGAGTTAAAAAAAAAAATGGCAAAAATATATTAATATGATAATAAAGAAGTGGCCAAAGAAGCCCAGGCACACCAGGGCCCAAGTGCACTCCTTTTCTGGCGGCTGTGCACGTGATGAGGCAAATAAATGCAGTCAATCACAGTGCAAGACAGCCAATGGATTAAGGGGTCTAGACCACTGTCCCAGGCTGTATGCTGTGGTGGGTTGCAGCAAGATATGAATGAGACTGGAACGTACCAATAAATGAAAAGGGTGGACCGAAAACCCCTATGTGTATCTATGTGTGTATTTTAAGCATTAACTTTTTGTATAACATGAAGGTGCCGAGACTGTTACAGTAATCTTTAAATCAGACTTACACACAAAAAATAAAAATACACACACATTGCAGTTATATGGATTGAGAAGGACAGCGGAGGGATAGAGGAGGGAAAAAGGTTTGCATTTATATAGAGCTTGCTACCCCCGATGGGGTGTTGAAGCGCTTTTTTCCGCGAGTAGCACTCTACTCCGGAACCCATAAAGGATTAGTGGTGAATTAGTATAGTGAAATATAAAATTAATTTGAGGAGGTGGACATGTTAGTCTGTTATTTGGATTGAAAAGGATAGTGGAGGGATAGAAGAGGAAAGGATTTAGACTTTTTTGTTGTTTGTTTTGGAGGTCCTAGCAGTAGGAGGAGGCTTGGGATGAGTAAAAGGGGTGTGGAGGGGGAAGAGTCCGAGGGAAGGGTTTAGAAAGGCTTTTTTGGAGGGGTCGGAATAGTAAAACAGGTATGAGATGATGCAAGGAGGGATAGAATAGGGAAGAGTTTAGAGAGGGTTATTTTGAGGATCGTAGTAGTGGTATGGGATTTGGGATGAATGAGAGAGCGGACGTAGAGGATATATTGATAGAGGAATAGGATGAGAAATAGGGTAGTGTATTGGAAAGAGTAGTAGAAAGAGGCTTGAGATGAGGCAGAGAGTTGAGGTAGAGGATATATTGAGAGAGGTATAGGGTGAGAAATAGGGTAGTGCATTGGATATGCTGAACTGGCAGAAAAGTAATAAATATATAAATCCATAAGTACATGGAAGGTATATAGATGCATAAAGGAAGTATATGTAGATTAAAGATGCATTAAATTAACTCTGGCTTTCAAGTGTTGTGTGTGTATATATGTGTGTGTGTGTATATATATATATATATATATATATATTTTTTTTTTTTTTTTTTTTTTTGTAATTCAATAGTGAAGCAATTGTAGATAAATAGTTATGATAAAAGAGCTACTTATTTATGCAGTCACTTGTATACATGTTAAAAACATAGAATTATGTAACTATCAGTGATATGTACATTTGTTTCACAGAACTAATGAATATCTATATATATTTTTAAAACAATTATTCTACACGTTTATACAAAGCAATACACATATATAGGTACGTATCTATAGTACAAATAAATGCTTATATACAGAGGGATATGCTGTATATTTCTGTTTCCATATGGTGCTTATGTCGGGAAGAGCCAATTCATGAGAAGTTTTCTGAAGATAAGCTGGTTATCCGTGGATCTTATGATGTGGGGTAAGGAGTTCCACAGTTTGGCTGCTTGAACAGAGAAGGATGTGCCACCCACGGTTTTTTCCTTGTATCTTGGGATTTTGAGGTGAGGTGCAATACAACATGCCTAAATCACTTTCATTTTCTTGTGGTAAAAGCAACTGAGAGAACTAGCGCTGTTAAATCTAAGGCACCATCTTAGTAGTGGGGGAGTCGAGCTCTGCACCTCACCTGTACACTGAACCTCTAGTGACAGTAGTAAACTCTCACTGCACATCAGTGCCTGTAAACTGTCAGAATTTGGAGGTACCGAAGCTCCCGATTCAAAGCAGCAATTTTTAGATTGCATCATTATCGAAAGCACTGTATATTATTACCTCTATGCAAGTTCAAATTGATCATTTGTAGAGGACCTCGGATGGATGAGAGGCTTTCACCCTGAGGTCTGAACAGCCATACCAGACTTATTTTTTGTTTAGGAACTGCTAGATTTTGACTACATCAGAGTATGACCAGCAACAGATGGTGTGTGCCAGAAGGCGGATATGTTCACATGTCTGCATAAAAAGCTGGATGAGTCACTGAAATTTTCATAACCAAGACTGCATTATTGGACCTAAAATCTCGGTGCACACTCTTCGCCAAGGATCCTCCAGTAAAGCTTGTAGAATGTGAACAGGCACAGAGATTGCTTGCTTTCCTTAAACAAAACACGAGGAGTGATTTCCAATGTGATCATATAAATGTGCTTTTATTCAAACTTAACTTTCAGGCCTATATTGATTAGGAAATCCAGCATATGTGTTGCCAATGGACATATTCCAAGTTTTCAGGTTACTACAAATAGATTCTATGGGCCGTATATTCTGTTGGTAGTAGGCCAGGCATGAATAAAACTCTGCATGTGAGCTTATGTACACAGCCTTTTACAGTATACATATTTACAGCAACGTAGGGTTGCAGGGTGTAAACAGAAACAGTACTGTAAGATCTCAGTAGCCTGACACGCTAGAATCCTGCATTATAGGTTGAACGCTGGCAAGATACTTCAACACTGGAGTACCAACCCAAGTTAGCATGGACAGTGGGACCATGGCAACAATTCAGCCAATCATGATGTATGGTTTCCTAACAAAAAACACCATTATTAACTTGTTCGCCAATACTTCGGCAATTGCCTAGCGTGTGCTCCAAAGTTGGGGCTTTTCTTCTTAGCCCTCTTGGCGCCTGTGCATTGTCGTTTGCCGTCTACTTGCCTTATTAGGTAGGCAACGGCCAGCTCCTCTGGGTGAAGTGCTCTCCAAAGCATGTTTTGAACATCGCAGGCGGGATATGCTAGAGAAGGATGAAAGATTGAATGAACAAGCAGAGAAATGGGATGGAGATTTTGGCTCAATCCTAGTGGAGGACATCAGGTGAGGTTAGTGGGGCAACTGGCGGAGGCGGAAGAGAATAGAGCATAGGATAGTGGTGAAAGATTGGGCGGCTGTAGATTCCATGGCAATTAGATCTAGCAAAAGGGCTGTGCTTGAAGAAAACAGGCGTGCAGGCAGCCACTTAAGGGAGCAAGGGAAAACTTAAAACACCTTCTCTTTGGTGTAGGTCAACAACATCATCAATTCTTGAGGAAACTTGTAGAAGGCAACAAACAGCAAGCGGTATTCAATTGGCGTTGAGAGGGTGCCTTCCTAAGAGGCAACACTCACACGGTGATCGCGCCTGTGCTTGTCCCTTCTTTGGAATCTTGACGATGAACATTAACCAACTGTCATAACTGGAATGGAATCACCTTTCTGATAATACAGAGTAAACTCCTGGTGAACATCACTACACAGTGCATTTCTGATGCTGTGGACAAGCAGTTAAGAAAAGAACACGCTGGGTTTCGAAAAGGCAGATGGTGTGCTTATCAGATCCTTACTCTGACACTCTGCGCTGCTCTATGATGTTGTGTGGAGACGAATATACATCGACTTCATTGATTCTAAGAAAACCTTTGACAGAATACACCATGACAGCCTCTGGGGTATTCTGTGAGAGTATGACATACCACAGCAGATAATTCTCCTCATCAAGAGCTTTTATGACAATTTTAGCTGCAAGTTAGGAGATAGTGAGTATAGTTTCGAATTAAAGACAGTGTGTGGCAGGAATGTGTGATGCATGTGTTGCTCTTCAACCTGGTAATCAACTGTGTGATGCGACACACAACTGAAGACCAAGCCAGAGGCATCAGATGGAACTTATTCTCTACACAGGAGGACCTGGACTATGTAGATGAGCCAGCCTTGCTCCCTCACCCATACCAGCATATGCAGGAAAAGGAGTCGTGCCGTAACATCTATTCATAGCAAGTGGGCCCGAAGATCAACTCGAAGAAATCAGAAGTCATGACAATTAACATTCTAAACTTTTCACCACTCAAAGTGGATGGAGAGGACCTAGCCATGACTGAAGACTTTGCCTACCTATGCAGTACTATCAGACATGATGGAAGGGAAGGCAATGACATCAAGAGCAGACTGCACAAGGCCAGGATGCTGAACAATGTGTGGAAGTCATCTCAAAACAGCACCAAAACCAAACTGAAGCTTTACCAGAGCTGTGCTCTGTACACACTGTTGTATGTATCAGAATGATGGCGGATAATAAAAAGCGACGTCACCAAAATGTCAGCCTTCAAAACTAGTCGCCTAAGAAGAATCTTGCACATTTTCTAGCTGCAAACCCTCTCCATCTGCTCACTAGATGCAAGCAAGAAGGAAAGTATGGACACCATCATTATGAGAAGGAGGTGGCCAGGATACACCATCAGAAGAGACGATAGCTACATCACAACAACAGCTCCCCACTGGACCTCAGAAGGCAAACAGAAGAGAGGCAGGCCAAAGAACAGCTGGAGGGGAAACTGTGGAAACCGACATGAAGACTCCAAACCACAGCTGTGGCACCGTACAGAAACTTAGCCACAACAGACAGAAGTGGAGGTCCTTCGCTGCTGCCCTACAGGCCAGCCGGCATACCAGGCAGTAAGTAAGTATTGCGCTTGTAGTACTGCACTTGGAGATGCTCATCAGTGGAGGACTAAGTCTCTGAAAAGAGCAGAGAGGTATTTCTGAGAAATGAAGGCAGGGCACATGCGCAAGTATCTGTGGACCATGCTAAGTTATTGGAGTTAAATGAGCTTTGTGACTAGAAGGCAAAGTAATGACAGCAGGAGAAATGAGGCTAAATAAGCGTAGGCTCAACTGAACGGAAGCCGCAGCGTATTGAACTTTTTGCAGTCTATGGGTGATTGGTAGTGGGAATGCAATGCAAGGGCTTCTTCTGATCCAACAAATCTCAAGTGAACGGGCCTAATGAACAGTCTAAGTGCTAAAAAGACATCTATTGTGTATGTAAGCTGTAGGAGGCTGGCTTAGTATATGGTCCATACTTATTTAAGTGAAGCACCTTGCTCTAATCCAGGCAACCCTTATGGTGATTTTAGTGGTCTTAGACAACCATAGAAATCTCTCTAAGTGGTAGCTGTGGAGAGCAACCTTCAAGTTTAGTCCAGAAGGAGTGTTAAGCAGCTTGTTATACCAGAACTAATCATATAGTGTAGGTTAAACGAACACCAACCCCTCAACATTATCAGCGCGACAGCCTAACTGTAGACAATCACAACTAAAGATGGACTTAAACAGTTTGTGGGGGTCTCAATCACTAGTCTCCTACTAGGGTGGAACCTAGAGTACCGCAACACAGCACCGGGTTGTAAGCAGACTAGCCAAGCAGCCAGCAGCGCTGACACCACATACGAGCTACTCTCATGAACTGTGGGAATACCATGTACTGCTGAAATGGGACACGAACTGGCACACGCATGCACATAGCGCATCCCTGCTTTGAAAGTAAAAGGGCTACTGTACTGACAAGATGTGATGCTTCAAAAAGATAGTGTGCAGAAATGTATATTATATTTTACTGTCGAAGAGGGAAACAAGGGCTAATAACATTGGTAAAACAAAGCACATGTACTTTGGCTTTAAACAATTCATGCATCTTCATTCAGGCAACCAGAAAAAAAACTTCAGTCATTTAAACAACTCGTTATCCAAAAAAAAACAATACAAATACCTACCAAGATCGAAGGCAATTTACCTTTGAATGAACACTCTCCTAATTCCACACAACCAAACGCCAGTCAGTAGGATTAACATATGTTTCCCATAACGGAACAAAGTGGTACCTTAACGGAAACATGCTATAAAAGCCACAACAGTGGAAATTTGTACTATACAAATGCAAATAACGTTCAGAAGTTTTGAATAGTGCAGCATGTCCTCTGGCGGGTATTTTAGGGCACTGAAAAGGATTTAAAAGGTAAGCCAAAGTTTGTTGAATTATCGGAGTCTGTTCACCGAGCCTGGACCCCAAATCCACAAATAACGCAGAGGGCTTCGAGTGTCTACTTTCTATGCTGGTTTGATGGGGTTTCGTTTGTGGAGAGTCAAGGATAACGTAGATGCCCGATTTTGCAGTTTACGCCTGGACTGAGTAGATGACATTACAACAGTCATGACGTGCTGTGTGACCTGGGTTCGAGTGAGCTCCACATAGTGATCGGTTTGTAGGAGGAAAATAACTTTACCAAGGAAGGAGTGTTAATAAGGACTACCTCACTTGACCCCAGAATTAATTTGGGGCCAGAAACAAAAAAAGAACTATGCATTTACAAGTAACTCACCTATGCAACAAGTCTGTTACTCCACAATATCATGTGAAAATAATTAAAAACAAAAATGCATTTTGTCTCAACATTTTAATAAAAAGAATATTTTCTGTATCCACTATGCGGCACACCTTCTGTCACGCTAGTTTCAGCAACAGTCACAAAAGTAAGAAATTACAACCGAGTGTGAGCCGACCAATGTTTTAACAGGAAAAAAAAATAGATCAAGCACACCCTACTAGGCCACACTAAAGGATCAGCCCTGCACCCATAAGAACAGATCTTCGACATACAGAACACGAGAAGGCTATACGTTGCTGCACACTGCATTCATTCTTAGCAGCTTAGACAGGTACAGAGCAAAAATCTGAAAGCCTGATGGTACATTCTGTTCACTGGCGAGGCTCACGCGAGGCGGCTTAACACGTCATGAGGATTCGCACAAGAGAGGCTGTGTGCGCCTCCGGGAATGGCGCAGCTTTAGTCACGTTGGCAGTCGACGCAGGAAGCTGCGCTAACATGGTTTTGGAACTGTCCAGTACAGCTAATCAAATGTTACTGCCCTCTCCGCCCATCGTATAGATGTAAACTACTGCCAGTAGGTGGGTGGAGACGGGTAAGCGCCCGCGGGAACGTCACCAGGAGCTGCTGGCATAGTAGGCACAATCTGACCACAATACAAACAGCGCCGATACCCCGCGGATGAGGCGGTTGTCATGTTGCCTGCCAGTGATATGCCGAGTGACTGGCGGCAAATCGCTTGAAATGTCACCCAAAGCAAACATTTCCTGTGCCAAACGTAGTCACAGGCAGCCCTGTTCAGCGGAGCGGCAGAGAGAAGGCCACGTGGACAGTATGATACGGTTAAGAACTGCCTCCAGGTTTCCATCCGCCTTAAATGGGGGTGGATGTCTTCGAGGCGATTCCCGGTGTTTTCGTACCCAAATGGCTGCAACTTGGATATGTCGAGGTGGAGACGTGGATTAAATGCGACTGTGCCGGTTTCGAAGACACTGAAACCACGGGAACATCTATGAAGGGGCAAGCATGGGTTGTGGGACGGGGACAGAACCCAGTCCTCTGATTTTTAGGGATCAGGGCAGAAAATGGAAATCGCGAGGCACCTATAATTTGCATACGACCTGGTCGTTAAATAGTGACAACAGGACTTGATATCGTTTAACCTTTCATTCTCGTTGGTATTATTGCAGCGACGTCACTACATGTAACTTCCATGTGCACCCATGAAATGGACAATAAAGAAAATAGATCATTAAAATACACCTCTATTCAGTGGATATGCATTACATTAATTTCACAAGACATAAAATTTGCCACAACTTTTTGCGACAACAGAGCTAGGCCAGTTCTTAAAATGGATGGTGAGCTTTGGAAGGTTAAGAACAGCTTAAATACCTTTTTTTATTATATAGCCCCAAGTAGCAAACGGCTGCCATCTATCTGCCCAACGCTGCAAATAGGTGTTACTATGACCCAATTTATGGGGCTCACGTTACCGACCTCAGAAAGATGGAAGGCTGAGCTTGCCTATTCAAAAGTATAACCTTCAGAGCACATTTGTGAGGGGAGCATTCACGGAGCCACCAGGCCGACCGTACGGTACGCATGTGTCAATCACAACCCTACATTTGAATGACTTATCTCCTGACCGACTGGACATTTTCAATGACCGGAAACTGCCTTAGCTGCTCCCGCGTCTCCACCCGAATCTTCTTCCTCACTCCTCTGCAATTCTTCCTCTCATAGTCAAATGGCTCTAACACTCCCCTTCCTATGTTTTGCCCTTTAGCCACTTCTTTCTCTCTCATGTCTTCGTTTAGCCTTCTCTTGTCCTTTTATCCTATTCTTATTTCCCTCCGCTAATTTCTACCGTCTCTTTCTTAAGCTTCGCTGCTCACCCTCTTCTTCCCCTTTCTCCTTGCCTCTCTATCTCAAATGTCTGTTCTTTTGCTAGTTTCTTCCCTTTTCCTCAATCTCTACTGCCCCTCTTTTACCTTCTTCCCTTTCTCGTGAACTCTACTACTCATTACTATATCACCAGTTTCTCTTCCTTACACACGTTCCACATTTTCTCTTGTTTACTTTTGTCCTCTTCCTGTTGATCCAGCGGGTTACTAGCAACGAGCATTCATACACAAAATACTCACTTGGGCCCATACATTCATACTACGCTAGCAATTTCCCGCTGGTGGGTCAGTTGGTACTCTTTATCAAAATCCCTGCTACCACTTACTTTTCCGATTGAAGAGTAATGACTTACCAATGAATCCTTTGCTAATTGGGAAGTTTAAAATGAGTGACGTTCATTACAATTCATAATCCTGAAATAATCACTGAGTCAGGAAGTTTTAAAATGTTTATCTAAAGATTTAGCAGAGTAAAATACAGAACCACATGATACTTAATCGCATATCAAGGATGAAGCATAATAATCAATTATCGATCAATGACTGTCCCTTGGGAAAGGAGAAGATAGAGACAGCAGCGCAACTAAGGTTTGCTTTTATATTTACCTAATGTGCGAGAACCAAACCCCTTGGCCAAGGAGTTGGATAAGATAGGACCCTGGAAGGATGAAGAGCAAAGACCTCCTCCCGGATCAGGACAGGACCGGTGACCTCTCTATCAACGACGCCTGCGTCGTTCCACTCTCTGGTACTTCGCTTCTCCTCGATTTCTCCCGTGTCTTCCTTCTAAGGTACTCCGCCTCCCCCCACCTCAGGACCTCTCTGGACAGCGGTTCAGTCTGCAATCGATCAGCTTGTACGTCTGGAGCTTCTGCCTCTGCCTTCTAGTCCGTGTGCTGCGCTATTGCTAATGCTAACTAATTAGCTAATTCTATATCTATTACACCCTTCTACGCCCATGTACCTCCCCTAAATGTTGCAGAATTATGGGACCACTATTTCTGATTGGACAGGGGGTTGATCCTCACACCATATTGATTTAATTCATTTTGCTTAAAGCCCTTTGTTTTAAAATACCGCCCATCACTTTTAATACATTTGCTTTATTTCCCACCCGTCTCACGACAAAGTTTATACATTCTTCAGGTACATTGTTGCATATTAGTGGGGACATTCATGGGTACAGCAATATTGGCCATCAGGTCACGGCCTTGGACGACGTCCAGGTTGACTTCATCCTTTTCTCTCTCTGGGCAGCCTTTCAGGGAGCATGCGCAGAACCATTGTCACACGAGTTTTCAGTTTACCAACACCAGGCCCAATTTACGAACTAAAAGTCAAAGAAGAAAATATTAAAATCACAAATAAAATGTTTCACTGTATACCCACTCTTTCTACTCTATTCCCATTTATTTATAAATTCTATCCCGCATTAGTAGCATTAGAATACCACAGTTTAATTGCAACACAAGAGCAAGCTGTAGCACGTGAAAACATGAAGCAGCCATTTTAATGCACACTGCGCAGCAGCAAGAGTTTCCCACCAAGCAAAAAAAAAAAAAAAAAGACGTCACACCACGTGGTATGGTTGAGACATGCGCAGTAAAGTTCCCGCGTTTTAGCGGCCATTTTAGAATAGACAAGCGTTACTTGTTAGTTTAAACACATAAGCAAGCTTCCTTTCTACATTTTTGTGTGTGCAGTTATTAGTATAAACAATACAAGTTTAATACATTAATACTTTTGAGAAGATTGCATCCAAGCAAATCTCATTTGTGAGTCCTTGCTCCATCAATCCCCTCTCTGATGGCGTTTGAGCCATCAATTACTACCCACAACCAGATGCCAACTTTTAGCATAATATAGTTTCACTTTCATTTTTACACTTTCTATTTTTCACATCTCCTTTCAGTTTCTTGTATAATTCACTTCTTAAATCTTCAAGTTCGATTTCGTCAAACTTTCTCTTCTTTCCTTTTCCTGTCACATTATACGATTCATTCTTTTTACAACATTTGCACCATATTGTTATTGACAGTACTATTATTGCTATCCCTGCTAAGGGTACTAATATTTGACCTATAAGCCCTTTTCCTACATTAGCAAACCAGGTACCAATTGACCTAATACTATTGGTCAATCTTTCCCATACACTATCAACTTCCAGTGGTTTCAGTTCCTTTTCAAGTCTAGTTATATTCTGTATATACGTTCCAATTTCTGCACTTTTATCAGGTATGTAAGTGCAACAGTGTTTCGTCTTCAATAATACAGACTCCGCCCTCTTTCGCCAATATAATATCAAGAGCAAGTCGATTTTGCATAACCATAGATCTAATCGCAACCATTTCCGCATTAATCATTAGAAATCCTCCAGCAGTGTCAGTTGATAAACGATCAACCACTGTAGATAATTTACATATTTTCCTTGAGTTCAGAATTATTCCCACTGAAGGTATCAATGCACCAAATATATCACCTACAATTTCTGAAAAACTAGCTCTTTTCTTACGTCTTAATTCACTAGTATTTTCATTGCTGCCAGTGTTTCTTTTTACGTGGTATATCTTTGGAAATACTATTCCAAAATAACTTTCATACCACCGTGCAGGAAGCCTAAAGTAAGCCTTATTCCCACACACATAATAGATTCCAGGAAAAACTGAATCTGTTCCTCCTGAGTCCCCAACATCCAAGAATTAAGAAATTGTGCTCACATTCACTGGTACCGATGAAAACATTGTTACACTCAGTCTTTAACCTATGTAGACAAATTTTCCCTATATTTACAAAATCTAGAGCCATAGCAGCTTGAGCCTTGCCAGGTGTGTAACTACCTTCTTTCTCAGCCCAAGGTGGCAAATGAGCCTTATGCTCAGAAGCTTTCTTTTGAAAATCTTGTCTTCTATTTTCCACTAAATTCAAAAATATCTTTTCTTCTTCATGTAATGAACATGTTAGATTGCTTCTATGTGCATGTGTTATGTCTATTGATTTCATTGTTAAGAAAAATTCTCCCATAAACTGTGCATCTCTACTACTAAGCACTGGATTCATATTCTTTCGAATCGGAACCTCAGAAAATATCACATCTATATTTGAATAATAATACTGAAGTCGCCCTGTTCTATAAAATAAACTAGTCAGTACACTACATGATATGCCATAGGTTAATGGCAAGTGATGATACGTTAACCCTTCTGCTACTGATTCAGGTAGTTTCATACAGACATAACAATTACTAACTTCCATGGTATCTACATACTGAAACAATAATTTTGTGAAAATATTCAGACTAGTGTCATTATCGGTTACTTCATGATGAAATTCTGGTTCATCTTCTGCCTTTAGTTCTACTCTATTACTTTTCAAGTTCTGTCCTTTCCTTTGTTTCGTTGTTAATCTTTATCTATTATCATAAGGTAAGGAATTGCTACGATCACAACTAACCATACTATAAGCATCACTACCAGATTGCATATGCATATAGCACAGCATCTTTTAGAACCTTTCTGCTTTGGTCTCCCAGTAACTATCGTCAGGCATTTTTGACAAGGAAGATTGCTCTTCTTATCGTTTTCTTCAAGTCTCTTTACGTTCTCAAGGTGGTTCTATTTCTTTTTCATAAGTCAGTTCTGCACTGGTTCCTGTGTCACCACTTTCACTTGATTCTGAGCTCTCGTAATCTTCGAGGATGATATAAGTCCAATCAGGACCTTTAAATTTATTGTTCACAAGTTTGTCTTTTGCTTCTTCGTTTTTTGGTTTTACTTTTCTGTCCCGTTTGGCTTGTTACTTCGTTTACTTGTTCTGGATCTTCACTTCTGGTTGTTATGTGGTATTTTACTCTTTTAATGACACTTGGCCAAAGATCACCTTTTCTGGTTTTCTCTGTTTGCACTTTCTCTTTATTTTCTTCTTCAGAAATTTTTATTTTCAGGTTGTGTTACAGTTTCGTTTTCTTCAATTTCAGTTTTTTCTGCTATTTGTTCTTTTTCAGGTCTTATTTGTTTTTCTTCAGCTGCTCCGTTGTGAGTCTCTAGTAACTGATCTTGTTCTTGATTTACGTTTTTATGTTCGAGATTCTCGGGATCTTCTTCTTGAATGAATTTTTCTGGATCCAACTGATTCTGATCAGGGCTTATTGCACTTTGTACTTCTGCAGTCTGACCGCGTTCTTCTAGACCGGTCTGTCCCTGCTCAAAATCTGTTGGTTCGTTTTTACTTTGAGCCCAGTTTCCTATCCCTATCTGGTCCTGCTCAGGTTCTTTTATTATCTCTTCTTCTTCCTGAGCTGCTTCTTCTTCACCTATCTGATCTTCTTCAATTTCTTCTAAATTTGCTTGACTTCTTGTTCTGTGGTAAACTTCAGGAATTTCCACCACCGGTATCCAGTCCTGACTTGTGCTCGGTTGTTCTTCTTCAGCTTCCCTCGAATCTTGTTCCTGAGATTCTTCAGCTGGGCAACCTTCAGCTTCCTCAGCAATCGATACTGTGAGTATTTTCTTCTTCAGGATCTGGTACTCTTTTGGTGTGGCTTACATGAATCCAATTAGGAAATCCTGCACACTTTACTGCGGTGTTTGTGACCAGTATGACCCGACAAGGTTCGCCCCACCTAGGTGATAGACACGTCTCTCTGGTGTGATCCTTCACTACCACCCAGTCTCCGGGACTCAGATCATGTTCTTGTTCAGGCTGCCTGGAAACTGCGTCTTCTCCAACCTGGTGAGAGACAGAACGCACTAGGTCAGCTATCCTTTGCAATAGTCCAGAACCATATCATCAGATATATTCAGCAGTTTATTTGTGGGAACATGGGCTTGTCTCATTGCTCTTCCCATCATTATTTCGTGCGGACTCAATCCGGTATTTCTATCAGGAATGCTTCCGAGTCCCATTAAAACAAGAGGCAATGCATCTGGCCAATCTAATGATGTTGATGCACACATTTTTCCCAGTCTGGATTTTATTGTGCCATTCATTTGTTCAACCACTCCAGAAGCCTCTGGACGATATGCACAGTGCAATTTTTGCTCAATTTGGAATGCTTCACAGATTATCTTAATCACTTCACTGTTAAAATGTTTTCCTCTATCTGATTCCAAAGTTACTGGAAAACCAAATCTCGGAATGAGTTCTCTTAATAACAACTTCGCAACTGTAATACTGTCATTCCTCCTGGTAGGGTAAGCCTCCACCCACTTTGAAAACAGACACACTATGACAAGTACATATTTCAGCCCTCTACATGGTGGTAACTGGATGAAATCAAGTTGTAATCTCATAAATGGACCCTCCGCCTTTCCAATTTTTCCAAACCCAATTATTGTTTTCCTTCCTGGATTATGCATTTGGCAAGTTAAACATCTCTGGCAAAGACTCTCTGCTACTGCCCTAAACCTTGGATTGTACCAATTTTGTCTGAAGAGCCTAATCATTGCGACTCTCCCTACATGTGTGTCTCCATGATACATCCTGGCCATTTGTGAAAGCAGACAGTCAGGCATGACTGGTCTGCCATCGGCACAAATCCATACATCGTCTGCCCTCTGAGAACATCCCACTTTAATCCATGTACTTCTTTCACTCTCATCGGCATCATCTTGCAATCGTTTCACATCATTCCATGTTTCAGGAGGTGCATACAGCATAAGTTGGCAGCTGATTCCCATCCTTTCAACCCTTTTATTAACTGACAGTCTGTTTTTGGCACAATGTTGAGCCACAAGATCTGCATATCTGTTGCCGACTACCACCCAGTCATCTCCTGACTGGTGTGCGGCACATTTCACCACAGCCAATTCTTTTGGTGATAGTATTGCCTCCAGTAGTTCTTTTACGAACTGTCCATTTTTAATGGGGGATCCTGAAGAAGTCATGAAATCCCTCTGCATCCATAGTTGGCCAAAATCATGCACAACCCCGTAACCATATTGGCTATCTGTAAATATAGTTACTTTTTGATTCCTCCCAATTTTGCAAGCCGTTATCAATGCGATCAATTCAGCTATTTGTGCAGATTTGACTCCCGGTAAATAGGATGCTTCGACTATTCCAGTTAGTTCACACACTGCATATGCTGCAGTTAGTTTTCCATCTTCATGCCTTTGGCATGAACCATCAACAAACAGCTCTCTGTCTGGCTTCCTGACGGGCAGTTCCTGAATATCAGGACGTGGTTTCGTGCACAACTCTGTGACCTGTAAACAATCATGTTCCTCTTCGTCGTCTTTAACCTCTTCATGATATGGGTCTGGTAGTAAGGTAGCTGGATTTACTATTGTGCACCTTACAATGGTCACATTTTCAGCACCCGGTATTATTCTTTCATATTTAGTCAGCCGACTAGGAGTAAGATGCTGAGTTCGGGTTCTTGTCAACAAAATCACATCCGCATGTGGAACAAACACCTTTACAGGGTGTCCCATTACAATTGACTCACTTTGTTCAATGCTCAAACAGGTAGCCGCCACTGCTTTTAAGCAGCCTGGCAGTGCGGCTGCCACTTCGTCCAAAGTAGCAGAGAAATATGCTATAAGACGTCTGTCTAAACCATGTCTCTGGGTTAAGACTGAAAGTGCACAATTCTCTCTTTCATGGCAGAATAATGCAAATTTTCTTTTATAATCAGGCATGCCTAGGGCAGGTGCTGCACACAAAGCATTTCTTAATTTTACAAAAGCTCCTACGCTCTCATCATCCCACTCAACTGGGTCCTTTGCCTTCTTCGTCATTTGAATTAAGGGCTTTGCTAACAGTGAAAATCCTAGTATCCATTGTCGACAATAACCTACTATTAAAAGGAACATTCTCACTTCGCGTTGAGAGACAGGCATTTGCATTTTCTTTATTAATTTTATTCTTTCAGCTGTTATTCTTCTTTTGCCCCTCTCAATCTGGTGTCCTAGATACTTAACTGCTGTTGTACAGAACTGCAATTTTTCAGGTGAAACTTTATGCCCTTCTTCAGCTAAATGATTTAATAATGCAATGGTGTCAACAACACAGTCCTCTCTGGTGTTAGATGCCATCAGTAAGTCGTCTATATACTGCACTAAGACTGAGCTACCTGGCATCACTAGTTTCTCTAGGCATTTTTTCAATATCTGATTGAAGATGGAAGGACTTTTCGTGTACCCCTGAGGAACACGATTCCATACATAGACTTTGTTCTCAAATTTAAATGAAAATAGATACTGGCTATCTGGATGCAAGGGTATCGAAAAGAATGCTTGGCATAAATCAATCACAGTAAACCATCCTGCACTCCAAGGTATCTGGTATAAAATTACGGCAGGATTGGGCACTATAGGACAACAGGGTTCCACGATCTTATTTATTTTGCGCAGGTCTTGAACAATCCTATACTTTCCACTAGGTTTCTTCAAACCCATGATTGGTGAGTTACAAGGGCTACTCATTACCTCTTTTAATATTCCCTGCTTTACCATTCTGTTTATTTCTTCAATGACTCCTGCTTTTACTTCTGCACTCATCTTGTACTGTCTGGTATTGGGGAAAATTGCACCTTCTTTTACAGTAATCTTAACTGGGTCTATTTTGGCCATAAGTCCTACTTCCTTCCCTGTGAAATCCCATACCATAGAATTCACTGTAGTTTTCAGTTCTTCTGGTAACTCGTCTTTTGTTATCAAAGAAAACATCTCATCTACTTCTGTACCTTGCTTTGCAATCATAAATTTATATACATGGTCTTCATCTGGGGTCTGAACTGCCACACCATCCGGCGTGCAGAAAATTGTGCAATTCATTTTGCATAACAAATCCCTGCCCAATAAATTTACTGGACTGGAATCACATACTACAAATTGATGCATTTCTCTAAATTTTCCGATTTTTACTTCCATTGGTTCGGTAAGAGGTGTTCTAATCTTTTGATTAGCCACCCCCACAACTTGGATAGCTTCTCCAGAGAGGGGAAGGTCTGGGATGTCTGCTGTTCTTACAGTAGACCTGGTAGCACCAGTGTCCAAAAGGAAAATAATATCATTACCTTTCACATTTCCTTCAACATATGGACCCGACTGATCTACCGGTAAGGATGCACCAAGTACGCACTCCTTCTCCCCCTCTCCCAGGCACCGTCATTGGCTATAGGTACAAAAGTCGTCCTGTAAAAGAAATTGTGATGTTACATAATCATTCTTACCACTTCCTCCTTGATATCAGACGTCTGTACCGTGCTTTGCTCTGCTTACATTACCCTGTATAGGTGCAGGTGGCAACTGACTGAGGATTTACACCCTGCTGTGAGTCATTCTGCGTCTGGATTTAAATTTTGATTTGGGCCATTATTATTCTGAATCTTTTTACATTCATCCTTCCAATGCCCCAATTTTCCGCACCCGTGACAAGGAAACTTCTTTTTAGCCTCTTCTCTGCTCATTCGTCCTCTCATTTTTCCTCCATTCCCAGTGTCACCATTCGTTCCAGAATCTTTTCCCGGATTATCACTTGGATTATCCAAATTAATTCCCTGTTTCTCAGCCATTTTCACCTGAGCCCACATTACTTTCTCCTGTAGTTTCTTGTGCCTATCCTCGATGTCATCTCCACAATATTTTGCATATTTCAAGATCTCGTCTATTGGCTTCCCCTGCCAACATAACATGTGCTGCTTAATCATCTGACAAATCTCTGGCTTCAGACCGTAAACAAATCGGTAGACAAACTGACTCATGTTTTTATCTCCAATATCCTCAAATCCACTATACTGCTTGAATACCTGCAATAAACGTTCATAGTAGGCGTGTACCTATTCACTGGCTTCTTGAGTAGTTCTATCTATTTTCACCCAGTCTGTTTCTTTTGGTGGTATTTTCCCTTTCAGGTAAGTTATCACCTGCTGATACTTTTTCATGACATCGCTTGACGGGGCACCTGTCTTTGGATCTCTAGGATATTCTTCAGTGGGCCAATCAACTGTGATTTTGCAATCTGTCCACAAATCGGCAGGTACCACTATGTCGAACAAACCATCCAAATCTTTCAACAATACCTTTGACACCTTCACAAACCTCTCAACCTGCTTGTACCATTCAATTGGCTTTTCCCTCAACTTTGGAAAATCATTCGTAAATGACAAAATATCCTGTCTGCTCCATGGGACATGTACATATCCCCCTCCTGGAACTTCTCGCATCGGGTACATTTGATCACCTTTCCCGGTTTCCTTCATTAAATATTCAGAAGTTCTACTGTATCGGGCTTCTTCCTTTTTCTTTGTCCATTTAACCTTCCATTTATCTAGTTCTCCCCATTTCTGCAAGACTGTCATTAATTCCTTTACTTGTAATTTTCTTCCAGAGGCATTCATGTTTTCCAAATCTTTATCTGAAAAATCTGCTCTATAGGGTTTTGTAATACTTTTGACTTCCCTATTTCAATTCCCATCTGTTGAGCTAAATCTGATAATTTTTCATGAAATATTTTTACATTTCTTGTGATGCTTCTGCATACGAACAATAATTCTTCTTCATCGTAAGTATTTAGGCGATCTACCCCTACATTTCCTGCTATCATTTCTTCTAACTCAACTTTTAATTTATAAATGTCCATGATCTTTGGGGGTGAACTCTGTTTGTCTGATCCTTGTGCCCACCTTTCTAAATCTTCAGGTGTAACTACTGTGGCACTTTTCGTTCCTGCTGAAGTTATGTTTACATCTTTGGAGCAACCAGGTGTTACTCTTCTGGGGGTACTATTTACAGAATCTCGAATGGGCAAGTCCATTAATGAAATCATAGACTCGCAATCACTAAAGTGATCCTCAACCATTACTACTGCTTCAGGTTTAGGAATATTCACAGGTGTAGGCATAACTAGAGGCTTGGGATAAGTTACTTTGTCACCATACAAGGGAACCACTGGACCAATTGTTACAGGTATGGTCAATGAATCAGGATGAATACTCAACTGTTTTACTTTCTGAATAAATTCTGCTCTGTTTTTATCTATTGCTTCCTTTTCTTTATTGTGAAGTACTCTACTAACTGGTGAATCATGCAATACTTGTGGTACCAAGGGTGTTCTTAACAAGGGTGCACTTGGGGTGCATCCACTTGTCCCTTCCTGATATGGTGGTGGATTCTTTAATATATCTTCCATAAATTCATCTTCGGAATCTCCAAATCTAGTCAAGTGCTTTGTCTTTTCTGTGCACTTACTCCCTAATGATTCTTCTGCCATTAATATTGGATACAGACCTTCTGTAAGCATCGCTCTTCTCCACTGTTTCATCTGACCGTCCCTTGACTCATTTTGGTATCTGGGAAAAAATCCCCGATAACCCCCATTACTCCTGGATCGATCACGCTCAAATGCCTCGGTTTCCCACTCTTCTAAGGCTTCGTATTGAGTTAACCTTGGTCTGGGTTCTAAGTCATTCATTCTTAATCTCAAATTTTGAAGAATTCTCCCATTGAAAGTACCATTCTCGGGAAATGCTAGTATTCCATAATTTTTGGCATATTCCATCCAATTTTCTATCCATACACAAGTATGATAACCTCTCTCCATCATGAATGAAGCGGGCGTTTTAGCCGGTGGAATGATAATTCCTTCTCTAGTTTTGATTGGTTTATCCTTTTTAAAATAATTCTTAATCTTTTGTAGAACTGACATTTTCCTCTTCTCTCCGTACATTTTGGGCAAATTCCGGTGTACAAAATTATATTCTACAAAGCCTAGGAATCTCCTATCCGGACGAACTCCTATTAAAGTCGGATCACGTTTTAACATGCAATCTCCACTATCCACTAGGATTTCAGCTTCTATGGTAACAACCAATCAGATTCCAGCTAACTTTTGTCTCTAAACCAATCCTAGCGCAGCCTTTTAGTGACGTCTTTTCTGCCAACCCCTCCTTTACAATCTGCGTTTCTCTGTCCCCCGCTGTTTCAACCAATCCCAGCGCGGTACCTGTGACGTCAGTACTACTCCGGACTACTGACCCCTCCCTTACAAGAGTCTTTCTACGCCCGCGGTTTCAACCAATCCCAGCGCGGCGTTTTGTGACGTCAGCTTCCTCTCCGGTAGCTGACCCTCCCTTTGCAAAATCGTACGCAAAACTTTATTTTCTCTACTCTTATTAAAATTCAGTAACAACATAAAACATTCGCTATCGTGCCAGTTTCTCTAAAATTGAAAAGGATAATTTTCTCTCACACTTAGTAAAACCTTTCCGTTTACTATACATATACTACGAGCAAAACCCTTCTGTTTACTCTTCACACAAGCTTCAGAAATACCTGCTACTTCTTCAATGTTACCCTTTCTAGGTGATATAACATCAAATTTTCACTAGCATATTCCTTGGCTGTCACTCACACAGAGTCCCTAACAAGTACTGATAGCCCTACTTAACATTTCAGTACTATTTCTGCCTGACAGATAACCTCACTGCAGTATGGCTTCCACTTACCATCCGCTATTCAATTTTCCCCGGGGATTTCTGGACTTTTAAACAATAACAGATGTTAGTTCATAGAAGTACCTTTCTCATTACCCAATTAACAAAGCACAACCATCCTCTGCTACCAGAAAACCGATCCAGCGGGTTACTAGCAACGAGCATTCATACACAAAATACTCACTTGGGCCCATACATTCATACTACGCTAGCAATTTCCCGCTGGTGGGTCAGTTGGTACTCTATCAAAATCCCTGCTACCACTTTCTTTTCCGATTGAAGAGTAATGACTTACCAATGAATCCTTTGCTAATTGGGAAGTTTAAAATGAGTGACGTTCATTACAATTCATAATCCTGAAATAATCACTGAGTCAGGAAGTTTTAAAATGTTTATCTAAAGATTTAGCAGAGTAAAATACAGAACCACATGATACTTAATCGCATATCAAGGATGAAGCATAATAATCAATTATCGATCAATGACGGTCCCTTAGGAAAGGAGAAGATAGAGACAGCAGCGCAACCAAGGTTTGCTTTTATATTTACCTAATGTGCGAGAACCAAACCCCCTTGGCCAAGGAGTTGGATAAGATAGGACCCTGGAAGGATGAAGAGCAAAGACCTCCTCCCGGATCAGGACAGGACCGGTGACCTCTCTATCAACGACGCCTGCGTCGTTCCCCTCACTGGTACTTCGCTTCTCCTCGATTTCTCCCGTGTCTTCCTTCTAAGGTACTCCGCCGCCCCCCCACCTCAGGACCTCTCTGGACAGCGGTTCAGTCTGCAATCGATCAGCTTGTACGTCTGGAGCTTCTGCCTCTGCCTTCTAGTCCGTGTGCTGCGCTATTGCTAATGCTAACTAATTAGCTAATTCTATATCTATTATACCCTTCTACGCCCATGTACCTCCCCTAAATGTTGCAGAATTATGGGACCACTATTTCCGATTGGACAGGGACAGGGGGTTGATCCTCACACCATATTGATTTAATTCATTTTTCTTAAAGCCCTTTGTTTTAAAATACCGCCCATCACTTTTAATACATTTGCTTTATTTCCCACCGGTCTCACGACAAAGTTTATACATTCTTCAGGTACATTGTTGCATATTAGTGGGGACATTCATGGGTACAGCAATATTGGCCATCAGGTCACGGCCTTGGACGACGTCCAGGTTGACTTCATCCTTTTCTCTCTCTGGGCAGCCTTTCAGGGAGCATGCGCAGAACCAGTGTCACACGAGTTTTCAGTTTACCAACCCCAGGCCCAATTTACGAACTAATAAAAGTCAAAGAAGAAAATATTAAAATCACAAATAAAATGTTTCACTGTATATGCACTCGTTCTACTCTATTCCCATTTATTTATAAATTCTATCCCGCATTAGTAGCGTTAGAATACCACAGTTTAATTGCAACACAGGAGCAAGCTGTAGCACGTGAAAACATGAAGCAGCCATTTTAATGCACACTGCGCAGCAGCAAGAGTTTCTCACCAAGCAAAAAAAGACGTCACACCACGTGGTATGGTTGAGACATGCGCAGTAAAGTTCCCGCGTTTTAGCAGCCATTTTAGAATAGACAAGCGTTCCTTGTTAGTTTAAACACATAAGCAAGCTTCCTTGCTACTTATTTTTGTGTGTGCAGTTATTAGTATAAACAATACACGTTTAATACATTAATACTTTTGAGAAGATTGCATCCAAGCAAATCTCATTTGTGAGTCCTTGCTCCATCACGGTCATAAGATTTCGACTGCCCTCTCTCTTCCTTCTCAGTATGGCCTCTTCCTTCTCGGTATGGCCGATGCGGTTCTCTCCTCTTGTTCTTCCTACTTCTTCCCACCTTCCAGTTCTCACCGCAAGGACCCCTCCTCTCATTTGAACTTCACGGGGTCTCCTCTCCCAGAGACCTATTGACCCCTCGCTGGGAAGGAGCATCTGGCCGTTAATGAGAAGATAATAAGGATAAGAAAGGGTCAGTCACATGTTACAGCCTTACAGAAGGCTTAAAACATGAATGATTCAGCCCCAGAGGAGCCAAACTTTCAGCAACAGGTCAGACAATGCCGTCTGTGTGGAGGAAAGAGTAGATGTGTTGAATATTGTAATTGCATTTATATAGCGCTTACTACCCCGGACGAGATGTCTAAGCGCTTTTCGACAAATAGCACGCTACGGCAGAACCCAAAAAGTATTAGTGGTGAATTAGTACAGGGGAATATGAAATTAATTTGAGCTGTGGACGGGAGTCTGTTAGTTAAATTGAAAAGGATAGTGGAGGGATAGAAGAGGGAAGGGTCTAAAAAGTGTTTATTTGGAGATCATAGCAGTAGGAGGTTTGGGAGGAGTAAAGAAGAGAAGGAGGAGGGGAAAAGTCTCTAGAAGTGGATTAAGGAAGAGAGATGAGGTATCGGATGAGTCTAGGAGGGATACATGAGGGAAGGGTTTAGAAAGGCTTGTTTGGGAGATCTGAATAGTAAAAGATTTGAGCTGATGCAAGGAGGGGTAGAGGACAGAAGAGTCTAGAAAGGGTTATTTTGGCGATCATAGTAGTAGAACAGGATATGGTATGAGTCACATAGTGGAGGTAGAGGATGTATTGAGAGAGGTATAGGATGAGATATAGGATATTGTATTGAGAGGCTGAATTATTAGTAAAGTAATAAATATAAACAGACATAAGTAAATGGAAGGTATATATGAATAAGGAAGGAAACATCTAGATTTAAGTTGTATTTAATAAACTTAGACGTCCATGTGTTGCTGTACTTTAAGCTAATTTATTTGTTATTAATGTTTGTTTCCATTTAATTCAATAGTGAAGCAATTGCAGATAGTTATGATAAAAATGTACTTATTTATGCAGTGACCTATATACATGTTAAAAGGAATAGACATATCTGGATACATACATATAATCCAAATGAATGCTTTTATACACAGGGATTTGCTGTACATTTATGTTTGAGCATGGTGGTTATGTGGGGAACAGCCAACTCTTGAGTAGTCTACTGAAGGTAAGATAGTTATCCGTGGATCTTATGTTTGGGGTAAAGAGTTCCATAGTTTGACTGCTTGAACAGAGAAGGATGTGCCACCTATGGTTTTTTTCTTGTAAGGTGGGATTTTGAGGATAGGTGCAAATCTAGAGTGGAGTTTCCTTTGTTGAATATATTTGGTAATTTTATTCCTGATGAAGAGAGGCCCTATTCCATGTATCGCTTTGTGGGTGATTCAAAGCAGCTTGAAAGTGGATCTTCCAGCAACTGGTGACCAAGGTAGGGCTCTCAAGGCAGGGGAGATGTAGGCTTGTGGCTTTACATTTAGGAGTAGTCTGGCAGCAGAGTTCTAAATCCGTTGTAGTCTTTTCATAGTGTTTAAAGATGATTCGTGGTAGAGGCTATTGGTGTAGTTGAGTTAAGACAGTAGAGAGATCGCAGCCTGGACCTTGTGTGAAAATCCCGGGTGGGGGAAGATGCGTCAGTTTTTATAGTAATGAAGCTTGATCTTGTTAGTTTGTCCCCTTGGGCATTTATTGATAGCTTGGAGTCCATGGTAATTCTGAGGTTTCTTACTTCCTTAGATACTTTATGCGGTGTTCCCAGGTCGTCAGGCAGCGAGTGGGTCATCATTTTTCCGATCGCCACATGTGAGTATTTCTGTTTTGGAAGCATTCATTTTGAGATGGTTCCATGTCATCCACTTTCTAAGGTTCTGAGGCAACTGAAAATTTGTGAGTTTCCAATGTCTTGGGACAGTAACAGCTGGTGATCTTTGAAAGATGTGGGGCGTAAAACCTGGCCCGAATTTCATAAACATACTCTAAAGTGGTGTGGCGATTGTTATCCCGCAGTAATTGTTTTTCTTTAAAAAAAAAATTTGAGGCAAAATCATGCATTTTCCTGTACAGTTATCATAGAAAAAGCTAAAAGGTGCAATAGGTTCTACAACAGCACATGAACTAAGGCCAGAACATATTAATGCTAACCCAGAATGAGGGATATTGTCTTTAATAGAAGTCCTTAGTGCATGTTCCAAGATGAAAAAGGTTCCCCAACTTAATAGGTGCATAATTATGATTATAGAAGTGTCACATCATTGGTCACAGTGTTTTTCTTTCAATAAAAGTGATTTTACCTTTAAGCCTGCAAATGTATGTGACTGTCCTATTACTATTCAGGCCAAACGGCATGCATACTAATTGGACGTGCAGTACCATACACTCTGTATGCCCAGTTATGTGCCAGGAAAGGCCCCAATATATCCAAAATCTGTCAGTTAACTGTTTTTTGCACTCTCACTAACACATGCCTTATCTGGATGTAATAATTTTGCCTTTTAACCATTTACAGGATTTCTCTCTGTACAGTTCGTGTGCCTGTCATTATCTAGTGTGAAAAACCAGCCAATTAGTGCAAACATTTTGCGATTAAAAGCACAAAAAAGAAGCACTGCTTATTCTTTAATATCAGCATAAGTTACTATGTTTTCCATCCAAACGCCCACTCACCTCATATTCTCACTTGCTTCTTAAGGTACAGCTCATGAAACAACAAACTGTATGCTTTAATAGTTACTGTGTTATGACTAATTTTTTGCTTCACATATCTGTAAACACAGCATGCACTACAGGCAAAAGTAGGGGTCCAGGTGTAGCCACAAATAAACAAGTTTTAAAAAAGCACTAATTTTTAAAAGCATGTTTGAAGACGGTCAGGTGTCTGTAACAAATCTATTCACCTCTGGCCCCCCAACAATACTTAACAATTTCCATCTCATTCATGCACTCTCTCACCAGGTCTCTTTCTTAACCTTGTATCCTCTCTTGCACCCTATTTATCTCAACTCATCTTTCTTTCTCCCTGTCTCACCCTGCCTCGTTCTTACTCTCTCACCCGTTCTTCGTTTCTCTGTCTCCTTTTCGTCCATAATGCATCAAAGCATTAATGCAGAGTATTCTGTGGAATGAATGACCATGCCACACAATAAAAGGTCTTGAATGGGCCAAATGCTGCACTCGCTTCCACCGTGACGAATTAATAATGACCTCAAACTCAGCATCTACCTTTGCATGACTATGTTAATTAAATTAATTGCACAAAGAGTTTGATCTTGCCTGGCTTTTTTTTTTTTTAACCGACAGCAGCCCTGCATACCTGTTTCTGGACGAATTTTCATATGGCAGCATTAGAAACTCTTCTTGTAATTTCCTTAAATTCTGCTAACTTCAGCTGATAATTCGATAATGTGTTGTCGATAATCTCTTTTGCCACGTTTAGTGAGTGAAAGGGGAAAACCGATGGAGCGCAAGAGGCGTGCCTCGGACACCATCTCAACCTCTGACAAGGGTGTAAGTTTAACGCCTATAACGAGCTGGGAGAGATCTTATCATTCCACCCCCTTGTGTTCTACGCAGATTTTAATTGGCAATGGGGGCTTTTTTGATGCCCGCCCATTGACATTCCTATGTAGTACACGTTGTGCGCTGCTGTAAGCATGCACAGTGCAGTCTACTTTGGATAATGGAGGGTGCCCGTGTGAAGGGACGTTTCTAAATAACACCCTTACATGCACAATCCAGCGAACAATCTACAGAGTGACTTGTTTTTACATCGCATTTAAAGAGACATCTCTCTATTCCGGGGCTCAGCACTTACTGGCGCACAAGTTTGCTTTTTAAAACATGCTCTAAAAAGAGCATGTTATGCAGCACTGTTGGAGGCAGGCTTCTGTTAAGCTTCCAGTGTACAAATTCAGGGCTAGTGTGGCAGTTCCCAAATATGGGAAGGGGGCGACGCTCCAAAGCCCCTATGGATAATCCGCCCCTGTCTTGGGGGCTTCCCAGTTAAAGGAGTATTTGTGTGTCATCTGCATAGTTATAGCATGTGAGGTGAAAATCATTGATCAGTACCGGTAATGACTTGATGTAGATGTTGAAAAGCCTGGGTGAGATGATAGAGCCTTGAGGGACCCCTGCTTTTGTGGAGCACAGTTTGGATGGGAAAGGGGGGAGGGGTATGGATGGCATTTGTTCCATTTTGAAGGTAGGATGTGATCCAGTCAGGAGCAGTCTCCTCTATGCCAGCTTTGCAGAGTCTTTGTATTAGAGTGTCATGGTCAACTGTGTCAAAGGCAGCCGAGAGGTCCAAAAGAAGTAGTGCAGTAACCCCATTCTGGTCAGTTATGTTCTAAAGGTCATCCCAGATGGCAATGAGGGCAGATTCTGTGCCTCTTCCTGGACGGAATCCTGTTGGGAAGTCTGAAAGTATGGAATTATCTTAAATAAATTGTGACATCCGGGCGAATGTGGCTCTTTATCAGTTTGCCCAGGAAGGATCCATTTGTATTTAGTCTGTAGTGGTCAGGGTTAAGCGGGTCCAGGTTTGTTTTCTTTAGTAATGGGCATATGTATGCCTTTTTTTAGGTATTCTGGAAATATTCCCGTAGTTAAGGAATTGTTGATTCTTCTTCTTACTGGTGTGGCAGCAGTGGTAGTTAGAAGAACTTTCTTGAAGGTTTATGGTGGACACGGGTCGGAAGGGCTGCCGGCAGGCTTGCTCGCTTTAACTAGATCCACAAATTCATTGTGTGATATTTGTTGGAAGGAACGCAGAGGCTGGGTTAGCCTACTCTTGGAGGTTTTATTTGGAAAAGGGTCGGTGCTGATAGTTTTCCTTTGTTTTAATACGGGTCATTCAAGTCTGTCCTAGGCCTGCAACTGCACACTGCTCTCACTGGAGGCCTAGGTATTGTAATGTCAATACAGGACATGACACACAAATCAAACAAACAAATGCTGCCCTACACACCGCAAATGAAGCTGAAGAAATTAGGACTACTCTGGTAGGGCACATTACTGAGGCACAGACAGACTTTGTTTGGTGGGAGCTTGCATGGACCTCTACAGGACAGAAGATCACAGATTTCGCCCCTCTGCCAGTGCCCACGCTGCACAGGCCTAGAACTGCTCTCGAAGGGGACTGGAGCTAAAAAGGCATGAAAAGAGGTGTTTGGAAAAAGTGTGATGTAAGCCAGTAGTGCCACAAAGACACTCCAACTGACTAGATCCTTATTCATTCTCTTAACACAATTAAGCAGGTGTACGTGTACTTCAGTATTATTGCAAAATATAAACTCCACACACCTAAAATATACAAATGTTCTGTACATTGGTGTTAAAAAAGGATGCTTAAACGCTCCATACAGAAATAAGTTGAACTAGTTGGGGGGAAAAAAGGATATACATTTCAGACTCCAATGTGTGCGTGCACATGCACACACATGAAGTTTGCTCAACTAGACCATTAGTACAACCAGATGTATGTAACATTAAATCAAAATACAGAAATACATTTGCATAGCTCTCCTAAACGGGTACACCAAAGAAACCTTAATATACCTCCATGAATAGGCATATGATATGTGCGATTCAACACTATGTTTGGGTGGATTGCTACTAAAGAAAAGACGTCCCCCTGGTAACCTGTAATAATGAAGGAAACATCATTACAATAATGAATGCTGTCGTGATCTAGCCATCTGTCAATAAGAGAAATTGCAAAGGCATTCCTTTCTAATCTAATTGTCACGTTATACTGCGTTGGGTTCACCTCACTTCGGGACAACCTTTGATCATGGAAGTAGTTCATCCACGGTCTTGGATCAGTACCTTTCCATTGACTTTCATTGGATTAACGATCATTTTAAAATAGAGTGCTTAATATGTGCAGCCTCAATGCAACAGACATGGTGCCTCAATGTTTGCCCAAGGGAAGACCCTCACTTTCCAATGCTCAAACACAGTTGGAACAACTCTCTAACCCTTTCCAGATAACTGTATTTTGGTTAATGCATCCATCCTGGTGTAATCAGACCTGACACAAGCGAATCTCATCGAGAGGCAGAGACCAATCACAGCATGAGACTGCAGCGGGGAAGGCTTGGGGCTCTAATCTCTTCATCTGACGAAGTAGAGCTAAGTGCTTGGGAGGCATATCTCCATGCTTCCAAGTCTACACGCTATGGAAAACCTTCCAACAGTATTTACAGCATGAAAAATACTTTCTGTATTGTTAGAGGTTTAAAGATCAAGCTCTTACAATGTACCTACAAATCTCAATTGTCAAAACAGAAGCAATGAGTTCCCTGAATCCTATACCAAGCTAGTGAACTGCCCATGGCCAATTCACCATTTGCACAGAACCAGGTGGAGTGTTTTTTTCCAATGTAAATGTTGCGAGCATCAGATAGTCATAACCATCTACCACCACAGCCAGAACTCTTGGTCAGATGCACCCCAGCCTTTCCGACTTTCCCACTTTCGAAAGCCATTCAAAGAAGGTGACGAGTAGCACTTTACAGAAGTTAAGCACTGTGTTAAGCAAAGGTTGAGCACTTTCTTGATGGCTCCATATCCCTGGCACTGTTCTTCATGACATGCTGCCTGTTTAAAAGTTTGCCAAATGAAGGTCCCCTTTTCTCAATCACTGTCAGAGCGATTGCCCCGGAGTCGGTTGTGGAACGAAGGCAGATACAACTCTCCAGGGATGCCAAGACCCCTTATGGCTCCATCCGTCAGCAGGGGCAGGATAAAAATGCAATGTCATACTCTTCAGGCACCCATTGTTGCTGCTAAATACTGCCATCATACCACAATAACCAAAGACTGGCATGGACTCAACATCTGCCCCAGCCAGTCTTGTGGGCACAGACTGCCTGATGGCTTGGAGGCTGAACAAGGACAGAAAGAAATTTTTGTTTCCCAAACTCAGCCAATCGTGCCTCTCAGATGGGAGATGGATATCCATCGCCATGCTCAGGTCGGAAAAGAAGAGTTCAAGCTTTTAATTTACACTAATACTATGTTTCCCATGCTCCCTCCGTCCCTGGTCACTTTATGGTAAAGTACTTGTAAAGGACAAGGATTGATTTAAAAGTGTGCTCCAGGAGTTGGTGTGTCTTACTCATGAAAATTCAGGAGTAAATTGAGTAAGTTCCACTACTCACAGAAAAGGCTTTGTGAATTGAAAACAATATGGTTAAATTATGCAATAATCTTAATTTTAAAACATTTCATTAATAAACTAGGCACTTCTCACATGCAGCTCCTTTGGTTTTACAGAGTGATATTCCCAGCTTGCAACAAAGTGGGGAAGCTTCCTGTGAAAGATCCCAATGGGGTCATTTCACAATGATACAAGAGCTAGCTAGCAGAAGTGTCTTCATAAACACTTTGGCCACTAGATGAGCTCTCAAAAAGTGAGACGGTACCGCATAAGTGACCTCACAGAGCCTCGCCCCCAGCAAAAGTCCTCCAGCATCATACAAAGTATATAAGAGGAACAGAAAGCAAGAGCTTTGGAGTAGCTTTCGCAACCTCTGAAACTACTAGATTAACCCCTGCCATCAGTAACTGCCATAAAATGCCTTTAGTGGCTTGTTACTGGGGCACAAAACTGATGGACAAAACCACCAAAATCTCATTCCCATGACTGCTCGTGACTTACCTGAAAGTGGAGTCTCGCGAGCACACTGACTGCAAGGGAAATCAGAGGGGCTCAATGCAGTGACCCTTGCAGACAACAAAATGTCATCTATTACTACACCACATTGAAAATCTATTTCAACTACTTCGATTATTTAAGCTGCTGTCCAAAGCTATTTTAAAAACATGAAAACCTCAGGCATGCAATTGATACACTTCTGCATGAAGATTAAAAAAGGAACAAGCAAAACATTTATTGGATATGTGGTTAAGTGCATTTCTTTCCTCTTCAACCCAGCATCCTCACCCTACCATCAACAGCCAACACGAGAAACATCCAGGTAACTAGTTCTTATGCTACCAAGAATGGCTCAGCCTTTCATCTTCCCAGTTACTTGTGCAATGCTAGACTGCTGCAAGTCTGTGGTACGAGGTGCTAGATAAAAACACAAACTAATATAAATATTCTTATCACCAAAAGAGCGGTTAGAAATGGGGTTTCTGGTTGGCTAGAGTATGCACCTAAGACAGGCAGAACACACCACTCTAGTCAGGGAAAGGGAGTTACACACCGAAGATAACCCCTGCTCACCCCCTTGGAAGCTTGGCAGAGCAGTCAGGCTTATCCCAGCGTGTAAAGCGTTTGCGCAACACACTCACACAGCAGTGACACACTAGGCACACCACAAAAGAAACTCCACAATAGGTTATATAGAAATATCCTTATTATCTATAAAAACACATTAGAACGCAATCACATACATTATGTATTGTATTGTATTGTATATAGTATTTATAAAGCGCAACAAACACCCAACGGGTACCCTGGCGCTGAGAGTACATGTATACAGACCAACAACAAGCAGGAATGACAGAGCCAAATAAACATTGCTTAAAAGGAAGACAAGAACGCTATCTGGGGAACAGCCAGGTTTTGATCCTTTTCCTGAACACAGACAGGGTACTGCATTGTCTGATTTCAGATGGGAGTGTATTCCAAAGCTTTGCAGCAGCAACACTGAAAGACCTTCCTCCTGACCTGACCTTGTTGAACCTAGGTATCTTTGCCAAATAGGCAGAGGAGGAACGAAGGGTCCGGGTGGGAGTATACCAGACCAATTTCTGCTGCAACGGCCTAGGACCAAGTCCATGTAGCGCCCTAAACCCCATACAGAGGGATTTAAAATGAATTCTTTGCTGCACGGGGAGCCAATGTAGCTCCGATAGGCACAGTGAAGCAGAAAAGCTACGTGGTCTGGACAAGGCCAGTTTCGCAGCCGTGTTCTGGACACGCTGCAGTCTCTGTATCAGATACTTAGGAGACTCCAACAACAGAGCATTACAGTAATCAAGTCTGCTTAGAATAGCGCCTTGAACAACTAAAGCTCTGGCCGAAATTGGAAGCAATGGAAGAATCCTCCTCAAAGCCCTAATGAGGCCAAAACAACACCCCACCAGCTTGTTCACTTGCGTCTCCAGAGATAGGTTAGAATTGAACACAACTCCCAAATTTCGCACCGTCTTAGATGGCACCAAAACGGTAGATGGGCCGAGGGGCCAGAAGTTGTGGGGAAGAGGCCGATGGACCTTCCCAACTGCGCAGTGAACAATTTCGGTTTTATCCGAGTTAAATTGCAGAGAGTTATTACGTAGCCACTGCGCAGTGGCATGCATACATGCATGAAAATCCTCCAGGGCATTGGGTGACGTTCTGTCAAGAGATATAATAATCTGAGTATCATCAGCATAATTCACCAGTTTTACATTATGAGCTCGAATGATATTAATCAGTGGGCTCAGATAGATGTTGAATAAGATTGGGCTGATGGCGGACCCTTGTGGGACTCCATAACAGACATTGGTATACGCTGACTGGAAAGGGGGAAGGGCCACTGCTTGACACCTGCCAGATAGGTAGGATCGAAACCAGTCCAGGGCAATGCCCACTACTCCCACCTCCTCTAAACGTGTTAGCAAAATGTCATGGTTGACCGTGTCGAAAGCGGCAGACAGGTCGAGCAAGATAAGTATTGCTGATTGTCCCCTGTCTGCCAGCAGACGCAGATCATCCAACACGGTCACCAGGGCTGACTCGGTTCCGTGTTCTGGGCGGAAACCGATTGTGCATCTGCCAGACAGTTGTTACGTTCTAAAAAGCCTGACAGAGATTTGCTAACCAAACGTTCAAGGATCTTCACTGGGTAGGGGAGGAGAGAGATGGGCCGATAGTTACCCGGACAGGTTGGATCAAGAGTGGCCTTCTTTAGGAGGGGTGTAACTACGGCCTGTTTCCAGCCAGATGGTACAACTCCATTAGATAATGATTGAATACATATCTGTTGAAGTCTGGGGAAGAGTTCTGATGCAAATTCCTTCCAGATTTTGTGAGGAAGGGGGTCCAAAGGAGAGCCCGAAGAAACACCCATAGCAAGCCTATAAAATTCCTCATCTGAAGGGAACTCGAAATGGTCCAAGAAACTCTGGCACTTGTCATGACTTCACAGGTATTATATAAACCACGTTGCCAATCGGGCAATTGTCATAACCATTACAGTTAGGGCGACCAGTAACTACTAGCAGGATTGCCTTAAGCATAAAATCTTATGTAAACACATCATCCACAGTGCACCAAAGTAAACACTTGTAGCGTGCACATATTAGGGAAATCTCATCCCATCAAATATGCACACCACCGTTACAGAACATATGGATGCAACTTCCTGAGGTGATGCAGACCAACCCACATCATACATCAGGGCACGAACTATAGCAGCTGAGTAAAGCACCCAGAAAACAGGAATCACCAACACATTACCATATGCAGCCACTGTCTCCCCCCTGCATAGGCTTCAGGGCACCTGCCCGCCTACAACCGTGACTCTGGTAGATTCAGAAAGTTTTCATAGTGGGGAAGGGGGTAGACAACCCTCCCTCGATGGGGCGACCTCTCCGGGCCCCCCTGCGTGTGATCCCACTCACCCGACTTGTTTATGGCAGCTGCCCACTACAAAACGGGGCAGCTGCCAAGCCAGGCCAATAGAGCTGTGTGTGCCCAGCTCCTTCCTGCAGCCTCCTACTGCTTTATTTCGGGCCGTTTCCCGCTACCGCGCAGGCAGCGGCTGCGCCCGGGCACCTGAAGAGCTTTTCCCCGCTGTCTCAGGGAAGGCGCTCCTGCTGCCGTGGGCGAACCGCCAGCCTCCTGGCGGTGATGTCAGGGTCTCCCGGCAGCCGCTCTGGTTGCCTAGCGACGCCGGTGCAGCCTCGCGCTCCAAGGAATCGGGCGGGGCAGCATTGGCTTCAGCGGCTCCTACCTTTGCACGGCGCAGTCTCTCTCTCCGGATGCAGGCAAGAAGCCTCCGCTGGGCCAGGGCCTCCTGGCTGAGCCCGTTTCAGGGCGGCTGCTCCTAACTACGCGGTGCGGCCACTTCGGTCCTCCAGACGGGAAACAATCAGTAGGTCACGGAGCGTTGGCTCCGCTGTCTTCGGCCCCGCCACTCTATGACAAGGGTGTTACTTGGGCAACTGAGGACCTCCCGGCCCGGGATTCCTCACTGCTTCCGCATTGGATTGCAGCCTGGGGCCACGTAGTAGAGCCCCAGCTGCCGTGATTAAGCAGAAATGCAATAAGGGAGGAGGGAGAGCACTTCGATACCGCCGCTCTCCCCTCCTGTTGTCCGGCCACACACAAGAGTGTGGGGATGCCCATGCTGTAGGGTAAGGGAAAGCACTCCTTCCTTGTCACACACAGTTCCCCCACCCCGTGGGCTACAGACTAAATTACAGCGCTCGCCTCATGCGCTCAGAGGGCAATAAAGTTCTCCACTTCTCCAGCCCAGAGCTTTAAAACACAACTTTCCCACAGCTAGGTTGAGCTTGAACTGAATGCTTTTTATAATAAACACATTAACTGACTCAGTGGGTGTGATTCATAAATAGGTTTCCCACATTCAGGCGTAACTTGGGTGCACAAAAAGGTACATAACAAGGATTATTAGGTAGAGCTTTATTGTATCATTTATATTAAAAATCAATACAAATCATATATACAACCCTGAATACACACTGCTAATAATCAACTAACAATTCCACACAAATTAATTGAACCTCCTTTTTAAAAATTCCACTCAATTGTTTTTCCTCTTGCTTCTTTTAAAATACCTCAACACATTATTGGTAAATCAACCCATTATTAAAATTACACAATCAGTTCATGAACACTACTTTAAAATTCAATTAAGTAGATTGTTACAAATAGATCTTTAAGCTGCCCCTGGGATCAACACTTCAGGCCTTTTAAAATTCCTTATGGACATTAATACAATCTGATCTAGCAAGATAAAATATTTCTTTAAATTCTTAAGACGCAGGCCCGTCAGCGAGATAAATTTGATTCTACACCTTATCAGTTTGTTTGTACTTCCTGTGAAACAATAACCTGTTGCTACTTTAAAGTGTTCTAATACCCGCTTCCATAAATAGTGGTTTCAAGTACTTATTTCTTATATCCAGTAGCAAAAAGACAGAGGCAGTGATCGATTGTTTCCGGGTATGAATTACAAAAACGGTATTGATTCTTTTGATCCTCAGTCTTATTTTAGCATTCCCCTGAACTGCAACAGTGGGATATGTAACAGTCTAAAGTGTGGGGAGGCCTTTTTTTTTCCCTCTAACTTCGATTAGAATCAAGATACACTTGCCTTTTGTTTTTAGGAAGTTTGGTGGCAGTACTGACGGCTCTAATACTTTACTGCCACTGCTAGATCTGTTTCATACCTTACTGATCTAATCTTCATTTTTATTAGGGTCGTTCTAGTCAGCTTTAGAATTACAGCTTAACATTTTATAGTAGGCAATTGAAGATTTCTTAATATCAGATCCAGTTCGGTTCCTGTGGCTACCACACTTGTTCTGGGATTTTTCTTCTAGATCTTCTCCAATAAGGCCCCTTAAACTTACCAGTGGTATATTTTCACAGATAATTAACCAAATTAATCTCATTTAAGACGGGTAGCTGCCTCAATCCCTATTCTAATCTTATACAGGCAAGTGGTGTACCAGATCATAACTTACAAATGTGCTGCATAATTTTATAAATATGGAATTTAATATCGCCATCTTTTGTTTCTTAAAACCAATGGCTCCATATAAAAGAGCAGGACAAATTTTCATTGTTAAGAACACTAGCATGTGGCCCATAGCTCCTCTCCCATATAAATATGCGAAACGTACAATAACTCTGGCGGTAGACGTCAGTCAAATTTTTTTTTTTTTTTTTTTTAAACATAGTTATTAAACATATGCTTCAGACAAGAAGCAACACAATACATACACAGGATGCAGTGCCATATACATCAGTTAGCAGAGTCCCACGTTTCCCAATCCCCATCAGCATATCATTGTAATCAACTAAATCCAGAGGGTTGTTTACTACCTCAGCTCCCTATCTTAACCCTGGTTTGTCCCTCTTGCCTCCTATCACTAGCTCCTGTATTTTATCCAGGCCCCACATTTTCCCATTTGCGTGGGCAGCCCCATCTCAGATAGATCGTCTGTTCCGCTCGTTGACACCAATCAAGATCCTTTTGCCATGCCTCGAGTGATGGAACCTCCCCCGCACCTAATTCTTGGGCAATATTCCTTTTGGCCACTCCACCCGCCAAAGCAAGCCATATTTTAGCATATTTCGACCAGACTACCTCCCCCACCACTCCCAGGATGTGCCATCTTGCTTCCATCGGGACCTGTATTCCCACCACAGACGCCATCACCTGGGCAATGCCACTCCAGTACCTTTGAATCTTAGGGCAGGACCATAGGATATGGAAGAATGTGCCCTCATCGCCACATCCTCTCGGACACTCCTCCGAATCACATTGACCTATGCGATAGTGCACTGTCCTTGGAGTGTAGGACCTATGTAGTATCCGAAGTTGAATCAGCCTGAACCGTGCCCTTATGGCTTTTTCCTTCGGGCTCTGCGTGGCTTCGGTCCAGTCATCATCCTCCAAAAGTCCCACATCTGATTCCCACGCTGCCCTTAGGGGAACCATACAATCTGGGTAGTTGTTTATTAGTTTCCTGTAGGTGAGGGATATGGCTTTATCATTGGGTCGAGTAAAAGTCTATCCTCCAGTGGAGTATTCTCCGGAAGCAGCTCCCCTTCCACCATATGACATTTGAGGGCATGTGGCAACTAAGTTCCTGAGGTATTCCCCCGCCCCCATCTGGAATTCAGTCTGGAGACTCACAAAATCAATCATTTTACCGCCTTTCCAGATATCTTTCAAGAGGTCTATCCCTATGAGACCCCATTTCTTAAAGCCTCTTAAACGTCTAGCCTCGCCTAGGAAATCTCCCACCCACAGTGGGGTTTGCTCCGTGAGCCTTTCCTCCCACCCCAGCAATTTCGTTGCTTTCCTCCACGCAGTAACTACTGTGTGTGTGTTGGAAGTGACCCATTGCGTTTCTTACTGTATAATTCAGCCTGATAACTGCCTTTCCCCATTGCGAGCCTGTCAACCCGGTATGCCTGCTCCTCGGTCGGTGAGAAAACCCACCCGTTAATATTTATAAGTTGCGTAGCCCAATAATATTTCTTAATGCCTGGGACGGCCAGCCCTCCCTCATACACCCCATGCTGTAACTTCTTTAGTGCTATCCTTGGGCTGCCACCCCCCACAACAGAGTACGCTGCTCTGCCTCGACCGCTCGGAAGAACGCCTCTGGTAGCAAATGTGGTGTGTTTTGTAGTGCATACAATAGTCGCGGGAGAGCCATCATCTTGAACAGGACTGCTCTACCCATGAGGGAGACTGGTATACGCAGCCAATGGGCCACATCCCCCCGAAGCCTGTCCAGTTGGGCGTATACATTTTGCTGCATTAATTCCTCCTTAGATTTAGTGATCCAAATGCCCAGGTATTTAAATCCATCCTTATGGACTAGCTCCTTACACGCCGATGTCAAGACTGGAGTCTCACCCACCGGGGAGAACACCAAGGACTTATCCCAGTTTAATCGATATCCAGAGTAAGTGCCAAATGTCTGAAATATGTGTATTAGTCTGTGGAACGTTTGACGTGGCTTCTGGGCGTAAAGCAGGATGTCATCTGCATATAATGATATGCGTTCCTCCCATTGCCCTCCTACATCAATGCCTCTCACTAGCGGGTCCTGCCACACCAGGATGCCAAAGGCTCGAGCGCCAATGCGAACAGTATCAGTGAGAGTGGGCAGCCCTGCCGTGTACCCCTGTGCAGTCTAAAAATTCTGGAGACTGCTATGTTAACCCGAACCCTTGCCAATGGGGCGGAATATAGGAGCCTTATCCATGTGCAAAACCGCGGGCCGAAACCCAATCTGGCAAGAACGGCAAATAGATAGTGCCACTCAATGCGATCGAACGCCATATGGGCGTCGAGTGCCAAAAGCGCAGCTGGTTCGTCCGCTCGTTTATTTACCATATGCATCATGTGTCATAAATCCTGACTGATCGGGATGTATTAGTGATTGCATGACCGGGCCTAGTCTATTAGCAAGTACCTTGGTCTCAAAATTAAGTAGTGAGATGGGTCTGTAAGAACTACATAAATCGTGGGGTTTCCCTTCCTTTGGTATAACCACTGTAGTTGCCAATCTCAAATCTGCAGACATATGTCCAACGACCTTCGCCGCGTGGAACATATTTAACATGTGTGGGGCTATTATCCCGGCCACACACTTTTACAGCTCCGCGGGGATCCCATTCGGGCCCGCTGCCTTCCCTGATTGCAAGTCCCTTATGGCCCCTTCTATTTCCTCGGGCGTCAGTTCGGTATCAGTTGCCGCTTCTTCCTCTGGTCCGAGGGTCGGCAGTGCTATATCTTTTAGCAGCTCTATGCTATCAATCTCCGCTCTTTCCGTGAGCGACTGGTATATGCCCTCTTAGTATGTTGCAAAAGCCTCAGCTATGTCTGCGCTAGACCCCCACATGCCACCGTCGGGGGTCCGAATTCCCGGGACCCAATTGCGGCTCCTATCCCTCCTCTCCAACCATGCTATTAACTTATTGGCTTTATCGCCAAGGTCATATATGCGTCTCTGTGTTGCAATCGCATGCGTGCGGGCCGCATCTTACATCAGTCTATTTTTAATCCGATCTATATGTGATGACCAAGTCAAATTTAAATCAAAGGAAACCCCTAGATACGTATATTCTGTGACTCATTCTTTTACTTCCTCCACTCACCATTTAAATCTAGACATTTTTGTTTCGCTTTAATTAATGAGAAGGGCATTCTCCCTGCAAAACTCTCCTAATCGTTTTAACTGCCTCTGTAGGCCATTCTGAGCCTTTGATATTAAGACCAAATTGTCAGCAAAATGTTAAATGTGAGATTTTCCTATTTCCAAATTTTGGTGGATTGCCATCATCTTAGCTAAGGATTGGGGTAAAATCAGCACTATATAGGGGCGAATAATATACGCGCCATGATACATCCATTTTTAAGGCCATTATAGGTTTTAATTTTAGGTGTTAGTCCATGCACCTTTGTATCAAGAATATAGGCTAGACATTAGGGGCCCTTGGTCTACTAGTGTTTTTAGAATTGCACATTTTCAAGTAGGTGTGGTTTCAGTGTTTCACGCAAACTCATCTTCCCCCTCAAAGTCTGTGCACCGGAGAGCTCAGATTAGACCTTCTTTGCTAGTTTAAAAGTACAAAATGTAGTTAGTACTATGGTCGTACTTGCTTCTAAACATTTGCAAAAGTAATGTTTTCTGATCCTAGTGTTCCTTGATTGGACAGATTTAGAGTTTTACACAAATAAAGGCCACTTCCTTCAGCCCGAAATAGAAGTGATGTTTACGTTTTGAATGCAGTATTGTTGTCTGTGCAAGGCATTGTACAGCATATTCTGTAGATGTAGGGCAAATGTCAATACTACCATGTGATGGGTTCTCTATTTACCTGTTGGTTGTGATATTTAACTTTCTGTCAAACCACAATGACTGCAGTTTCTCTATCTAGAAGTTTATAAAGGCTCACTATTTTGGGGGAGGAGACCGACTTTTTCCTGGATCCCTTTAAGGCTGACTTCACGTCAAACTGATTTTCCGAAGTGTTTTTTATTTTAAGTCTCTGAGCAAAAAACATATTAAATGTAGGGTTCTGGTCCGGAATAGACTCACACATAGCCCAAATCCATTTGTCGGCCCTTCTGATGTAAAAAGCGCAAACAGGGGTATGTGAATTCATGCAAATGGTTTGCAGTATTCTAGATGAGCTATAGGATATTGGGTAGTGTTGGGTGGCAGGTGTACGACTTTTAAAGCAGAGGTTATGATCTTCGAGATTAGGTGCAGGCAACTTGCAAAAATACAATAATGGGGATTAAGACGATCATGCATGTGACTTATAGCAAGCAGGCTGTTCTCAGGGAGATGGAAAGTAAGGGGAGGTACATTTGAAATAACAGACAATAATCAGAAGTTTTAAATCAAGGTCAATTTTCATCGGAATACTAAGAAAGCTTTTTTGAGATTGAATGCAAACTTAGGATGCAAAAGTGTAGAAGGTGGGTGCTGGCGACAGGCGACAACGAGCGGGGGTATGAGCGACAGGCGACGACAAGCGTAGCGTGACAGCGACAGACAACGAGGGAGAGTAAAAAAATAAAAAATAAAAAACATACCTTGCACTCGCTTCCTGCACCCCCCCCCCCCCACACACAATTAATTGAAGCCCAGCAGAGTTAAGTGGGATAATTTGTAATACATAATGAGCAATTGGGATACATGGGTTATCCCAGCAGATTGATGACTCACTGACCAAAAGAGAATTGTTGTACTCAGTGAAACTCATAAGACTCCCAGTCAGAATGGACTACTGTTGCGGGACGGAATAAGGGACGCGCACTCCGGCTCTAGGTAGTGAAGGTTTTATTTTTCCTGTTACACGCTTCTTAACCGAAGCCAGGATTATTGTCCACAATCCTTCTCGTCTTCAGGGATCTCCTTCCAGGTTCTCCAGGTCTGCTTCACCCGAGGTTGGTGGGCAGGGACCAGCTTCTCAGTCGTGTTACCGGAAAAGAAACGAGATAAGGGGACGTAAGTGTAGGGCTATTCCGTATAGTAATGGGAGGGGAGTGAAGGATACACACGTGAGCACTTCTAAGTAGTAGTGACAAGTGTAAACGAAGCGGTGATGGAGTGATTGTGAGTGGGGGGAGGGGGGGTTCAGATTCCAGCCGTCTGTCTCTATGTAACAGCTCGGGTTATTTAGAGGAGTTCTCCCTCCTCCCGACCCAGCCCGCGAGTCGCTCATGTACCTGGCTGAGCCACGCACCTCCAGGAGCGTGGCTGGGCGAAGCGTGATACCGTTGGCCTCCTGGCTCTCCTCCGGCATCTGATGGATTGACTGCACGGCTTCGGTCTGCTCCCTCCTCGTAACCGTTCTCTTTACTCCTCGCGTCTCCTCCGATCTCCGCTCTCTCCTCTCCGGTGAATGCACACACCCGTGCCGGGGAACTCCACTCTTTTACTGGTCCGGGAGGGATGACGTCACGATGAGGGGGCGGGAGTGTCTCCTCCGGCCATTCCCAGTTAAAGGGGCCGTAGTATTCCTTTGATAGTGATTCCCCTGAGCGATACGGTGTCGCTGACCATTCCTCCGGCTGTGGGGACACAAGAGTGGAAGAAAGGGGTATCCACCAGTCTACCATAGTCCTTTCTCCGTCCCCGTCCACCTCCTCCCGCTCACAACTACCAAAAGAGTTTTACCACACATGGGCAAAAGCGTTTAGGGGTGTGCAATGAGGCCACAGAAGGGGAATCGCTACTGGACCCAATGAGAAAGACTCTTGTGGGTATGGTTCTTAAGTGGGGGAAAACCCCAAAAAGAATTCAGTCCATATGCACCACTGTCAACGAAGGACCGTGGACACCAAAAACTTTAGACTGACTAACCAATGCAAGGACATTGCTTACAGATGTTTCAAATGAAGTACACCCTGACCAATCAGAATTTATTCCACATCGTAATGCCATACACAACTGGAGATGCCTGGTACACATGAAAATCTTTTTAGAAAAGGACTACTGAGAAAGATGCCATAGCTTCCTCAAATATTGAGAAATCTTTAGAAACTGTGGGACAGGATTTTATGTTCTGGATAACTGGAAGGTACAATTTGGGCTTTCCATCCAACAATTGATATGTCTCTTTTAGTCAAAGTCTCAATGTCGAACAAACTAGCAAAATAGTATTTGAGAGCTGAACACTGGAGCAGGGCATTCAACAAGGCTGCCCATTATCACCAATCTTGATTTCTATTGCGGTGGAAAAGTAGGTTTACATACAGCAACAAGATTAGGTAGCAAGATGGGTACTAATCATAGTTTTCCAATATGCAGAAAAACACAAATTCAGCCCAACTTGCTCAGGCAGATGTTCTGCTAAGTTGAAGATCTGTATGACTAAACATACACCAAGTGAAGTACTTCTGGAACTTTCGACTGCATCCGATTCCCAGGTAGGTTTGTGAATGTCCAGAAAGTCGAGGTAAAGGTAGCAATAAACCTATGAGAGTAGATTTATGATTGAGCCAGGGCTTTGTGACCCAGTTCAACAGCAACATAATGTGCACTTTAGCTCATGTAGAGGAACGCTATAAAAGACCGCAAACAATTTGATATGACCATTAAGGAAAGACTTATTGGAAAAATGCTAAACCCTTTCAGTGAGATAAAAAGCAGGATAGTACAGTTTCCATTGGGACTAAAGACTAGCAACTTCAACCCACACTGTGTAACTAATATTTTATTGTTTCAAACTTCAAGTTAAATGCTACCTTGTAGAAAGAATGCACATTTCCGCTGTTTTAAACTGAAGGGAGTCGTAATGCATTACCTTTGAAAGAAAGCATGCGCCAGAACCTTGTAAACACCAAATGCTCTTTCTCCGCAAACCGGCGTTGTTAGGTCGAGGAAATATAGCTTGCTCCTTCACTCACAATGCATGTCACCTGTGTGCACAAAAGGATGTCCTATGTTCACTCTCTTCCTCCACAGACCGAAAAGGCACCGACAAGTTAGTAAACTCTGTTTTTTTTTTTTCCTTCTCCGGATTGAAAGGATTTTTTTTATTTAACACAAATTAGATTTAAAGTTTGCCCTGTCTCGAATTCTGCTATTGGTGCATATGTTCTGAATAGTTTTTGGAACATTCTCAAAGACTGCATTTGCTAGACAACTGACAAAACGCATATACACACACACATACACACATATATACATACACACATATATACATACACACACACACACACATTCACACAATATATCTATATATCTATATCTATATCTATATCTATATCTATATCTATATCTATATCTATCTATATCTATCTATATATATCTATATATATCTATATCTATCTATATCTATCTATATATATCTATATCTATATCTATATCTATATCTATATCTATATCTATATATATATCTATATATATATCTATATATATCTATATATATATCTATATATATATATATATATCTATCTATATATATCTATATATATCTATATATATCTATATATATATCTATATATATATATATATATATATATATCCTCCGTTTCCAGCCCTGATCGGACGTTGGCGCTTCTTCCTTCGGGGGCGGTGCGTGTTTCTCCGGCAGAGCCAAGCCGGTAATTAAATGTAACCAGGTTTTGCCAAATTCGACAATTGAACAAGCACTCACTTCGGGTCAAGTTGAATTTTCTGTATTCGTGCAAAGGGGCCATTGCCATGCCCAACGCGTTTCGGTCCGTTACTCGGACCTTGATCACGGGATGAATGTTAGCATTCACAGACATCATTGATTTCTAACATCACAGCTTATTTTCTGTTTCCTGTTAGCAATGCATGCTGGTACATGTAGTTTGGCAACTTTAAAAAGTGATGATGTGCAAAGTGCAAATAGACGGTTAAAGTGCGATAGTGCTCAAAGTGCTAATCGTGTCTCATGAATGACTTAAAATCAACACATTTTATGTGTTATTACGAGGCATAATTATTTTTTGAAATATTTTTTACATGATTTCAATTTATCATTTTCATATTTTCTCATGTTTTGCATTTAATCGCAGATTAGTTTACACAGTTTATTGAGTTATTTCATACTCTTCCAAGTTTTTTCAATGTTTTTTTGTGGCTCTCCGGTGAGCTATTATGTTTGTTATCAAACATCACTGTACACCCACGCTTCCATTTTTATACTTGATCACGATATGTTCTAGTATTTGGTGTTGCATTTCTATCTTTTTCTGATTTAAAACAAGTTACTTACCTGTACACAGTGGTTCTCCAGTATTGATATCTTTCATAGATTCACATGCTTGTATCTTCCCCGTCGTCATGGTGGGAGTCAAGCGCTAGTTAGAAAAGTAGTTCCATAGAAGTACATTAGAAACCACCAAAGGGAAAGGAAAATTTTAACATTCGTCAGCATCTTTATGTAGGTCCAAACTTTGACCAGAGACGAGCCCTAGACCTCAACTCCCCAGCAGACCTCAGATTTCGCGCACAAGTGTGCTAAGGGTTAAGAAGTAGCATGAGGTAAGAAGTGGCAAGCCTAGACGGGGAGGAGGGAGGGCCGCATGTGAATCTATGAAAGATATCAATACTGGAGAACCACAGTGTACAGGTAAGTAACTTGTTTTTTCTCCAGTATTGAATCTTTCATAGATTCACATGCTTGTATCAGAGTAGTTAGCAGTGTCGTTCCTTAAAAGCTTTGCGACTAGGCGAAGACCTTCATATGCATTAAGAATGAACACATTTAAACATACCGATCTATATGAATCATGAAATCCAAGTAAATAACTATAAACATATAAATCTGTGAAACCAAATAAACAACATAAAATAGAGGTGATAGATATAAATAGACTGTACCTCAAAAGAACAGATGCCTCTTGACCCACTGCAGCATCTACTTTCCATGCCGAATCTAGCCAGTAATGCTTGGTGAACGTATGCATGTTAGACCATATTGCCGCTCTACAAATGTCTGGAAGCGATACCCCGGCAAAGAGGGCTGTAGAGGCTGCCATCTTCCTTGTGGAGTGTGCAGGCACCTTCGCAGATAAAGGTTTTCCAGCTTTGTTATGGCAGAAAACAATTGTAGAGGAGATCCAACGTGCAATACTGCTCCTTGAAAGGGCCTGTCCTTTCCTTTGGCGAAGTAAAGGAAACAAAGAGCTGATCCGATTTTCTGAAAGTCTTTGTTCTATGGATGCAGAACTTGATGCTTCGCTTTACATCCAAAGAATGCAATGCTCTTTCGGCAGCGGTTGAAGGATTTCCAAAGTACGTAGAGAGCACTACCGGCTCATTTAAGTGAAAAGAGGTTGGAACTTTAGGAATAAAGTGAGGGTTTGTTCCAGTGGCGGCTCGCAGAGGTAACGCTGTGGGGCGGCGGGGCCGGGTGGGGGGTCGTAGAGTACGACATACGACGGGAAAGTGAAATGTAAATAAATAAATAAAACCACTTAACTTGTGCTGGCCGCATCGCTGACTCGGCGATGCGGCCAGCGCAAGGTAAGTGGTTTTATTTATTTATTTGCATTTCACTTTCCCGTCGTATGTCGTACTCCACTACCCCCCCACCCTGCCCCTCCACCGCCGCGCCTCTCCGCCCCACAGTGTTACCTGTGCGAGCCGCCACTGGTTTGTTCTCAATAATAGTTTGTCTTACTTGAATTGAATACAGGGTGCAGCCACAGTGAAAGCCTGATTCTCACTGATTCTTCTAGCCGATGTGAGGGCCAATAGGAGAGCCGTTTTCCATGAAACATATTTTAAGTCAGCTTTGTGTATCGGCTCGAAAGGCGATTTCATCAATTGGGCTAGGACTGTGTTTAGCCCCCATGGGACTGCCGGGCGCTTTAAGGGTGGAAAAACTCTGAAAAGGCCTTTCATAAACTCTTTAACAATTCTTGTCGACCACAGGGAGAGTTCTCCTGGTTTTCTGTGAAACCTGGAAATTGCAGCCAAGTGTACTTTGATTGATGAATGAGCCAATTTTGACTTAGCTAAATGAAGTAGGTAAGGTAAAACTTGCTCTGGGGTCGAGAGCAAAGGATGTATGTCGTTTTCTACGCACCAATGGCAGAATCTCTTCCATTTTGCAGCGTATGACCTATTAGTGGAAGAAGCTCTGGCCCACTGAAGGATGGATCTGCAATCCGAGCGATGTCTAAATCCGTGAATTCATTGTCGTGAGGTTCCAAGCTGATAAACTTAGAGATTTTATCTGAGGATGAACGATATGTCCGTTGTTCATGGACAGCAGGTTTGTCACTGGAGGAAAGAGAATGTGCAGAGATATCGAGCATAGGAGAAGCTCTGTGAACCAAACTGCTCCCAGTCTAACTCCCATTCGTGACATTGGGAATTGGTTCTGCTTAGAGAATCCACCCAATCGTTGTCCACGCCCGCAACATGCTCTATTTGCAACGTTATTTTGTGCTGAATTAGCCACTTCCAAATTTCCTGGGCCTGTTCTGTGACAATGTAAGAGACCTGGTGCCCCCTTGTTTGGCCAGATAGAACTTTGTTGTGGTATTGTCTGTTCTTACCAGAACAGAGGATCCCTGGATTCTTGGGAGAAATGCCTGCAGTCCCAGAGAAACTGCCCTCAATTCCAAGAGATTGATGTGCAATAGCGTTTCTTGAACGGACCATTTTCCGTGGATTTGGAATTCCTGGAGATGCGCTCCCCAACCGTCCATTGAGGCATTCGTGGTCATAATGTAACAAGGCTGTGTTGCTTGAAACGAGAGGCCTGGAGAAATATTACTTTCTTTCTCCCACCATGACAGCGCCTGCTTCATTGTCAGAGAGAGAGAGAGAGAGAGAGAGAGAGAGAGAGGGAGAGAGAGAGAGAGAGGGAGAGAGAGAGAGATGATGTCCTCGAATGAGCCCTGCACCTGAATCCACTGCATGTCTAATTGCTCTTGGAGAGGCCTCATGTGCAGCCGACAATTCGGAATCAACGGGATGCATGATGACAGCATCCCCAGAAAAGACTTGAACACTCTTACAGAAGCGGACTCTCTTGCACATAGAAGGGTTGCTAAGCGCCTTATCTTGAGCTTCCGGTCTGAAGTAGGAAACACCTTCATCAACTTGGTGTTCAGTAATGCCCCGAGAAAAATACGCTTCTGACTTGGAATCAAGTGCGACTTCTCTACATTGAGTTGCAATCCTAGAGACTTGAAAAGCCATTGACAAGCCTGTGTAGATTTTCTTGTAGAGTGGAACGTGGTCACTTTTACCAGCCAATCGTCCAGGTAGGGATAAACCTGGTGTCCCTGCCTCCTCAGAAAAGCCACTACCGGAGCCATACATTTTGTGAAAACTCTGGGAGCTGAGCGAAGGCCAAAGGGCAAAACCTTGAACTGGTAGTGATCCCCAGCCACCTCGAACCTCAGAAATTGGCGATGCTTCACAAGAATGGGGATGTGAAAATATACGTCCAAGAGATCGAGGGACGCTAGAAAATCTCCCTTGTTTACTAATAAGAGAATCTCTTGTAGGGACAACATTCTGAATGATTGTTTCTTGATGTATTTGTTTGGCTGTCTGAGGTCCGTGACCAATCTCCATTTCCCGCACTTTTTCTTTATGAGGAAGAAATTGGAATAAAAGCCTTTCCCTCGTTGACTGGAAGGCACCTATTCTATCGCCCCTTTCTTTAGCAAGGCCGAGATTTCTTGCTTTAACAAGAGAAGATGATGATAATGATGATGCATTTTCTTTGGGGGCGGATTTCGAGGAGGCTTGTGAACAAATTCTAGGGTGTGGCCCCGTTGGATGATGTCCAGTACCCATTTGTCCTTTGTAACGGCTTGCCATTGGCTTAGAAATGGAGAGTTGATGGGACTGCAGAGGTTGAAGTCGAGATGAGGTGGCTGTTGGGAGACAAACGTCACTGTGGTCTAGAGGAATCCTGTGATTTTCCTCATCCCGCAGGCTTGCGTCTAGCCGATTGCACGGCACATTGGAAGCAAGAAACTGCTGTTGTTGCTGTCCTCCATATTGTAGTCTGTAATTCTGTTGGGTATACGGCTGGAATCTGTATGACTGATAGGACGATCTTTGTTGGAACTGACCTCGTCCTCTACCTCCACGAAAGGACTGAAAGCGCCTTTGTTGCAACATGCCTAAGGAACGTGCGGTTTCAGTATCCTTTTTGATACCCTGTAGCTCTTAGTCTACGTGCTTCCCAAACAGATTTTCCCCATCGACGGGCATGTCCAAAACCTTTGATTGAACTTCAGGGCGGAAGGACGTCGCCCTAAGCCAGCCCCGTCTACGAAGAACATTGGCACCTGCCATTTGCCTGAAAGCAATCTAAGACAAATACATTGCTGAGTCAATCACTTCTGAAGAAGCCCTAGCACCTTCCTGCAGGAGGTCTTTTGCTTCTTTCCTTTTATCTTCGGGAAGGTGTTCGAGAAGAGGAGCAAGATCTGACCAGAACAGACGGTCGTACCTCCCCAAAATCGCTAAGTTGTTAGAGGCCTTGATAGAAGTAGCGGCCATAGTAGCGAAGCGTCTGCCGATGCCGTCAAGCCGCTTGCCTTCACTGTCTGGAGGCACCGAGCAAGGAGATTGCGGATTCCTGGAGCGCCTCTGCGCAGCTTGCATTATTACCGAATCCGGACGAGGATGACCAATTAAAAACACCGGAGCAGAATCAGTTGCTTTACATTTTTTCTCCAGCCTCAGCAATACAGCACTAACGGAGGCTGGATTCTTCATAATCTTCACTCCAAATGTAATCCACAATAGGTATGGATTGAACCGATTTATTAGCTGCATCCTTAAAATCATAAAGAAAGCATTCGGTTTGTGGCAAAGGCAAATCGAATCTTCTAGAGGTTCTTTCTAGTAATTGTTGGAAGCCCCCAATATCCCCCGGAGGAGAAGTTGCTGGAGGAGGGGAAGGCGACGGCGAAGATTGAGCCACATAATCATCCCATTCCTGACCCACTAGGTCCGGATCCTGAATGAGCTCACCCTCCTCGGGCTGATCGTCGACTTCACTCTCGATGTAATCATCTTGAATTGTAATGCATCGAGGAGCCTGTCTCTCTACCTGCGCAACAGGCGGTGGAGTAACCACTGGTGGTGGCGGAGTAATTTGAATACCTGGACCGCCGGGCGTCAACGGAACTGGAGCAAGAGAGTCCGGAAATCTTTTATAATAATCATTAAGCACGTGCCGAAGGTCGGTGACCAGGGAGATTGGCACTAGCATGGAATCTCTTCGAACCTCCTGAGGCTGTTCGTAAGATTCATAAGGATAGTGCTCTTGGAAAGAGTAGTATCGTTGGGCCTGAGGGCGACCCGTGAAGGAGTAATCCCCTTGCATATACTCTGACGTGTCCTGCCCCTGTGTCTCCTCCTCCTCATCAGTGTCCTGGCATTTAGCTAAGCTGTGAGGGGCTGTAAGCAGGACCAAACAGACTTTCATCCCCCGATTCCTCCGTATAAAGAAGGCGAGAGGGAGGCAAAGGAGAAATCTTGGATAAAGATGACAAACCTGGAGACTTTGGGACAAACTGGAGACCTTTAAAGTCCTGTTTTTGATCCGTCGACGACAGAAGACGCCTAAAAGTGATAGTCGCCCATATTGGTAGAGAGGGTGACTTAAACACTGTCGTCGACGGAGCGCCTGTCGACGGGGCAGTAGACGCCATCGTCGACGGTGTTCCCGTCGACGAAGTTGTAGACATAATCGTCGACGCCGTGTTAGTCGTCGTCAGAGCCGCCGTCGACGAGGAAATCGTCGTCACCGTATCAGTCGACGATGCCGTCACCACAGCCGTCGACGATGCAGTCGTCGCCACAGAAGTCGGGGATTTGGTAGAAGTCCTAGACGACGGGTCCGTCGACGGTGCTTTTTTTGTCAATGAAGCCTGTTTGAGAGGTGTGACAGGCAGAGAAGTAGTAGAGAATTTTTTCAGGCCCGAATCTTTTTGCTTAAGGGCTGCTTTATCGGCAGTGGAGGATTTTTCTGCCTTCAATCTCTTACAATAAGCCTTTAATGAGGTAGAGCTCATTTTTAAGCTTCCTCTCAGCTGAGGATGGCCCAGGACTCTCTTCAACATCAGATCCAGAGTCCGATTTAGATTTTGTCTTCTGGAGCCATAATAATAATAATCTTGCCTCTCTATCCTTTAGAGTTTTGGCTGAAAAGGTTCTACAGTATTTACAGTCCTTGGCTGTATGTTTGAGGTAAAGGCAATAAAGACAGTCCTTGTGGGGATCTTCAGAAAAGAGCCTTGCCTTCCCACCAGATCTGCAGGGTCTAAAAAGCCTCTTCTTAGAACCCTTTGAAGCAAAGAAGGTAGAAAGACAGTACCTTGAGGTGAATTCTAGCAGGGTCAAAAGTTCTCACTGACAAACTGAACAGAGCTCAGTGAGACTCCCTTACACACGACGTGCGGCTAGAAATCTGAGGTCTGGTGGCTCTGCTGGGAAGTGGAGGTCTAGGGCTCGTCTCTGATTGGTCAAAGTTTGGACCTACATAAAGATGCTGACGAATGTTAAAATTTTCCTTTCCCTTTGGTGGTTTCTAATATACTTCTATGCTACTACTTTTCTAACTACCGCGAGACTCCCACCATGACGACAGGGAAGATACAAGCATGTGAATCTATGAAAGAGTCAATACTGGAGAAATCGGTGTTTTTATTTTCAGCTCTCCAGTGGGCCCACATGTGATCTGAGCGATAACCCAGATATTTGATTTGCTTAATTCATGATGGTTTTCTAAAGATGTACGCAAGGTTCTTCATCATGATTCAGGCCCCTCGGATTCAGTGTTCTTAATGACACAATGTGTTTTGATTCCTTCTGTCTTAACAGTTTTTCTCGGTTTTCTCCTCTTTCTGATGCGGGTACTTGTTCAATGGCATAAAATCTTAGGTCTTCCCATTTGCTGTTGTGGACTTTCTCCATATGTTTTGCAATGGCATTTGCGTGATCAAGATTTTTTCGTCACTCTGATGTGTTCTAAGATTCTCTTCTTTATTTCACAGGTTGTACTGTCAATATATTTTAATTTGCATGGGCATTCCACAATGTAGATCACAAATTCACTTTTACATGTTGTGTTGTTTGATTTTCCATTTTGTGCCATTATTGAGTTCCACTTCTTTTTTGTGCACCGCTATTTTGCATGCTTTGTATTGTTTGCATTGCCAGAAACTTTCCACCTTTGTCCATGATATTGATTGTTTTGTTTTAAAGTGACTGTGCGTTAGCTTGTCTCCTAAGCTTGTAGCTCGTCTTTATGTTATATTCGGATGGTCCTCAAGTGTGGGATCCAATTGTAATATTCCCCAGTGTTTTTTGATTATTCCATTTGCTTCCGCAGTGTATGATGTTATCAGTCTTATTTTCTGATGGTTTTCATTTTGATTCACTCTTTACGAAACCCTGTAGAATATCCGTACGTTTTTGTGCTTTCACTTTTTGGAGACTTTTTTCAATTACTTTTGTTGGATAATTTCTCTTTCTGAATCGTAACTGTGCTTCTTGGCTATGTTTTTCGAACTCTACATCTGAATAGATATATATATATATATATATATATATACACACACACACACACACACACACACACACACACATACACTCTCCCCACGTACTTCACGGAAATCCAAGAACAGCACAATACTTTATTGTAAACAAAGACGACACGTTTCGGCTAAAGCCTTTTTCGAGTGAATTCATGCGCCCGATTGACTCTAAAAATAATCATTACAATTCATGGAAAGAGAAGAAATACTATACACATTGTGATAAAACTCCACACTTGCTTGTACAGAATGAAGGTAACTATATTCAACTCAGTCCAAGCACTCTCCAAAAAGACAGCAGTCGGTTTTCAATTGCTTGGCACACTTGCACCTCGAGGTCTGTAGGGCACATATTTCCTTCCTCTCAAAAACTTACACCCAAATTCGCACATGACCTCTAAAAGAAATACATGTTGCATGCAAACTACCTTGCATAGCGTCAGTTACACATATAAAGCACATCTTTCTTGCTCCCCACACAAATATGTTCCACTGCAACATAAACTGGTGCTGAAGGTTGGTTTTAAATTGGGCTGAAGCCTACACTGCACCGCAGGCTGTATACAATCATGTGCGATTTAGTATCCTCCTGAAAAACAGCCTGCCTTTTGTCCCTGCTCTCCATTTCCACCATGTGTAGTATGCAATGCAGTGTTTGCCAAAGGACCTCCAAGAGGCATGAGACAGGTAAAAAAAAGAAGCCTGCTTGGCACTGGATTGCCCCTTTCGGGGCAGGGTCAAAGCTGATTTGCATACCGTTCAACCCAGTCTACAGCAGCACAGTGAGCAAAGAAAAAATAATCATTGGTAAAGCCAATAGGTCTCGGCTATAAAAACAAAAAGGTTTTGCCAATGATTTCTTTTTTCTTTAATCCAAGATAGCGGCCACAAATGTGCTTGCATTCGCGGCAGGTTTCTTGGAACTCGATTTGTTAAAACATGACAAAGTGCATTAAAAGATGGCCACTGTGGATACATGTGCATCCACGGCAGACATTGGTGAATGTATTTATGCATTTTGTTTCATTTTAACAAATCCCATTCAAAGATGGCATCTGGGGAAGCTCGCACATCAACCATGGCCATCTTTGAAAGGAATTTGTTTAAAAAAAATATATATTAAGATGACCTCTTGCCAAGAACATAGTGAACAAGCATTGGCATAGTCAATAGGTCTCGCTTTTGGGACATTATAAGTGTTTAGCCATGCAACAGTTGATATTGCACCAAGGATATTGTGCTGCAGAATTAAATACTTATAAGGTCCCAAAGGCGAGACCTATTGGCTATGCCAATGCTTGTTTTATATGCTGGTGAAACCTTATTGCACACTGGGGTGAAGCTGCATTAATTGGTATACATTGGAAATAGTGTGAGACCACTCAAACAATACATCCAGTAACATCACAGAGTGATTAAAAATGGTAACTTCGAGCTATCTGCTGGCAACACATTTTCAAGAAGTACATCCAAATGGATGCACATTTTGGTTTCATGTAGTTGAACATATTGAAGCCCATGAAGGTGGAAGCAATAAGAGATTATGCCTAAGGCAAGGTGTATCGTGGATGTGCAAAATGAGAATTGTAGAATTTGGTATAATACATATTATAAGTCACATTACTTTCAATGAATTTGTATATGCTAACATTTGTTGAATACATCAAAGAACATGTTTTGAATGACTCTGAAATGCTGTCATTTTATAGTTGGAGAATTAGTCATTCATAAGTGCTGCAATGTTTGAATATATCAGGATTACACCAGGAGAAGGTGTGTTTGAACAAAGCAGGTCGTTAGGACTGCCTAAAATGTAACTTGAACAAGGTAGAGACAGTTCTCTCGTTTGTCCTCAATGGTTTGGTATTTTGGATAGGATTAGGAAATATGGACTTTAATAAATGATAAAGTAAATAATATCAATGTATCAATAGGTACAGAAAAGATAAACAGCAGAATGTTGTTCACCGTTTGTAAACCATTTGTAATGAGTCAGACTGGGTTTCGCCAGATGATAGTACGGAAAGAAGGGGAGAGGAAGGGAGGAGAGGGAAGAGAGGGCAAGAGATGAAGAGAAGAAGAGGGAGGGCGGGGCAGAGATGTACTGAAAAGCAGGAGATGGGGTGAGGAAAGAGGTGGGAAGGACCGGCAGAAAAAACTTGATTTTATATAGCGTCTCGGACTATACTGCAGTTGTTTCTAAGCGCTGTAAATAATGGGTGTTACAATTATACAATTAATAGTACTCAAAACAGAGCTTCAGGAGCAGAATGCAGTGGAAGTATAGGGCACGAGCGTAATTTATAGCAAGAGTAATGTGAGGTAGCGGAAGGGGCTGGGGAGAGGCAGGAAAGAGGAGAAAATGGACAAGAGCAAAACCAGAGGGGAGAGTGACGGGGCTGAGCATGCCAGCAAATGCAGACTGTAGAGTAAAACGATGCGCTATGAAAAGGAAGCGTGGAGAAGACGAGACAGGTGAGAGGACAAGAGTTAATGGGGGCGCGTAGATTAGAGGAGTTGGAAATTATGGGCGCCAATGACCTGGAGAAGCAGGTACAACTAAGAAAGGAGGATGCGCGGTAAGGTGAAAGGTCAAGACAGAAGGGAAGATAAGAAGGAGAAGGTGTAAGACAGAAAGAGTCCGAAAAGACGTAACAAAGAATATAGAGAGAGAAGGTGACTCAATGAAGCGTCTGGCGAGGGAAAGTAGAGAAAATAGAGAGAGAAGTTAAACGGGGAAGAAGAAAGTAGGCGAGAGTTGAGAGAAAGGGGGAGGGGACAGTCACGGCGGAAAGAATACAGAAAGGAGACAGAACAGGTAGAGGACAGAAGCCACAGCACAGGGGAGGGGGGAGAGAAAAGGGAGAGAAGAATGATCCACAGAGGTGTGACAAATTATTTTAAAGTCTGACTTAGAGCAAAGAAAGTAGAGTGGGCAGAGTGTGTTGAAAAGGGGCAAAAAGCGAAGAGGACAGGGAGTGTTCAGATTGGGAGGGAGTGGAAGGGGTAGGGAACAGAGATGACAGTGTATGAATAGAACGGGCTGTGTGTGAGTAGAAGGGGTAGGAAAGGAAGGCAGTGTATGAACAGACTGGGCAATGTGTGAGCAGAGAAGGTAGGGTTTATTCCAGGTGGGTACAAAGAATCCGTGTATGAATAGTAGATGCTGGGAGCAGAGAGGAGTGTGTGACGAGAATGGGCAGAAGACAGTGAGTGTTCAGAGAGGGTAAGGATAGGAGGGACAGTGTGTCTACAGAAGGGGCAAGAGTGCAGGGGGGGAGAGCAAAGATTTGGCATTTAAAGGCATTGATTATTCTTAAAATGAATGGAAGTGCATACAGTTCACAAGTGGATTAGCCGCTGCATTCCTATAGCATCTGTAGTTCTACACAAGATATATTTGAAATGGGGTTTTGCGAACTGTATCCGACCAATAATTGTCTGAACCTGGCTCCCATGGTGGTCCGCATACTAGCAGAGTGGGATTAAAGCTTCCCACTGGAAGTAACCCGGAGACAGATAAACCAAACCTGGTGGACACTCGTGGTACAGCTGCAGCTGAGCTGGCGAGTTCACTCAGAAGTAAAACATTCAGGAGTCACATGAGGACATCCGGTAGAAAATGCACGGGGCATTGACTGAGCTTGCAGAAGCTCTGCAGTGACTTGGGGGTTTACTCCTGGCTGCAATCCGAAGCTTCTAAACCTAATGCCAAACTAAGCGTGTGCAAACTGCAGGTGCGTACAGACACACATGCCAGGGGACCAATTTACTACTAATGAAATGCTATTCATGTATACAGCAGCTAAAACCTATTTTTTAACGAAGGTCGAGGAACACCGGAAATTAAGGTTTGTACGATATTACTAAACACAGATTTCAATGCACTGTTGGATATTGACTATGTTTACATAGTAGCATGTGACAGTATTAAAAGCAGAGGCACACGTAAAAGAGATGGAAAATGTCAACTGCTTATGTTGTACTACTAGTCTTTAAATATGCACTAGTGATATTTAGTTAGGTAGAGAAATAGGTTGTGCCGTTTTTAAAATCAGAAAACTAATTTAATGGGAAATGAGCTGCCAAGAAGAGTCAGGCGCGCTAAAAGTTAAAAAAAATAAGCATTGGCCCCGCGGCCGTGAAAGTGACGCGGCCACGAAAGTGAAAGTGATCGCGGGCTGTAAGGGTGCCCGCGAGATGGCGCCTGTGCTCGTAAGCACGCGCCCGCGCGAGTAACAGCAAGCTCTAGGCCACAAGCAAACGCGTGTGGTAGCATTTTCTGAAGCCCACTTACTAAAAGTCTCGCCAGTGCAGCGCATGCGCTGGCTCAGGCGAGACCTAAAAATGAATAATAAGGCTGGAGGGAGGTAAAAGGAAGCTGGGATGGGAATCGGAGGTTCTTAAGGAGCTCATTGGGGAGGAAGAAGACAGAGGAAGAGAAAACAGTCCCTTCGAGGCACTGTAAAGCATGGTCTAACATCAGCAATGGAAGGATACATCATCCAACGAAAACAAAGACTAAAATGTAACTGGGTGGGTCAAACATAAGAACAGGGAGGGAAAGTCATTGAATTAGGAGCAAGAGGTGAGACAGACAACAAAGCAGTCCAATAGTGAGCTGGGGCGGACTTAAAGTCTACTCTAAGTATAAGTAATGTATTGAAAACAATAGGTCTACAATACACAGATAAAGCTGTATGTAGCTGAGACCTAGAATGGTGCAATCAAGAGTGTCCAGATCAATTTTCAGTGACTAAGATTAATTATAGTATTGCCACCTACCACTTTAGCTACCCTCATCCCACCATCTACTGTATATCAGAAGTTTTCCTTAGGCATGTAGAACCCAAGCTAGTTTAAGTCCCAAGCAGTGAAAAGATCTGACCTTCCTACTGTCGAATGACTTTGCATGCTCTAAAGAGACTTCAACTACAGTTTGGAACTTTCACTTGCTAGCACCTCAGTTAACCACATGATATGAACATTCAGATGACAGTGTCACCACTACTTAGAAACAGTGACCCATCACCAAAAGGCATCACAAAGAATGTCTATGCCCACCTGAATATCAGGCACTCTGGCAGGAATCATCAAAACACATGAAACAGAGACTAGCCACCGTAGGTAACGAAAGGCTATGGGGCCTCAAGGGGGAGCTAGCCTCCAGCCACAAATTGTTACACACAAAAAAGCAACCCGAGTGAATTTTTTTGAAAAGATTTTAATTCTATGTCAGGACCGGAGGCTCAGATTATGCCTTCTTCCTTCGCTTTATTTTAACAGCAGCATATTTCTCAAAACACAATAAACTACATTTCCCATGAACAATAGGGAAAGCAAAAGTTCCAACAGGAGTCCTTCCTCGCTGTCCGCACTCTAGCCAGCCAGCATAGTCCCTTCACGCCGTTTCCTCTTCCTTCGCTGCTCAGCAGCAGATAAGTCATTTTTCTTTATTCTCCTGTAGTGGGGTTGTGATTTGGCTGATTTTGTTAGCGTTTGCTGGCGCTTTGCACATTTTCTGTCTCCACAGATTCCCTTGAGTCACGGGACGTGTTTAAACGTACCTTACGTGACTGCTTCCCTGTGAGGTGAGGTGCGGTCCTCCCGCCGCTAGGGGGCATAGTGCACTCTCTATGGGCACCGCGAGTCAGGCACTGGCAGAGTCCTGACGAGCGCTGCCCGGTAAGAGCTCAGCCTTGCCTCCTGCCACCCGGTTTACGCCCTGTGGGGTCTGCATTTTCCCTGTTTTTTCTTTGAACGCCCTTTTGAGGGTCTGTACAATACCCTTGAACACCCTGCGGGGTCGCAATTGCACCGTGACTTGGGGTGCCTTTGGGGACACTGTCCCGGGTGGCTGCCCTGTGATCAGAGGGCTGGTGTGTCACTTGGGCTCTGCCCTTTAATCGTGCGCCTTTGGCCACAGTTATTTGTCTGGGCTCACTCCCAGCTTGTTAATAGAGCGCCCGTTGTGGCTTTAAAATAGTGCTTTCAGCACCAAGCTGCCTGTGTTCCTGGGCTACTTACCTGTGCTATACTTATACTTACCCGAGACCATGCAGTCGGAGCAAGATCAGTACCAGGAGGAGGATCCTTTGGCGTACCTCCCCTGGGATGATGACTTTTACCAGGCGGTGGATGACTCCATCTATAGGGCTGTCAACCAAGCCATGGAGCCTTTGGAGCAGCGCTTGTCAGCGCAGATAGCGAAAGAGTGCGCCAAGTGGGCTCCTCCCGCGCCGGCTACCCCTATGTACCCTCCCGTGCCCCTACCTACGGGTTCCCCCCCCTGCTAAGAAACCTTGTCCTCAAGGGGTGGACGTGGACCTTTTGCCCGTCTGAAGTAGGCTTTCTTGGCGCCCCCGCAGCCTGACCCGGCAGCCCCTGCGGACCGCTTCACCAGACCCCTTTGATAATGCTGATTCTCCCGGGGACACGGACGAGGAAGCGGGTTCCTCTAGGTGTTGGCTCCCGACGCCCACTCCTGCCCCAGGGGGGGGCGCCTCTGATATGCTGGATCCGGACGACATTGTCCACCCTAGGTCTACGGATTGGGTTCCCGGGGATAAAGTGGCCCAGTATGTAGCGAGCCGTCTGCGCAAACCAATGGACAAGGAAGCTCGCAACCACCTTCGGGCGGAGTGCCCCCACCCCAGTTTGGAGGGAAAGGTTGCCCTTACCCCCGAGATAGACCTCAAGATGGCAACATCTCTAGCAAAGTTTGTACGGGGCCCTAAGAAGGGTATTGATCGCTCCTGGCGTACGTGCCAGGACAAACTGCTAGATGCAGGAGGGCCTGTCACCAAAATCCTTGACATGGCCGAAGAGGCCGAGGTGTCCGGTGCCCTTATCTCCCCGGAGGTCCTCTCTAACTGGGCACAGCGCGCGATCGTGTTTATTGGAAATGCGAATTGCGCGCTCTCCACGGAGAGGAGGCGGTCGCTCCTAATTAAGGTGGACCCCAAGTTGGGTGACCTAGCTTCCTCGGAGGCAGGCGCTGTGGCCCAAGGGGGCTTATTTGGCGACCCGTTCGTCAAAGAGTTAGGAAAGTTTGTGGCGACCTTCACCTCACTCGACAGGGCCCAGTCGAACATTAGGAAAGTCTTTACTCCCCAGGTTTTCAAGGGGGCTGGTCGTGGTAGGAGCCGCACGACCGGCCGCTTCTCCAACTCTGACAGGGGGCAAGGCTCCGGGTGAGGGCAATATCAAGACACCGCCCGCTTCGACAATTTCTATCCCACCAGAGGTCAGAAGTTCCGTGGCCGTGGAGGCCAAAGAGGCCAGCAACAGGGTGCTGGAAGAGGCGAGTAATACCCTCAGCGAGCTTGCAGGTGGGGGGGGCGCTTGGCGCTGTTTTTACCGGCTTGGGTTTCCCTCACGAGCGATGCTTGGGTGCTGCAGACGGTCCAGGGCTTCCGGTTGGAGTTTCATGGCCGCCCTCGTCAGCTAAACAGGCCCCGACCCATCTCCTTCTCGCAGCGCGATACCGGGCTGGTGCGCTAAGAGGTTTCCGCCCTCCTCCAAAAAGGGGCAATTTGCCGCGCAGCGGAGCATCCTGGTGAGTTCCTCAGCAACCTCTTCTTAGTCGACGAGGTCGACGGCGGCAGGTCATCAACTTGAAAAGTTTCAGCGAGTGGGTGGTTTACCGCCACTTCAAAATGGAGGGGATCCATCTACTCCAGGATGTGCGGAGACCACTCGACTGGATGGTCCGGCTCGACCTGAAGGACGCATACCTGACGGTCCCTATCTTTCCCCCTCATCTGCGTTTTCTGCAGTTCAGGTGGGAAGGGCAGGTCTTCGAATTCACCACGCTCCCTTTCGGGCTATCCTCCGCTCCGTGGTGCTTCACGAAGGTGCTCAAACCGGCAGTGGGGTTCTGCGCGCGCAGGGTGTTCGAATGATCGTCTACTTGGACGACATGCTCTTTCTGGACCAGTGCCCCAGGAGGCTGTCCAATCAGTTGAAGACCACAGTCTATCTCCTTCAGGGGCTGGGTTTTGTCATAAACGAGAAAAAGTCCCCGTTGGTTCCGGTCCAGTGTGCAACCTTTTTAGGCTTCAATGTGGACTCCGTGTCTTCCACTCTGAGTCTTCCCACCAGGAAGATGGCGAAGATCAGGCACGAGCTGCGTCAGACCTTGGCGAAGACTCAGATTTCCTTGCGCCAGCTGGCGCGTCTCGTAGGTCTTCTCTCCTCTTCAATACAGGCCATTTTCCCAGAGCCTCTGCACTACTGAGCCATGCAGCGCCTGAAGGCGCATCACCTCAGGAAGGGTTTGACGTACTCCCAGTCGATACCTCTGACGGACGATGTGAGGGACGAGATGGAGTGGTGGCTCACCCACATGGAGGCGTGGAATGGTCGGGCCATATTCGGTTCCGCTCCGGATATTGTCATTGAATCCGACGCCAGCCGCTCCGGTTGGGGAGCAAGGTGCGGAGAGTTCTCCACAGGTGGAGCCTGGTCCACTCACGAACAGTCATTGCACATCAACTGCCTGGAGCTGCTGGCAGGATCGTTCGCGGTGCAATGCTGGACAAAGGACAGGGTACAATTGTGTGTCCTTCTCAGGATGGACAACATCTCTGCGGTACGGTACATCAACCACCTAGGTGGCACCAGATCCAAGATGTTGGCGAACCTGGCCAGGGATTTTTGGCACTTTTGCCTAGACAACCAGATCTCTGTGACGGCGGAGTACCTTCCGGGGAGGGAGAACGAGGTGGCCGACTGGCACTCTCGTCACCTCCTGGATGCCAGCGTGTGGAAGCTGGATCCTCTGGTTTTTTCCCCCAGTTGTCGGAGAAATGGGGCCCCTTCTCGGGGGATCTTTTTGCGCCAAGGCTAGATCATCAGTTACCAAGATATTTCAGTTGGCGGCCAGATCCTCAGGCGGAGGCGACGGGCGCGTTTCTCCAGGACTGGCAGCGGGAGCACGGCTATGCCTTCCCTCCGTTCTCCATGATCACGCAAGTGTCCGCGTTGCTTCGCCGCCAGCAGGCGGAGGTGGTGTTGATCACACCATGGTGGAGGTCTCCAGTTTGGTTTCCGGTTCTACTGGAACTTTCTTAGGATTTTCCAATCCGACTCCCCCACTTTCCTCACATTCTCCTCAATCCAGATCTCGTTCCCCATCGCCTGGTAGCGGACGGAACGTTGAGGATGATGGCCTGGCGGATCTCCGGCGTCACTGGTCGCTCCCAGGCCTTTCGGGAAAAGCTGAAGACTTGCTCACCAAGACAAGTGCGGACAGCACGTCCAAGAGATACCGGTCGGCCTGGCACAGATGGCATCGTTGGTGTGTGCGACGGAGTGTCTATCCCGTGGGGGCAGATGTAGTCCACGTCCTTAATTTTCTGGCGGGTCTGGCAGAGGAGGGTCTGGCCTATAGGTCAATCAATACCTTCCGCTCCGCGATTTCTGCCGGTCACATTATGGTGTAGGGCTCTCCGGTGGGAGAACACCCTTTGGTTTGTCGGCTTCTCAGAGGGATTCGTCTCTCTCTCCCTCCGGAGCCTCGGTACTCCGTCCTTTGGGACGTGAACCGGGTGTTGAACCTTTTTCTTTCTTGGCAACCAAATAGGTTTCTGTCCCGTAAAGAAGTAACGGCCAAATTGGCAATGCTGTTATGCCTGGTCTCGTGTAGACGCGTCTCAGACGTGAGGGCTTTGGACATATCGGCCAGAGTGTTTTCCCCGGAAGGGGTATCGTTCACGGTAAGTAGAAGGACCAAGAGTAATACCAGGTTCATTTCGTACCCAACGTTTCCGGACTCACCTAAACTGTGTGTAGTTCAGTGCCTCCGTGCTTATGAGGAATTGACTGAAGAAACTCGCCCTCCGGGTGAGAAGCAACTGCTCATTGCGCTACGTAAACCGTACAGAGCAGTCTCGTCCCAGACCATCGCAAGATGGGTGCGTTGGGTGATGCAGGAGGCGGGGATTGAAACGAAGCAGTTTGGTGCTCACTCGGCGAGAGGAGCGATGGCCTCTAAGGCTTTTTCGCTAGGGGCGCACTTGGAAGATCTGATGTGCGCGGCCGATTGGTCCTCGAACTCCACCTTTAAGAGGTTTTATTTCAAACCAGTACTGGAGGTGGCAAGGCTAGTAGTCGACAAGCTTTGAACTGGCATAATCTGAGCCTCCGGTCCTGACATAGAATGAAAATTTGCCTAGCTGTTGTGCTGGTAAGTTTCAATTCTATTAAGGACACAGTGGCGAGGATTATCCCGCCCAATGACCTCTGAAGATGTGGACCCTCCCCGTTCTAATGCAAGTAAGCCATTCATGGGTCTTTACACAAGTGGTAATAAGTTGTTGACGTTAATCGTATGTTGTCGTTGCTGGTATTTTACTGCAATTGGTTCCAGCACAGTCCTGACACTACCTATTTTGCAGGAAATGATGGTTCCAAACAAGAAGCGTGAAAACCGACGCGATGGTTCGCGCGGAGGAATAGGAAACAGCGTGAAGGGACTATGCATGCTGGCTGGAGTGCGGACTGCGAGGAAGGACTCCTGCTGGAACTTTTGCTTTCCCTATTGTTCATGGGAAATGTAGTTGGTTGTGTTTTGAGAAATATGCTGCTGCTAAAATAAAGCGAAGGGAGAAGGCATAATCCTCGCCTCCGTGTCCTTAATAGAATTGAAACTTACCAGCACAACAGCTAGGCAAATTTTCATTCACAATATTATGCACAATGCTCATGTTATGTCAGCCTACTACTGGACACACAAAAATGTGACAGGATGTCCTCACACACCACCAGATGTCATGCTTCATCATAGGAATGCCCTCGCTCTTCAGAAACCTGGTTTGATGACGAGCGGGCCTACACCCTGTAGTCTGGGAGGCACCTCTAACTATATATGGATCCATGAAATACAGTAAAAAAACACAATGTGATAAACCATATGACCTTAATACTGGGTAGAGGACCACTGGGTATTTAAAATATAATGTGGACTAAAGGGGAACTAGTATCCCATCACCACTCAACATGTTTCTGCCTGTTGGCTCAGAAGAGTCCATGGCTTTCGTCCGGGCGGGAACCCGGGATCCTATTTTGGCATACAAACACTGCGCATCCCACTGTTAAGTGGTCCAACCTTTGTTCGCAACCTTATGTTCGCTAGTCCCTAGGTACCTGAAAAACATCAATGCTTGTAGTCATACCAACCAATTTCTTGACTGAACCCCTAGGACAATTGGCCCACTCAAAACATGCGAGCATCAAAAGCGCATGCAACACTTACATGGGTTGTGGATGTGACACTGCACTCGTGTATCACACATGCTGTGAGACCAGCTGACATGCTCTTACCCTAAAATTGGGTCATCTGGGCGACATGGAGGAAGGGCTCAGGAACCCTTGCAGTCCCACATTATGAGGGAAAGAAATGTGAAAATGTAACATCTAACATCTAACCATTAAGCAATAGTCCCACTTACCCATTAGCTCCAATAGGAGTTAAAAAAAAAATATAGAACAGAGAACTTTATGGACCAGGTATAATAGCCCTCCACTACCCACTTACTACATCAAGGTGTGTTCCTGATTCGGTCACCTACTACTCTCAACTCCTTCCTCCCAATGATAGTGGGATTCAGTATAAGTATACATATTCACCTCTATCTGATTGATTGACTTCTGATCGTATTCATGTGTCTTGCATCTCTACATGCGGGTGTGGTTTTATTCCAGATTGTATTCAGCTGCCTTACATTTCTATGTACAATCGTGTTTCCAGATCTCCATGTGTGCTCAATCAATGCGTTTGCAGCCACTCCCATTGGTTTTTACTTTATTTCCCGGATTCATACATAGTGCCTACTTGACTCCAGGGTGTAGGCCCACTCTTCATCAAACTGGGTTTTTGAAGAGTGAGGGGAGTCCTACGATGAAGCATGAAACCTGGTGGTGTGGGAGGACATCCCATCACATTCTTGTGTGTCCAGTAGTGGGCTGACGTAGCATGTGCATAATATGCTGAACTAAAATCTTTAACTGTTTTTTTCGCTCGGTGGCTTTTTTGTCTGCAACAAATTGTGGCTGGTGGCCAGCTCACCCTTGAGGCCCCATAGCCTCTAGTTCCCTACCGTGGACAGTCTCCATGGTTCATGTGTTTTGATGTTTAGTACGATCGGTGGACTGTGGGAACAATATTGAGGCAAGAAGTACTAGACTTAGAAATGTATACATTTGGGGCATATGTGAAGGAGGGATACATTAAACCTTATTATAGTCCTAGAGTGTGGGACTACTACATAAAAACCCTTGTAGTCATGATGGAGGGAGGTAACGAGTGGTCCTTTGATGATGCTACAGTAGCAGAAATCCTAGGAGCTCTGTCACTCTTTTAAGAGACTGAAACACAATCACTAGCTCAGTTAGGTGATTGGGAGTCACTTGTGACTAAAAGAAAGAACATATAAGAATAGCATTACACCGGCATTCATGACTGAATATTTGAGTAAGAATGCAGCTCCTAGGGGTATGATCGTCTCTAACGAACCCGGCATTTTTCTCAAAAATAAGGAGTTCAGAAAAAACTGGTCCTTCATAGCCTGGAAGTGTACAAGAGATTGGCTGGTACTAATTACAAACACAGCAAAGAAGATAGCAGGCCATCTGCTGTTCAAGTTTCAAATCAGTTAAAACTACTTGAAATCCCCTGTACACAACAGTATTCAAGAAGAAATTGGAAGAGATCAATGCAGACCAAAATAAGGGACTACCTAACCTAGTCCAAACTCACTCAACTGAAAAAGGGCCTACAAAAATTCAGTAATGAGAAAGTGTTCCCATACGCAACTGAGGAATACTATGAAAAGCCACAAGGTACTCAATTCCAAAGGTGTCAACCTAAATTTAGACCCACTCCTCTTAAATGGACCTTTGGCTCAGGAGAAGAGAGGAGCAGTAGCGATGAAGAGGGCATAAGGGGCCATCCTAGACCATTCTACTCTGTAACTACCAACAATCCACAGATGATACCCTACGGTTTTTGGCCTCAACTTTACCCACCAATGCAAAGGGAGTTCCTTTTCACAAAGGACGCCCTTCTTTTTTATATAGAGGCATAGGCCAAATAAGAGGCAACCAAAAACCTCACAGACAGGCACCTAAAGTACAATGGGAGAACCAACAGCCGGACCAGATGATCATAGCAAGGTGAGAGATCCCACCCCATCTACAAATAGGGAAACTCCATCGTAGTGAACCTCCGCGCAACAACCCTTACAGCGGATGAACAGTTGGTTCTGTCGAAAGGACTGGGATTTGTTCCCACACCAGGGAGCGATCCGTTTTCTCTATGGACTGAACTGGCATAATTCTTTAGACGGATCAAACTACAGGTGTTCTTTGGAGACCAATAAAACACTGTAGAGGAAGATCGTAACACTGGACTAAGGAGACATCCCCTTTCCAACCCACAGAACAGTCTCTACCTTGTGAACCGCTTGCCTTTGAACAGGCTGTCCTCAGACATTGATGTAATTGATTGCAAGGCAAACACCTTTCATAATCCTACCAAGAACGAATCTTGAGCCCTGGAGTCACTTAAGAACAACAACAGATTGGTTATGAAACCGACTGACGAGGGAGGGGCAACAGAAGTCATGGCAAAGCCATGTACGATACCGAATGCTACTGCCTGCTCTCAGATAGAGATAACTATGAATTACTAGATGAGGACCCCACCCCAGGCTAAACAGGATAAAAACGATGGTTGAGGAGGCACACACTCATGACTGGATCACAAAATAAGAGACAGATTTTCATGTGGCAGAAAACCCAGAATCCCAAGATTCTACACTGCCAAAAATACATAAGCAGAGGTTACCACACCCTGGTAAACCAATTGTCTTGGGAATCAGCTCGATAGAACCACAGTCACAATTTTGTGATTGGGTTTTGAAGCCTATTGTTCAGAAATCAACGTCATACCTCTGACACCAAGGACGTCCTTAGTCTATTAAGGGAGCTGGAGATTAGGGTACCTGATTATATGATCTTCACTATGGATATAGAAGCCCTCTATACATTCCACAAAGACGCACCCTGGAAGTTCTGGAGAGCAAGCTGAAGCACACAGAATGGGACTTCATGACTCCCACAGAATTTTGTAATGGAATGCGCTGCACTGGCACTCACTGAGAACTTTGACTTTGATCAATTACAGTGGACATCGATGGGCAGTAGTTTTGCCCCAATAATGGCCTGCCTCTATGTGCGCCAGTACGAGGCGGACCACATTTTCATCTTGGAGAACCCATACAGAGATAACATCAATATTTGGCATCATTACATCGACGATGTGCTAATAATATGGCATGGAAGTGAGCAACTTGTGGCAGATTTAGTGAACTTGCTAAACTCCAGGAACACACACCTAAAGTTCACTTATGAGATTTGTAGGAAGGAAGCAGTATTCCTGGATTTGGTAATCACCATGGGGCAGAATGGCATAGAGACCAAGGTATACAACAAGGCCAATGATCAGAACAGCTTGCTGTTGTACAACAGCTGTCACCCAAGGGTCCAACAGGATAACCTCCCAGTGGTACAGTTTAAGAGCGAGACATTATTTCTCCTCCCTGGAAACACAGGCCACCGCCCTAGAGAAAAAGCTACTTGCATGACACACTTCCAAAGAAAACAGTGAGAAAGGCAAGAGAAAGAGCCAAGAACAACAGAGAGGCCTTGTTGGAAACTAAATCAGAAACCTGAAACTGACAGGATTGCATGTGTGGCCACATGCACCCCTATTTCCAACAGAATACAAAGCATTGTGAAGAAACACTGGAGAATACTTAACAGTGGAACGAAAAAATGGGACGGGAGTCCTATGATGAAGCATGACACCTGGTGGTGTGGGAGGACACCAAAAGAAGGGAGGGGTCCTCCTTTGCCAAAGGGACACGACACCAAATTGACAACAAGTCAAGTCAGCAATTTCCCTTTGGAATGTTTTGAAGCACACTATCTATAACTCATTCCACATCCATACCAAACACACCACTATTCACCAGCGAGTGTCACAAAATCTCCAAAGCTAATATATAAATGTTTTATTCAATAAATTCCATTAAAAAGACCATAAAAAAGCATTAAAAAACAAGTCAAATATTGCACCATAAATGGACTACCAATATGAAAAATTACATACACAAAATCATACATATAAATTCAATACGGGAGAATGTAATAGACATTAAAATTTGGTCATTTAGGGCACTAATCCAACAATAATTTCATGATCAAAAACATTATGTACAGTTCTTTTTTTGACCAAGACCAATTGGATTTAGTGCTTTTGTTGTAGCAGCGCGACGCGTTTCGGTGGTTTATACTGTTCCAACCACCTTCTTCAGGCAGAAATACTTGATATCTCCCAAAACTTCATCCGTTATAAAAACATCATATAAAACCAGATTTAAAAATTCATAATTTTAAAACATGTCATTTACATCAAACAATACATCATACATTTGTAGTGCAAATTGCTCAAATTCAAAATATATATAAATAGGGCTCCCGGTTTTATGGTATTTATTTGTTTGACATTTCCGTCTGTATTTATCCAGATTTATTTTCTGCTAATTTTATCTGTATTTATCCAGATTTATTTTGGGTTTTGTGGAAAAATGAAGCTGTAATTAGTATATTTCTGCATTTATTTAACCAGCAAATATGCACTCATGCCTACTAGGTTTCAATGCTGTAAACACACGCAGAAGATAAATCAATGCACTTAAAAGAAAATTTCAGTATCAACCATGTGCATATCTACACTGTTAAAGCCTCTTTGCTAAAAGTCCTTTCTTTTTTAGCCCCCTTACCTATCAATCCACAAAGCTATTGCCTGGCAGTCATGACAGACAGTATTTAGAATTACTCAAAAAGCAACATAATTTCCGTTTCTATCCACATTTAAAAATAAATACAGACAAGAAAATAAATGTTTTGTCTGTATTTATCTGTATAAATCAGTAAAAACAGAAAACAGGGAGCCTTATATATAAACAAATTTTTTTCAAATATTACGCTTTGGAGAACATACAAAGATGTAAACAAACACACACACACACTGGTGATTTCAAAATAAAACTCAGACGCACACATACCAATGTCAATATCAAATCGCCTGACCCAATGATCGCTTCCACATTCATCAAATACTCTAATATTCTCATCCCATGCTGCAAAGGCAGCTATGAAGGATAACCCGTCAGAAATGGTGACGTATTGATAATCAGTTCTTTTGGGATCTGGCTCCTCAAACTAAGTTGACCACAGGCCGTTTCTATCGCATGTCCCGTAGTTATATTAAGAAGGGACTCTCAATGAGCCTAAAAGAGAAAGTATATATAATAAAGCACATCTATAGTGTCCCACCTAGTTGGTACATAATTTGGAACGCAACACATGATACTCGTTTAAAATATTACCTGTAGGTTAGTGGTGCAGGAGAGAAGTACGATTCAACTAATCTGTAATTATAGGACAAGATAGTCTCCAGGTTTTCAAACCACCTTGCTGCAACCACTCTTCTTGAAATTAAAACCAGTTGCCTATTTATACAAAAAGCGACATAAGCCGACATCATTGTTTGCTATATCAGAGCCCCTTTTGTTATAACTTTTATTCATTTATTATTTTATTTAAGGAGGTATCTTATTACTCCTCAAACCCAAATTATCAAACGGGCCTGTCACTTATATCAACTCAAATTAAAAATTGCATTTCTATGGCGGCCAGAGTCTGACATAAATAATATTTGTAATTGTCCTAGTCTCATATTGTCAAAGCGCCCTACGCGGGTCATACTAATGCTTCTATCTACCAGTTTTCAGTTAATTGCAAAGTGCACATAGCGTAATCCTCTTTATAACCCTCCAGACACACCCCTTTATTTTGGATGCTGTTTTAATTTCTCTCCCAACTATACGTATAAGACTGCCTGCGGCTTATAACAGATGACTAACTGCAGTAAAACCCCTTCGTAATTCTGTAAACGCGATGGCCGTTGGTCATCTGGATCATATTCTAAAGTCTCCCTGTTCAATATAGGACTATAGGCCCATAGCTCCCCCCATAAAAGTCCCACACAGAAGGTATAGTAAGGAGAACTTACAGGGACTAAACAGCCTCCTGACGTGCTCCGGTCAAAGTTCGTTTTAATGAACCAACCGGGCGAGTCAAGATCACGATATAAATAGGCCCCTCCCATGTTTAGCATAGAACTAGAAATAGGGATCGGATATTAGTGAAACCGCCGCCATCTTTGAACGGATACTTCGTGTTGTGAAAAAATACACACGAGGCATTCCTCCCTTATAAAATAAAAGAGGGGTAAACCAAAACCACATTACCCCTGTGTGTGGTTCTTTACATTTCTGAGCGGCAGGGATCCATTTTCAAAATTTAAAAGGAGGCACCATTTTAATTCAAATTTTTAACATGAGCCAACCTTTTAATAAAAGAGGACAAAGACCATTATTGAAATAAAGTAAAAAGGGGAACGCCCTCATAAAATGAACCGGTCATATATTTATACAAAACGTGAGAGCCAATACCCACATATTGTGTGTCCAAACACAGAAGGCGAAACCTAGTTCATTGGCTATATTCAAGTCCCATTGATTTTAATATCAGGGGTCCATCATTGAATCCTCATGTCTCGACAAAAATTATTTATATACTCATACCAGCATGGGATGAGAATATTAGAGTATTTGATGAATGTGGAAGGGATCATTGGGTCAGGCGATTTCATATTGACATTGGTATGTGTGCGTCTGAGTTTTATTTAGAAATCACCAGAGTGTGTGTGTTTGTTTACATCTTTGTATGTTCTCCAAAGCGTAATATTTGAAAAAAAATTGTTTATATATATTTTGAATTTGAGCAATTTGCACTACAAATGTATGATGTATTGTTTGATGTAAATGACATGTTTTAAAATTATGAATTTTGAAATCTGGTTTTATATGATGTTTTTATAACAGATGAAGTTTTGGGAGATATCAAGTATTTCTGCCTGAAGGTGGTTGGAACAGTATAAACCACCGAAACGCGTCGCGCTGCTACAACAAAAGCACTAAATCCAATTGGTCTTGGTCAAAAAAAGAACTGTACAGAGTGATGTTTTTGATCATGAAATTGTCGGATTAGTGCCCTAAATGACAAAATTTTAATGTCTATTACATTCTCCCGTATTGAATTTATATGTATGATTTTGTGTATGTAATTTCATACTGGTAGTCAATTTATGGTGCAATATTTGACTTGTTTAATGCATTTTTATGGTCTTTTTAATGGAATTCATTGAATAAAACATTGATATATTAGCTTTGGAGATTTTGTGACACTCGCTGGTGAATAGTGGTGTGTTTGGTATGGATGTGGAATGAGTTATAGTGTGCTTCAAAACATTCCAAAGGGAAATTGCTGACTTGATTTGGTGTGTGAGGACATCCATTCAGATTTTTGTGTGTGTCCAGTAAGTAGGCTGATGTAACATGAGCATTGTGCATAATATGCTGAATTAAAATCTTTAAAAATAGTTCCCACTCAGGTGGCTTTGTGTGCAACACCATGACAGGAATGCAGATGGGATTATATTGCAAATATTGATTTTAAAGAACGGTTGGTGCAACAGATCTTAAGAACTATGAGGAATGAAAAAATGTTTTAACAGTGGTTACTAGCTCAAGTCTGGACCATATTATAAGACAGAGTTCCCCCATTTAGACAAAAAAATGTCTGCACTGATCTACCGTAAAGGGGATCAATACATGTAACCATTAAAAATCCCAGTAGTTCAAACTAAAAACCAGAGATTACATTCAAACTACCAGTTACTGCTTAAACCCATGCTCACTTTTGTTCTGCCCTTGCTCCCCAGCCATTATTTTACCAAACGTTACTCTGCATTCCCAATCAGGTGAACACTTCATCCTCCCATCTCTAAACATTGCCTACACCAAGCAGTCTACCTACTTGCTTTCCTGCTGCAACAGTGTATATACTAATTGGTCTCCAGCTCAATCTTCATTTGATGCTTCAGTTGCTCCAACGAGTATAAAGCTCGTCTTTTTGATTATCATTTTGCCCTCTTTTCTATTATCGAGTTATATATATTTACCAGTCCTATGTAAGGATATCCGGATACTGCAGAGCCTTCCCATACAAGGCTGATTTTAGGACATTTCGCTATAAAACCACTCATGACTGAATACAATCCTTTTCTCCACAGCATTTATATAACGTACCTGCATAAATGCGCCATTCATAATTTGTCTCCTTTTTTTCTTTCAGACTATACAGATATGAGGTATCTAATCTCTCGTAAAATTTGCAATTCAGACCTAGTACTTTCTGATAGCCATCCCATGGATTGCTTGTAATTTTATTTAACATCGTGGAGGTGCAACATCAGGTCTTGTACAATAGTAAAAAGTACCTTTCTTTCCTCCGCTGCAAACACGCATCTTCATACACTGACCCATTTTTGTGCTACCTTGTCATGGTTGGAGAAACTTTTAGATCACTGGATAGGATGTGCATACTACAGCCCATTGCCTATACATTGCATGAAACACAATTCGCTATATCTTGTTCTATTCTTTGGTGAGTCTATGCTGAAAGATTAACATTGTACTTAGGTACATAGAATCTTGGTTGAACACACTGTCCAACAGAACAGAAAATGTAATGCACAGAATGTGATATCACCATTATTGACCAATTCTATGGAAGTAACAGACGTACAAAGTAACCCCATCCATCAAGGTCGAGATTGTCTAAAGGCACCATCAAGCTAGACAATAGCAAATTAACAAATCAGCGAAAGAAGTGAAAAGAGAAAGAGACCAGAAACAATTTCATAAAGCGCACAACTCACAAAAATAGCCATGATAAGGCATCAAGAGGTAATGAAAACGGCTGAAAGAATTAATTCACAGCTCTCTTCTGCTCTCACGGTCCTAAGAATCTATGTTATCTGGGAAAGTTTCAAAGAATACTGCGACAGCTTCATTTTGCCCACTCACTCCCTTATGCTGCGACTTTGTATCTGATTAATCAACTACTGTTTTACGTTTTTTTTTGTGACAGAGCTAAATGTCATTCAAAACAAAGTAAATAAAGCTTGGAAATTAATGTGAAACATTTAAAACAAAAATCATCGTTCTTACTAGATTATAGAAAGCTGAATTAAAAGAAATGCTCCAAAAAAGTATATCACATAGGTGCTAAATATTTCAAAACTTCAGATACTCTAAAATCTCCAAATAACTATGACAAAAAATATGAACGCAAAAAAACACACACACACAAATATGGCATGCATCAAACACCTAGAAATAGCACAATGTTTTCACAATTTTCAGAATTGCGAAAGGGTGATCTCAGGAAACCCTTATGCAATCCGTTGGTACTTTGACCTGTTACATTAAAAAAAAAAAAAACATTAAGTAACAATCGTCTTCTAATCCATCCTACTGAAACAGAGTGGCCAATATGTTCCACAAGCTTTTGTCAAACAGTTTTGCTCCATTAATACTACATCCCATACATGAGGGAAAGAAAGTGTTTTTTCAGGGACTGACAAAAACTAATGACAGAACATGTGTATTCATATGGATTTGTCTATATAGAAAACAGAAAGAACCATTTGATACACTTATTGGTAGGCTGACATCTAATGCTATAGATGTAGATGAAAGTTTTATTAAACAGGGTTAATATTTATACAGTAATTTAGCAACTAAGGTTCAAACAAGGTATAGACACACACTCAACTCCATTATTTGTCACAGCTATAGAGCCCCCATGCAGTATGCTGCTTGATACACCTGCTCTTGTGAAGTCTGATTTTTGAGACCATAATGGAAACTCCTACACTAATTGTGGAGCAGCATGTTAGTCCAGGATATCCCGCCTTGTGATTACAAAGCCTAACAATGCACAACCTGATTAATTCAGGCACATCATTCAGTACTGAATATGGCGAGCTAATAGACCCAGCTAATCCTTATCTGAAAATAACTATACTTAAAATCATACCAGTATAGCTGCCTAGATTTAGAAAAGTGATTTGTAAAATACCCAGATAATGGTTCAAGAAGTTAAAATTAAAAATTACCACCCCTAGACATGGCAAATGAGGCAAGCCCATCCATGGAAAATGTGTCACTTCCTATGAATACAGGACCCGCACTACATAACTGATTCAGTCTTAAACTAACTATTTTAGCAGGAGTAAAATAATACACAACATAGGGAGAAAGCCTGGACATCAAAGTACTACACCTTCCCAAAAAAGATAACCAACATTAAATTGAAAAATGAATACCAATAATACATTTTTTATAAGCTAACATTTTACAGAAACAAGCGAGTGTGCATACTTCTATCCTCCTCTTACTTAGCTGTGCTCGTTTCGTGGAATGTGCCAAAACATTAGGAATGGTCAAATTATCTTGCAGAATAAGATCACCTTTAAGAGATGTACAAGAGAGATTTCTCTAACAGAGGGTACCTACGCTTTGCCTGAAATACATTAGTCCAAATCAGTGAACTAAATAATAAAAAAACTTAGTTATGGGAATTCAGGCAAATGAGGTAATTTGTATTATCTATGCAAAAACCGATATTAAACATCTTAGAAAATACTGACCACATCTAGAAGAATAACTGAACGATGTGAAGAAAGTGAGAATTGGAGGAGAATTACAGGGAAGTAATTTGAGGAGTAGGCCCATGAAGTAAATAGTCAACAATGGAAGAATATGTAATTCGCACATTCTAGGTAGATATTATACAACAGGAACCTCGTACACATAAGATGAGAAACCTGACAAATAAGTCACCAAGTTACAGATAACGTAGTCCATATTTTTGGAAGAGCCATAAATTGGTCTAATACTGGAAAGCAGTTTAAACCTCACTAGTGGAATTTTAGGTTTGCATATTTTGTCATAACACACAATTGAAGGGATGAATGACACTTAGTAGGGGTGTGGAATTCCTATAGCCCGATGCCCAGGACATATTGTTTGGGATCGAGGACAACAGGTTTTCATGTTCATTTTGTCCTTTGTACAAGTAGGTCTAACCCCCCCTGCAGCCCAAACCCTTTGGCTGCCAGATTACGATACTTTATTATGGATCAGGGAATGGCATTGTTATTTGTGTCCATATGTTAATGCTGTTAGTACTTGCATTTATGGTCCATTAATACAAAGCCTTTATTAATAGGGTGAGCACTCAAAGGAAATGTTGTAAGTTCAGACTGCACTATTGACGGTGGTTCCAGTATAAAAATGTGCATACATGGTTGCAAAGTTTAACAATATGAGGCTACGTATAATGCTTCCAGGATGTCCACTGATTAAATGCAAATAAATGCAAAAGCTTGAAAGGAAGATTGAGGATTCTTTGCTTTCAAAATAAAATGTTCATTAAAAAATGCACCTAGGAAAAAAAGTTTTGCTAAACTACTGTGAAATTTTAGGTACCATTTCTTTGAAGTATTATTTAGTAAAATGTGTTGGTGCATGCTAGCATTTCCCAGAAATATTCATAATGACAATCAGTGTAACCAGTTTCAACACAATTATAGGAAACATGACAATAAAAAAGCACTGACAGAGCCAATAGATATGACATTGGTGGTCAGCCTTTTGGTTTTGTCAATGCGTGTCTTTTTCTTTGAAAAGGATTTTGTAAAACTTTGTTGTGGGAGCTGCCTGGGCCTCATCATTATAACAAACATTGGCAAAAGCAAAAATATGTTTGGTCTCAAATGCCACACATTGCCACAGTAGCTCTTGACACTGAACACTATTACTTTGCGTGTCAATATGCTCCTTGTGAAAGAGCAGAATGCGGTCACTCACAGTGAATCCAGCTGGTAGATAGAGAACATTTTAATAAAAACAAAAAAGGTCTTGGTTAACACCAGACCTAATTAGGGGCCCAATTCCTAAGGAAAGTCACAAAGGTGCACCCATGGTATATATCCTTGCATTAGTGCAGATTTACGGTTTTCATGAATTCACAAAGAATTTACAGAAGTAGGTCACTTTCCCACCAACCACTTTTTCCCCAACCATGGAAGAAGTTTTACTTCTGCCCTTGTCAGGAGTACATTTCCAACCTTTCTCTATTTGGGAAAATATTAGAGATGAGCTGATGGAAACCCATAAAACATGCAAGTGAGTAAGTTTGCACAGACTCAAAAGGGCATTCCAAACATGGGGAACAATTGCTTACCACTACCTCCATCCCCAGTATGTAGGTCTGCGGAAATGTGGCAAAATAAGGGAATTGCTAGTATTCAAACCCTACTATGGTGTGAGCTCTAGCATAATCAGAGAGGCTATTATCAGAGTTCTTATATTATGAGATTGCTGCCATAATCTGTTGCCACACTAAATGGCACCAAAGGGACAAGCGGATTTTGTTTCAAGTCAGGTAGATTTAAGAAGCAACCTGTCCCATGGACAAGTAGATATTTTATTAAATTCCACAACCCTGATTTAGTAAGCCTAAGAAAGTGGAAAATATCTGGCTAGAGGCATGTCAAAGTACATAATGTTAAGGGAAAGTATACAAATGTTACAATGAACGTAATGTTACCCGGGGGCGTGGCTTGCAAGCTGATGGAGGCAGACGCGTGAGCTCTGAGCTCCGCGCCGGCCCCGTGAGTTATCCAGCTATAATGACCGCCGCATCCCTGGGAGGTCATGGCGGGGGGCTGCCGCAGTAGTGCGGGGTCCCGGGCCAATTAAGACCCTTTCCTGCCCGGACTGTGGAGCGGGGCTGAAGCGGAGGCTCTGAGGGGCAGCGGGCTCCGGAGACCAAGATGGCGCCGATCTAGGTGCGGGGCTCGATTGGACGGACCTGCGACCTGGCGCTGGAGCGCTTGCTGAGCACCGGAGGTGGGCGCCTGATTACAGGACCCCTGTGCGCATCCCGCGACTGGGACCTGGTCTGGCAGACTTGCAGCGGGGGGAAAAAAGGGCCCCCCCCGATCGCACTCCGTGAGAGCTGGGTGACGCGGCCAGATTCCGCGCTGCTGTGGTGCCCTGGCGAGGCTTCCGGAGCCCCTGGTAGGTCGTACTGGGCGGCGGGGAAGCGCACTCTGCACAGCGGAGGGCCGCAGCGGTGGATGTAGCGCTGGGCAGCAAGGAAAGGCCCACTGAGCTGTTTGGCCGCCGGGCTGTTCGGAGAGGCCCATGAAGCCCTGACCTTGGCGCCTGAGAGTGGTTGCTGGTGTGCACTCCCGTGGGAGAAGCGCCGCGTGTGGAGAAGGCCTGACCCTCTGCCTGAGACGGCCTGTTGGAGAGGCTGATCGCAGAGGGCGAAGGTGGCCGTGTCGGGGGCCGCTGCTGGACGGTGTTGTGCGGTGAGAGACCCGGGGGTGCCACACGGAGGATCCCGCTGATACACGGGGGGCTCCTGAACGGTAGAACGACTGCTGCGGGGCCCTGTGCGTGAACGCTGCTACGCCTGGGCTTGATGCTGCGCGGCCTGCTGGGCCTGGCAGTGGCATTTCGGCCTACGCACTTGCGACACGGGCCTGGACACCGCCTGTGCCCGTGCGGGCTGGGGGCGCACTGGACCTGGGGACCCTGGGCATGCTGAGTGGATGTTGATGCCCTCTGCGACAGTTGCTTGTTGCCGCGGACCGCTGCCCAGTGGCGGATATGGAGAACTCTGGGCCTGAGTGGCGTCGCTGCTGCACTGGTGGAACGAGGGGCCTGTGACCTTTGCGACGGCAGTGGCTCTGCCCCGCTGCCGCTTTACTAACCGCTGAGAAGGGTCTGGTGGCATTGCCCGCAGGGGGCTTGGCCTTGTGGCCAAGAGTGGACTAGTCCCCAGAACTACCTGATATACGGCCGAGGTATGGGGAAGCCTAGAGGGCGGCAGCAGATGGCTCCCTCGGGCCAGGAGGACGACGAGCAAGAGGCTAAGCGACCGGCTTCTCCCGAGCCGGCAGGTGACGCGGGGGTGCAGCAGCAGCTGCTGGCCCACATCCTCCAGGCCATCACTGATACAGGTGAAGCTCTGCATCAGGACATCGCTACGGTGTCGGTGGGTTTGGGTTTACTGCGAGCCGAACATACCAAGCTAGCAGACAGAGTGGAGCAGGCCGAGACCTCCCTGGCGACTTTGGAGCCGGCACAGAAGGCCATCGCTGATCAGATGGGAGACGTTACCCGCAGACTGTTGACGCTGGAGAAGCGAGCCGAGGATGCGGAAGGGAGGAATCGGAGGAACAACATTCGTGTACTGGGCCTCCCGGAAGGAATTGAGGGATCCAGCATGGTTCAATATCTGGAAGACTGGCTTCGCGACAAGGTGGCACTGGAGGGGCTGACGCAGTTCTATACCCTAGAAAGGGCTCACCGGGTGCCGGCCCACCCGCTGGCGCCGGGTCACTTTCCGCGCCCGGTGGTGGCCAGGCTCCTCCACTACAAAGATAGTGATCACTTATTGCAGACGGCGAGATCAGCTGGTCCCTATACAGTGGGCAACAACAAGGTTTCCATCTTCCCCGATTATACGCAGGAGGTTCAGCGTCGCCGAGCGTCTTTTCTGGCTGTCAAGCGGGCTCTGCGCGATGAGGGTCTCCAGTATTCGCTGATGTTCCCGGCCCGGCCGCGGATCATCCTCGACGGTACTACGCATTTTTGTGACGAACCTTCGGAAGCATGGGACTGGTTGGAAACGTATAAAACTGGCAGAAAGCCAGCCCGGGGTGATGTAACTCAGGAGCCCCCGGGACGATTGCCGCAGCGCCGGCGGCGGCGCCTTGTCACAGTGACAGCACCCGGCTCTTCTCAAACAGCGAAGGAGAGGCAGGAGGCGTTGAGAGCGGTATCTGAACTGCTCAGAGACCCTGAGAGGAACTCGGAGTCTGGCCCAGAGGTCTGGCTGTGGCCTGCAGCTGCCGCATGTTACACCAGACACAGCTGACGATATCATCTGATGTTATTTTACAGGCCTTATTGATTGTATTGTTAGCAGGATTGTTGGGCGGGATGTGTACAATTGGATTCTTGTTGGTGTAGGAATCTTGATTCTGTCATGTTATTGTTTGTCTGCTCCAGCCGGGCAGGTATTGGGAGGGGACTATTGGAGCGGTACCTTCTGGGGATGGGAGCGAGTAGCACGTTCGGGGCATCGGCGTGGTCTACTCCTTACAGTATTGTTGCTGGTGATTGGCAGATTGCAGCCGCCTTCCCCATTCCAGTTCCTCTGTAGCCACTAGAGGGAACCCAGTTTAGAGTAGTTTGGATGGGGGCTAGTTCTTTTTCGTGCCTGTCCTGGGGTGGGGTTGTTGGGGCTGTTTTTGTTGTAGTAAGAGAATGTTTCAGGGAAATTGGCGTAACCCTTGTCATCAATGTAATTTGTCTGGGGGTACTTGGTGTAACCATTTTCAGCTGATCAAATATGCTCAATGTGAAGCACTGTCATGGGATCGATGTCTGATTTGAAATGCATATCCTGGAACGTCAGGGGCATGCACACTATGCAGCGGAGGCCCAAATTACATGCGTACTTAGTCCGCAGAGGGGTCCAGCTGGCTTTCCTGCAGGAGACTCATATACCCCCAAAAGAAGATGTGGCATTGCAGCGCAGGTGGAGAGGGCAGGTCTTTTGCACAACGTACTCTGCTTTCGCCCGGGGTGTATTGATATGGGTTCGAGCGGGGGTCCCTTTCCAGCCCACTCGTCAGCTGAAGGACCCTGAGGGGCGGTACATATTGGTTGCGGGCAGGCTGAATGGTAGAGACGTGGTTCTGGGTAGCATATATGCCCCAAATACGGAGCCATCGGCATTTTTCACACTGCTGTTTGGGAAGTTTGCACCATTTTTAACCGGGCCAGCCATCTTAGGTGGGGATTTTAATTCGGTCACGGACGTCCTATTGGATAGGTCGCACCCTCCTCTCCCTGAAGCGCCTGCCCATAATCTCTCCAGAGTTAGGCGGGACTGGCAAGATAGATGGGGGCTAGTGGACACTTGGAAGGCACACCACCCGACGACACGGGATTATTCATATTTTTCTGCTGTACATGACTTACATGTTCGGCTTGATGCGATGCTCTGCACTCCTGACATCCACGCTGAAGTGCAGCACAGTGAGTATCTTGCCAGAACACTGTCTGATCATAATCCCTTGCTACTGCGTGTGAACTTGCTGCCCGAACGGCCTAAGATCCCGACCTGGCGCCTAAACCCGGAATTGCTGGAAGATCAGGTATTTCGGGAGGTGGTGGGGACTGGCATCACTCTTTATTTTCAAGTCAATACTGGCACTGCTTTGTCGCTGATGGTGGAGTGGGATGCCCTCAAGAGTGTGATAAGGGGACTCTGTATCATGCAAAAACTGGGAGTGTGTAGAGTAATATTGCAGGATCTAGAGCGCGTAGAACAGCAGCTGCGGGACGTTGAACGAGAGCGGCCTGAGCAGCCAGATCGCCAACAAGAGCTAATAGCCGCAAAGGAGGGGGTCGCCGTGCAGGTGGAGCAGCTGCGTTGTTTCGACTATAAACAATATATCACCCGTGCGCATGCAGAGCGCGACAAATCCGGAACGCTGCTGGCATGGCTTACCAACCCAGCGCGCAGGGGAACGGTGATTCTTGAACTTCACAGCCCGGCTGGAGAGGCCTGTTACACGCAGAGGGGGATAAACGACTTGTTCCTTGCTTACTATACAGACCTCTACCAAAGCAAGGTGGTCCCTGATAGGGAGGCCATTCGAGACTTTTTGGGGGCGACGGATCTCCCAGAGCTAGATGGGGAGAGGGCGAAGCTGCTGGGCCAGGATATTACACTAGGAGAGGTACGTGGCGCGATTAAACATATGGCCAGGAGAAAGACCCCGGGGGTGGACGGCCTCCCGGTGGAATTTTACAGTGCATATGTCGACCTGTTGGCCCCCAGGTTGGTGGCGCTGTATAACACGGCAAGAAAGGAACGACTGTTGCCTGCTACCACCCGCGAGGCGTTAATCATACCATTGTTAAAGCCGGGGAAGTCACCCCAGGACATGACGGCTTATCGCCCGTTGTCAATGCTGACCACAGATTATAAAATCTTGAGTAGGATCCTGGCGACCCGACTTCTTCCCTACACGACCCATCTAATACATGCGGATCAAGCAGGATTTATCCCGACCCGGAATACGGCCCAGAATGTGCGGCGCCTCATTAGGATATTGGAAGCGGACACTTACGAAAGAGCATCTGCTGCTGTCTTGGTAATAGATATTGAGAAGGCTTTCGACAGTCTCGAGTGGCCGTATTTGATCCAAGTCATGCGCCACTTTGGGCTAGGGGAGGGTTTCGCTGATTGGACCTCTCTATTGTACTCACAATCCACGGCGCGAGTGAAAACGGGAAGAATGGTATCGGCTGCTTGCACTGTGGGTCGGGGAACGAGGCAGGGCTGTCCCCTTTCCCCATTGCTGTTCGCCCTGGCCATGGAGCCGCTGGCGGCACGGGCCAGTTCGGGGCTGCATTTTCCTGGGCTACGTATCCGTGAGCGGATTCATCATATAGCATTATATGCTGATGATCTTCTCATGTTCCTGTCGGACACGGAGGGAGCTCTTAACGGGGCGAAGTCTCTAATGGCCGATCTTAGTGCGGTTGCTGGACTCCGGGTGAACTGGGCAAAGACTTGCCTGTTTCCCGCTGCACCGCAGACTGAGGGCCCCGCAGCTACGCAGGGGGTACGATGGGAACGACAATGTGTGACGTACTTGGGCACCCGTATCTATCATAGCCAAGCGGACCTATTAGAGGGTAACGTGGGTAGGGCCATTAGAGCGCTTAAGGGCTGTATGGCGTTCTGGAGTACGCTTCCATTATCCGTGGCTGGACGGGTAGCTGTTCTTAAGATGATAGCGCTCCCCAGACTGCTATACTACTTCGGGACACTCCCTATTTGGATCCCGGCCTCGGTTTTTCAGCAACTACGATCGATGGTGATTGGGTTCATCTGGGTCGGGGGACGACGGCGAGTGGCTATTAACACACTGATGAGGCCACGATCGGGGGGTGGCCTGGCGGTCCCTGATTTCGAAACGTACTATTTAGCGGCGCAGCTGCAGTGGCTCACTTAGGCGGTGGCGCGGACGCTCCGAACTCCTGTTGGTGTGGCGGGAACTCAGGTGGAGAAGCAGATGCTCTCCAAACTGCTGTTGCAGCTACCGCTCTCGGCCTCTTCCCTCACTCGGGAGATGGGGACATTTAGGCTCTGCTGGAACAGAGCACACCGACGCGCGCAAGTGGTCAGACCTTATGCTCCTGAGATCCCTCTGACGGTGTGTGCTGCTCTACCGCACGGGGGTAATTGGGCGGCCTTGGATGGTTGGGCAGAGAGGGGGCTGATTACCATGGGAGATCTTTATGACGATAGTGCCGTGATCCCTTACGAGGTATTACGGGATCGGTACGACTTGCCCCGAGGGGACTATCTGTTGCACTTGGCGCTGATAGCGGCCATCCAGGCGCAGTGGAAAGCGGGGCTGAGTGAGCCTCCTACATCGATAACTTGTCAATATATAGTCCTGGCTGCCGGCACCTTTAAGGCAGTGACCTGCTTAGATCGCCGAATGACTAGCGAGAGACTGACCCCCTTACTAACGCTCCGGCAGCGATGGGAGGAGGACCTGGGTACTGAGATTCCTGAGGGAACATGGGACGGGCTAGTGGAACGCGCGTGGAAGAGTACCCGGAATGCGCGCTTCCAGTTAGTGCATTTTTATATACTTCATCGTGCCTATCTTACCCCTGCGAAAATCAATAAGTACTTTAATACGAACTCAGCAATGTGTCCGCGCTGTAATACTGTGGGGGCAGAGTTTGGGCACATGTTGTGGGAATGCCCCCAACTTGGTACATATTGGGAGGAGGTGGTCGCGCTATTGCAAACTGTTACGGATAGGGACATAGAACCCACTATGGGCCTGTGTTTGCTGCATTGGTTCCCACATACATCTAGAAATAAAATAACGAGTAAGTTCATAGATTTGGGGCTGCTTTTAGCGAAGAGGGCGATCACAGCGCACTGGAAGACAAAGCAGGGCCCTTAGTTATCGAAGGTGGCGCGCAGAACTGGTTAAGTGGGCAGAATGCGAGGGATGCGCGAGTATGCAACTAGCGACCCGGAGTAAGAGCGATAAAGCCTTAGATCTGGCAAGGGCCTGGGAGGCGCTGGTATATCTCCTGAAGACCCCGGATACCGATTCAGACATTGAATCGGGGGCGCCAGAGCCAGGGACGCCAGCTGAAGGGGATATTTCCTTTCCAGGGGACTGATTTCGCTGGCTGCCTGGGTGGGGCCTGCTCCTGACACTCGGAAATTGCAGCATGGCTTTCTATATAGCATTTGTACACCATTGGTGTAGCTGTGCCCAAGTACCACTATCGATCATACATAGGGTTGCGCCTGGAGGGAGGGATAAGTGGGAGGATTCTAAGGGTTGTTTGTTTGTATTTGGTTTTAATGCAGCAAGAATAGATGCAGTATTAATATACATCCTAGTGTTTGAGTAGACAGGGCGGTTGTTACTTAATATGACACCATGCGTTCCATGAATGGCACTGTAGTGTAATGGGTTATAATGTTTATAGTTAATTGCTGGGTGAGGTAACCCGCAGGCATTGCCCAAATGGCTGAATCTGTTAATGTCAGAATACGGATGCACTGTCATTGCATATGTTTGTTTTATGTGAATAAAATAATAAAAATATATTTAAAAAAAAAAAAAAATGAACGTAATGTTACCCCTGTATAATAAACATTCCACGTTCATGAAGGAGGTACACTACAATAAGACGGCCTAGTTCAGGGCGGCAGTAATAACTCAGTGGTAGAAGATGAAGTCATGTTCCTATATAACTTTGAAAATAATGTATGCCAAGAAAGGAAACCACTTTATAAATCTACGCAGACATTACATTCCTTCTCTCAAGGCTACCAACATGTGTATGTGTGAATGAGACTAAACAAGGGGTTAATATGAGCTAACAATAGTGTAGATTATGCCGTTAATCATGGGTGGCACGATGTTGAACAGAGCGGAAGGAATTTTAAGCTGACTGAATTCATTAGGAGTTTTTATTGTATTTGTGTCAAGTAATTAAAGAACATAAGTTATATATTTATTGATGCCAAGTCTCCTTATACAGGAATCAAGCAAGCAATTTAAAATTAGGATGTACAAATTATCCCTATTCTCCACACCATTCGATGTACATACACAAATGTTTGGAAGGTCTCAGAAAATTAAAGCATTACTCCAGTGTAGCTAAGAATGCCGCAGCTTTCTAGGAATAATCCCCAGCATAAGCATTTACATGTGTGTAAACACAGACCACATATACTTACACATTCGTAAGTGATTAGCAAAAGAGCATTTCCGCAAGCAACCCTTTTTATTCCACTACTAGGAAAATATTTTTTACCCTACTGGGGGAAGCCCAGCCTTACATCCTCACCAATTTTGGGGGAAGTCTGCACCCTGGATAGAGATTTACACAGGACTAGGATAGAAGTAAAGTTCATATAGTATCCAAGGTTGGAATATACCTCCCAAACAATTGTGAATTCCCACAAACTCACCAGATATTGGGTGTTCACCTACTTTGCAAGTCATCCCCACCAATTGACATCAACTGCCCATCCCTGGGAGCAGATTTATTCTCGTGTACTATTACACAATGCTAGGTGTGAGTAATCTATATGAGGGTTTATTGTAAATTTGCATGACTTATTTAAACTGTAAATTATGCCATTTGCACAACCCAGCTGAACTTAGGGGCTAAAATGACTTTATGAAGCAGGCTTATTCCTCACAGTGTGCACGGCTGGTGGTGTGCCCATGATGCAATAAAATATTTTGTTTAATAAAGGCCCACAGGTAGTGTTATTATTGAGATAAAATTTAAAATTTGGTTGTTGGAAACACTGCTATTCAATAAAACAATCACAAATCTACAAATGGAGCAAAATAATTAAAGACGATTATAGAAAGGTGTTCTTGATGACCAAGTTAACCAAAGGAAAGAGGAAGAGCTGCAAAGTAAACGAGCAAAATAGTCCAACCAGATTCCAAATAACTGAAACAAAATCTTTAAAATGTTAATTGAATAATCAGAACTTCAAAAAATGGCCATTAAAATAGCTGCATAAAGATAAGCCAATAATACCAACAGAACAGCAAGCTCACAGCACAACCAAACTCGCGAATCCCTAAAAATACACATTTGTTCCCCGACAAGTGTGAATAGAAAAGCATCAGAATCCATAACTTTTGAGCAAAAAGAAAAGAATTACCCGATTATTCAGCATCATGGTAAAAAATATATATATTTTTTAAGAAAGCCTCTGCCAGAAACTCACAAGGCCTCAACTCCAGAATGTCAAAAGTTCAGAACCAACCCTCCAACTGAACAATAACGGTATACTCATTAGATTTATCAATAATCGAAGCCACTACATTTCCTCTCAGATCGAATATACCCGTTGTGATAGCCTATTATTTTTGGTATTACCATTTGAAAAGAATGATTTCCATCAAATATCAGAAGTGACTGTCAGAAAGACGTTTCAATAATTTTAGGATTTGAATTAAGGTTATCAAGTAATATCATTCAGTATTTCTATATTCAGGTCCTTAAGATTTTGCTCAGATTATTGAATGCAGGTTCGTAAGAGAGGAATGTTTGTTGTGATTTATCTTGCTTTTAACTAGTCATGTAACCTTACAGACATAGAATATCATTGTATTTAGAAATATTTTGTAAAAATAAAGAATGTTTTATTATGTTTTCCTTCATGTGTACGCTTGGCCTTCGTATTAATTCATAAAGTGTGAATTAAATAGTTACTTGCCTAGGGATTTGTTAGTACGATTAATTGTGTTTTCCCTGCCCTGGGAACTGGTAGCAGTAGCAGGGGGTCCCAATATATACCTTGAACGACAACAGAAAGGTCACGTTCTTGGCGAAATATATTGGCGACCCTAAAAGGGCATGGATAGGTCCTGGCGGTCCTGCCAAGACTAACTCCTGGAACGTCATAGGGCCCCTGACTAAGATTCTGGAACTGGCAGGAGGAGGCAAAATCGTCAGGCAACCCTGTCCCCCCAGAGACCTCTCTAGGTCTGCGCAACGCACCATTAATCCGAACTGCGCATTATACAAAGAGAGGCGGCGCTCCCCTCCTAATCAAAGTGGACCCTAAGCTGGGGGACATGGCTTCCACAGAAGCAGGGGCTGTGGCCCAAGGGGGACTAGTCGGGGAACCTTTTATCAAAGAGTTAGGGAAGTTTGTTTCCACCTTTACGTCGTTTGACTAGGCGCATGTGTCCATTAAGAAAATAGTCCACCCTCAAATTTGTCTGGCCGGTCATGTCAGGGGGCGTTTGGCCAGCCGTTTTTATAGTCAAAGCCCTCCCCGAAGCTAAGGATACCACAAGACCAATGGCAGGACCAATCCAGACCCGGGAAATTCTTCCCCTCCCAGGGAGGCCAGAGAGGCTGTGGCGCACAAGTCTCCTCCATAGGACAGTTCAATGGAACCCAATCAGGTGAGAGTTTGCCCTTCTTTCTAACAAGTGGAGAGTTAGCTAGCAATGTTCCTACACACTTGAGAATGGTTAATCTCGGATGCGTGGGTCCTTCAGACAGTTCGGGGGTTTCATATCGAATTTTACAGCTCACCAGTGCAAAAATTCTGGCCACGTCCGTTGGTCTTCCAGGCACAAAATATCCTGATAAATCAGGAGGTGACGGACTTGTTGCGCACACGCCATCGCCCCGCCTACACTCCACCCGAGGGGTTCTCAGCAACATTTTTCTTGTGGAAAAACGGGATGGAGGTCTACGAACTGTGATAAACCTCGGGGAGTTCAATGGGAAGTTGGTTTACCGCCAAGATGGAAGGTATCCATCTACTGTGAGATTTGTCGCAACCGGAAGATTGCATGGTAAGTCTCAACCTCAAAGACGGGTACCCAACAGTCCCCATTTTCGCACCCCATCGCAAATTCCTGCAGTTCCTATGGCGGGATTGGGTCCATGAGTTCACAACTCTGCCTTTGGTCTCTCTTTGGCCCCGTGGTGTTTCACCAACGTGCTCAAGTCAGTAATGGAATCCCTCCGCACCCAAGGTTTCTGTCCAATTATCTACTTGGATGACCTTCTTCTCCTGAATCAATGTCCTGCTAGACTACAGGAGCAATTGCAGACAACAATTTACCTACTGGAAAGCTTGAGTTTGGCCATAAATGTGAAGAAATTCCTCTTGACCACATCCAAACAGACGACATTCCTGTGTTTTGTCATCAACTCAACAGAACAGACCCTAAGACTACCTTCTCGAAAGATCGCAAAGATTCAAACCCTGCCCAGACAGACGACTTCACTGCACCAGACAGCCTGGGTGGTAGGTCTTCCATCGTTCTCCATCCAGGCAATCTTGCCGGACCCATTGTATTACCTCCAGAGACTCAGGACTTTTCACCTCAGCAGAAGTCTCCAATATTCAAAGCAAGTTCCTCTGATGGAGGAGGTCCAGGAAGAGATGGAGAGGAGGCTGGCACACATGGAAGCATGGAATAGGAGAGCCATTTTTGGTTCTAACCTGGATAGCGTAATAGAGTCCAATGCCAGCAAATCCGGATGGGGGAGCACGATGTGGGGACTCTTTCACAGGAGGAAAGTGGTTCTTAGCAGAACAGCAGCTATACAAACTGCCTGGAATTAATGGCAGGATCCATTGCAGTCCAGTGTTGGACCAAGGAAAATATGAATTGCTGCATCCTACTGAAGATGGACAACATGTCGGCAGCCCGATACATCCTTCACCTGGGCGGTCCCCAATCAAAGATACTGGCAGACCTGGCCAAGGAGTTCTGGACCTTTTGCCTCTAACAACAACATATCAGTTGCGGCAGAGTATCTCCCGGGGGTAGCCAATTAAGTTGCAGACCGTTGTTTGGGGGAATGGTCGGATATGAGCCTGTGGCAACTGGATCCACAGTTATTCAAGATGTTCGACAACCGGTGGGGCCCATTCACGGGGTGGATTTTTTCACGTGATGTCTGGACCACCAGGTGGAATGGTACTTCAGGTGGAAGCCAGATCCTCTGGCGACGGACGCCTTCTTGCAGGATTGGTCAGGGGAACAGGGATATGCCTTCCCTCGTTTTGCAATAATGCGCTTGTCAACTCGAGTGTGTAGGCAGCAGGCAAGGGTAGTCCTCATCACGCCATTTTGGAGGCCGCAAGTGAGGTTTCCAGTTCTTCTGGAACTTTCTTGGGATTCTCCAATCCTTCTACCCCACGCTCCAGATCTCCTCCGGGATCGTCCAGGGAATCCTCACCCGTTAATCCTCCATGGCCAGCTACTTCTCATGGGATGGAGGATTACAGGGAAAAATGGAGAGTCCATGGACTTTAAGAAGACGCTGAGAGGATGTTGACCACAGCATGAGCTGACAGTACCATCAAACGATACACAGCAGCATGGTCAAGATAGGTTCGTTATTGTGTACAAACAGGTAGCGATACCTAGGGGTCAGACGTTGTCTATGTCATGAATTTCTTGCCATCTCTGGCATCTCAGGGCTTGGTCTATGGGATGGTGAATTCCTTTAGGCCGGCTACTTCGGCAGGACATATCACAATACAGGGTTACCAAATAAGTGAACATCCCTTAGTATGCAAGCTGATGAGGGACATCAGTCTGGCTTTACCACCAGAACCCAGATACTCTGCTTTATGGGACGTCAATCAAGTCCTAAATCTCTTAAAATCCTGGCAACAAAATTCATTTTCTGCTCTTTAAGAAATCTTCGGGAAATGAGCCATGTTCCTATGCTTGATATCTTGTCACAGAATTTCAGATGTTTGGGCTCTTGATCTTACGAGCAGAGTTGTTACCCCGAATGGAGTGACATTTCATGTAGAACAAAATCTAATTCCAGGGTGGTCTCCTACCCGGCGTTTGATAGATCACCAAAGCGGTGTGTGGTGAGATGTTTGAAGGACTATGAGAATATGACATAGGAATTTTGGCCTCCTGGAGAGAGGCAACTATTAATATCCTTTAAGAAACGTTTCAAAGCGATCTCTTCTCCCAACAATTGCCCGCTTGGTTCGCTGGGTCATGAAAGAAGCTGGCATTAATGTGTCACATTTTGGCGCTCACTCGGTGAGAGGAGCTATGGCTTTGAAGGCAATCACTTTGGGTGCCAGATTGGAGGATATCCTTAACACGGCCGATTGGACTTCAGACTCTATGTTTAAGACGGCTGTCTTGGATATGGCATCTTGGGTGGTGGACAAGCTTTGAACGAGCATAATCCTTGCCTCCGGTCCAGACATAGGATGAAAACTTTCCTAGCATTCGTTAAGGAAAGTTTCAATTTTTAAGGACACAGAGGCGAGGATTATTCCCATCCAAGGTTTCTGAGGACACTTCCCATCCTTCTTTGAGAGTGCAGCACTCAATAGGCTTTTTATTAATAGGTATCTTCGACATAAGGTACAAGTATCAGATGTTTGTTGATTACATTTTGGATTTTAGTTATTGTTTCAATCCGGTTCTTTTAATAATTAAGTCAGAGACTCTATAGTTATAGTGGTTGATATTGTTGTGGTTTTATTTGATTGGAAATAATGTTGTGGACGCCAATCTCAGTATGTTTTTTATATTCCAGGTTTCAAATTCACTAAAAGAGAATAAAGAACTCGTTTGGAATATCTTCTGTCGCATTAAAAAAAAAAAAAGGAGGCAGTTACATGGGGACACACTTGTTATGAAGGACGAGAGAGACTGGTCATTGGTCTAAAGTTTTTTGTATTTCTTTTTCCGTGGTTTGCTGGGAAAGGTAGTTTGTATTATGTTGTTGTCTGTTGGAGTATAAAATAAAGAAAGAAAGAAGAGCATAATCCTTGCTCCCGTGTCCTTAATAGAACGGAAACTTGCCTTTATGAATACTAGGAAAAATGTTATTCTACAAGAAACTGAGGACCTGGCTTTTCATTTAGCCCATACTCTGGCATGGGCTAAACAGCTCCTGCTTCAGTGCCCACGATACCCTCCAGGGTGAGTCGTACGCTATACAAATACACATAACATACTCCAAGTGGGTAAATGAAGGTGTCATACTTATTTATCTGACATTGGGACAGTTTCCAAGTCAAATAACGTCAAGGGGCAAAAAAGGATGCAGATTGAGCAAAGTCTACATCGTACTTTAATTTACAAATAACGAACTCATTCAAATTACCCGATTGTTATTTCAAAACGATTTATTTTAAATGGTTTCTTTGCCATAAGCCTCTTTAAAATTATTTCAATTAAACGAATTGCTATGATAAGCTATGTAGTATTTTTTGGGTGTGGTATTATTCACATGAAATAGACCAGGAGAAACATTTCCTTCGATTTGTTCTTTAGGACATGAAAACAAAATCGCACACATTGTTCTGCTACTTAACTCAGCAGCAACTTACCTTCTTTCTTATCGATGCATCTAGGTTTTAAATACCCGAGATACTTGTGTACACGTGCATTTAAATTAGGACTGGACAAAGTTTTATTTAGCTGGCGACATTTGCAAAATTCCTGAATTTCGTGTTATGTGAAATATCCCATTATGCAATTTTACCTAACTTTTCTGTAGCATGCCTTGTGGAAAAAGTCTCCAGAGAGAAACAATGAAAGAATGGTTCGCACAGAAAATGTCTTACCAAGTGATATAGCCTGCTCGAACCACCCTCCTACTGCTGGCATAAGAGACTTTCTGATAAAAATAATAATAATGATAAAATGTGATGTGCGTGCGCAGAAAAAAAGTCGCCCAAGATACCAGAAAACTGCAAAAGCACAATTTTGCAAAAATTTCATGGAATTCTGTGAAATAACAAGGAAAAAATAAGCAATTTCACAGCCCAAATTTAAATCCATTCCCCTCGAGGTGATGGAAATGCATCCTCCCTCCTTGCTGCAGCAAATTATAAAATAGAAGAAGCCTTGCTCCTGGTGCTCGAAATTGAACAATCAAAGAGGTTAAACCACTGGCTATATTGGTGAAGTATAAATATTTATATTTTGGTAAAAATCAGTGTGGCTGTTTATGCCTTACAAAACACTGCCAGAGTCTGTCAGCGGCCTCCATAGCTGGACCAGATAACAGAAACGTGCATACCATGCAGACAATTATTTGATACAGCCTCCACTCAAATGACTTTAAATGCTTCACTTAGAATTAAAGGTCGAACCAGAACCTCATCAGCTTTGGGACTGAATATATATTACATACATAATATACGATTATAGAAGTGGGATTGTTAAGTTGGATGAGCCTCGGCCCAATTCTTGTGGTAAGGTAATTTATCTGAGATAAACAGATTTTTAGCCGTAATACGTTGTTATGACTTCTTTCGAGACAGTTTTTCTCTTATGCAAATTTTTCTCTGACGCAAAAAGACTGAAAATTCTGGTGCTCACTCTCTGAAGTGCTTGTAAGAAATGTAAAGCAAGTGTTGACGGATGACGTGGTCAGGAGTGCTGAATGTTGTCCAAGACATGTACTATTCTCTCTCCCTCCACCCACAGGTTTGCATCTGTAAAGCAAGGCCTACCCGCCGGTGACTTCTAAAGAATAAGCGCCATGAGCTCAGATTCTTCCCACGCTGGCTTTGTCATGAAGTGTCAGCTGCATTTAGTGTCCTAGCACTGTATCAAGGGCTTAAGCCGTAGGTGGGCGAGCGGCAGCGATGAGAAGTCCAAGCGCAATGACGACACTGCTTATTAAAATGCCCTGGCCACTCTTTCCGCAGCTGCTGCTCAACCGGACTCTTCCCCCTTCTTAATAATCCCATCTCATCATTGAGTGCTCTGGTGTCCCTGCTGCTTCCCCAAAAGAACAGGGCCTGAAATTGAACTTCAAATTCATGCTCACACAAGCTGCCACGGGGCAAACAATCAGCTTCAAGCACTGGATCGCTCCAAGACGATAGAAATCTGGTGGCATGCCCTCTTAATGTGTGGTCTGTAGTGCACTGCTGCGCTTTTCAGAAGACTCGCCTACACAGTGCTGCAAAAACCAGATTTACATCTTCAGTTATGAAGTACTGTTAATATTGCCACAGCAACAATACAGCACCACAGTTTGTATTAAAAACAAATGAAAATACGTTCTTCTCTTACATCAATGCAACTAAACACTGCCGTTTTCCCCTGCAAGGTGGAGTTTAACTGGCTTATTAGGAGGGCCACGGTTACCTGGAAATCTGATACCAACAGTGTTTGCACCAGATTTCGGATCCCGAATCAGGAGATCCAAGATCCAAATACTTACATTTTCGTTGTAAAGGCAGACGTGGTAAAGGCATGTGCATGGTAAAATTTAGCATGGTAAACGCATATGCGTTAACGACGCGTTTATAGACATGCATGGTTCCGTCGTACAACCATAAAAAACAAGCTAACTGAAAGATTTAGGGTATTTGTCTCACTCTCACAAATTTCTCCTCAGCCCCTTTATGCTCCCTTATGTCAAAGTCACTGTATGGCTTTTACCCACATCGCTTATAAATCCTTCTGTGTCCTAATGCCAGAGTCTCTCAACCCACCATTCCTCCACTACACTTTGTGCCCAATACATTTGCTTAACAGTAGCAGCCGGCACCGGGGGTGGCGAGACAGGGACAATGCAGCGTTATGATTGGTCTGAGCGCCGTGGATCGGCGCTCAGTCAGGGAATGGGGGCCTGGCCATGTTCTCCATGCAGGTTGTAATGCAGCCTGTATGGAGATCATGCAAAGTGCGCATGAATGTTTTGGCCGGCCCCAGAGGGCCGGCCAAACAGTCATCGCACACTTGGAGTGGGCACACCGCTCCTCCCCTGAGAGCAGAGCAGTCCCGCCCGCCCATCCACGCACCCACCTGCAAAGCAGCACGGAAACATAAAATAATAACTTTTTAATTTTAAGTTTCCTTTATTCACACTGCTTAAAAGCACTGGGGCGACGCTTCTCCACCTTAGCGGAGGAGCCGCCACGGACGCTTACCATATTGAGTTATAGTTGATAGGAAAGATCCTGGGCTGAGTGTCTCGATAAGTAAGACTTGGAGGCTTCACTGTAGTGACACGCTAAGTAGTTGCTCACTGCTCAAATTTACATACTGCTCAAGTGAGCCGTCATTACAAGAAGCAGTGACAAAGTCAGTAGATCTTGCGTTGTCTGACAGCCTTTTGGCTATTTCAATGCTTGCTTTCTTTATGTCTCCTCGTGAAAGAGCAGAATGCCATCACTCACAGCAAAAAAAAGCCAATGGCTGAAGTGAGCGGACCCATTACCCCATGCTGTATGATGTAGTGGTCAGAATAAATATGCGAAATGACACAAGAGACCAATGGAAGAAGAGGGCTAGCTGAAAACTCCTATAAAGTATATGCTATATACAACATTTTATTAAAATTAGAAGGTCTTGGCCATCACCACACCTAATAATTAAGTACCTCTGCAGATGCTTGCATGGCCCTTTCTGTGATACGCATTTAATTTCAGGAGTAATGTAAAGGGGAGGTCTTATCTTAATTATCATCCCCATTACAAATGCAGAGTCGAAGAGGGTCTCAGAGGACACGCTAGCTAGATTTCCTCTGGGAGGGGGTACAAATCTCAGGAACATCTCAAGGGGGCGGGGAGGGGGCATTAAAGAATGCACAACATTTGGAGGGCCCCCAAATCCCGCGTCTGCAATCAGACATGGAGCATAGATTTGAACTGCTGCCTTGCGTTTCACTGCTGCACCCACTCAAGCATTTATGCTAGCCCATGAGAGTTGGCAAATACACTGAAGCATATGCATTTTTAAGTATCATGTGCATGGTTCCAGACTGCGACATTTTTTTTGCAAATCTAATATTTTTACAACATACAGCGTATATGTATAGGCATTGCTGGGCATTCTATCTGTTACATGAGGTACGGTACATTTACATTTGTATAGTCCTATTGCATTCACAAGGCAGTATAAATGCTGTTAAAACAAGACTTTTAGGTGCGGTTGCAATTCGTGCCCAATAGGTAGGTGAGGGAAGAAAACAAAGGGGAAGGACAGAAGTCATGCCAATTACATATTAGTTTACATTTCTGATTGACCGTTGAAGTATATACGCTATGACATGCCTACCTCTGCACGCCTTTACTTGCGCTAACATACAGATAAAGTGGTTGTACCGGTACTCATAGCCGGTTAGGCGACAGTAATAGATTCAAACAACACAAGATTTGCATAAACCAACAGCAAAAAAAGAAAAAAAGAAACGCGTGTAACAATTGCTCAGCCCTCAACCCCTCCCCGTTTCCATGCGTAGCGTTGTATGCTACTCTTACAGCCTGTAGCTACTAGCTGCCCCCCAGTTTCTAAAGTGTGTGGTTGTATACAGATACAGTCAGCGCGCATTTGCCAGTAAAAGGGTGTCGTGGTGTATATGCTATCTCAGTTTGCATGTATGCTAGGTACCTATAGCCTGCGCATCAGAGGAGTCCCCGGTTGTCGTGCCAGTGTTTCGTTGTAATTCAGTGTAGAGAGCATCCCAGTATGTTGCGATGGGAACCTTATGCAGCCCCAGGGTTTCTTCACGTCTGATGGCAAGGCTTTCCGCCTTGGCCCACGCGAGCATGGAGTTCCGCCAGGCCTGTATATGGGGGGAGTCTGGCGCTTTCCACCTTTTCGTTGTCAGCCTCTTGGCTACTATCATTCCCAAGTCTAAAAATCTGGATGTGACCTTCGTGTTGGGTGTCCTACGGAACTTGTGTAATAGATAGGTTGGCCAATCGAAACGCAGCTCACGACCAGAACAAGTGTGCAGCATTGTGGCCACTTCGCACCAGTATGTACCCACCCGGGTGCAGCTCCAGAGCATGTGTACTAAATCAGCTCCATTCTCAGCGCACCTCGGACATTGTGCATCTTCACGACTGAAATATTGATTCATTTTTGCAGGCGTGAGATATGCCCTATGAACTATGTATAGCTGTATCTGTCGGAAGCGCATATTCCTGGGGATGCGTGTCGGACTCGCAAGCACTCGGGTCCATTCCGCGTCGGTGAACTGGTGACCCAGGTCCTGTTCCCACTTGTGGCGGAGTGTATCGAGGCTAAATCGCTGCATGAGTTCTGAGTAAGGCTACGAACCAGCGCGTTAGATGCCTGCCCTGTCCCATGACGTGCAAGTACTGCATGGTAAGATGCGTCCGTGGCTCTGTAGTGACTTCCCCCCCATTTGGCCGTGAGTGAGGCTACCATCGCGCGATGGGCGAGGAATTGCCCTGGTGGCAGCCCCTCTTCCTCTACTAGTGTTGTGTATGGTGTGAGCACCCCCTCATGATATAGGTCTCCAAGTGTTTGGATGCCCTTCTCCTGCCAACCCCTGATCGCTGGCACAGTAAGTCCCGCCTGCCCACTGGGAGTTCCCTCCAAGGGTATCGCCGGCGCATAGGGGATCACATTTCGCATTATGTATAGGCTCCTGCGAAAGCATTTATGGCCACGGCAAGCAACAAGGGTTCCGGCGGTCTCAGTCTTGCGCCTGGATGGAATAGCCAGACTATTTGCTCCAGAAGGTAGGGCGGCTGCGTAGTTGCAGTATCTGCACAGTGACGACCTGACAGCCACCGTGCGATCCACCGCAGCTGAGAGGCTAGGTAGTAATGCTCGAAACAAGGAGCCGCCAGCCCACCTTGGTCTGTCGGTAAGTACAGCTTTTTCAGTGCCATTCTGTGCCTGGCGTAGCCCCAGATGAAATCCCTAATCTGTTTCTCTAAGGTAGTGAAGAAGGAGGCTGGTATGTAGATTGGCAAATTTGTAAAATAGTATAGAAGACGCGGGAGGATCACCATTTTAGTGAGTGCTATCCTACGCGTCACGGCCAGTGGCAGCGTGCTCCAAAACCGCATCTGCGATTTAATGGACGTCACCGCCCTCCCCAGGTTCCCATCAAAGAGATCTGACTGGCTGTAGTCTGGATTCCCAGGCAGCGGAACGGATCAGGTTTCCATTGCACCCGTTTGCCACTCATGGTGAGACCCAGGTCCCGAAGACCCTCCTTGAATGGGTAGAGGCAGGATTTGTCTATATTCACTTTCAACCCAGAGAGCACAGCAAAATCTTCCAGCAATTGGGTCAGTTGAGCAGGGAATCGGTTAATATCTCTTATGTAAATGAGAAGTTCATCCGCATAGAGCGACACCTGATGCGTGGCATCCCCTAGGGGCACCCCATCTCCTAGCCGTGTGCGCAGCGCCTCCGCTAGCGGCTCCATTGTGAGCGCAAACAGGAGTGGGGACAAGGGGCACCCCTGCCGTGTACCTCTCTGTATTGGAAGGGAATCCGACATGTAGGGGCCCACTTTGACTCAGACTGTGGGATTTGTGTAGAGCAGGCGTGCTAGTTGAATAAAGATTGGGCCTAGATCAAATTTCTCAAGTACTGCAAACAGGTAATTCCACTCCAGGGAATCAAAGGCATTTTCCAGGTCCAGTACAAGGCACCTCGCCCTTGGCCATTCCCCCGCAGCATATGTTGACACCCTAAAGAACCGCCGCAGGTTGAGGGAAGTGCTGCGGGCTGGCACAAAGCCATTTTGGTCTGTATGAACCAATGCTGGGACTGCAGGTGCCAATCTGTCCGCTAACACTTTCGTGAGTTCTTATAATCAGTGTTGAGCAGGGCCAGGAGTCTATAGGAGCCCATCTCCACGGTGTCTTTGCCAGGCTTCAACAACGACACCAGGTGCGCTTCGCGCATTGAAGGAGGGAGTTGCTGGGTCTCTAATGCAGTAGTGAACACAGTGCTAAGACGCTGCACAAGTGAGACACGGTATGCCTTATAGCACTCTGCCGGCAGCCCATCCGGCCCTGGGGTCTTCCCGGAAGATAGAGATTGTATTGTAGTGTAGTTCCTATTTCCCCAATAGGCTCTGCGCATTGGAATAATATACCCTATAGGTTTGACATAGGACTGAGGTCGGTATGTCCCTATCGACTATATTAAACGTAATTACTTTGTGCCAGCTAGCTCAGAGGCCACTAGAAACTCCTTGAAAACAAGAAGGGAGTAGTTTCTGGCAACCGCATAAACATGACAACTTTGTTTCCCTTTAGAATCGGAACGCTTCTCAGAATCGTGGAAACAATAGATAACAGTTTCACTCAGCTAATCGTGCATGCTTAGTTTCCTCAGAGTTACACAGAAAGAATAGACGGGCGTTTCAATAAAAAGGATTTATTGAACAGTCTTGTTTCTCGTGTAAGAGATATGTGCCGTTATGATCACAAGACAGTATGCAAGATATATAATGTACAGCGTAAGCAGTAGAAATAAATAATACTGCGCTAGCATCATCTTTTAGCATATATTCACGTACATAAATAACATGAGCTAAAAATGCGAGTACTCATACGATGCATCTCTAAGCTAGTTCTACCCCAGTGTACCTAACCTAGGTGTAGGGAAATGTAAGAAGTAGGTGGAGTACTCTCTAGTATGGTATACTAAGAGTATGTTAAGTCTAGTATGCCAAGAGTCTAGTATGCCAAGAGTCCCTCTAGGTTCTAGTCAGCTCCATACCTTGAGAATGAGAGAGGTGGGAATCTCTTTCCGGATCTGGAACTCTAACACCCCGCGAAGGGAGTCAGAACACTGGAAGCTGGATTCTCTGCGAGCAGGGATGACAGCGTCTTCTCAGTGCGTCAGGCCGGGATACGGGCTCCTCTGAAGTCGAGGTCTCCTCTAACTTGCTTGGGCAAGGGAAGGTATATTTATACCTGGTAGATGCCTTGGAATGTTCGCATTGACGTGAAGTCGGACAGAGGAAGACGTCAGGAATGAACCCTTAAGGTATAGAGGTTCATGTATAATAGATGAGTTCTTGGAGAAATCAATAATCCTGTGCTAGGGGAACTCCCAAGAGCTTAAGGGTCTGGTTTCTAAGAACTCGTTGTGACGTTAGGGTGGACGGATGTCGGTGACCATGCCTGTATTTGGAGTGCACGGCTAATGCCTAAATAAGGACTGGGATTCTATGCCTATATAAGGGCAATGCGAATTGTGCCTATATAAGGACATGTTTCAGGAAAACCTATATACGGACACCTAAAGCGGAATACAACACCCACTCCACTTTCGAATGAACGATAATACTGAATGCTAAACATGAAATGCTAAACATTAAATTGAGTACCACATATTGCTAAAAACATTTTCTAAAAGCATATTAAAAGAAGTTTCTAAAAGAACTGTTGCTAAACATGTAATGCAATAGGTACTGTACATTTTAAAGCATTTTTTTCATTCTAAGCATATATTGGAAATAAATGCAACATGAATGAATATACAGAAATATATACATATGATAAAATGGTTGACAAGTTTTTCAAAAATCAAAGCCATTGCATATCATGGTACTAAATTAAATTTTGGTAAAATAAGGTGACAATGTGTCCCTGGAATTATTCAAAGAAGTCCGTTTTATATGAATAGTTCTACTGTAAGCAGATTGATGTGCCATGTATTTTCAAAAAAGAAAAAAGTTCAATTTTGGGAAGAGTTCCAAGTTTTTGAAAATATGAAGGTCAAATTCATTGCGTCCCTCAAGGTCAGTGTATGGGTCTGGTGAAAACATGAAATCATCTATTTCCGTAGACAAAATATCGTCTACCGATGTTGGTGACATTTGGAACACCTCGTGTAGAAGATTAATTGCACAGAGATGCGAAGCATCGCCTTCAGCATTGGATGCCGCAGCAATGTTCACATCCGTTGTTACCTGTGTGCCTGTTAATCCATCTCGTACCTCAGCAGCAGCAGGAAGCGTCTGTGATATCTCAATGAATGCCGTCATCAGGATTGGTAGCCTCTGGGGACAACACAGAGCATGCGCCGTTATCGGGTCCAGCAGAGTATCGATATCCGTTGGCATGACTGATGGGCGTGTTAGACAGGTGTCTAGCACGCATTCTTCACCGCAAAGCAGGCAGCGTAGAACAGGTAAGATGCAATCTTGCCAGATTGGTCTGAATGACAGAAACCATGTTGTATTAAGTTCTCGTAGACGAGGTATGCCCAAAAGTTGTACTATGCGCTCACGGCACTTCCGTTCTAGGAGAGCTTTCTCCACATCGCTCGGAGTGATGCCGGTGGATAGGCTTGCCATAGCGTAATAGTAGGAATAGAAATAGTATTCCTGCAACAAGTGCTAGAATTAATGGCACACCACCAAATACCGAATGTGCGAAGTTTGGGATGATTCCGAGGACTGCTTGAAAAGGTGCTAACAGTCCTGAGCAGATGGTCTTAAATACATGTACAATTCCGCTTGTATCAGACATGTTAAAGATACGTCCCATCATTTCTGCGAAATGTATAGGGCAGTTTGTACGAATTAAAGCCTGTATCTCAGCCGAAGTCCTTGCAATTTGTAAATCATAGATTTCTTTGGCCGAGGTCAGAGGCACGGTTTGTTGCAAAAGCATGGCTTTCATTCTGCTTAAAGTATCAAATCGTATAAAAGAAACATTCAATGAAGGCCATAAAGGCGACTCCCTGACTGTCTATTGGGGGGAACAATACTTGCATACAGCAAGTGACCCTGGAGTCGACCGTTACCAGATATGGGATGCCTGGCAACATGCCACAGCAACTCTGATCATTCAACATGAGGTAACTCCCGTTAGAAAGTTGGCCAAACGTTGGATTAATCACAGCAGCTGGTGTACCTTGCTGGTGGCAGGACAAATTTGCCACAGAACCATTACAAGCCCCGTGTAAAGAAATGTCCTGACAAATGAGTGAACCGCTTAGTGCATTTTCACAGTGTTTACCGCTTAGAAACACTTCACGATCCCCACTCCAACATCTGTATTCGTAAGGTAAATCCCAGGATATCTTAATGTATTCTTTACCCAACCTTTCATATTTGCCTGCCTGCATTTGTTTGAGGCAATACTGAAACTGAAAAGTAGTGACAGGCAGAGTGATTTTGCCATGAATAAGCCATGAATAAGCCATTCTGTAGCTGGTTTTTCTGCCACTGTGAATGGTAATTTTTCCAGTTTTTCAATGCTCAGCACTGTATACTTTGCTCCCCTTTGTGCCAGTTCGATCTGTTTATCAGTCAGATTGTATTCTGCAAACAGAGCCGACGTGTTGATAAAACGCCAAGGCACATAGCCCGCACGCAAAGATTGCAGCGTCCATCTTAATAACATAATAGAACGTAACTGAGATTGGCCTTGTTGTAACATGGCTAAATCTTGTTCCAGTATGTCAACAGCAGAGGATACAATGTTGTCCAATGAATAAATTCTGGATGACAAAGTTGTTAACCCATTGTCGATCACAGTGAGAGATTTCTCTAAGTTAATACGATCAAGTTCACGTATTCGTTCTGCGGCCTCTGCCTGTGAAACCTTCCATACTTCATTATAAGCAGCATAAATGCCGGCATATATGAAACGTTTTTTCACGCGGTTTTCTTGGTCCTAGCAAGAATTCCCCAAGGTCTGCGTCTTCTTTAAGTAAACATAAGTGTTGTTTCACATCCTCAAGTGTAGATTTTTGTAGCCAGTCGAGGCACAATTTTCCTACACTGTATGTTGTTACTACCCCCGGATGTTGTCTTTGAACGTATCGTGGGTCTGGCCTATGGATAGTAAAGCCCTGTCTTCTATTCAGGAATCTTTCTTGACAGATGTTTGTGTCTGTAGGCCAGAGTAACCAGTTTGTCAAATCAGGATCTGTTCTGTTGGTTTGTAGTATTGTGTCTACTGTAACCGCTGCCTGTGTAATGTTATTACTTGCAGGTGTTGGTACAGAAGGTGTTTTCATGTCTTTGATCTTGGCTAAACCAAGGGAAGACGTTTGTTGCACAGTGTCATTCAAAAACATTATTTGCTGAGGGATGATACATGCTCTAAACAAAGCTTCTATCCCCTGCACTTGCCAATCTTTAGAACCCCAGACAGATATTGTGTCTATTGTGTCTTTCCACAAGTCGAATCCATGTCTAGACAGTTGGGTAATAAATGCTGCAGAGTAAATCGGTTTTGTATTTGTTAACATAATTTTCTGTCCTGTTTTGTTTACATTTTTATAGTAAAATGTTTCCGGATCAGATGTATTGTACCCAGAAAAATAGGGAAACTTTTTAGCAAACGTTTTTGAACTACCTTTTGGTGGTGTAGGACAATGCTCCCATTGGTTAAACAAGCACATTTCTAGGTGTTGCAGATTTATGCAAGAAATGAGGACCATAGTGGTTATAACAATAAAGCTGTTCATAGTCTAATGAACCCTCTAAGTATTCATTGTTAGAATGCAGCAGACCTTTCTAGATCAGACATCATATCATTTACAGTCTCAAAGTCCCAATCATCAGAATAGGTACTGGACGAAATAAAATCACTTAATGAAATTTTAAATAAATGTGGAAAGTTCAAAAGTTCCGTAGGGCCGAAGATATCGAAATCTGTTTTGTCCCACACTATACCATCCTGTATAGGAACGGCTGTGATGTTCACTGCAGACAAGTCTCTTGCTTCACGATGGGACGATTTGTGTGGTTTCAAAAGTAAGTTCACATTTTTACTTTCAATGTCCAAACGGATGTATCTGCCATTTATAAGCATGCTAAGAGTCATAACCAAAGCTAGCCAAAGCAGAAAGAAAAATATTCCAGAAATAATCCATAGTTCAATCCATGGTGAAACCAGATAAGTCTTTTTCAGAAAATGAAAAAAGTCTTGTACTTGGTGTTTGAAAGTTTTTGATGCTGGCGTCGTTTCAGGCTCACTCGGATCCTCAGAAAACGTATCAAAGTTAATGAAATAGCCAGAAGCAGTTCGGTCAATTGTTGGAATTGCATCAGGATTTGTTGAAATCGCTGGAACCAGTTGATCACTTGTTACGTTGGTGTAGACAGGTGTATTTGGACGAACTGTTACTTGAGTTTCAAGAGGGATGAGTTCCATAGCATTGTTGCTTAGTCCTTCATCTGTTACTGCTGAATTCTCGATTGTTATGAGTCTTTCAGTCAGAACCTCTTGGATAGTAGCGAGAGGAGTGTGTCTGCTACTAGGTCGGAGTCCACGAGGCCTACTATTTAGTATTGGCCACATACTGTGGTTTGATGAGGTCGATTGACACAAATCTTATCTCCTTTTTTCCAGCAAGGGGCGGCAGAAGTACTGTTCTTGTTCCGTGAACGGCTAGGACAGGTACTGGTTGTCTGTAAGAAGGTCCAAATTCCTTCTTGTCCGCAATCTTCTCTCTGACTAGCCCCCCAACTTTTGGGATCCAGACAGGACTTGCTGGGACTGCCGGTTTTTCCCCAGTGGTGGTTGGCTTCAGGAACATGTTGCTTTGTTTCGATCTTAGTTCATTTAGATCCTGTAAAACAGCCAAACGATCTTTGATATCAAAGGGTTTATTTTCCACCACTGTGCCTTTACATTCGAGATCAGGAACCCACATGCTTGTCCCAAATAGGACCTCATATGGAGTGACCCCCCCTAGAGAACTTCTTGGCAAATTATTTAATGAGTGTTGGATCCCATAAAGATGTTTGACCCACCCATCACCCGAACCTAATACTCTAGCTGTTATAGACTGCTTTATGTCCCGGTTTTTCCTTTCCACAACAGAATTTCCCTCAGGATGAAACGGAGAGGAGTACCGCAATGCAACTCCCAAACTGGCCATGGCTTCTTTGTAAGCCCGAGAGCTAAACGCAGGGCCCTGGTCAGAATGTAGTGTGCCTATTGCGTATGTGCCGATAAAGGCTGGCAAATCTTTTATAACAGTTCGAGCGTCAGCCGAGCGCGGAGGCCATATCCATAGGAACCTTTAGCACGAATCCACTGCGACCATTATATATTTATAGTTACCGTCCCTTTGCAAGGGACCGCAGTGGTCCAGGTAAACACAAGCTAATGGTTTGTCTGAAATTAACAGGGGTGTCTGCGCAGGACGTTTCACTGTGGAGACTTTCATCTGTTGGCATATTTCACATTCTAAAACATAGTTCTTGGTCTGTTTTCTAATGCCAGGCCACCAATATCTTTGTTTAAGTAAAGATACTGTTGCAGAAACACATGGATGGGCAGAGGCTATCCCTTCATGTGCTGCTAGGATTAGTCCTAATCTATGTTCCTCGTTTGGAATGACCCTATCCCCCACTCCAGGGATTCGAGCAAAAGGAACGTTGTTCGCAACAATTACATAAGAGTACTTGAGTGGAAACTTTTTTGGTAACGCTGCACCACTGCCTTTGCTTGAAGCATTGACAGCCAACAATATCTCACTGTCTATTCTCGTTTTTGAACGAGTGATCGCAGCTACGGAAGCTGTTTGAACAGCCCCCTTTGTGGCTTCGTCAGCCAATGAATTCCCTGCAACGTGAACGCCATCACGTTGATGACTCAGCGTGTGTATCACGTGAGCCTTTGGTAGTTCGTTTTTTAACTGAGCTACTTGTTCCCAAAGCGTTTTATGCTTTATTGTGCCACCTTTTGCATCTCTGAACCCGTTTTCAAGCCAATTTTGTATATATTCATTATACGACTGAACACAGTAAAAAGAATCGCACACTATTAGTGTGGGGAATTCGCGATCTGTACTTTCAAGTGCCAGTTTGAATGCTTGTAGTTCAGCTCGCTGAGCTGTACAATCTCCTAGAGATTGAGTTTTAGTGACCATTGGTCTGAATTTACCATCTTGCATGCGACCTTTAACGATTACGCACGCTGCACTGTAAGCTTGCTTACTCCCTGTAGCGGGTTCTGCTGAACCGTCAGTATAAATTATAAATTCGTACTGATCGAGAGGCAGAATTTCAGTGGGCAGAGGACATTCATGTTCATATTGCAGGAACGCTTGTGTTTTTAAATCAGGATCAAAAACATATTCAACATCTGTTGCAAGAGAATTAACCCATTGTATCCATCTAGGATGTAAAGCTTTTGCATTTGGGATGCTCGCTTTTGTGACCGCTTCTAAGGCTGGTACAGGGGTTACGACTATAATGCGTTTTCCTTGAGCTAGAGCTCTTTCTTTTGCTACAGCGGTTTGAACTGCTGTCAGTATTTTTTCTGTTGAAGTGAAACGCAATTCTGCTTGTGTATACAAATGTGATTTGTATGCTATTGGTACTTTTTCACCCTCATTAAATGTTAAGTAGGTGAATCCGCTTTGACCCGAAATTATTCGGATCACTAAGTTGCGTTGACTTACGCGTGTTTGTAAGTGATTTATTGCTAACATGTTAGCTTGGAGTGAACGCAGGATTTCTGTGTGTTCCTGTGTCCAATATTTGATTGAAAAATCAGGTTTGATTAATTCGTAGAGAGGTTTAACCCTTTCTGCGTAATTTAGAATGTATGTTCTTCCAAAAGTTAGGAAACCCAAGATGGATTGTAAGTTTTTCAGCGTTTTTGGAGGTTGGAGCAGCGCACACTTTTCTAAAAAGTTAGCTGCCAGGCTCTTGCCTTCACTTGAAAACTCATATCCTAGAAAAAGGACATTGAGATGGGCAATTCTGGATTTTTTAAAGTTGAATTTATAGCCCTCAGAGGCGAAGCCCAATATAATGGTACTCACCCTGTTCAAGTGCCTATCCAGGTCATCGTCTGTCAGATAGATGTCATCGACATATGACAATGCCTCATTATCATAAATTTGTAGTAACTCAGTTACCCTCGCTGAGAATAACCCCGGGCTGTTCTTAAACCCTTGTGGGAGTCTACAAAATTGACGCTGGGTCCCCATTATTGAGAAAGCTGTTAAGTACCTGCTTTCAGGTGCTATGTTTTGACAAAAGAAGCCATTTGAAATGTCTAATGTGGTTTTATATTTTTTACGCACAATGTTATTCATTAATGCTGTACTATGTGCATATTGAACTGCAAATGTTTTTAGAACATGTGTTCGAGTGTCTGTAATCCAAAACTAGACGATATGTATTGTCTGGTTTGGAGACAGGAAACAAAGGATTGTTCATTGAGGAGGTGCATGTTTCAATCTCCCCTTGGTATTCAAGTTGATCTAAGATCTCCCTGACCTGTTTTTTAGCTTCTTGCTTTATTGGGTACTGCCTTTGTGCAGTAGGTTCATTTTTTAGATGTATTTTATGGTGAGGGGAGTCCTCTTCCCATCCTACATGATTTTTATATAATGCTGGGGCCTGTGCAACTGCCCATTTCCTGGCATAAGTATATTTTAGGTGAATTGGAATATGGTTGGAGAAGGCAGGCATTATAATGTCCTCGCCATGTGGGCACTCCCTGACAAATTTTGGTGGCCAGTCTTTTTCTGCTAGAAGTATATCATAACCCCTTGAAAGTTTCTCCCAAAAGAGTGTTTTCACCTTTCTTGGTATGTCTCCCTCCATTCGGAGTGTTATTTCATATACCTTTTGTGGAGTACTAACCCTGGTGTCTACAGTTTCTACTGTGATGTACTCGTTCAAGTCCACTATCTCCAGAAGTTCCTTCAGGTTCTGGCGAGCTATTGTGACTTCTGCTGCACTGTCCAGCATTGTCTGAGCCCATTCTCGAGTTGTGTTCTCAGTATTCTCGGCATGTCTTATCTTCAGACCTGCTATCTTCTTTTTTGAGAATTGAGGTTTTGATTTATTTTTCTGAACGGGTTTCTAGTCTTTGGATTTCACGCGTACTTCTCTATGTTCTGACCGTCCTCTTCTTTCCGATGTCTGTGACGATATCTGAAAGGTACGAGAGGAACGTGTATCAGTATCTTGATACCTGTCAGGCTTTCTTAAATTATCCCTATTCCTGAGGTTATACCTCCTTTCAGAGGGCTCCTTTTGAGGAGACCTTCCTCGGGATTGAGAACGTTTCTCGTTTGAGTTTTGTTTATTAGTTTCCCACTTCTAAAAAGAAGATGTAGGAGTTTAATAGTCTCCTTCTCAGGACTTTCAGATCGTTTTGGCTTCAATGGTTTTCCACCCAAACTATCTCTGCCTAATTCTGCATAAGATTGTTCTATTATTCTGGGTAGTTCTGTTGGATGTTCTGTAACATCAAATTCCCTTAATTGTTGGCGGATCGCCACTGATGCTGCCTCCCCTTTAATATTAGATAATATTATTGTTGAGACCTGGTCGAAGTTTTTCAGTAATTTCATACCTAAATTCAGAGCAGGCTCTGCCCCGTATTCGTTTTGAATTTGTTTCAGGACATCTGGTATTACTGCAATTGATGGAACACCATGTGTTTTAGTATAGATGGCAGCAAAGACTGCGCCCCAAGTGGTGCAATCTTCCAGTTGTGGGGTGATCCCCATTGGTAAACAGATTGTTAGAATTCTCTGTTTCTTATAAGTGGTAGTATTAGGAAATACTGCTTCGATTGGAGTAATTTCTTGAGCTATCCAGAATGGAATTTGCTCACATTTTGTGGGCATTTTACCCATGACTGCGTATAAAGTCTGTGGTGTAATTTTTAGTGTATTTCCCTGTTGAGGGGTTTGATTTGGAATGGTCAATGGTGGTTGGACTGTGAAAGTCCGCATGACATATTGGACTAATTGTCTGTACATTTTTATTAACTCTGTAAGTTGAGTAAGTAATTCCTCGTCCGATATTACTTTGATGTCAGGATGAGGAGTGTAGCCGGCTAGAATCGGCCATGTTGCTCCTGGTCTACCTAGTGGACCGAGCCTGGTAATATTTTTGTGATGTTTTAGGGCGCCTTTAAACCAGAGCTGATGCTCCTGGTATGTTAGTGGAATTTCAATATCCTCGAAAGGAATTTATTCCTCTGGTGGTTCATCTTCTTTGTAGAAGTGAAACACTCGTGACTGGATTTGATTCTGGGAATACTATCCATGAATAGAATACCTCTGTCTGAAAGGATTCGTGTGCCTCTATCACGAAAACTGCTCTACCCCCTCTTGGTGGTAGGCCGTGTTTTATAAGTTTGGAGCGATGTCTATAACACCCTCCTCGGTTTCATTTAAACCTGTAAAGTTAAAAGCTGTTACGACTGGTTTAGCCGCAGCTACACCGTTCCAGGTGTCATTGTCCCCGTGTATGGACATTTGTTTTTTGAAAAATGTAGAACAAGTTTCAAGAAAACAAAAGATAAGGCACTATTTTGGAACACTGTATCCTTCAACGTTGAACAAACCAAACAGCTAATATATAGGGTTTTTTGTCCTATATAGTTTTGGCGGATATTTAACCCTACCCACTCCAGACGTCTTATGGAGTATGTGAGTAGGGGTCTCTGAGAAAAGCACGACTGAGTTACTCAGTATCTAGCGTTAAATTAGTGCCTTACCAAACCGTTGGGCGCCATGTAGTGTAGTTCCTATTTCCCTAATAGGCTCTGCGCATTGGAATAATATACCCTATAAGGTTTGACATAGGACTGAAGTCGGTATGTCCCCATCGAGTATATTAAACTTAATTACTTTGTGCCAGCTAGCTCAGAGGCCACTAGAAATTCCTTGAAAACAAGAAGGGAGTAGTTTCTGGCAACCGCATAAACATGACAACTTTGTTTCCCTTTAGAATCGGAACACTTCTCAGAATCGTGGAAACAATAGAGAACAGTTTCACTCAGCTAATCATGCATGCTTAGTTTCCTCAGAGTTACACAGAAAGAATAGACGGGCGTTTCAATAAAAAGGATTTATTGAACAGTCTTGTTTCTCGTGTAAGAGATATGTGCCGTTATGATCACAAGACAGTATGCAAGATATATAATGTACAGCGTAAGCAGTAGAAATAAATAATACTGCACTAGCATTATCTTTTAGCATATATTCACGTACATAAATAACATGAGCTAAAAATGCGAGTACTCATACCATCGATGCGTCTCTAAGCTAGTTCTACCTCAGTGTACCTCACCTAGGTGTAGGGAAAGGTAAGAAGTAGGTGGAGTACTCTCTAGTATGGTATACTAAGAGTATGTTAAGTCTAGGATGCCAAGAGTCCCTCTAGGTTCTAGTCAGCTCCATACCTTGAGAAAGAGAGAGGTGGGAATCTCTTTCCGGATCTGGAACTCTAACACCCCGCGAAGGGAGTCAGAACACTGGAAGCTGGATTCTCTGCGAGCAGGGATGACAGCGCCTTCTCAGTGCGTCAGGCCGGGATACGGGCTCCTCTGAAGTCGAGGTCTCCTCTAACTTGCTTGGGCAAGGGAAGGTATATTTATACCTGGTAGATGCCTTGGAATGTTAGCATTAACGTGAAGTCGGACAGAGGAAGACGTCAGGAATGAACCCTTAAGGTATAGCGGTTCATGTATAATAGATGAGTTCTTGGAGAAATCAATAATCCTGTGCTAGGGGAACTCCCAAGAGCTTAAGGGTCTGGTTTCTAAGAACTCGTTGTGATGTTAGGGTGGACGGATGTCAGTGACCATGCCTGTATTTGGAGTGCACGGCTAATGCCTAAATAAGGACTGGGACTCTATGCCTATATAAGGGCAATGCGAATTGTGCCTATAGAAGGACATGTTTCAGGAAAACCTATATACGGACACCTAAAGCGGACTACAACAGTATGGCATCTCCGATCTCTTCCAGCGAGATCTGTTCATTGAGCGTCTCCCTGTATTCTCCTGCCACTGTAGGTAGCTGTAAGCTGCCAAGAAACCTCACCAGGTCATGTTCATCGCAGCTTCTACGGGATTGATATAGGCGTGCATAATGTTCTGTCAGGGCCTCATGTATTTCACGCTGCGTAACCAACATCTGCCCCGTAGTTGCCCGCAGCGCCCAGATTGGGGCGTGGGCATGTTCTTGCCGGATCAACCAGGCTAGCAATCTGCCTGCTCTATCTGCTGCAATGTGCTTGCGAGCTGTGTGCGCAGTGTAATTGTGGCAACGAAGCTGCTCCATTAGGTCCGCGTGTTCCGAGCATAGTGTTTCTAGGCGTCGCGAATCTCTACCCGCCCCCTCTCCCTCTCGTTCGTAGCGCAACAGCTGGGTTTCGATCCTTGCAATGGAGTCAGATAGCTGCTTACGGACATTCCACAGGGCTCCCATGCAATGGCCTCTGATTGATACATTAAATGCTTCCCATCCTATGAGTGCATCGCTAGCTGTGCCCTCATTTAGTTCAAAGTACGCTAATATTGCCGTCCCCAGCGATGAACGAAACGCCGGGTCCTCCAGTGCACTAGGCTGGAGTCGCCACGTGGGGACCGGGGGACGTTGTGCCTCCCATCCGAGCTGCATCAACAGGGGATTATGAACGGAGTGGGTCCGACCCAGGTATTCAACATTCTGGACCAATAGGAGTAAAGCCTGCGATCCCACCAGTCTGTCCAAGCGTACATGTAGCCCATGTACTGCAGAATAGTGAGAGTAGACGCGAGCGGTGGGATTAAGGATTCGCCACACATCCAGCAGAGCCCAATGCGTAAGCCAGCTTGAGAGGGCCTGCTCATTGGATGCAGAGGGGGTTCTGTTGAGGGGCAGGAATGACCTATCCAGATCCACATTGAGCACGGAGTTAAAATCCCCTCCCACCAACCAGGAGATCCCACTCCATTGAGCTACCACCTCAGATATGCGTTCGAGGAAAGAGGCCTGGTCTGTGTTAGGGACATAGAGGGAGCCTAGCAGAATCTCTTGGCCGTTCAAGCGTCCTTTTACAAAAGTGTACCTACCCTCTGTGTCGCTTGTGTCCTCCTCACGGACAAACGGGATTCCCGCTCTGACCCATATCAATATGTCCCGTGCATGTGTTGAATATGTGGTGCCGAATATCTGGCCCCTCCACCTCCTGCGCAAGCGCTCCAGCTCGACCCGTGACATGTGCATTTCCTGAAGTAATGCAATACCTGCTGTGTGCCGTTGTAAGTACGAGAATATAGAATACCTGCGTGTGGGCGTGTGCATGCAGAGAATATTCCACGTGACTACTTTGACCTGTGTCATGTCTAACTATTGTACTGCTCTCGTTGGTTTGGAGCAAGCTGTGTAACATCTGATATGTAATGTGCGTGGGGGTGTCGGGCTGACCATGGTGAACTAGAACTTGGAACATGAACCGTAACCATGTTCACAATTAGGGCGAACCTCGTGGTGAGGCTCGTCTAAACTACCTCTTTGCCCAACATTGGCAGCAACTATTCCAGTGTGGAGACTGGTGTGGGTACTGGCAGGAGGAATGTGGGATAGGAACGGGCCGGTGCAGCCCATCCCCCGTACATTTGACAATAATAATGTTGTGTGGGGCATGGAAACATCGCCTGCACATGCCGCTGCAGTATTGTGAAAAGAAAGAAAAGAGGAACCAGGCGCGGGTGGGAGGGAGGCTAAGGCGACATCACCCCTTTACCAGTATTTGGGGTATGAAAGAGTCCGTTCATTCAGCATTGTCAAATAATTTCATCTGATGTCTGGGGTATGATGTCCGGTAGGTGTGGAGAGCTAGTGGCCGATGACCAATCCGGAGCAGATTCAGTGCCCTCGAGACTCCGTTGGGGATCTCGCAGGACCAGTCGGCGACGAAGGTTTCGTTGGATGCAGCGCCGCTGCCACTTGCAGTGCCTCCTGGCGCTCCATCCTCACCTGTTCAAGGTCCGGGGCGGTTACGGGAGATGACTTTGGCCACACGTCTCTGCCTCTACCTCTCCGACGGTTACGTCAGGTCCTTTTCTACAACTGAAGTTCGTCAGAGGGCTTGGGCATAGTTGCTAGTCCATTTTCCTCCAGCCAGTCCCAGGCCTCCGCCGGAGTGTCAAAGTATCTGGTGTTGCCACTGCGAATGACCCGTAGACGAGCTGGAAAGAGTAGGGAGTACCGGAGGTCAAGATCTCTCAGCTGTCGCTTGACGGCCATAAAGGTGGTGCATCTCTTCTGCACCTGGGTGGTGTAGTCCGGAAAGAAGGCGACTGACACATTCTGTACTCTAGGACCCGGGTGTTTCCCCACTTCCGTTAATATCGCATCACGGAAGTTCAATAGGCGAAACAAAAAGGGGCGGGGGCTGGCTCCCGGCGGAGGCTTACGCAAGGGGACCCTATGTGCACGTTGAACAACAAATTGTGGAGAAAGCAATCCGGGGGAGTAATAATTCTTTCATCCAGGACTCTACGTAGCCTTCCGGGTTAGAGCCTTCTGCCCCTTCTGGCAGGCCAATTACTCGAATGTTGTTACGACGCGACCTCCCTTCGGCATCGTCAATCTGCTCTTCTAGGTGCAGACCCGCTCCATTAGGTCCTGTAAGGTTGCTGTATGATTACGAGTTCTTGGTTGGAGGTCCGCTAGGGGCAACTTCATTTTCATGCAAGCGATCTGACAGCTTGTGGTGATCCGCACGCAAGAGCGTGAAATCCGTTGTAATGCAGTCTATTCTGCTTTCTAGGGAAGCACGGGTCTGCTCAAGTGTCGCGCCTATTCTTTCCACCGCTGCCAGGACTGTGTCCAACTTGGCCGAGAGATCCGGGTGGACATGCTCTGAAGGCTTCCCCGTGCCTCCTGAGGCACCCCTACCCGTAGTGTGAGATGCATTATCCTGTTGATTAGTCGAACGGAGGCGCCCCATAACTATTTGATGCGCACTCGGCATGTGGATCAGATGATACTGCAAGACTGTCTGAGGCCAACGCAATTTTCTCTACGCTCTTCGCAAGAGCACGCAGGTTTTGCAGTAGGCGCCCCCCTGTCTGATAGATGATTGCGGGCCAGTGATGAACGAGAGTGCTGATTCTCCGGTGCCTGATGAGGGCCCACTTGCTTCCCAGTGTCCCAAGCTGGAGTCTATTCTTGCGCGAGCGGAGGGGAGAGGGAGAACCCAGAATCCGTATCTCTTCTGGCACCGCGCTTGGCCGGTGTTCTCCTCTGTTCAAAGCTGACCCCGGGATAGAGAATAGTGGCTGCGGCGCGAACACAAGCTGGCACGCCCAGAGGGCCCCAGTACGGGTTGGGCGAGATCTGTGTCTGGGCTTCTGTAAATTGCCCGTGGTGTGGTGCCTAGGCACTGTCAGCCCCAGGGGGAGGACCAACCGCACGCTCGGCCCCCAGTCTCTGCCCAACACAACAACAGGGTCAAGCACTGTCCCGCTCAATCACGAAGACCACTGCTGCCGCGTGGGGGGACAGAACGTTCCACACCGATCCCCTTGGCGAGTCAAAGCAGCCACACTCCGGAAGGCAGCACCCTCTCAGCGGTACATCGCCAGACCAGCCTCTGGGAAGTCTGGTGCTTCTTTTGGTGCCCCTCAGAGTTCCAGGGCACGGTTAGGTGGGGGCAAGTGTCACTCAGCTCGAGCGAGGCCCAACAATACACAGGGTGAGGCCTGGGCCCGATCGACCCCCGGGCCCTCCCCCCTTGGCCTTACCCAGGCCCGCAGTCAGGCTCCAATTCTTTACCAGAACCGGTAGCGCCAATCCCCCAGCCAGAGAGCCGTGAATTCCCTGCTTCAGCAGGGACGATGCCGCCAAGAGGAGGGATCACATGCGCGGAGCCAGCACCGGCTGTGACTCTGGGCCTGCCTCTCTCCCATGCCTGCAAGAGCGGCTCAGGTCCAAACGGGATCTAGGTGTCCACCGCAGGACAAGGGGACCACCAGGAAGATCCTAGGCCCGATCGGCCCCCGGACCTCCCCCGGGGCCAGCCCACTGCTTGACCCGCTATAGAGCACACACTGCAGACACCGCCCGCAGGACAGTTTAGGCCCGAAGCGGCCGCCGCACTATCCGCCCGCGCCAGCAGTCTTCCTCTGGTCGCAGAGTGCCCAGCAGCGCTACGTCTCTGTAGATCAAGGAGGGCCCGGCCGACCCCCGGACCCCCCCTTCGCCTCCGCCAAGTATCAGCCCCAGGGCTCACCTGTTTCAGCAGTTCCCCAGTCGCAAAGCAACCAGCTTCACATCCCCGCTTCACTTCCGTTAGCAGGGGCCTCCCTTCCAGCCATCCGGGCGGCAGACAGCAGTTCCGCAAGTCCTGCTGAGCGCACAATGTGCCTCACGGTCCGCCACTGGGTGCGGCAGTCGCCGGCGGCCCCGGACGCACCAGGCTATGTGTTCCAGGGGGGCAGGAGGGGGCTCAGCTCCACTCAGCATCCGCCGCCATTTTCTGAAACGCGCCAGATCAGACGAGCTGCAGGCCTCACCAGCAGTCCGCTCCTAATATCGCATCAGGCGCAGCAAACCACTCCACGCCAGCCACAGCAGGAGTTCCTCACTACCGGATAGCCCCGTGGGGGAGCTTGTAGTAGGCTTTGCGCCGCGATGAACAGGATAATCGGGGGATGGTAGCAACAGCTCCGCTAGAACACGTCCGCCATCTTAGGTGCTTGGCCACGCCCCATGAAGGGTCCCATGTTCTATGTTAATGCTAGGTGCACCAGCACAACCTACAACCAGGCCCCCAGTTATACAATTCGGCCATTGGAAGCCTCTTTGTGAATGCCAAAATACATGGATACAGAGAAGCATTGGCTGGCTGCATCAGAGGCGAAAGAAACATACACTGCAAAGTTGTAAAGTAAATAAGTTTGGCTGACAAAGGAGTAAAATTGCAGTTAGTTATGCACATTTATTTGGCAGAATTTAAAATAAAAAGTACTAAAATGTATTGAGTGCTTCTAAAGTATCAACGATTGGATAATGTATGTCTTATCCATCAGTATCTGTGGTATTCCTGTATTATGTTTACAAACACAGAGGGCCAATTCAGAAGCAGTAACTGTAATGCACTTCTGCGTGATAACAAGATTACCAAATTATACTTAGTTTGCTTAACATGGAACATTTTACAATGCAAAAACAATGAAGACTGAAACTTAAGAAAGAATTTAGCCCATAATGTGAAATGAAATCTAATTAAGTGATTATATGTCACTGTACGTACACTCTGACTCATACAAAAACAAAACTGTGAAAGTTTAAATCTATTAAAAGTTAATATCAGGGTTTCGAAAACATCAAATCCCTGCTGTTTAGAATTAACCAGCTTTCGACTGTATAACCAGTAGAGTATTAGGAGTGTAAACATTCATTCAGATTGGCCATACAAAGTGCAGAAAAATGTAGAAGTGGTGTGAGCAACTTTATCTGTTTTTTATTGAAAGCAAATACAAGGAGATGATGGATGGAGCGCTGAAACACTTTTCAGACACTCACCCACAGTCACAGATCTGGGTTGTATCCATCATCGTTCGTTGGCTCACTTCGCCACCCCAGTTCAGACCCAGCTATATGCAAATCAGTCTTGACCTTGTTCCTCATGGGAACAGTCCACACCGTATGTTATGTTACTAGGAATTTATAGAGCGCACGGCTACTCAATGGAGTGTCCCTGCGCTAAGCATCCTGGTCGTGACTGACAAAGGGCACTAGACTCACCAAGATGAATGCTATTGCTGGAATAACCAGGTTTTCAGTGACTTCCTAAAAGTGAGAAGGTCCTGAGTCAGTCTCAGTGCCAGAGGGAGACTGTTCCAAAGTTGCGCTGCTTGCACCTGAAAGGAGCGACCACCAATTTGTGCACAATGGAATTTGGGGATACGCGCAAGCTGAAGCGCAGAGGATCTCAGAGCACGATGCGGGTGGTAGAATTGGACTCTTTTCCTGAGATACGGAGCCCCCGTGCCATGGAGTGCTTTATAGGCCAAAACCATAGCTTTAAAAGTTATCCTCTTGCGGATCGGGAGCCAGTGCATGGCTTTCAGGTGGGGGGACATCCGTGTTCTAGGGCCAAGCAGAAGTATAGCCCTGGCCGCTGCGTTCTGTACTACCTGTAGGCGTGTCAGCAGGTATTCAGGGATTCCCAAGTAAAGAACATCAACGTAGTCCAGCCTAGATGTAACTAGTGCCTGGACCACAGTTTTTCTGTGTGCCACTGACAGAAGAGGTAGGAACTGCTTGAGTACTCCAAAACAGGGACCCACTACAGCTTGTATTTGGTATTTCATTGATAAATTATCCTCCAGCCTGACTCCTAAGTTTTTAACGGTCTTGACTGAGGAGGTAGGGGGAGACATGTCCTGGGGCCACCAATTTCGCCATACATTATCTATAGGGAGACCAAAAAGAATAATCTCCGATTTCTCGGAGTTACATTTTAGTTGGTGCAATTGGAGCCAGGAGAATACCTCAGTAAGACAGGCATTGATCGCTTCTCCTCTAAAGACTGCCTCCTTATCGCAGGTAAAGAGCAATTGTGTATCGTCCGCATAGGATACAATTTTGGCTCCATGGGCTTCAGCCAGATAAGCCAAGGGGGTCATATAAAGATTAAAAAGAGTGGGGCCCTGCGGGACCCCCACCTTAAAGGCGGGAATCGACGCTGCAAAGGGCGGAGCCCAAACCGTTTGTTGGCGGTCTTTCAGAAAGGAGGAGAACCACCGGAGTACCGTGGCCCCGCAGCCACACTCCCGAAGTCTCCGGAGGAGCTGATCGTGGGGCACGGTATCGAAAGCCGCTGATAAGTCCAATAATATCAGCACGGCCTTCCCACCTTTATCTAGGGTCTCCTTGATGGCCTCAGAGACTTCTAGGAGCGCGGTTTCAGTGCTAAAGATTGACCTGAAACCGGACTGGCTCTGATGGAAAACTTGATTAGTTTCAGCATATGACGTGATGACACTATTGACATATTTTTCCAGAACTTTCGAGAAAGAAGGAAGCAGAGATATTGGCCTGTAATTGGCGGCTATTTCTGGATCTAACCGAGGTTTTTTCAGCAGGGGGAGTATTTTGGCCTTCTTCCACCCGTCAGGGACAATCCCAAACTCCAAGGGGGCATTTAGGATCCGATTTAACGCAGGATTAATTACCTCTGCTATAGACGCCAGCACTTTGGCTGGACATGGGTCAGAAGGTGAGCCTGATTTAAGGGCCTTCATAATATCCAGTGATTTCTCCAGGGGTATGGGAGGGAACTGCGAGAGCTGCGGGCCACGTGGCCAAGTGAACAGGGTGGAGACCGCTTGATTTGCACCATCGGCCTGGGGCAGCAAAGAAAAAGTGTCTTGAATTTTTTTAATTTTCTCGTAGAAGTAGGATGCTAGGTGGCTCGTCCAGGCCTCCGTCGGCGTGAACAGCCTTGCCACCGCACTTGGGGAAGAGAACTCCTTAACTGTTTTAAAAAGTTCTTTGCTTTGGTTCGCAGCCTGTGTGATTTTTGAAGAGAGAAAGAGTTTTTTCTCCTCTACAATTTTTTTATAGTGCCCCTTCAACACCTGTTTAGAAGTTATTTTGTCATTAGGGTCGAAGTTTTTTCGCCATGTCCTCTCTAGGCGTTTGCAAGCGCTCTTGCTTTTCCTAAGGGCCACCATAAACCATGGCGCTGAGGCACACGATACCTTAGCAGATCGCAAGGAAGAGGGGGCATTCTTGTCTACGCGGCACTGGAGCCAATTGCCCCGACCGTCCACATCCTCCTCCATAATGCCGTTAAAGGGGATCGGGTGGCTATTTAGGGCAGTAGTTAGGGCATCTGCAGTCATTTGGCTGTAAGATCGAAAACTGCGGGAGTGTGGCCTTCCTTGGGATTTGCGGAGGTGCTGCATATTCTCAAAAGTAAAATCAATGATAGAATGATCAGACCATACTAAGGGGACTGGAGCGGAAGTCACTATTTTATCAGTTGAGAAAATCTGGTCCAAGGTATGGCCCTTCTCATGGGTTGCTTGATGGACGTAGGGTGTCATTTTAAAGATGTCCATTGCATCTCGTAATCTAGCGGGCTCCTGTTCGGTGGAATTATCCATATGAATATTGAAATCGCCTAAAACTATACAATGTTTATATTTACTGGCGAAAGAGGAGACCGCATTGCTAATAGAATCAAGAAAACTGGCCGCAGAGGTCTATAAATAAGGATGCCAGCCAAAGATTGATGCGCTGATGCCCTTATGTGGAACCCCAGACTTTCGGCACCAGCTATATCATCTGTGAGGACCGTGGAGCAAGAGAAATGTTGTTTAAAAATTATGGCAATGCCTCCACCCGAGCCCACCGGCCGATCCTTCCTAATCATCGAATAGCCCGGGGGGATGGCCGTGGCAATGGTAGGATTTGATATTTCTCTGAGCCAGGTCTCCTTTAAAAAAGGAAATCCGGGCTCTTATCAACTAATAAGTCATAAATATGGAGGGCATGTTTATTCAGAAATTGAGTGTTAAGGAGTGAGGCCTTAAAATGGCTTTTTTCCCCATCAGGCTTAGTCTCGTGGGGAGTGGGGTCACCCATAAGCCCTATTTCAGGAGTCACCCCTGTATTTATATTCAAGGACGACCAACCGCAGTGGGAGCAGACCAACGTGTCAGAGTCCTTAGGCGTAGGTATGAGGGAGCAGCAGCTCGCTCTCCTATCTATAGCCATAAGCTGCAACCCACTGTAGCGTAAAAGCTTACAGTTAACGAGGGAGTTTCTGGCAGCAAGGCCGGCGCCGGCCGCCTCCGGGACGCAGACGGGCTTGCCTTAGACCGTACTGCCAAGCCTTCTCTGTACCGGAAACAAGCATCCTGGGACCGTTTCGGGGTAACATCCCTCATCAGCCAGGCTAGCTTGAATCCAGTGGCAAAGTGAGCAAGGGACCCACGTCTGGGCAAACCCTGCCAACTTAGGGCGAACAAAGCAAACACAAGGAGATGATGGATGGAGCGCTGAAACTTTTCAGACACTCACCCCAGTCACAGATCTGGGTTTAATTCAACATCGTTCTTTAGCTCACTTCGCCACCCCTTTTATTGAAAGGGCGGGTACAAAGAATAATGGTTGATGCAACCAATTACAGTAACATTATCCGGTGAATGTAACTATTGGTACTCTCTGCTGCCTTCTTGCATAAACAGAAATTACAGAGTATCAGACAGGCTGGCAAGTTGTACTCCTATCCTCCCCCACTCCCAAGGGCTTATATCTTCGTCATACAATTTCATTGGAAACCTTTTTATAATACTTTAAATATCTTTATTAGTAATTCTTCTTACACTAGAAGAGATAACGGGAGGTTGGCAGTGCACTCCTGTATAGATTACACTCAGACTCTTAAAACACTCAGTTTGGTATTTTTGAACTTGTTCACTGGAGTTCTCCTGGGACCCTGGAGCAGTGAGTGATGCAAGGTAACATCGCTTTACTATGCCTGGCCTCTTAAGAAAGATAGTTCTATTACAGACCTAAGAGGATCAGATGTTGAACCAAAACCAAGTATACTAAAATACTGCCGTACTGTAACCTGCAACATCAAACCATTATTTGACTTCTGAACATCACCGATTGAGGACAGAAGTCATTCTTAAAGAGTCAGACGCAGAAGTACAGACCTCTCCCTGGCAACAAGATGCTCGGAGAATTGCCAATGCGACTCTGAACAGATCTGAATGAGAAGATGTACAAGGACTCCTATATTTTCAGAAATATTTTGGGTCGCCCGAATTGTTAATTATCAATGGGTAGAAATTCTCTCCTAAAATGATGCAATGATTCAACTGGAAGTAGGTCGCCTAGGCAACAATGCTGGACCACACCTCCTCAGAGGGCAAGCCTGAAAGACAAATAGAGTGTGCCACACCGGGAGATTTGGGAGCTTCAAACTGTGGAACAGGCTTTGATAAAAAGGAAAAGCAAGTTCACGGTACAACTATCAGCAAAGAAGATCTGAGGTATTTCTGAGCTCAGGAAGTAGAGGTGGGCAGGTAGAAAGGTTTTGAAGGAGGAACAGAGAAAGAACTAGACTGTTAACTAACATAATGACGAATACTAATGTTCTTCCATATGCAAATTTGACATATTTGATACTCAATGTGGAGGAAGAAATCGGAACAATCTCGATTAGAAGCCAATTTATTGTGCTCCCCAAATAAACTTATTTCACACAATTTATGACCGTACATTCATTGGCAATCCCCGCAGGAACTTGAAGAGAAGGGGAAAAGAAGAGCATAGGAGATTAAAGAAACAAAATGGGATACAGGGCAGACATTCGAAATAGCCTAATGTTGAAAACTCAGACAGAGATTAACCTGAACAGAACAATCATCCCAGAGACGAATTATACATGACTGGCCAGAGTTAACAGATATGTGACTTTCTCTTTGCTGCTCAACTTGGTTTCCACATACAGATTCTGAATTGAGATTCTAAAAGAATAGTCAGGTCCCGTAGGGGTTGGGAAATCAAACCAGACCCCCAAAGAGGACCTCGTAGGAATATGGACAGACACCAGCCAATAGACGCACTAATGTTTTTACTGACCTGGCAACAAGACAAAAACAGATAGAGCAAAGCACTAGGTCAATCCAAAGTACCCCAAAACATAAGTACAAAAAAAATGGCAAGTGAGAATGAACGTGGAATTTGAAAATAAAATAGTCTATAGGAACAAAGACTAGTTTACAGGCTCCCCTAACAGGTTTGTCAAGATGTATAAAAATGTATTCAAAACACTCAATGCAATGGTCTGGGGGGGTAAAGCCAGTCAGAATAGATGCAAGGAAAATGCAGACGGCTGGTAAGACACTCAGAAACGCATCTGAAATGGCTGTTGTCAAGATCCACCCTCAATAGAATACACCTCCACTTTGAAATTCTGTCAAGTTTCCTTTCTCACTTTTGTAGCTATGTCAGATGCCCCTTCTAGCTTTGTTGAATCACCATGAAACTTCCATGTGCATGCGCTTTGAAAATTAACCTAATAAAGCAACCCTTCTAGACGTAAGGTGTTATGCTTAATATTGAATAACTGCATTATTGGTTACATGTGGTAAACTATTTTCAGGGCCTCACATTTCATTGTTGCAGTATAAACAACAACGACATGTAAAGTAAATACTAAAGCTCTGCAATGTCTCTCACAATGATGTGTGCAATTGTATTTATGCAAACATAAAATACAAGTTTCTAACCATGAACTGTCAGCCATCCACCACCAAAAAAGATTCAACACGCTGAAAGTAGAAACTACCATCACACTACACAAAATACCATCTCACCCAACCTTGGAGAGCATGCCAGGGGTCTAACAAAATGGTAGTCATTCTTGCCCTGCAAAAAGTGGACACATTAAACTACCTGGGCCTGTCCACTCAGGAGACAGACTGAACAGAGAACAAAGTCCGTCAAGTTCAATGGCTGGGACTCCTCTCCTAATGGAACATTACATTTTCAACTACCAAACACTGCTTCTTTCGTTGGACTTCTGCCAATTCATCGTCCTCTCCAGAGCTGTGGTATTGCAGCTTCAATACTAATTGGCCTCTCGCCCCCTAGTAACAACTTTAACTATGCACTAAGGAAGGACAATAGGGGAGTAATGGAATGCCAGGAAAAAGCCAGAGAATAGCCAAGGAAAAAAACACAACCAATAAGTACCAACAGGGTGGTTAGCATACACCTGAAGTGCCCGGGGTTCTGGGGCAGCTTAAAGCAAACACTACAATACCAGGAAGGAGTCTCATCTGCCACCTCCCACTTTTATAGTTCTAGTTTCCCGTCTTTATTCAACCTCTAGTGATCGAAACTCAGGCGCCTGGACCTGCACCCAAATGGTGGGGTGAGGGATATTTTAAAGTGATATAGCCTTCAATAATGGTTTAAAGAGTGGCTACTGTTTGGCGTGTTTCCCATCCATTACCTTCATTTCGGGCATTTCAGATTTTCTAGCAAAAGCAGAGTCACTGCCAGCAACAGTTAGTGTTGGCTTGTAACCGATACACTGTTATGTTGTCAACATGGTCCTTCTTACACAAACCCAATAGCAGCTTGTTTCCCACTATATAAAAGAACTAAAAAATGATATTCCGCAAAGAATTAAGACATCAAGATTTGCCATTACATAATCAATGGCTCTGGGTGAAAGTTGGCCTAAGTTTCATACTGCTATGTAGTAAACTGGCTACTCTGTAGAATCAAAAATAAAGCGTAAGACTGTGCAATGAATAGACAGTGGTGAATTTTTGGTCCTAAATTTATAAATAAAGTAGGTTACCAGGCTGCAAAAAATGCCTATGTGAAGATTCTAGAATGAGTAATCGCATGCACCAGCCAGCAAGAAATGCCTAAGTGATGATTTTAGAATGAGTAATCGCATGCGGTTATGTGACGTTACCCCGCATGCATTTACCCCACAGTTTTTACTCCGCAAAATGTTTTACAACGCAGGGCTTTACAAAGCAATTCATTACAACGCATTCCCCATTCCAACGCAATTACTATTCTAACTCCAGGGGGGCGTTAGTTTGGGGAATGCGTTGTAACAGTTTTGCGGTGTAAAGCCCTGCGTTGTAAAAGTTATTGCGGAGTAATAAATGCGGGGTAAAGCCATGCAGAGTAAGAAATGCGGGGTAAACGACGTTTCCCATCGCATGCCCATGTCATGCTACAGGAAAAATGAGTCAAGCACTTCTGAATTTGCTATTCCCCTGTAAGCAAAGAGGATTGCAGGCACGCTAGAACAAAATCAGAGCATCCTGCCATTCAAAAGCATTATTGTGATCATCAGGTACAAACAGACATGGAGAATCTGTAAGGGAAAGGAGTTGTAGAGTGGCCCGCATTCTTCCATATGCATCCTCTGGTTGGTAGGTGAGCTTGTGGCAGATTCAGGGGTCAAGACACAATGATTTGGCTCCAGCAGGACAGGGAACATAAAGGGGGAAAGGGGTAACATACATTGAGGGCCGGGTCACAAAGTATTTTGTGCAAAGAAGAACGTCGCAAGTGTGCAAAATGTTCATTTTGTGCTTCGGAATTCCCAATCGTAATTCACAGGATAAAGAGTGGTAGAAATTTTAATGTGCAAGCTAACACTTTTATTGAGTTGAAAGGTTCCTCAGAGACTGGTAATGTGAAGTGACAACTTTAATGAAAGCTGTAAATGACCCTGGGAAGAGAGAGGCAAACGCGGCTGCTCTCAATGCCCCCCTAGCAGCCATTTAACTGCCACTTCATGCGCTTGCACGCAGGCAAGCCGGTGTGTCAGTCGCGTGCACAATAAAAACCTGTTCTGGCGGGGCTCGCGTTATACTAGTAACAATAGGCTACGGGAGCACCGCGCATCCAAGTAATACGACCTCACGGGCCCTAGCTACAACAGGTCTACCTTTTTCACAAACCAGCAAAAATAAAACCTATAAAAATGTGAATTTAAATCTCAAACAAATAAGGAAATATTCCATTTAAAACATTGAAATGGAAAATGGTACATCATAATAATTCACACTCAAAACAAAAAGGTGACATTCTTTTGCAATCACTTGCCCTAAAATGGTTAGAAGACTTACTGTTCCCCATCATGACTACATGAATCCCAATGGAAAAAAACGATTGGAATTAGAAGCAGAAATGCCCTTTTCTGTGTTATTAAAACGAGGTGAGCAATCAGAAGTGTTTTGTATTGTGTTATCTAAAGTTGAATTCAAACAAACATTTGAATTAATAGGTGCTACAAATGACTTATTGGACCATTTTCCCCTTTCACACAAACTGCACTATGTGAAACAGCAACAATTCTTTTAGGATCTCTGAATTTCAAACATTCTTTATTTATAAACCTGAGAATTTTAATTTTTATTTCACCTATTTTGAAATCCCCGACACGTACCCTCTTGGGTACATTGTATTTAGAACACACTTTAACCGGTTTCATGTTTACATTTTCATCAATTCTCTGTATACAAGTTAAACAATTTGGATCAGAAATAGTACATGTGATCCATTAAGGTTCTACAAGAGTACATGGAGTGCGACCCTTAAAATCTTGAAAACGGGAAATGCCAGGAGTTATCTGCATATCATGCTACACCGCTCACAATTCATGAATGGCACCATCAATATTAAGACTGTTATTCAATGCTAACCTAACAGTTTCTCCAATTAGCCCGATAGCTCTTTCTGCTAAACCACTTTTTTGCGGGTGATAAAGACCTGTGCATTTATGTTCAATACCCGTTTGAGAAATTTCAACATCATTTCAGATGTGAAATGTACACCATTCTCAGAGTCAGGAACTTTGACATATTGTACTTCAGTCCATTTGGACCTATAATCATCTAGTACCAAAGCATACTTCAAAATCTAATACCAATTTTACCCAACATTTTTAGGCAAATCAACTGCAACAAGGGGAGACGTTCTCACTACCAAATGTTTATCCGCCTTGTTACCAATCACACAATTCTTTACTTTTAATTCAACATCCAAATCCCTTTTTGGCCACCAGTACGCTTCATGTAGCCTTTTTTTTTTAAATTCAAAGTCATGCCTAAATGACCAACATGAGCCAAATCCACTAATTTATCTCTCACTAAAGTAGGAACCAATTTCTCACCTCTAAAAGGGATACCGTCCACAACAGATAATTCTGATTAAATTTTATAAAACATTTGTAGGTCACCAGGTACATTTCTTTTTAGCCAACCTTGAATCACATACTTTCAAGCTGCACTCAACTCACTATCATCAGATAATGATTTTAACCAACTTTCTTTAGAAACAGAAGTTGTCATTGAAATTGATTGAAGCTAGAATACACTTTTAATAATCTGTGTCCGACTGCACATCCTCATCTACTATAGGAAAGCTTGAAAGAAAATCAGCTCTTATTTGTGTGGTCTGGAACATAAAAAAACCATAGAATTATATCAAAGCAATTTTGTGGAAAGTCTGGTTAATCTAGCAGCAAGTTTTTCAGAATGGTCATTTGTCCTGTTCAAAATATACACCAATGGTTTGTGATCAGTATTAAGATAAAAATGAACACCACACAGAAAGTTTCTAAATGTCAGCATAGCCCAAGTGCAAGCTAACAGTTCCTTTTAGGTTACCGAATATGACAGCTCAGATTCTTTAAGAATTCTTGATGCAAAAGTAAGAGTTCTTTCAATACTGTTACATTTCTGGATAACTACAGATCTTCCCTCTTTCACTGGCATCTACAGTAACACTAACAGGAAGACAAGGAACATAAGGCTGAAGTAAATGGAGTTTGTAACAAGTCAGATTTAATGCAAGAAAATGCTTCAGGTTGTTGAATACCCAAAACAAAAAGTCTACCCTTTTTCCTAGAAGACTCGTGTTAGGTTCAGGAATAGATACAACCTTTAGAAGAAATACTGCATAAATTTTACACAATCCAATAAATGACAACCTGTTCTTTGTTGTTTGGCTGAGAAGCTTCTTCTACAGCTTTAATTAAACCGTTTGAGGCTCAAACCCTCTGCACTAACATGACCCAGATACTCTAATTGATTTAGACCAAAACTACATTTCACCTGTTTGAGTCAAAATCCATTGAATTTTAGTTTCTCAAAAAGTTCCTTCAATCTATCAATATGATCCTAATGGTTTTTCCCATTTACCAATATGTCATCCTGAAAAATAAGTACACCCTCGATGTCGCCTAAGATTTTCTCCATAACTCTTTGAAGCAGAAGCCAAACCAAAATGCATTCTCTTGAATTGAAAAAAACACCAGCCGGTGTAACAAATGCTGTTAAATGACGGGAAGAAACTCTTTGCCCCAACCATTTTGATCAATAAATCCTCTATTCTCGGAAAAGGATTTGCATCAAGCCAAATATTCTTATTGAAAGACCTAAGATCTATGCAAATGTGCAGCTTTGTTCTTTTTAGCAATAACAATAGGGGAAGCCAAGTAGAACTATCAAAAGGTTCAATAACATCTGGTTTCTGCAGGTCATTCAAAGTCTTAGATAATTAATTTCTTATACTAAGTGGCACACTTCTTAAGTTGTGCTTAATTGGTATTGCCCCTTTCAATTTGATGTTCACTTCAAAATCCTTCAATAGTCCTAAATAATTCTTAAACAATTCACTGTTATCTTTCACTACGGACTGAATTTGTTGTAACATGAGATGCTCAGCACTTTCAGCGCATACATCATGTACAGTGTTAATAGTAGCAATACTGTTGTTTAAACTATGCTGTTTAACAATTTCTTGGGATAAGTCAGCAAAAGACATTACTTTTTTTTTTTAACCAGGTAACAAAACAATATCAAGCAAAGCTTGATGAACGCATCACAAAAGGTTTTTTCCTTTAAAAAGTAACAAACTTTGCCTTAAGTGCAATTGCTTTGAAAGGAAATAGAAGTGATGGAATTGTCAACAAGATCTATTTTAGATCCTTGAAATGATTCAGTCCTAATGCCAGGGTCTTCGAGAAGTACATCTTTCCAAACCTGAAAGATGTCATTGGTGAAAAAACTCTAGCTCCTGAATCCATTAACAATTTGACCATCTGATTTCCAAGTCCCTTGTCAGCGATGGGATTCTCAAAGATTTCTTAAATTAGACGATTCGATGCTCAGAACAAGATCTTTATGGCTAAGATGTAGTTCATTCTCTTCAGAATATTCATTCATTTACTTGAAACTTGTACATGCACTCTTTAGCAAAATGTCCAACCGTACTGCACTGGTTACACACCTTCTTCAGAGCTGGACAAAACTTGAAATTCGCAGTATGTCGAGGAGAACCACATCTAAAACATGCACGAAATGGTTTACTTAGACCAACTGCTTCTTGAGATTTAGATGATACATGCGCGGACTTGGAGGACTTCCTTTTGCTTTTAACACTGAAAACCAATACCTCTGAATTCTTCCTTATGATTTTCACTTCAGCCTGAGAAGATTCAACCATAGTAGCAGCATTAACAACTTCCACAAGAGAAAGTTCTTTTGAAAGAAAGCAGCATTACCCTCCATGGTTTTATTGGTGCATTTCACTACTAGTTGGTCTCTGATGAGTTGATCAGTGAAATTTTCAAATTCACATAAAGCTTCTAAAACTCTTAAAGCCGTAATAAAAAGACTATGGATTCTTCAGATCTCTGTTCTCTAGAGAACATTTTAAAACATCTGACAACAATATTTTTTTGTGTCAAAATGTTTCTCCAGTCTCTGTACTGCCGCCTGAAATTCAGCCAATTCTTCGCCTTTTAAAATCACACATACTGGCAAATGCTAAAAAATTTGCTGCCCTTCTCTGCCAAGGTAGTGTTCCAAGATGTACTTTTACCTTTCAGCTCTAAAGCGTTGACCATCAATAGCTCCAAGAAAAATATTAAATGATCTGTACCAGTCTTTCCAATGAAGAGGTGGCTCGCCAGGAAGTTCCAAGAAATGAGGTGAAGGATGTACAGATTGCATTATGTAGGCAAAAATGTCAAACTTACGAATTTTAAACTATGCAATTAAAACTCTGCAAATAATGTTACAATATCTATTACAATAAAGAAATCATTAGCAAGAAAGAATTTCAGTCAGATGCGATAAAATTAATGGTGTGCACATCAGCGTTGTCGAGATCAAGTGCCCGCAACTAATGGAAAGTACTGATTAGAAGGTGTGTGCATCACCGATGTAGCACAAATCCATATACAAATTAAGAAAAAACAGTGCTTGAATGATATGTATAGCCATACACATAGAGCTATTAACGTTATGTTTTTTTCAAGGTCCTTTCCAAAACCACCAGGAAGAGCAGCAATCACAAGCCAATTTGGTTGAAGAAGGTGGAGCCACTGTGACGATAAGAGAAATGTGGGTCCAGAACACTAGGGTCAGCTCGATTGTCACCAAATTGCGGAGTTGAAAGATTCCTCAGAGACTGATAATGTGAAGTGACAACTTTAATGAAAGCTGTAAATGACCTTGGAGAGAGCGCCTCAAACGTTGCTGCTCTCAATGCCCACCTACAACATTTTAACTGCCACTTCAAGCGCTTGTATGGAGGCAAGCTGGCGCATGAGTTGTGCACAAAAACACCTAGCCCTGCGGTGCTCACCTATACTAATAACAATAAGCTGCGCAAGCTCCGCACGTCTGATAAATATGTCCTCCCGGGCCCTAGCTACAACAGTTTCAAATGTGGAAATTTAACAAACATGAGAATGTGAAATGCAGATTTAGCAAAGGGGCGGGATTGTAATCATTCAAGTGGTGGCTAGGTATTTCCATCTGTTAAAGTTGGTAAACAACCATAAATTCATAACTTTTGGGTAATCACTAACAATTTGCAAGTACTGGTGTGATCATGGCATTACACACAAATTTACTTCTGTCAAAGATGTAACTGTGATTCTATGAATATAGTACGTGAACACATCTACATTTATTGCGGGAGAAGGGTTAAGTGTTGCTTTTTAATTATAAAAGAAAAAAGTTCCCTATGGGAATGGGCGAGTTATCTGCCAGGGTGTGCGCATTTGTGCCAAATTTCCACATGATGATATTTTCAACTTGTGTAAACTCCATATCGGTAATGTTTTACGCATACTAGTACACACAACAGTGGTGGTTTTGGTGAAGTATTCCTGAAATTGTTCTCCATTCCTAAAAGGTGGAAATTTGCACCAAGTGCATGTGTAGTCTTATTGGAACTAACTTCTTTTGACGACAATGGCCTTGTTCTGGGAGAGCATTCTTATGGTAGCAAATTTTTTTTGTGAATAAGGTCATTGTCATATGAAGAGTAATTTTATCAGAAAATGAATCTTTTGTGAATCAGGCCCTTGTTCTGTAAGGTGCTACAAAAGTGGTCATTTCTGGTACTAAAACCAATCTCTTGCTTTCTGTTTTGCAAGGAGAAGCTACCATTTATCTTTTGGGGTCAGCTAGATGGAGCTTTCCACACAATGTCAAAATATCCATTTCTGCAGAGTAGGGGAGAGCAAAGGGAGTATCAGCAGCTTTCTATGGATTCAACAACTCTTCTGTTTTTGGCAACAAAATAGAGAACGCAACAAAGCAGCACTCCTCGCATTTATTTTTCTTTGGGGGTGGGGTGTTAAGCATGTGGTGAAGGGTCCATATTAAATACCCAAAATCTTCCTCTCAATTCAAAATGTATATGCTAATGCCACATCCAAGTGTGTTTCCGTTGTCGATCTTGAAAAGTCAAGTTGGTCCTGCAAAGTCTAAACATTTGGATTTGCAGCTCACCCCTGTCTCACTAAGATGTTATTTTGTGAATGTCCAACATGCAAGCATACTTTTATACCTCCTGGTGCCAGTGCCAAACTGATATCCACAAGAACAAACCAGGCCGTTTGTGTGTAAACAACCATGTGATTAGCATTTCCTAAACATGTAGTGATCGTTCTGGTCATGAAGAATAATGGGGACGACATTCCATAGAAGGGCTGGATAAGCTTAACAAGTTCTGTCTGCAGAGTGGGTTTTTCTACAAGGGCGAGCACAAAGCACAAGACTGTTTGCTAAGTTGCTAAGCGGAGGTTCAGGTATACATGTAGTAATCAAACAGAAATCTGATCCAGTCCTAAAGCACACCTTGTACACCATGCACAGGGTCTTGGATTTATTATGCTGGTGGACCAGTATCTGGTGGAGCTGAGCCAAACTGTTCTTAAATGTTCCCAGAAGTTTGTTTTTGGTTGGCAGGCCCACCATTCTACGATAGCTGAATTCCTTTCACTAAGGTATTAGGAAGGTGCATATAGAGATTGGAGCACAATACCAGCCTGTACAGGAATTAATGCTCAGGCATCACACTCCCTTTTGACTTGTAAATAAAAAGTAAGATGTGGCACAATATTCATACTCAAACAAGCCTTAGGTCACTGGTCCATGAGAGGGATGGATGTGGATGGCTCAACTCCTTACCTCTGAGAATAGACTGTGGCCATGCACGGAGTATCTGGGGTCCTGCTAAACTTATCACCACATACTAGAACAAATCTTATTAGCAGTGTGTTTTGAAAACACATTGGGGACACCGAACCACCAAAGGCAGCGAGTCTGGAAGAGAATCTATATAATGAGTTTACATTGCAAAATGATAAATGTTTAACTAATACTAATGTGGATGCATTGCAACAGGTTTAAAATTAACATACATTTCCATTTTACAGTACACAAAAAACAGACATTTTAGTGCTGATTATACAGCACTTTGTAATCATAAAACCGAAGTCTGGCATTTAGTTATGTTGTGGTTCATGAACATATACATAAGTGCATCCAAGAATGCGGTTTTCTTTCAGAATAGACCTTCTTCACTACCTTCTAAAAACTCCTCTTCTCCAGTTACCCCCAAGAACTCATCACAGTATCATTTTCAGCCTCTCGTTTAGAGGGCAGCAGTCTGGGAGAGGAGCCTCAAAAATTGACAGCAATTTGATATATGCACATTTTAACTGGCTGCTGATTTTAAGCTGCAACAGCAAAAGGCTGGTGATAAAAAGCAGCAGAAATAAACTAGTCACCTGTAGCCCGTTTCAGTAGGGTAATATTTACTCCTATTTTCTTCCAATAGCTAAATATTGCATAACAAGGGTGTTGCACCAGTCTTTGGCATCTCTGTGCCAACCAGTGGCGGTGCGTCCATTGGGGCGTTGCCTCACTAATGCCACATGGCCACATTCTTCCTCGTTAACTTAACGAGGAAGATTAACTTCACCGGTGTCCTGACTCGAAATCGGGCCGGCGTCAGTCAGGACGCGTCGCTGAAGGGGGTGGGGCAGCACTGCAGGGTTGGGTTTGTTGTTGACTGACAGCAGCAGGGCAGGCCCAGTGCGCATGTTCGGGTTTGGGCTGGTCATTTTTCTGACCAGCCCGAACATGCGCACTACTGTGCCCTGCATTAGGAGAGCGAGCGAGGGTTGCTACTGGCCAGTGGCCGCAGCCCCCGGTCTCCTGTGGGCGGAGACAGTCCCTGCTCAAGCCAATCCTGGCGCTGCTAGAGCAGCGTCTGGATTGGCTGAGAGGGGTTGCCACCAGCCACTCACGAAGGCGCCAACGCGGACACCGGCCCAGGAGCACACAGCAGAGAGGCGGCGCGTACTCGGCAGTCAGGTAAGTTTTCAAGGTTTTTATTTTTACTTTACTTTTAAACCCCTCCCGGCCCCCCCTCCCGAGTATTGCGAGCCGCGACTGTGGTGTTGCATTCTGGATGCAGGAGTATGATTCGCGCTTAGAGCGAGATAGGAGTACTGGTTTTGGACCCAGGATCTTCTGGTATGTGCTGTCGCCGAGTTGGGGGTGATTTGGTGTAAATTACGTTCTTTTGTGCTAGAGTTTTGGATGTCCGTATGTGAAGCCGATTAGTGGTGCAGGGGTGTGTTGCGCTGGGCAACAGTCTTGGCACATGTACTGGAGTATGTCTTTTTCGGTGCTGAAAACATTCATGTGATTGGGTAGGGGTATGTCTGGATCGGAAAGCAGTATTGTGATTGGATACAGGGTGGCCGGTTATCTCTTCGGTTGAGATGGTGGGCAGTAGTAGTGAACAGCAGCATTTGAACTGATAGAGTTTGTGTATCTGCTGTGCTTGGTGTGGGGCTACAGCATTAGGGGTTTGCTTTGAGTATTGCATGAACAGGGTTGGATTTCGGGTGAATCAGTATGTCATTTCTTTTGCTGAGTTGTATCAGAACTAGAGTTGGGTTTCGGTCCAGAAATAAGTGGTGTGCTTTGTTGTTGGTTAGCAGCACAGAGTGGGTTAGCAGTGCAGAAGCATGTCTGTTGTGTAGTAGTTGAATATCAGCATTTTAGGTGAATTTGTAATGAAGGAGTACGTATTGCAAATGTAAGTCAGCTGTCATGGATTAGATGCCATTTATGCTTGGGGTTTGGGCAGCTTTAGTGGGGTGCAGAGCTACTGTATTGTGGTGTGGGTTAAAGACACGCTTTGAGGAACAAACTGAAAAGCTGCCGTGAACACTTTACTGGTGTGACACCAGTAAAGTGTTCACGGCAGCTTTTCAGTTTGTTCGTCAAAGCGAGAGATATGTGCTTACTGTGTAACATGTGCTTACAGTGGCCAGTCCTCTGATGTATGGCATTAAAACTGGCCCTGTGTACATGCCCCTAAGTTAACACTGATGCCAAAAACATGGATTGACTTGCAAACAATGAATGTTAAAAACGTCGAGGGTATGCATTTCAGCGATGTAGTTCCTCTCTTATTTTACATGTTTACTTAATCTTGCATTCCCCATGAGTTAGCTATTTTATAATGTTGTTGTTTATTTGTATTTTTTTCTGTGCATACTTTGAGGCTTGAGCCATGCCAGGTGTTTATGAGGGGCTTTGATTGAGCACGCAGGCGCTAAAGCCAAACAAAGTGCCTGTCAGTGGGTTGGCCTCTCTGCAGAGCACACAGAACAATGTTTGTGTATTCCATTTGCAACTGAAATTCTGTGGAAATGTGTGTGAAGGGGGTACACTTATGTCAAAATATTTGCAAGGCAAAAGTAAGAGAAATTAAAGTGCTTATATTTGAGGGAGTGCAGTGCATGTTGGGGGCGGTGAAGTGACAGATGTGAGGAAGGGCATTCGGGGAAGAGTGAAAAGAGGATGCTGAAGAGGAAAGAGGTGGTTGAAGATGTGCAGATGGACAAGATATGCAGAGAAAAAGAGGATATATATCTAACATAAAGCACACATAATTGAAGGCTGAAACTCCTTCCACAGGCCTCAATGCTATTTAATTCACAGACTCACTATTTCAGAATTTAAACATTTTTAATGTTAATTATTTATAAGAAATCATTGTTGTTACTCATTTATCTTAAACAGCTAACACCCAGTGACAAAGCCAATCATACTGACAGGCTTTAGGCGTATGTCAGTTGCTGTGCCATTTGTCTGGATAAAATTACATCTCAGAGAGAAACCAAAATACCGGTCTGATGGCACACTATGGGAATCACAGAAATGTATTTGGTATATTCCTTTATAGGGAGCACCCACTTTTTTCATCTCACTTAAACACCTGTCTGCACATATTTCTATATGACTGGTTACAGCCAGCAGCTGTGGGTGCTTCCCAAAGTCTGGTTAGAGCATATTTTTCCAAAGTTAATGCTGCATGAGACACTGGGCAAGCATACATTTTAAAGGGCTAAAGTTGTCATGCAGAACAATTTACATATTACAGTAACTGTTGAACAAATTAATGCAAGAAGATACGGGGCAGTTTTTAATGTGTTTAATATTTCCAGACTATACTTTGCCACTGCTTAATAAGCCTTGCTTTATCGCTGCATTCATTTGCTTTAAAATGCACCATTTGCCAATCTTTTTAAATTTCTTTCTCAGGAGAGGGACTCTCCCTAGATCCCAGGTTTGTCCATTGAACTTGTTCACATCGCTAACTAGTGTTTTCTATTGGAAAGGAGTAGAGCCAAAGCAGTCTTGCTTAGTACCCTAGCCCTCTTGCTTGGCAACCCAGAAATTCTCTGAAATAATGTATGAGTTTTCTTTTATGAATGCCTAGAAGAACTGAATTTTTAGTCCATTTATCACAGAAATAGTGTTGAAAATCGCACCAAAAGATGCCAATTTTAAAAATATTCTTCACGGGGGGAGAACCCCCTTTATTGCAGTTGGGCTCGCTTGCTGCGCTCGCTCACGTTGATTCGTTCTGCTTACGGCTCACCAGTTTCAAATTCCACCAGCCGCCACTGGTGCCAACGTGGTTGTTAGAAGCGTGCAGCACATTTGTAGTACAGGACAGGGGTCAACTACTTTCCCCACCTTGAATATCAATGACGAACCGGAGTACAGGCATTTTTATTTCTCACTGCCATCACATATTTTGATTCAACAGTGAAGACAATGCCCAAACAAGCATGCATAGCTTTCAAATGCAAGAATGAGCACTTAAAGCACCCGAACAAAGTACCAACATCACAAAATCTAACACTAGACCTCCTGAGCAGTGCACCCTTGTGCCATAATCAGTCATAAATCATGAGAACAGGGCAAAGGTGGCAAATGTGTTTAAGACACCCATCCATGATGTTCTATGATAGCATATACTGATAAATGGCATATATCTTACACAACTGTTGGGTAATGTGTGATGGGGCGGTGTCAATATCATTTCTCAGAACTATTTGGAGACTTTTACCATTAAGAAGTTTCTAAAGCTCATTTCTAAAGCTCGTCTTCAAAGCATCAACAGAATTGAAAAGTCTACCAGTTTCCAGAAACAGCCCTCCTAAATCTCTGCATTTCAACCACTTCCATTTTTTTTTTTATCTTCTCTCTGTACAGCGTGTAAATTATTCCAGGGCTGTATTCAAAACAACTACTGGTTAGATTCGACAGAAGGCCTTGAAATCCTGCCGTACCTGTACATTTGGCACAGCGCAAAAAACACAATCTTGTTTATGGTCCTAAAACCCACTATTGTACGTCACCGTGTGCAGCGTTTTTACTGTCATTTTGAAGCCCTCTCCGACGAGTTGTTGTTACCAGACACATTGTTCTAATGTGTCAAAAGGAAAGCATGGTTAATTAACAGAGGTCGACAGGTTGGAGGTGGTACCACTGCACAGTGATACGAATCAGTAATGCCTATAAAATGTGAAACTAAGCACTACACGTCAATGTTCCAAACGTTGCTAAATGAATGCTACCAAATAGCTTTCTTGTCAACAGCTATGAGGTCAACAACGTTCAGGAGCATTACAGAGGGAGATTTGCAGCGAAAAGAGATAAACGTTTAATTTTCCAGTAACTTGCACTGGAAAAGTGGATATTTTAGGAGTGATTTAACATTAACTCAACCCCAAAATGTGACCATTACTTTGACAAAGATGAATTCTTCTTACAGAAATACTAAACAATTTAGGCGGAGTGTAGGGAGGCATGGTTGGAGGGTACACAATTTTAGACGCTAAAAGAAAACGAAGTCCAAATATATCAACATTTAAAAATGGGTACGGGGGGTGTCCGGATGATGATTTTTAGGTCTCGCCTAGCGCAGCGCGCATGCGATGCTCTAGGAGAGGGCTCTTGGAATCACTTCAGACTTCCAAAAGCCTTCTCCGTGTGGGTCTGCCTCCTCCCACACATCCCATTGGCCTTTGCGTGTGGCTTTCAATAATTGAAAGCACGCAAATGGCCAAAGACGGGTGCATGTCCCGCCTTTCCTCAAATCTTTCACTCCCATGGCCTAGGGGTCTCGGGAGCGCGCAGGGTGCCATCTGTTCTGGATCAGGTTTCCAATTAGCTTTCACTTTCGCGTGCAGCGGCGGGCACGATGGCAGCTGCATTCCGGGCTTGTTATTGTGTATTTCCTCCCCCCTCTCAATCAGTCAGCTGGCTTCAGCCTGCCTCTCGGCAGTCAGGCGGATGGAGAGAGAGGGCTCTGTTGCAGGCTGCCTCAGAGCAGGGGCACGCGGGCTTGTCTTTTTTTTTTTTTTTATAAAACAGGAAATCCACAGAGAACTGAGGACTCAATTAAGCCCAAGATCACACTGCTGCTTCGGGTTGGGTTTGCTACTTCCACTAAAACGATATTCTGCCTCGTTACCACTAGACAACACCCCCTCACGATGGAACATAACATACATAAAAGAAAGACGTGCCCTCCGTGGAGGCATTGCTCTCGCAACCGGCTTTGCTGCTAAACAACCATCGGCATGTTTTCGGTTCACGACGTGGTCGTGCCTCATTTTCTCTGTACTGGCTTGGGGTGGCTTAGCGGTGTAAACACGGCGGTTCCCTGCTGCAAGCAGCGCTTTGCCTCCACCCTCAGGTGCCAGCCGCGGGTTATTACTGGTCAGGCATCCTTGCAGCCTGCCCTTACAGCCCGCTGCGCCCCGGGCAGCCTGCTGGCACCGCCGCTCTTTCTCCGGTCTAATAATAGCTGCTTGCAGGGAAGCCTCGCTCCGATACGTTACTAAATCCCCTCTTAATGTTAATGACGACCCTCGTTCATTGATCAGGGTGGCAGCGTGTCCGTGTGAGCGTGGTATGCCTTACCCGCCCAGCCGGCACGACTCATCTGATCTGTGGGCATCGTGCCACCTCCAGCCGCATGCTTCTTCCACTGAACTGTTGTCACTGTGCCCACGCTATGAATATAGGAATGCTGGCGCATTGGTTTATTGTTAATTACCACTGGTAGAGCGCGCGACGGTTTCAACCAGAGGACATTGACTTGAGCGGATCTGGTGACAGAAAGCTATCATACGAGTTTAGTGTCATTGTGTCATGAAGGAGATGGGGGCATTGCCCATACGTTAACCGTGGCATATAGGTCTGTAACTTAATGGTCTGGTTTCTAGCATGCGTGTAGCGCTTAAATTTCACTAGTGTGGCATCGTAGCGCTCAGACGCCCCGGAGCGATTACAAGCAGACGTACAGGTTTGGCGGGTGACGGTGTTATATGTTGGTCTGTAATTTAGTGATATTGTTTCTAGCATGTGTGTAGTGCTTAACTTCCACTAGTGCAGCTTCGCAGCGCTCAGACGTTCTGGAGCAATTACAAGCGGTGAAAGCACGTGGGCTGTGACATGCTCTATTGAACGTGAAGCCAGCTAACACTTAATGTGACTGCAGGAGACATCTGTAGCATCTGTCGAGCAGCACCAGAGCAGAGCCTGGCGGAACCCTCCACCAAACTCTGCCAACCTCTTTCTAACGTGCCCTCCCTCTTGCACAGTCCCACGCGAGTGGGTTGGTTATGCAACATATACGTATGTGATTCGAATTTTAATATATCATCAAAAAGACAAAGGCGCCAAGTTCTCTAATGGAGAAGTAATTGGAGTGATTACAATGCGTCGTGTCAGCAGCACTGGGTCGTGCCTTCGAGACAGCTCAATCCGTCAGTCCTTTTACTGCAAGAATCTGAGTGCCACCCACAGGCAAGCAACGCCTGGAGCCCAGGCGGGACAGGCTTGGTCTCTCATCCTTTCAAGGTCGACAGAACGCACGTTGTTGAGTTGGACAATAACAACGTATTCTTAACAGCACTTTAAAATTCAAACCTTTCTAGCCTCTGTGAACCCGCCTCTCCTAACGTGGAAGTGCCTTGGTATAGTTTAGTTCAAAGACACGTGCAATATAGTTAATTTATTAATTCACTGAATCATTCAGTTTTAATTAATTCTGCTAACTGGGGTTAATATCTTTGTAACATGCAGTTGCAATCAATGGCGCCCACAGCGAGTCATATCTGAATAGAAAAATCACTCAGATCACAGGCTGATTCAAACTATGGGGTTTAGGGATGTTCATCTGGGATAGACCCAGTGCTCGATGATGATGGGGTCTAGTGTGAACCATCTTCCCAATCTTTTTATTTCTACAAAAACAGTCCTTACTTTTTGTTAAAAAAACGATCATTCCCTAGGTGAATGTCGTCCTTGAGGGGCCCCAGGCTGAAAGAGACGGGGGTGAGGGGGGCTCCTGTTCTGTGAAACCAAGGTAGAAGTAGACTGCGAAAGTAAGTAAAGAGATGGGCGTGCGTGCACCTGGTTAATGTTAGAGGCGTACCTATCATTGGTGCAGCGACACGGGCTCAGAGTTCTGAGGGGGGCATTTAACCCTGATAATTTCTGTATTTTAGGATGTATGACGCTACATAGCGCACCATCCCAACGCGTGCTTTTACCAAGCGTCTATTACATCGCACAGTCACCAGCCTCGCCAACTTTAACATCGCATGACGTCTCAACGCCAATGCGTTTATTCTTATTGGCAGACCACGAAATCGCAGACTACAAAATCGCGCGTAAATACACCGCCTCTACCCCTTGTTCCCCACGCCCCCCCCGCCGTCCCCACAACGCTAATTCTTCTTTTTATTGTTCCTAATTGTAATTTTTTTTAAATGTAATTTGTGTTACTAAATAGTGCTAGTAACATTTGAAAAGAACGGGCGCGAGGGCACGCAGAGAACCGGATGTTGACCTGGCAGTGAGTAATGATGCCCTTCAAGGCTCTAAGTCATCCTGGGCTTCTCGGTATGCGAGTCTTGCTGTTCATTTAATATGTTTTTGGCTGCTATTCAGAGCACTGTTTGGTGCTCAACAGAACCTCGGCTTCAGGAGTAGCGCTCCAGGCTCTCAAGACTCTGGATCATAGAATAAGATAAAAAGAAAGGAACGTAATCTCGGCTGTCATTAGATGTCACTTGGTCTGACGTCAGCTTCCTATTCCCTTGTCAATGAACCCACACACAGTGTTGAATCAGAAGACATGTCATTCAAAGCTTCCCAATACCTATAGAATGGGTTTGACCTCTTTATGTGCTTGAGCATGGCATAGATTGCTTTAGTGTATACGTTTAAATTCAAAAGAGAATGCTGCATCAATATCACCTCAGTTTTTTCAATAATTTATTGCACATTCAGTTTCATGTCATGTCCTGTGACGGTGTTAAGCAAAACTTGCAGAGCTCTACAGTCGTGTGCTCGCATTCTTGGGGATGAGGTCTATCACAGTCTTGCAAGCAGCAAAGAAAAGAAAACATGAACCGTACTCCCCTATGTGGAATGAGAAACCTCTTCCTCCGGGATGGGCTCACGGGCGCCGAATTTATGAATGGAACAGTGTAGAAATCGCAGCTACAGCCTTAGTTTTTCGATTGGCACAGCATGGAATATTTGATAGTGTGGCTGCCACACAGATTAAAGATCTCTTACATAACAGTACTTTGTTAACAAGGAGGTAACGTGGCCGAGCGGGCTAAGGCGCTGGATTTAGGCTCCAGTTTCTCTGGAGGTATGGGTTCGGATCCCATCCCTGCCAAATATTTTAAAAATAGTTTAAGCATTATGCAAATTCTTTGCATATGTTTAGTTTGATAGTACCGTTTCGTTTTCTCTTTAATTAATTTTACAGCTTAAATGAGCTATAGAAAACATGATAAAAGGATTTAGGGCCAAGTTCGCAACATCCCATGGTAAAATGGAAATTTCAAATAATCCAAACATTGCACTTGCATTTCCTGGGAAGACGCACATGCAACAATTATTAATAAGTGTGTTTGTTAACCATCATGCATCCACCCACCCTTTCACCCATCCACCCACCATTCATCCATCATTTATCCACCCACGCTTTCATTCATCCATCCATCCACCCCTCATCCATCATTCATCCACACACCCTTCCACCCATCCATCCACCCCTCATGCATCCATCCACCGTTTCATCCATCCAGCCATCATTCATCCACCCACGCTTTCATCCAGCCATCCACCCATCATTCATCTATCATTCATCCACACACACTTCCACCCATCCATCCCTCATGCATCCATCCACCGTTTCATCCATCCATCATTAACCACCCACGCTTTCATTCATCCACCCCTCATGCATCCACCCATGCTTTCATTCAGCCATCCACCCCTCATGCATCCATCCACCGTTTCATCCATCTGTTTACTGAAGTGCCGTCATTTTTGTGTGCCCAACATCGCTAATTCACATCGCCATAACATACCGCCCTTCCATCCATCCATCCACCCCTCATGCATCCATCCACCGTTTCATCCATCCACCCATCATTCATCCACCCACGCTTCCATTCATCCATCTTCCCCTCATGCATCCACCCATGCTTTCATTCATCCATCCACTCATCATTCATCCATCATTCATCCACACACCCCTTCATCCATCCACCATTCATCCATCATTCATCCACCCACGCTTTCATTCATCCATCCACCCATCATTCATCCATCATTCATCCACACACCCTTCCATCCATCCACCCCTCATGCATCCACCCACTCTTTCATTCATCCATCCACCCCTCATGCATCCACCCACGCTTTCATAGCATTACATAGCCGTCACTTTTGTGTGACTTTCCGTTATGCCAAACATCGCTAATTCACATTACATGTCTGTTGCCGTCACTTTTGTGCGCCCATTGGTGACACAATCTGACACTGACATTTTATTTTTTGTTAGCTGTAAAGAGCGCTGCTAAATTATTTTGAAATGCAGAGTATACTTTCATATTTGGACTGTGGCTGCATTTTTAAAGATCATTTTTCACATTGCATGTATGTTTACCGAACATCGCAGAGCGCTGCTAAATTATTTAGAAATGCAAAGTATTTACCGAACATCGCAGTAACGTTTACATCTTAAAGTTGCCATCGCAGTAACGTTTACTTTCATATTTGGACTGTGGCTGCATTTTTAAAGAAAATTTCTCACATTGCATGTATGTTTACCGAACATCGCAGAGCGCTGCTAAATTATTTAGAAACGCAGAGTATTTACCGAACATCGCAGTAACGTTTACATCTTAAAGTTGCGATCGCAGTAACGTTTACATCTTAAAGTTGCGTTTTGCTGGCTCACGTTGTTATGACTTACGATGTAAACGTTTAAGCGTTGCAGTGCTTTACGGTGTAAAAGTTAATGCGATGTTGTGTTTGCGTTGCAATGTCCTCGCGAAGTATTCACTTCGTTGCGATGGGTGTCTCCCGTATTTTACTGCCCCAGCACCAGCCAAAGGGCCCATTTTCCTTGCTTGCACCATAGCACATAGTATCATTTGTTTGCTTCTAGTTAATGAGCAAATCGAACGGCAAATTAGGACCCACTTTATGGCTTTAATTGTTGCATTCGTTTGAGGCTTCAGATGGCAGAGATTACAACTTTTTGAGAGGCAGCCTAAGGGTGTTTCCAGATGAGCTCTGGAGTGCATCCTTCTAATGGAAGCTTATGAAGAAGGTTGGCACTGGGCACAGTCTGATTGTGTATTAGTAAATGTGTATGTTAGGAAAGCACTTGTTTTATCTTAAACACTAAATCCCTTTGCACATTTTGAGGCAGCGTTATATTGCGTACAATACCATTGTAAAATAATGGCTTTTACCTACACATTGGTTTCATCTGGGGGTAGGTCTTCAAAGCACCCTAAATGCACTCCGTTCTCCACGGTGCCAACAAGGTTTCAGTTCTCGGATTGTCTGGCTACACACAGACACATGCAGTGAATACATTAACCAACTGAGCTTTCATTCACCACAGATTACGTTAACTGGCAGTGTGTTATATTTGATATGTATTTACCTTAAGGTGAAAGGCCAACAAAATAGTTGCAGAATAATTTGTTCTTTTTAGCAATGTTTCTGTCCCTGTCCCCACACTCACTGACCCCGCCCCCATTACACCAGGATCACAGCTCCCATATTTTTATGTTCAGCCACTGGATAGACCTCTTCATAATTTCCTCTAACCCAATATTGACGGTGCCCTTAAGTAAAGCAAGGTGAAGGGAGAACTTTACAACATTTCCATAAAAAGAAATTATCAAAAGAAGGTAAAATGTCAGGGTGTACCCATGTCCCTGGTGCTCTTGGTTTACACCCAGAATGTCTCACTCATGAGGACACGCTTTATCAGCTGATAAAGACCTCTTCAGGGATACTCATGTTGAAATGTTGACCAAACTCAAGCCATGCGTTTAGTGGAGTATGTCTTCTATTGCATGCACAAATTATTGCATAAAGTGGGTCAAATGTTGGGAATGCTTCCCATCTTCCCTCTAGTAGTTTGTCTACGGAAGCACCCTCCAGATGGAGCCATCTTGGGGTGGTGAAAGGCTAGGAGAACAAAAGTGCTCTGCTTCTGCAGGGTGTGATCAGCTGGTTATCAGTGTAAGCCGTAATAGCTCCATGTTCAGTCGATCAGCTTTTCGACAACAGCACTCTCCAGAGGAAGCCATCTAGGGTTGGTAGTAGTTTAGAACAGCAGACCTCTGCCTACGGAGGTTTGTGAGCAGCTGGACACCAGTGTAACCTATGATAGCTCCATTTTCGTTCTGTTGAACTGTATATTGCAGCCCCCCCCCAGAGGGAGCCATCTTGGGATGGTACTAGGCTAGAACAGCAGAGCTCTGCCTCTTTTTTCAAATCTTGTATTTTTAGTGATTTGACCACCAAAGGCCCCGATTTTATATTAAAAACAAAGCTTTGGACTATACCATTTACAGCTGAAAGACAATATTTCTCTCCATGCGTTCCCATACCTGGCATGTAACGCAGTTTGGTGCTTACTTTCCCTCCATGTTAAAGAACAGTAGTGTTTCAGCACCCAGGCTAATGTGCTGCATAGCAAAATACATATAAGGTCCCAAAGGCGAGACCGATTGCATTGCAAATGCTTGTTAAACAAGGAGTCAAAGACTGATGCAGGAAACCGAAGAAGTACAGTTTCCTAGAGCCCTCAGGCACAAAAGGATTACATTCACAACATGTATGCCATCTTTTCAAAACTGTGATGGTTAGTTTCTCATTGAATTGTGGATAAAGTCCTATTAGCCATTGTAAGACATTGAAAAAACATAATTCAGGAAAGTCACAATCATGCCGTCCACACAAGAATCTATTTACATCTACTTTGTGATTATGCAGATATTAATTATCTTTCTGCCCAAGAGAGTAGCTATCGATTAACACTTAATTCACTTTCCCAGTCCTAGATCTAGACCATTCTGTGTAGCCCATTTACAAAAATGGGTAAATATGTAGCTATTCAACTTCTTCCTGAATTGCAGAAGTGAGCGTCTGCAGGCCAGGTGAAGTGATCAGTCGAAGTGCCAGAAGTTAGAATAAAGTGAGTCAGAAAAAGAGGACTACTCCGCAAAGGTTTGGCAATTTACATGCTCCTAATATACCAACTTTGAGCCAAGCTGTGACTAAGCTATGGATGGTTCTGTGGCACCAGAGGAAACATTAATAGACCATCTGACTAACTTGGCTTCTTTGGAAGGCAAAATTTAAGATTGGGTACACCTTGCAAACGATGCACCTGAAGTATTCATCGGGGTAAGGGGTATATGGTCAGCTTTCTCCTAATCCCATCAGGTAGGCTGTAGCAAGGAAGACTGCTTTAGAACAACTAGGGTGATATTGAGAAAGACAATGAGTAGGGTGTCAGTTTGTGAAAGCGCAAGGGCTTTAACTGTGGACCGTGCTTTGGAAGCCATTAAAATGAAATTTACCTTTCAGAGGAAAGAAATAGCAGAGATAATCAATCAGTAGATTTATACGGTATGGCTAATCAGACAGGAGGGTACCCAGGCGCTGGGGAGAAGGGAGTCACCTAGAGATCAGTTGCACAGCCAGGTCGAGTGCTTTCCTGAATTCCAGAAGAGAGGTGGAGCTTTGGAGGTGGTTTCAGGATTTCGCCGCGAGGTAGGAGAAAGAACGTCCTCCACTGTTGCTCCGTCGAATGCGAGGGGTGTGAGCGAGGGACAGGGATGCGGATCGCAGGTGTCTTGAGGGCAGCGGTCATGTAGGTGTTGAAGAGAGGGCGGCTGAGGGAAAAAACCCTGAGAAATGCCATTGATGAGGTCTTTGGGCTCGGAAGTGCACGGTGGTAGACAGACTTTCTGGGTTCTTCCCATAAGGAAGGAGGAGAGCCACTTAAGGGTATTTCTTTGAATTCCGATGTGATGTAGACTCTTGATCAGGGAGCTGCTGTTTATCCTCAGTTGAGGACTGTCCTGATGTAGTCGGTGGCAGCGATTAAGGCAGTTTCGGTGCTCCATTAAGTAGGTCCTGGGAACGGCGCTGGGTGGCAGGGTGGGGCTGGCCGGGGAGACTGCGATAAAAGCGGGGGAGACGGCAGGAAGGAGAGAACAACGAGGCAAAGAGGGAACAAGCAAGCAGGCCGAAAACGGCAAAGAGAGGCAAAAAAAAAAACACGCAAAGAAAGGAATATAGAAAAGCGGGCAGAAAGGCAAAGAAAGGCTCAAGAGAGCAAGGCAGAGTCAAGACCCAGAGAGACGCAACAAGGAAGCAAGTGAGATTAACTGCTTGGCGAGGGCAGCTGGTCAAGCATATAGCAAGCAGTTTGGGATATTTTAAATTGTCAAGTTAATCGGCTGCCAGCTATTTCTCCTTATCAGACAATGGGATATGGAAAATAACGGGGGGGGGGTAGGACCAAAACAGTTTATGCCAAATGCTGTTCCTCAGCCTTCGACTTTATAAAGTATGCTTTGAGGCAAATTAACTTGTTTCTGTAGTACTGCGTTTTTAAGTATTCAGCAGATACCAAGAACTAAACATGAGTCAGTAATGACTACAGTTGCTGGATAACTAGACCAATGACATTCTGAGAGAGTGGTTTATTATTGGCCTATTGATGTATTGCAGTTTTTTGGCTTATGATACGGGCTTGAGAGTCATCATTTTGATGTTAAAGACAGTTTAAAATGGTGGAAAGATGCGGTGCTCCATGAGGGAGGAAGAGAGGCTCAGGACATGGCAATCTTCATGTATAAGGAACTGTTGTCCACTGGAAAGTGCCAAACCATATTAGGACCGAAGCAGTCAAATCTCAAGCAGGAAGAGAGCATGGAGAGGAGAACTTAGCGACTGGTGTTGAAAACTACTAGAGATCAAGTAGTACTACCAGCTAAAGAACTCAAACGTCTGTTGTGGGAAAAGATCAAAGACTACCATGATGTGGTCTTTCTCAGTACTAGGGCGGAATCTGGAATTATAGGTTTAAATTAACTGCTGCCGTTTGATGTACTATTGCTCTTTCCAGCACTTTGTACAAGAGATTAGTTATTGGCTCTAGTTGGACTACCTATGTTAACAATGGAGGCCTATGAGGGAGTGAATTCGGCCCGCATTGAAAGCAGGATAATGTGCCAATTCTGAGATAAGTTTATACTATGAAGAGCTGGGATCTGAGAAACAACATCCAACGATAGACGGTGCCCTTTTAAGTGGCTGTATTGAGAAACTGGATTAGGTCAGAGACCGATTTCAAGCTGAAGGTGTTCAGTGTAGCGCGGGGGCGGGGTTAAGGAGGTGTTGAGGTGACTGGTTTGACAAATGAGTTTTGGCTGCAATCAATTTTGCATTGCATTAAATCACATCATATTACCTAGAGTAGTGGGGTCTATGTAGATGTTTGTCTTGGCTTCATTAAGGTCTAAAATATGATGTGCATGCATACAGGACATGATGGGCAGAGTAAAAAAATGGGATTTGCTGCAGCATTTTTATTAAATCTGCTCTTGCCACTGCTGAGTGTCAGAAAATATGCTGGAAGCCAGAAGTTTGGTTTTGATCGGCAACTGAAGGAAGTGCACTTGATTAGTGATGCACTGTGGTTCAATGTGGCGTGTCCTAAAAAGTGTCCCACAAATGAGCCCTAGATGTTTAATTGAAGTTTGTCTAAAAGGCATTTTTAAGGAATCTTATTTTAGTTGGTTTGGGTTACTAGTTAAGAAAAGAAGTAGTGTAAGAAGTGAACAGAGTGGGAGAAATCAGTGGTAGCGGTCGGGTCAACTGAGGAGAAAAATATGGTAGACTAGTGAGTGAGAGCAGGAAAATGAAATCTGAAGTACTGAGTTTGGAACTAGATGTGAAGTCTTCGGGTCATAATGAGAAAATTAAATGAAGCTTGGAGATTGCTTCACAGATTTTGTGGTAGGGTGACCAGGAAGACCAAGTCATGATGGCTAGGGCTTATCCTTTAATGTTGTAGTTAAGATTAAACTAGGAAAACAAATTGGAAAGCATGTTTCTCTGATGATCAGGGCATCCATGTTGTTGTAGGACATGAGATCCACCATGTCTGTGTGGCCAAATGCAGAGCAAGTACTGATGGGCATTAGACACAATGATGCACGTGCTGAAGGGGAGAGTTGGAGATTCTGTGGGATGATTCCAATGAGGTTAATGGAGTTGCAGAATTTGTGTGTTCAGTTGTAGTGTGCACACAAGAGAAGTAGGAGGACTGAAGAGGGGTTGGTTAGCAAGGTACGTAAAGTATTTTTTAAACCTACCAACAACACTTGTTATAGTAGTCAGTTTGCTCAAATCTCCTCCACTTGCACGACTCCTTCAGTCGCGCCTCAAACTTTTTGCCAGCGGTGGCCCAGGCATACCTATAAATATAGGACACTTTGAAAATAATGCCATCATCTGGTAAGTCAATTAATTTTGTTATAAAGCTGCTGCACACAAGTCTCATGCAGACCCTACAGCCACTGCACAGGTGCAATGATGGCTATAGCAGTTGTGTAAAGGATCAACAAGCACAGCAACAGTACCTCTGTCTGTTTCGGTGCAAAGGGACGTATTGCTATAGATGCTTTTGTCCTTGATTTAGAGATGCTATGAGCCCATTTGCCGGAGGGCACTAAATTCCATCAGATGCTTTGTGGGTTCCTAATCTCTGGCCACTAGCTTATTTGGGTATTTAACCTTTGAGAAGTAATTAGGTAAACAACCACCAGCTTGCACTGTAGTGAGTAGAGCCTTGAAGCTGAGCACATTATTCAGAGTGCTACAAGTTGCTGGGACAGCACTGGGGACTGCCTGCATGGGCCCAAGCCGGGAAGCAAAGTCAGAGGAAGGTAACTGGCAAATTAACAGACCACAAAACTGAAAACATTTAAATTATTAGTAGCTTGAACTACCACCTCAAACTGGTTTCATCTTCTTACAAAGGAAAAAAAACATACAATGCTCATCCACCCACAAGAGGTTGTTTGAAGGTCTCGTAACAGGCATGCTCTCAGTATGCAGTTTATGAGAATTGCAAGTTAATAGTGGATAACCACATATGAGCCAAGATTTAGGGTTTGGATGGATGAGGCTGAAGTCTTCTGCAACCAAACTACTGCAGCTGCCAGTTTAGAGTTGTGACATGAATCCAGCACAGCAGATTGCCCTGACCCAACAAGCAGCCGGCCAAACATAGGACCCACTCAATTTGACGATACAAGCAGCTACCAGGAGCAAGCTAGTCAGTGGGGATGTCAGCACAGGTCTACAGGGAACCATGATAAAAAACAGAGAGGGATGGGGGAGGAGGAAGATACCATTCCCGGTGTTTCCACCACAATATTGCACAGATATCATGGAGTGTGATGGAGAGGAGGTGATACATCCCAAGTATTACCCGGCACCCCCATGCCACCCAAGGGAACAGTTGTATGTGCCATGAGCAGAACACCACCCCCCCCCCTACAAGTTCGACTGTTTCCCTGACAAATTAGGAATGACCATAGAATTTAAGTCTGTGATCATGCAGGTGTTCTCTGGGGTCCCCACCACTAACATCAGCTAAAGCAAAACTATTCGCCTGTAGCAGAGTTTGAGACTAAAAAAGTTCCTTGGTGGCATGGCATAAAGAGACAGAGAAGCCATCTATGATCTTCACCAGACCCCTAAAACAAAATAGTGTTTTAGGAATATATAACGAATAGTTGGGAAAGTCTTTTAGCACCATTTCCACGTATTGTCTTCCTTATGGACTACATCTGTCCACCTCACTCTAACCTGCAAATGTAACAGTAGCACATTTGCTTCACACTGGCACATTTGTTTCACTTTTCAGGCTGTAATCTCCTTCGTTGTTTTCCTACTCCACATAAACAGACTAACTACAATGGTAAAAGTTAAATTCACTTTTATTGCCTTTCAGATTTACTGTGTTTTGAAGGAACACATTTTAAACAGAAGGGCAAGGAGTGGGAAGGAGGTAAGCCTTAGAACAGCTCCTTCTTAGGCCTTTGAATAACGAGGCTGTAGTTCCTAGCCAAATGGAACTCGGTACTGCCATCACAAACATAAAAAGAACATTTACCCCATCTATATTTCTTGGAGGGGTGCAAAACCTGCACATAAATTAAATTAATTTGGGAGGTCTGAAGCAGAAAAAACAAACCAAACAAATAGGTGAAGGCCACTTTGGATCACAGGTTGAAGGGGACCACACATGACATGTAATTGGGCAAATCAGAGGAAGAACACTGGCTCAGAAAAAAAGAATTTTAAATATACTCTTATATTTGCACTGCTCATATGTATAAACGAAAGAAACCATTAATCTTAGCAGAAACAAAATAACAGGTTTGCTGCTATGATCCTATTAAACGGGTTTGCAATATAAGAAAGTTAAATATGGACCAGTGCTTCAAAGTCTGAGAGCCGCCTAACATACTAGACAGGTTGAGAGCTGGGTGGCAAGTCCTTTCTATAATAAAAACTGTCAATCCTGAAAAAGATGAGCACGCATGCAGCCATTCCTGCCAACATAAAAGGTTTCAAAGGGATAGGTAGTTGTGAAGTGAAGTACATTGGACAGTGGGTGCTTCAAGAGGGGGTGCGGGGGGACATATCAAGGTAATTTCCTATTTAACAGCACACTGTACATTACTGTGGCTTTCTGGCACTATTAACAAAAGCTGATGTTACATAACTCAAATGTATCAATTTTTCCGGACCTTGAAAGGATGGAAGGTAATGTTATCACTGACCTGTATCAGCAAATGCTACTATCCAGTGAGACACCTTTCCTTGTAGTTTTAAGTGCACTTCCTTTATTGATTAATGCACACAAAAGATCAAAGGGAGGAGCCCCAAAGGAAGAGTGTACTACTCCCCATCTGAATTTGAACTCACTGAATGTTTGTTCTCAAAAAAAAAGTTTTGGCGTGAAAAAGGTGGCAACCGCCGGGGTGGGGGTGGGGGTGGGGGGGTTGTCTCCTAAGTGTAATGTGAAAATAATGTGAAGGACAAGGAGTTGTGTGCCCTATTTGTAGCGGGGAAAGAGACCTTTTAGGACGAGAACCCTCACTGACCCAAGGGTGACATGCTTCGGTGCAACTTTCTGGATGTGGTCTTGTTTCAGTTCAATTTGAATAAATCGGACTAACACCACAATTTATTTATTTTTTGTCGGAAAAGGTTGTGTCATGTAGAACAGAGTAATCTGGTAACCCTGGCCACAATACGGAAATTAGGTAGGGCCCCAAGAATGATATTCACATTCGACACAACATGACTAAACATAACAAGTACCATGGTAGAAGAATTCGAGGGGAACGGAGAACTTAGTTACAACACCTAATGTACATGTCATGTGAAATGCCACCAAGAATTTCTTGACGGTGTAAAAGAAACGATACAGAGAAACATCTTTTTGCATAGGGAAATTTTCCATACAGATCAGGGTACCCAATGTTTGCAGTATAAAATCCAAGATGAGGTATGTCTCTATTGATCGGTGATAGTCCAAATTATAACATACGTTTGCTCCCACATTCAGAATAGTGGTAATCGGATTAATTCCCATTATCAGCTGTTTCTTATTTGATAAACTCAATAAAATGTGTAACATGTTTCCCTGAAAATTCTGCATGTGTACATAGCTAAAATCAAATGTCAGAATACATAGCACCCATTCCTCATTTTTTGGTAACTGGGAACTGCACTTAGTGGCTCTTGTGGAAGGAAAAACTTTAGATTGCTTGTTCACATACACTATAGCCTTATAGCCCACCGTAGCGGGCTATACCGGCTATTAAAGGCCCGCTCCAGCGTTAAAGGCCAGAGCCGAAGGCGAGGGCCTTTAACAAGGGAGCGGGACTTTAATAGCCGGTATAGCCCAGCTACGAAGGGCTATAAGGCCATTAGAACATTCTGCCACTAGAGGGCAGAATGTTCTAACAAATAAAACAAAGGCCTCTCAAGCCCGAGGGGATTAAAATCCCCTCGAGCTCCGAGAGGCCTTTGTGAAAACATTGGAATGTTGCTCTGCGGGCCTTTACCAGCCCGTAGAAGCATGGAGCACTCCATTGTCTTCAATGGAGTGCTCCACATTCCAATGTTCGAATATAGCCTTATAGCCCGCCGTAGCGGGCTATACCGGCTATTAAAGGCCCGCTCCAGCGTTCGGCTCCGGCCTTTAACAAGGGAGCAGGACTTTAATAGCCGTATAGCCCAGCTACGAAGGGCTATAAGGCCATTAGAACATTCTGCCACTAGAGGGCAGAATGTTCTAACAAATAAAACAAAGGCCTCTCAAGCCCGAGGGGATTAAAATCCCCTCGAGCTCCGAGAGGCCTTTGTGAAAACATTGGAATGTTGCTCTGCGGCCTTTACCAGCCTCGTAGAAGCATGGAGCACTCCATTGTCTTCAATGGAGTGCTCCACATTCCAATGTCCTGACTATAGCCTTATAGCTCGCCGTAGCGGGCTATACCGGCTATTAAAGGCCCGCTCCAGCGTTCGGCTCCGGCCTTTAACAAGGGAGCAGGACTTTAATAGCCGTATAGCCCAGCTATGAAGGGCTATAAGGCTATTAGAACATTCTGCCACTAGAGGGCAAAATGTTCTAACAAATAAAACAAAGGCTTCAGGGAGCTCGAGGGGATTGAAATTCCCTCAGGCTCCCTGAAGCCTTTGTTCACAGCCACCGCTGTGAACAAAGAAACATTGGAATGTTGGAGCTCCGGGCTTATACCAGCCATTATAAGCCCGGAGCTACTCCATTGTTTTCAATGGAGCTCCCAACATTCCAATGTTCTAATATAGCCTTTTAGCTCGCCGTAGCGAGCTATACCGGCTATTAAAGGCCCGCTCCCACGTTAAAGGCCCGAGCCGAAGGCGAGGACTTTAACAAGGGAGCAGGACTTTAATAGCCGGTATAGCCCTGCTGCGAAGGGCTATAGACTATTAGAACATTCTGCCACTAGAGGGCAGAATGTTCTAACAAATAAAACAAAGGTCTCTCGGAGCTCGAGGGGATTTAAATCCCCTCGAGCTCCGAGAGGCTTTGTAAAACATTGGAATGTTGCTCTGCGGGCCTTTACCGCCCGTAGAAGCATGGAGCACTCCATTGTCTACAATGGAGCTCCCAACATTCCAATGTTCTAGTAGTTCTTATACTAGTTCCCAGCGTTCCTGCTGTGGTCTGGGAAATATATGTATCACTAAACTGAAAGGCATACCCTCCTTAAAATAAATAGCAGGAAAGGTGCTATAAATTAATCCAGTCTGGACTATGCTTTCACATTTTTTTTTTTTAACTAGTCCAATTGACGGTTTTTGGGTACACAGCTTTTGGATACACCTGTATATGGGTAAGCAGACAGCGCTAAAGTGCAAATATCTCTAGCTGCTGCATAAACACAGAAGGGGAAACTAGCCATAAACTGCAGTCAAGAGGCAAAAATTTCAAGTGAGAAACTTTTACCAGTGCATGCCCAAAACAAGTGAAGAAATAAATCCAACACATGGTGTTAACTTTTTTATCGATAAACCCTATACATGTGCAAAATGTTACTATCAGTTCTCTAATGAAACACATTGCAAGTTTAAACAAGTTATCATGGTTCCCACCTGGTGTCCACATTGTGCCTAACACAGCACTGCCTGCACTCTTAGCTACCTAATATTGCACCCTGCATTCTCAGACCATCGCATCTTACATGACATCACAGCCAATTCCTAGTACCAAACAAGTTCCTTCAGGCACTGGCAGTTGGGCACAGATGTTGGGGAGATGGCACTGCCTCTCGTTTATGAGAGGCTATTAGCCTAAGTAAACACTTAGGTTGTAACTTTAATTCTAGGACGCATCTACAGACCACTGACCAGTGCATTATTAAGCAGGCAAGTGTATACTGAGTTCCAGAAAGCAGTGGCCTTGAAAGAATGTAAAATACGTTGAAGAATATTTCAGCTAAGCTGCTAAAAAAAACAGCTGTCAGCACGACCCTTACTAAATTTGGGGGAAAGTTAGGTCGTGAGACTGAACGAAAGAAAAGTGTTAGAATGCTGGGCCTCCTAAATCAATTAGTGATAAAACTGGGACATAGATTATACATGGCAAGATACAGGATATTGCATTTAATTTGTTCGTGGTCTGGGAGCCCTAGTGCAGCACGAGAAGAGCAGGAGAAACGTGATCTCACATATACTCAGCCTGGATATAGCGAGTGTGTGTATTTTTATATAGAAGGGAGTATTATCAGCTAATTACTGATATATTGGAGCTATCTGTATATAATCACCAGGATGTACCAAATCACAATACCACACCACATGAGATCTGTGCTCAGGAACCGAGATCGGTTGAAATTCAGAAGCAGGCGGCCAGAGAGTCACTTTGTCGCCTGTTCAAAACTCTCAGGCTGTTGCCGGCCCCTGCTTGGTGTGCAACTCATAACAGAGACATCATCACTATGGTACCCTCTGGCAACTCACGCTGCTGCGCGTGTCACCTGTCTACCTGCCCTTGGCCTAAGGTGAACAGAATCCATCGTTCTGTCACTGCCGCCTCGTGGCAGCTCGCGGGCCGCTGTCAGCACCTGGCATGCCCCCGCCCAGCCTGACAATGAGAACCTAGCACGTTCCCCGTCACTGACCTGACCATGCCTGTGCCCTTTTCTAGCTACTCACCGGAAACTGACGGGTCCTTGCTGCGTGTGCTCTCCTGCCTCCTCCGGGAGAGGAAGCTCTCTGTGCCGTGCCAGAGACGCAGATTCCCCGGTAGCCTTCTATGGGATCCCCTTCTCCAGCAGACGCGCGAAGACAAGGCGCACACCGCTTGAAGTGCCAGCCCACATGCGGTTGGGCGGTCAGTTTCGAGATGTTGGGCAGTTCCTTCCGAAGGAGGGGAGGGGTCATTTACCGTTGGGCGGATCTTTTTTTGTTTAATAACCAATTGCAGACGTTATTGGTCAGTACTGCCGGCGGAGGCCTTTTGGTACCGCCCACCGCCTGTCAATCAACGCAGACCTGCCGTCTCATTGATTGCCTTTGTGTATGGAATTTAGATGGGCTCTTCGAAATATTGAATGCTGGGTAGAGTCCAAAGACATGGAGAGACAAGAGGGTATTTTACGGACGGTCATAAGTAGCAACCAGAAAGCTGCTTCATACTCAGTGACAAGGACAGAAGCGAAAAGAGGAGGAAATTCTCTTCACGTGCCTTCCAAAAGAGGCTCCGATTGGATAAAATAAAGACTGCCCCCCCCCCCTCCCCCGCCCTGATGGTGCCGCCCCCGCTGTTGCATCAGAAAAAAATCGCTTGCCACCCTGGAAGAGATGATCCAGCAGCACTTGGACCGGCGCTAGGGTTATACCGAGAACGTGCACGTTTCCGCCTGAGGTTACCGGTGAATAGTACGTTCTGACAGCCGAAGGGTTCGCTGTGGCAGACTGACTCCTTGGTGGTCTCTGCCTCCCTCACAGAAATCTCCTCCAGCGGGAGAGCTACGAGTGCAGCTGTCGTTTGCAGCACAGCAGGGCACAGGTGGCGCTTAACAAACGAAACACATGCAAAAGCATTGACGGGATGGCGGGAATTGGGCGAGAGCGTATTTTTAAGAGATCAGGAGGCTATGCCGTTTAATTCATAGCTGCCAAGTTTTTATATGGTGGCATTTCTGTTTGCAGTGTACAAACCTGTAATGGTTGCATTGCACGGGTCAAGTGACTGAGTGCTTTGCAAAACTGGAGCTCTCCCCGTGTACGCGTCGGCCTGTTTCTGCATAGGTTTGCATATCCTGCATGTCTGGAAAAACAGTGTTCCTTGTTTTGTTATTATCATTGTGTTTTCAAAGAGGACTCGTCCTCGTTATTCTGTATTGAGTAGTTAACATTTGTTAAATCATTGCTCCGTTCAAATTGAACATATATTCCTACTGGTAAAAATGTTAGCTATTGGGGGTTTCTAGGAATTCTACAGTTGTAAGACATTAAATACAAATATAGACCCAATCAGTACTATATCGGTAAGTGACATGTCCAGCCGGACAGAGGCCCAATATTTAATAACAAAGCAATTACATGAATAAATTCGTAACAATACAAGTGAGTGAGGCACAGGCCTGTGACCTCACTACATAAACAACAAGGGAAGAAGTGAACAACATATACACTTTAACAACAAGTTCAGGCAGGGCTATTGATTTGTTAAATGTATACACAATGGGACCAACAAATCATATTAATACACCTTTACACAACAGTAAACACTTCAAAGTAGTGTATAAGGTGTTTTGTGTGTCGACGGCGTTTCGATCCATACATTAAATACACGGATCATCATCAGGACTAAAACATAAGCTAGCCTGAAAATAATGCCGGTCTCTCAAGAATGGGCGGCGGTCCTTAATTTACGGGATCCGCTCGGGAATTCCTCAATGGGAGCTGATGCGTGTAAGGACCCGGCTCTGTGTATGCGTATAATTGGCAACACGTTGCCTGTATCCTTCAGCCCGATGCACGGCTTCTCATGATACCGGAATTCCCGAGCGGATCCCGTAACTAAATGGCCGCCGTGGTTAAACTGGCAAACACGTTGCCTGTTTCCTTCAGCCCGGCGCACGGCTTCCCTTTATATCGGTTATCCCACATCCTAGAGGACACCTCCTTTTTTCTCTCATAATTGCTTCCCTCCATTTGTTCAGACACTCGCGCCTGACGCTTGAAACCGGGGTCTCCCATTCTTGAGAGACCGGCACTATTTTCAGGCTAGCTTATGTTTTAGTCCTGATGATGATCCGTGTATTTAATGTATGGATCGAAACGCCGTCGACACACAAAACACCTTATACACTACTTTGAAGTGTTTACTGTTGTGTAAAGGTGTATTAATATGATTTGTTGGTCCCATTGTGTATACATTTAACAAATCAATAGCCCTGCCTGAACTTGTTGTTAAAGTGTATATGTTGTTCACTTCTTCCCTTGTTGTTTATGTAGTGAGGTCACAGGCCTGTGCCTCACTCACTTGTATTGTTACGAATTTATTCATTTAATTGCTTTGTTATTAAATATTGGGCCTCTGTCCGGCTGGACATGTCACTTACCGATATAGTACTGATTGGGTCTATATTTGTATTTAATGTCTTACAACTGTAGAATTCCTAGGGACCACTGTTCCTTATAATAGATAAGCACCCAAGGTCCCTGGCTGACTCGAATTGGGTTCCCTTGTTCCTTCTAAATATAGCTATTGGGGGTTTGGCAGGCAGAAAGAGTTGTGCCCCTAACGCCGTGGGCTTCTCAGGTGGGTGGTGGAATCCAGACACCCAGGAGCTGGGACAGGGCAACATACATACCAACATTTTAGAAGAGGAAAGTGGGAGACTTAAAAAAATGTATTCCCCCATTGACTTGTATTGAAGCGGAGGCAAGACTGGCAAAACAAAGCCATTTTTTGCTTAAAAAATCGGGAGTCTTCCCGCATAACTCACGTATATTGGCATGTATGGGGCAAGGGCATAGAGGGCAGGATTACAAGGGGTTATCAGTGTACGGACTGTGGAGACGTGTCTTTTCCTAAGTAAGCTGGTGGTACGTCTGCTACTGGGAGAAAGGGTCAGGTTTATTTAAAGCATGCTGGCAGGCCTGGGTAGTGTTAGTTGGAAGGCTAGACAGTGTCCGGTTTGGCTGGAGCGTTCCAGGACGAGAGTATTTTGCTATGGTAAAATGCAAGGTGATAGAGCGAATGCTGCGCTGGATGCTTTGTAGATCGTGTGGAATGAGGGGACAGGAAGATTTAGTGGTCGTGTGTTAAAAAGCAGGCCTGGGTTCCTAAAAAGGTAAAGCCACCCAGGTGCTCATCATAGGGAGTTACAGCAGCGGTGTTGGCCTGCTCCACCTCTGTAAAGGAAAAGGAGGTGGGCGGCAAAAGCAGGCGAGGTGCATGACATAGAGCAGAGTGTTGCTGAGTACACAATGGACAAATGGGTCAATGAGGGCAGCGGCGACAGCCGGGCGTGATGGGAGAAGAAGTGGTGTGCTGCGCACTCGCCTGTTGGTCCTGAAGCTCCAAGGCCTCTGTGTAGAAAGCGGGGAAGACTCCCACTGAAAGGGCAGCATAGGGTCTCCCTGCCTCTGGTGCTAATGCATGTGCGGTATGTAGACAGGCAGGAGGTGGTTCTGTCTTCTGTTGTGAGACCCACCACTGCGTGCTTGGTGGAAGGGGGAACAGGATCTGCTGATAGGCTTAAGCCTGCTGCCTGACTCCTTGGGGTCCTCATTATATAAGTCTGATAAAGACTACTGGACCTCCTGGCGTCATCCCTTATTCAGTTCCTGTTACTTTACAGGTTTGCTGCCAACTTCATGGAAAGGAGTCTTACTCAGTCCACTATTCTAGAGCCATACCTTCAAACTACAGGATGGTTGATCTACTTGACCATGCAAAACTATACGCCTCTCTACTTTTAAATGACCTCTTCAAGTGGGCAGGTGATAAAAACCTCATACCATGGTTTCAAACGGGCTTTAAAGATAGACATGGCACTATTGATAACGTCATAACACTCTCAATGCTAATAAACAAGCAAGCTACACCCTCACACTGAGAATTATATGCTTGCTTCCTCGACTTTAGGACTGTGCTTGACTTTACATACAGAAACAGTCTCTGACACAAACTGAACCTTTGGGGAATCAGAAGTATATTAATAAAAGCTATTCAAGCACTGTTTTGGACACCTGTTTCCAGGCAAAACTGGGTGATAATAGCTCCCTCGTCCTAAAAAAAAAAAAAAAAATCACTATAGATGCCTAAAACAAGGATTCATTTTAGCACCAATCTTATTCAACCTCTACATTTCAGACAAAGTATTAGGCAATCCAAGATCGTGGCCATGCAAACTAGGAGGCCGTCTTCTACCAATTCTTCTGTATGCAGATGACAAGATTGTAGTGTCCTCCCCAGCCTGGATACCCACCAATGACTACGCCACACACAGCGCTTCGTATTGCATGTCTTTTTTCGTCTGCGTATAACTGCGAACTCAACATTCTAAACCAGCCTTCCTACAGTCCTTTAACCTGTGGTTGAGTGGGGTGTTGAATGATAAGCTCTCAAGGTAGAAGTCAACGCAGTTTTTAAATTGAGCTTCTCAAGGGTAGCACTCTGCACTACTTTCTTTAGCATCCTCATAAAACGCTCTACAAGTCAGTTGGCCTGCAGCCACAAAGGTGTGCTCTTCTGATGTTTTATATTCAAATGCTCCAAGAAATCTTTAAACACTCAACTGTTGAAAGGCGGGCCACTGTCAGACTTCACTATGACTGGAACACCCCGTGTTGCAAAGAGGCCATCTAGTCTTTCAATTACTTGCTCTTGAGCAGTAAATGAAAGAGCTTTAATTAATGGAAATCGTGAATATTCATCCATAATCCCCAGCAGGTGATGTCCATTGTCGAGTGGACCGAAAAAGTCCATGGCTTTTCTCTCCCATGCATGCCTTGCGAGTTCTGACATTTAAAAGTGTGGTAAATAGTTTTTGTAGAAAGGCAGTTGCAAAGATCACAGACCTTTAATACCCTGTCATCCAGATAAGGAAACCAGACTCTGTCTAGGAGAGGGTGTTTTATGACAACGATTACACAATGTCTTTCATGTGCCACTTCAATTATTTGTCTGTTGAAGACTCTCAAGAATCGGAATTCTCGACCCTCGTAGTATAACTCCTTCCTGAGTTATGAACCGGCCATCCTTGACATTTCTGTATTTTTGAAATTCCCCATCACTGGTGAACGGTCGAGTGTGTTGGTTCCATGACTGATGTATACTGATATCCTTCAACTTTAACATGTCACTATCATGGCTTGTGGCAGTGATAATCTGGGATAATGAAATTGCAGCTGGTGTGTTTGATTTAACAACAAAGTTAATATAGGCCTCAGACGTCTTGGATGGAGTACCTTAACCTTGTATAGGCACTCTCGAAAAGTAGTCAGCAGTGTTCTGATCCTTGCCTGGATGATGCACAATGGTATAATTAAACTCTTGCAATCGTAGTCCCAATTGTTCAATGCGAGGAGGCATTTTGGCCTTTGGATTACCAAATATAGCCAGTAGAGCTTGATGATCAGTTACCAACGTAAAAGGTTTTCCATACAGGATTACATGGAAATGTTCACAAGCCCATACCATGGCTAAACTTTCTTTTTCTGGTTGTGATTAAGCACGTTCTGTTTAGAACAAACATCTTGTATATGCCTTCGAGCATTCGTGTGTTTGCTGTGCTGTGCAAGGATACCGCCTAACTCGACTGGGCTAGCATCAACAACAAACTCTGTATGACGCTTCAGTTCAAAGTATGCAATTTCAGTAGCATTCTCGTTGGCTTGGCTTGTTTGATTTTCTTAAAACTTTTATTACTATCATGTGAATGATGAAATTAAACATTCTTTTTCGTCAAGTCTCTCAACGAAGCACTTACAGTGGCAAAATCTTGTATATATCTGGAACAGTAACTGGCCATGTTATAAAATGAACACACCACAGAAACAGCTTGTTGGGGATCAGCAGTTGACAGCGCTTTTACTTTAGCAGGATCCGGTGTCATACCCCCATCAGAAAAGATATGGACAAAGAATTTTAGCTTTATCTTATAGAACTCATACTTGTGTAAGTGCTTTATTGTGTTCGTTTTGTGTAGCTCTGATAACCAATATGTCATCGATGTAATTGAATGGTTTAATGACAGGCTGTATGATACGTCGAATGGCGCCTTGAAACAGGTCTGCAGTGAATGACACACCAAAACTTAGTCTTTTGTATCAAAAGGGACCAACATGTGTAGAAAAGGTCATAATGTACCTGCAATTTTCTTCGAGTTCCAGTTGATGATAACCTTTATTTAAATCAAGGCAAGAGAATTCCTTTGCACATTTAGTTGTCATGTCAGCAATGTGTGGACCTCAAAGTCGTCCTCGTTCAATTGCCTGACACATATCAACACATATGCGTACAGCTCCTTCACTGTCATTTTCAGGCACTCCTACTATGGGAGAGCCCTATGGTGTTGGACCAGTAGAATGCTCAATAATATGCTTAAGTAACGATTCAAGTTCTTTTTCAACAGCTTCTGGCAGATGAAAAGCAATTCGTCTATGTCTCTGAGCAACAGGATGGGCGTCTTCAATATGCAACTTTACTTTCATAGTCTTAAGCTTTACCAAACCATGAAATAACAAAGGGAACTGACTATTTCGTGGTGAGCATTCATGTTGTAATTCACAGAAATTAGTCCCATATCGGTAGCTGTGCTGAAACTGAGTTGACTGGCACTAGACGCTGTGCCTTGAAGCACATGGAAGGTGCTTGCACCTTCATTTTCTTGTTTCGTTATTGCTACAAATGAGCCTTGACTTTGTAAGGTTATCGATGCAGCCCATGTATACACTTTGGTTTTCGATTGCGTGCGTTGCGGCAATGGAGATAATTAGTTATATTTCTCCTCGGGCATAATGTTTATCGATGCACCACTGTCGATAGTGAAAGGTATCGAACAACCATTTACTTTCAGTGTAATCTTTGGACAATATTTGAATGACTTTGGTATGTCGATCTTTCTTTGACTGACGTTTTTCTTCCCAAGTGGCCAAACCAACATGTGCACACTTTTTTGAGGTAAATATTGACATACCACAATCATTTTTATCACTTTCACTTGATACTGCTACATAAGAACTGATTGACAATGATTTAGATGATGATCAACTTCGATCAATGTCGATTTGTCTTAACTGATGTCGCCACTTGGCGTTGTGGGGGTCCGTCAAACGTGATGCCTAGAACATTCTGGAGGCATTTTGTCATCATGTTGTGACACTCTTACTTTTTTCGTTGCATGCAAACCATCACAAAATGGTTCTCCTACCCACAGCCTTTATATACCTGTCCAAGAGCAGGACATTTACCTTCGTGTGGAAACGAAAATCCACACCTAAAACACAACTTCTTTTACGTGTAGACATCACTTTGTGTCCTTCAGTCTTTTGTTTTGTTTTGGCTTACTTTTCACACTCTTGACTGATTGATTCTGGGCACCTCCGGCCTCCATGTCAGCAGTTTGTCTCTCAGCACTCTCTTCAGCTCTGGCAGCCATTAACACTCACTCCAGACTAAGAGTTTCCCTCCGCATTTGTCTTCTGAATGAATCTGACAAGCATCCATCAATACCTCTCAGACGCATAGCTTCACAATGTCTGATGATTGTGTTGTCTCTCCACAAATTCATCCATGGTTTCAACCAACTTTCTGGCGTTCTTGGCTGAAGATGTATCATTCGTAATCAACATTGGGCATTGGATTAAATTTAAGATTTAATACTTCTTTAATCTGATGATATGTTCTTCATCAGTTGGTGGCATTGTTTTTATGACTTTTTATACCATCACCAGCCAGATATTTGAGATTCTTGATAATCTTTTTGTTATCGGTCTTTAAGTGCATCAACAAAATCATCAAATGTCTCTATCCAAGCAGTCCATTTCTTGCCACAATTCAGCTTTTTGGCAGTATCCAATGTTGGTAGTGGTTTCATGAAAGCGGCAGCATTGTAGCCATTTATGGAAGTGGCCGACGTTGAGGGGTGGATTTCTCTTCGGCTGCTCATCTTGAACCTGTTCATGTGATCTATCTCTGAGGCCTTGGGATGTGCTGGCCGCTGGATCATCCTTGATGACCTTTGGAAAGGCAGCCCTGGTGTTTGCCTCCATTGGAAAAGCAGTGTTTCACTATTTCAAATATATCACAGACTGTAGTAATTGTCGCTCAGGGCGGGGGATGCTGAGGTCGGGGTAGTTTTTGGGCAAGGGCCGTGTTTTAGGGCTCAGGCTGGGGGGTTGGGGTAGTTTTTATGGCTGGGTTTTATGGCTCAGGGGGGGCTGGGGTGTGATGCTTACTACGCATATACCTTTACCAATCATGCCTTTACGCCGAAATTTGTTGTAAAGGCATGCGTGGTAAAGGAAATGAGTGGTTAAGACGCATTCGTAGTTGCGACCGCGTTGTTGAGGCACGCGTGGTTTAGCCACGCGTTCTTCTGTCATACAGCCAGACAGTATTGTTTTTGCTGATGATGTTTGGTTGTTTGTTTGAGCCTTCAAGGAATCATTGTTGCTAGAGCTTAGGGCGAGTGTGGGTGTGCTGTGGTAAGATGAAGATTAGTAGTGTATTTACATAATTCGAAGCCAGATAAGAGGAAACACAAGAAGTTAGTGCAGATGCACAGTTCTCTGGTATTGGGGGGGTCGGGTCAAATAATGGTGACGTGTGTACTTGGCAGCATGTTTGGGAGTGGGGTCAGATTTTTTTGAAGATAAGGATTGGTCAAAGGTGTCGAGTAAGAAGCTATTTGGGATCATGCTGCAGGTGTTGAAGTTTCTGGATAATCAGCAGATGAGTTTGGGGGCAATGTTGGACTTGGCCCTTTTTGGCTAAAGTTCCCTAAACTTTTTGCTTTCCCCCTAGACCTTTTTTCTGACATGTTGTTGCCGACTTAGATGCTTTGGACACTTTGCCACTGCTAATCAGTGTCAAAGTGCAAGTGCTCCCTGTATAAAGTGTAATGGTAATTGGTTGTCCATGATTGGTATGTTTGCCTTACTAGTAAAGTCCCTAGTAAAATGCACTATGTGTGCCAGGGCTGGAAATGCAAATGCTACTAGTGGGCCTGCAGCACGAATTGTGCCACCCACACAAGTAGCCTTAAAGAGGGAACTCAGGCCTGCCACTGCAGTGCCTGCGCGCAGTTTGTTAAACTGCCATGTTGTTCTGACAAGTGCACCCACTTGCCAGACCTTACCCTTCCTTTCTATGCACATCAGACACCCCTATGGTAGGTCCAAGGTACCCCCTGGGCAGGGTGCAGTGCATGTGAAAGGTAGGACATAAACTAAGGTGTGTACCATGTCCTGACAGTGAAATAATCTCCATTTCGTTTTTCACTGTGGTAAGGCCATCTTGCCCATAGGATAAAATGGGGAGGCTGTGTAATATGTTTTCCAGCCTATCTTCCCATAGGCTTAAGATGGAGAGGTGAAGTTTAGTGTGCCTGAACTCGCAATTCAATAACACATCTTTTTATGAAGGTGGTTTTTGCATTGTGTGTTTGGAAGCCACTCTTTTAGAAGTGGCTGGGTTTTTGTGCTCTAACATTTCTGTGTGTCTCTGCCTGGTTGTGGATTGACTGTCTGGATTTGAAAGTGATAGGATCTGGGGAATGTCTTGTCCCAGGGGAGGAGGTGAGACAGCAACAGGCTGACCTGCATCTGGAGTGTAGGGGGGAGGAGTAGCCCCTAGAGGTGAAGAGGCCTGGGTTGCTGCCATAAAACAATGGTCCCATCTCCTGCTGAGTGATTGAGGATCCAGACCCCCACTATCAAAGGAATAAGGTGTCACTGGCAGGGAGGCACCCAGAACTGGTTTTAACAGGGGTCAGTGCTCCCCTGAGCACAAAGACTTCAAAGACATTTAGGGGTATAACTATGAGAGCTGAAGCCCCTGAACTTTGGAGAAATGGATTGATCAAGATTGAACAAGACTAAAGCTACTTTGTGGTCAAGAGGAACCTTTGCCAAGGAAGAAACAGCTGAAGAGACTGAAGGACTGACCCTTGCTGTGTGTTCTGGGGCTGGCCTGCAGTTTGCTGCTTTAACCAAGGAGAGGCTAAAGGGACTTTGCTGTGTCCCCCTGCTTGAAAGGACTTTGCTGTGTGCTGTGTCCGGAAGTAACTTATCCCCAAGGGCCCGAGGTGAGCTGGCTCCCTGTTGCGGAAACTCAGGAACACAAAAGTTTCCAGGAGAGTCTCAGCGACGCTGTGTGCGTGTGCTTTTTGCAGGCTGAGACCCTCGTAAGAATTGCCCTGTGATTGTGGGCATCTGGAGTCCAAGCGAGTCTCAGCGATGCTGTGTGCGTGTGCTTTTTGCAGCCTGAGCCCTTTGTGAGGATTGTCCTGTTATCGTGTGCACCGGAGTCCAAGTGAGTCTCAGCGACGCTGTGTGCGTGTGCTTTGTGCAGCCTGAGACCTTCGTGAGGATTGCCTTGTTATCGTGCACCCGGAGTTCAAGTGAGTCTCAGCGACGCTGTGTGCGTGTGCCCTGTTGCAGCCTGAGATCTTCGTAGCATCAGCGGCCCGGACCGGCAACCCCGGAGGAGCCGAGCCGCCGGCCTGAGCCCGCCGTTGCCAGAGCGGGACCTCAAACCAACCTCGTCGAGGGAGGGCCCGAGTCCCACTGCCCGGAATTCACAAAGATTGCATCGGAGGCCCAAGTCGCGAGGAGAGGAGAGTAAGGTGGCACCCCCCAGGTAACGTGTGTCGACACCTGGGGTGGGGTGCGGACTCGGAGGGAGACGCTCTCGGCCTCTCCCCCTTCCTGCAGCGCGAGCCTCTGCTTCGGCTCGTATCGCGGCCCGTACTTGCCAACGGAGTGGTAGTACCGGGGCCGGAGTGCGGAGCTGCACTTTTTGTTACACCATACCCGTGTGGGGGCAACTGTTGACAGAGGCTGACTGCGAGTCAGTACGAGTGGCGGAGAGACCGCCTGAGGCACTGTGATCGGTGCTGGAGCGTATTACGCATTGCATTGTCCCGCATAACGAACTACCTGATTGTCGTATTACGCATTGCATTGTTTCTGCATAACGAACTACCTGATTAGCGTATTACGCATTGCTTCTGCATAACGAACTACCTGATTAGTGTATTACGCATTGCATTATTTCTGCATAACGAACTACCTGTTTGTCGTATTACGCATTGCATTGTTTCTGCATAACGAAATACCTGATTGTTGGGTTACGCATTGCGTTATTTTTACATTGCAAAGTGCCTGATTCGAGCATTACGAACTGCATAGCATTGCATTAGGACTGCAGTGGAACGTTTAGAAGTGCTCATTAATATCACCAGAACTTACAAGGGCTGGCTGGCCTAACAACCTGCCAGGAAGAATATTACAAATACGCATATGTTGGATTTATATCGTGTGGTCTTATCGTATATCTTTTTATATAAATTTATACTAGTTTTTATGAAACTCGTGTGGAGTCCATTTGTGGTGTCATCATTGGGTTGCTGTGAGCATGGTTGCAAATACTTTACACATTTGCCTTGAAGATAAGCCTGGCTGCTCGTGCCAAGCTACCAAAGGGGGAGCGGGGGCTATCTGAGAAGGTGTCCTTCCTTTCCCTGACGTGAGAGCGAGGGTCCCTATTTGGCCTAAGGCACCTACCTCAGCCAACCAGGGATCCCGGGTCTAACAGGCAAGATCATTTAGGATAGGGACAGCAACGGAAGCAGGAGTCAAGCGTTGTTCAGAAGGAAAGATTAGGGAGATGGAAGTCAAACAGAAGATATGTGAGAGAAGATGGAGGATGGTTGTTGGGCAATGTACATTTATATATTAAAATATTTAGTTGCTGGTTGTTTTTTAGGTGGTGTTCCTGGCCGTGCAAGTTATGTTATGAAGGTGTAGATTCGCAGACATTAGTTTGTGAAATGGGCGGCACGTTAGGCAGAACAAAGCAATTCAGAAAGCAGCTTGGGTTTGATAACACTTTAGTACAGATACATTGGTCCCGAAAGAGTGGGATATGGGGGGGGTACTGCCAATGTTGGTGAACCTGTTTAAGAGCAGAGGGCGTGTTGACTTGATTTGGGAGAAAATGATCTTGTTCAATTGAAGGCCTAGCACTGGCAAAAGACGTGAAAAGAGAGTTGAAGAGTCCTTGGGCAGGAACGTATTTGCTTTGGATGCACTCGATACAGTGGAAAATGTGGAAAGTGACATTTAAACTGGCAGTGATTAACAAAGTAAGGCGGAAGGCAAACAAGGTTTTGTTGAGATGAGAAAATAGGAAGAAATACACATGCAGAGCTTTGGTTTGAAGAGTTACACTATTCTAGAGTCGATGGAGTACTTTTGTCTTTCATGGGCATGGAATTATATTTGATAGAAGTGAGAGACACGTTGGCTAAGTTACTAGCAGAGCGTTTTTGATATTATTTTAATGGTCCAGAAAAGCTCCTCTGTGGAGGGTTTTGTAGGTGTCAGGTTTCGAGTTCTGTTTAGGGCGCAATAAAAGTTGGTTACATTGCTGGTCCAGTGAATAAGCTCCAGCCAGGGAGGCGTACTGGAAGGTTTTACAGGTGTTTCTTGGCAGTGAAGGCAGAAGTTGCTTGAATATTATTTAAAATGATGTTGGCTATCCGGCCGAGTTATCAGAGACGCTGGGTGAGCTACAGTTGTGGAAAAAGTATTAAGGGTGGGTTCCTACAGGTGGGAGAAGGATTTCTTGGGTATGATGTTTTGTATACTGAGGCAATAATTATAGTCTATAAGGCAAGTGCTAGGGTTTGTTTAAGTATGTGATATGCATGTTTGATAATGCCCTTTTTTGCACTTAATGTGTTGTGGGCTCAGGTTTGCGCCGTCCACCCCAGCACACTTTTTTCCTTTCACAGCAAAAGTATTTAAATATTTCAGAACCACCATCTGTTGTATTTAGGAAGGAAAGAACCATTCCCCAACTCTTCATTATGGGTTTTAACAAATATAATAATACAAGTCATATGAACAGTTTATCTGAAGCATTGTCACTTTTTAAATTACCATTATTAATGTTGCTTCATAGAGCAATTGAAAACTCCTAATAAAAGTTTGCAAGCAGTAAGTCATTTTGTTTTCTTTGCACCAGTTGATCCGCTGGCCACGGAGTCTGAAGGGTGTTATCCATTGACCTGCTGGGTACCAGTAGCACCTGTGGTGCTGAGTGAGTGTGTGTGAGAGTGTTCTGTACGGACTGGGCTGATACCTGTCACACCGTGTAGCGGTGCAAAGTGAGTGTGTTAATTGAAAGGATAGTCTGTAGACCGCCTGTGATTCACGACACTGGTGGCGGTGCCGCTTTATATGTTGTTCTCATGCCAAAAGCACAATGCATTTGACATTGGGTTTACCCGTGTGACTCCGGCCCATGGTGCTGCTAAAAAGTGTTCTAGTTTTGTGTGTGTACATATGTGATATTGTTGTGACCCAGGGTGTACCCTATAACTGTGTGGGATCGTATTATCAGTATTGCTAGGGTGGACTTGGAGTAGACAGTGTCGCACCACATAAGGGTGGTACCTTTCTTTTAGGGGCGGGGGGATGAGATATTGTCCTCAGTGAGCATACTATTGATATCCTAACAATACATTTGGGCCTAGTACTGCTAGTAATATTTCCAAATGTTTTTTTTTTTTGCCTGAAAGTACCTGATGTTGTTATAATGATTGAATAGGAGTGTTGAATACAAACGATATTTACCTACATCCTGTGTGAAGTCTCTTTGTGACGTTCAGTGTATTTATCGCGGGTGGCTGCTGTGCCTTTGCTTTACACATTGCCTCTGAGATAAGCCTGACTGCTCAGTGCCAAGCTATCCAAGGATGAGCACAGGTTATACATGGAGTGTAATCACCCGCCCTTGACAGGAGTGGTAGGCTCTGCCTGGTTGGGAGCATCCCTTCAGCTAACCAGAAAGTGCCAGTTCAAACACACGCCTTCCAATTAATTATTTGTATGCCCTTCTAAACCCAATTTAGCAATTTGGTAACCAGTTACAAAATCTCAAAATAGGTTTAGTATATTTTAAAAAGCCCTGCAGCTGTCACAAACACTGTGATGTTGCTTACTAAATTGCTGTTTGCATTTGGCCCTCTAGCCTTTCATTTATTGGAATAAATCTTCTAAATCAAAGCCATTGCTGCGCGCAAATGCTCAGCCTACTGTCTGTCACAGACTGCTAAGTAAGGTGGGTTGATTCACTTTGATTAGCTGTAAAACCCCAAACCATCATTTTCATTAATTCTTGTAACCTTTTCCCACATCTAATGAATTGTATGCTTTCTTTTTAAGGGTATTCAAATTTACATACAAGCTCCTCTGCAAATTTATGGTGGAATAAACAGATTTAAGCAAGCGAAGTGGGGGATCTGCTTACACTCAGTGTCGCAGATCAACAGTATCAAATGACCCCAATATTGTTTAATACCTCATACAGTAGAGCAGCTGTCCTTACTTCTACTTTGATCATTAATTTGTCCCTGCTGTTGTTTGTGAGCTGTATAGGACTTAAGTCGGCATAGAAACTCTGCCATTTAGAAGCACTAATCACATTGAAGTAGTGGGGTGTAAAGGCAGTGCTGTGTATTAAAGGTCAAAATAGTTCTCGCCTTTTCTATAAAACCCCCCTAAAGTTATCCCAGCTATTTACCTGTAAGCATTCAATAATGCTGTTCCGCATTGATGTGTTTGTGTCTCATTCACACTCTCCCCACGCTCAGTGTGGCAACAAAAATACGTCTCACTCAATCTTAGACCATTGTTTGTCACCTGCACAGTGCAGTCCCTTATGCACTTGAAACCTACTTGTACACAGAGCAAAGAACCTGAACTACATGCTTCTGCGTGTCATGGTAAGGCAGTAGCGCTGATGGCTATGTGTTCCTGTCTTAGAGCAGCCAGTACCACCTCAACCGTTTTCCTCCTCCCAGTCCTAAGGAATTGAGGTTTACCCCATCCAACTTACAGTATTTACCTAAGATAACCTTAAAACTGTTACAAAAACATGAAACATCAACCCTTGTCTGTAACAAAGGCTTCTCCTCTTCTCATGTGTAGTAAAAAGGGACCAGGAGTAGCGCACTTCCTTTTTAGGTCCCAGCTAGACAACGCATGCGCTGTCTCTTCGAGACATGTTGTTTACAATCAGTGGGCTTCAGCCCGCCCAAACGTTTACCATTTATTTGCTCCAACGTCGCTGTTGTATCCTTCGTTCCCATTTGTCCATGGCATGCATGCGTCGTGCCTCTTCTTGGGTTTGCCCTCCCCCAGAGCATGGACCAGCTACTTGTGTCCATCCACTGCTCCTATTTTTGGAGCTACTTTTTTCTTTGTCTTTGAGCACTCCACACAAGTGCTTGTGTTTTCACTCACTCCATCTCCTCTAACCCGCCCCCATTCCTCTTACTTCTTTCCCTCCGCAGATCATGCTGTAATGTGTGTCTTTCTTTATCCCCCTCCCCCCCTTGCTTGTGTTTCTTTATTCCCCACACGCCCTCGCGCCTTTCTAGACAGGAAACCTAACAAAAAGTTAGTTTCTTGTTTTAATGGCTGCAGATGCTCATAATTTAAAACGCATCATTGCAGACAAGCTGCTGCTGCCATGGTCTAGCAGGAGAAATACAATAACTTTATTTCTACCCCTCACGCCGAAGTACGTTTAAAATAAACATGCTGAGAAAGAGAAGAGTTGCAGAAATGCCACCGGCTCGCTGAGCAAATACAGAGGACTCTGCGAGCTGCCTTTAATTACCATACCCCCAGCAGAGCCTGCGTTGTAACTTTAAAGCTATGATAAATTCAACTGCCAGAAGCAGGAGTCATCTCAAGACTTGAGCGCTGGCAGGGAAGGCATCAACAGCTGCTGGACGGCATGCACACTGTTTTATGCAATTTCACGAGGTGAGAGGACAGAAAAGAGAACCAACATAGTCTCACGTCCCATGAAGATGGCTCCCTCAGCACTGCAATAGATATGCACCTGCAGCAATCTAAGCCCCACAGAGATCACTGGACAATACAGCCAGCCGATGCAGACTGTGCCCCACAGCTGGTCCGTGAAGACAAGCATTCAACTCCACATAATTAAACACAACGCCACATAATTAAGTGCCAAGCAATTCCCCAACACACAACTCCTCACTGCATAATTCCACAACACATTTCAACACCTCATAATTCCACACCACAACATTCCACGCCACATAATTACAATCCAACACTCAACTTCACATATTTCCACTCCGCTCCATGCCACATAATTTCACTCCACGCAACATAATCCCACTCTACTCCAAACCGTATAATTCCACTCCACACAACACAATTCAACTCCAGATAATTCAACTACACATAATTCCACTCCAACCTACATAATTATACATCACACCATATAATTACACTCCACATATATCCATCAGTTCCAAAACACATTACATGGTACAAAATTAAACTCAGCACCATGCCACATAATTCCACTCCACACCATTTCACATCACGTAACATAATTACTCCACATACTACTCAACACCACATAATTACACTCCACATAAATTCACTCCATGCCACATAGCAACACTCCACGTACACTCCACACCATGCCACATAATTCCATTCAACATAATTTCACTCGCAGCCACACAATTCAACTCCGCACAATTCCATTCCACACCAAACCACACAATTTCACTCCACAAAACATAATTCTAATACACGCAACATGCATCCAATCCACACCACAGAATTCACCACCACGCCACATAATTCCACGACACACAATACAACTCTATTTAATCACACTCCATGACGCACAATCCCACTCCACATAATTCCACTACACTCAATACCATATAATTACTATCAACATAATGCACTGCATACCACGCCTCAAAATTCCACTACACATAACTGCACTTAACGCCACACAATTCCACAAACAATTCTACTACAACCCATATAATTTCCTACCACACAATTGCAATCCACACAATATAATTCAACATCATGCAACATAATTCAACTCCACTACATGCCACTCACGTAAATCCACACCATGCAACATAATTACACTCCATATAAATCCACTCCAAACCATGCCGCATATTTACACTGCACATATTTCAACTCCACACCACATAAATCCACATGACTAAAAGACATTGACAATGCCAAAAGCTCTCGGATTGCTGAGACCTATTGCTTTGCCAATACTTATTAACTTTTGGTTCGACAGTGCAGCTGTCTAAACAGACACATTGTTTACAATATACATACTTGGCTATCAGTCCGTCTCTTTCAACTATTGGCTTTTTATCAGCCTCTGTCAGTGAGTGGCACAAGACTTTCCATCAAACATGTCCTCAGTACCGGAATATTTCTCTTTCACCTAAGACCTTTGGGTGAATCTTTCTGCCTCCAGTGGAGTACATGCATTACAATACATGAGGGACTATGTTGTATGGCTCACATTGCTAATGCATGCATAAACAGCCATATATAAATACACATTTGTGCGTGCCTGTCTTTACATGTGTTAACACGTAAAACCCCGACCTATGGGCTTTGCCAATGCTTGTTTTTCTCTGTGTTGATTGTGCCTACCTAACTCGGGAAGACATTTTTCCAGTTTTTTTCTCATTTCCAATATTCCCCATTCCCCGATATTCGTATAAGCGTGTGTTGCTTCAAGAATTCTTTACGGCTAAGTGTTGCTTTTTTGGTGGGGGGTCCTGCCTGTGTGGAACAAAATGCCTCCCCCTGCACTAACGCCAGCTCCCTGATATGCCTCAGTAAAAAAAATAGTTGGCCATAGATTTTCATTTTTGATTTGTTTTTGGCTCGTTAGAGATGTGATATAGCTTGGGTAGACATTGCTGATCCAGGTCAAATTTTTTTGGATGACCTTTAAAAATGGCGGATGTGTTGCAGTGATGATGTAATATTTCATCAACCATGAGACCTATATACTTCATTTTGGTGTCAAAGCATATGTTTTGGGGGTCAAGTAGTCTTATAGAGACAGAAAAAAATCATAACAACCCTTCCAAAATGGCAGCTATAATAGAGGATGAAGAGACCTATATAGAAATTAAACAAATAGTCATTGTTTTTAATCCTTTTCTATATACACCAAACAATGTTTATGATCTGAATATGAAAAATAAAAGTTTATCGCTCCTGCTTTAGACACATTTTCATAGTTCACTTTATTTGTTTCGGCAATCGCTTGTGGTACATTTGCAGAATGTTGAACATTTGAGAAGAGCATATCGACCGGGACCTCTTTTTGTAGCGCAGGTTTTGCATGTACGTGTTAGTTCTGTGGGTAGAGACTTTACAAATTTTGTAGGTTTTAGCACCCCATCAATTTCTTCTTAGCCAAATTCACATGGATCTTTCTCTACATGTGCATGATCCAAAACAATTGCACATCTTCTGATCAAGTAGAACTCTCTTTTAATGTGTCCACGCACAGAATATGTCGTCGGTGGAAGGTCACTTAGTGGGACTGATCTCTTGAACTCACTGTACAGAAAATCGTCAAATGTGAGACAGTCAACTCGTTTTCCACACACGCTCAAGGTATTTTTCTGCGTCTTTAAAGTCACATTCTTCTTCTGTCTCAGCAAATTGTTTTAGAAACTTCACAGGTTCAGCAATTAAAGCTCCAAGCTTTGTTCCAATTCTGCTCATAGTGTCATCACCCGTAAGAATATGTGCCTTGATAAGAACACTGGGCATCTCTCGGTCAAGTTTCTTGTACAGAATATGAAGTGGGATCAAGTGTCTTTTCTCGCCTGTTCCACAACATATCCATAAATCTGACAATCCTCGACTTATGAACATTGCAACAAATCTAAGTAGCACAATAATATCTATGTCATGTGACAGTACAATGACTCAATTGGAACCGTTTCGAACAGCCCACTTAACATGTGGCACAACACGAAGGTCAGCTTCCTCCAATTTGCTGTTAAGTTCTTAAACAATATGGCCCGTACCTTTTGAATACATCTCTGCAGGTACCAACTCCTCATTGACAATCATTCCACTTGCAGTAATTGGAAATTCAGTGTTCATGTTCACTGAAGCATCAGCAATGTTTTGGCGAATTAACGTCTCCAAGTTCATCTTGTTCGATGTTGATGACCAGAATTTATCAAGTTGTGCAGGGTATAGGTGTCGACGTTTTGATTCAGGCAAGTTCAATTGTTCCACTTGTAGACATTCTCTCACATTCTTTGACAGATAGTTCAAGATAACTCTCAAAGACAATGTGCAGTTCTTGCAAGGTGCACACTGACTTTGATATCTGTAGAACAGTCTGAACAACCTCTACAAAGTTTTGCATAGAGTGGAGCCCACTACCTGGCTCTCCACCTCCCCTGGTGTCCCTGGTAGCTGTAGCCAATGGGGCTTTGTCAGTAGCTGCTTGTAAGAGGGCTCTGGGATTCACATTGTTCGGCTGTGATTGCTAGGTCTCACTGGAGCATGTACAGGGTTTGTATTGTATGCAAGTTGGGCACTTTAGCCCAGAAACACAGGTGTGGCAGCTTTGAATGGCATCATAACCCCCCCCCTACCTGGCATTACAAGTGCAATTGGGTCTCTTTAGCTGCTTTTAGGAGCTGTGTGGTTTTAGTGGTACCCCATGTGCCTTCATGCACCTTGTGATCTGTCCTGCCTCTCAAGCTTTCTAGTTGGCTTTGTAGGGTCTTCGTACTTGCCTCTGTCCTTATGGGCTCACTCACTCTGGAAATGCTTCTAGTTTGGGGCTTTTGTATTTGCTCAGTACTTCGTGCTTCATGGCTGTCGTTCTTTTGGGCCCCCGTAGAATAGCCTGTTTCCCTTTGAGCTCCCCTTTGTATTTTGAACGTCCCTGTGGCATTTGCACCTTCTGGCCCCCACGTATTTGACAATGGTGTGCTGCTTTGTGACATGGGATGGAATTTCCCATGACTTCGGCGCTGATCCTATGTCAGAATTTGAAGGGTGATTCCAGGATCCCCAAGCTGGCCACCCTGTCTAAGAGTATGGGAGTCCGCGCTGTCTCTCGCAGCCATTCTTCACAAGGACTGGAGAATGAGTGTGCAGGTCAGTTGCGTATGGTCTTTCCAGCCTCATTCTCCCTTTTACTGAGTCCAGTTGTTTTCCTGAGTCGGTCCAACCGTCAAGAGTTGGTAATGTTCTCCTCGGAGCATGTTGTCTTTCTGCCTCAGTTCTGTTCGCTTCTCCCCTCCCTAGAGGCTTGGGAGTCATGGTGTTTGATCTTCCTTGAAAGAAGTTGGCTTTTTTTGCCTTCTCCCAGTTGTCATGTTTCCTGGGCTCCTGCATCCGCTCGGCTGCACCACGGCCTGAGGGATGTGGCTTACAGGGGTTACATTTCAAGCTCTGTGGTTTTCTGATGGTGTCACTCCTGATGTTGATCAGTCTCTGTGCTCTGCTGTTTCTTCAACATTTACTCAGTCATTCATCTCCTCCGCCTTCTGGGTTTTTACTTTTGGCCCTATAGAAAAGTTTGCCTACTGTCCAATTTGTACCTTCGGAGGTAGTTCTTTTCAGTGCTGTTGTGGTAATTTTGGTGGCTATTTCTTCTTGCTACAGGTCGGAAGGGCTGGATGTGTTGCGTACTGCGCATCCTCACGTTTACAGACAACAGTGTTGCGGTTTGCTCTGGTGTTCATCCCTAGATTTCCTTCTGCTTTCAATGTTATAAGAGCTGTTCCTTCCAGTGTCTCTTTCCTTTTCCCTTGCCAGTCCAGCTTCTTTTTAGTGTGTTGATGCCCCTCTTCGTGTTTTTTGTGGCTCGCTGCCACAAGAATGAATGCTTTTTGGCTCCATTGAGCGCCTTATTTCGATTAACCATTGCTCTTGCATGGCTGGCAATTGGACTGGCTTCTCGGGCGGACTATGAGCCTTTCCCTTGTGGTTTCTCTGCCACTTGTACCTGTTACATGGGGGAACCCCATTAGTTAGCTTGTGCAGGCTTTCTTTCCTCTTCTTGTGTTTGTCCCACCCCTAGAGCATGGCCTCATTACTTGTGTACTTCCAATGCTTTCTTTTCAGTCACTACTTTTTTTCTTTTTGGTTAAGCTCTCCATGAGAGTGCATGTGTTTTCCAGCTGCCTCCCTCATGTACTTCTCCTCCCCTCTGTGCCTTGCTTTGCCTCCCATGATATTCTCCCCCACCACCTCCGTGTTGTTGTGCCTCATGTACTTCTGCCCCCTCTGTGTTGCACTTGCCCTCATGCCTTTTTTAAAGCGTATCGACATGCTGCACAGGATCTTGCTGATACTGACCAGCTTGGCTAAAAGGATTTAGCAAAGCCAATAGGTCCGAAAGGCTAGACCGATTGCCTTTGCAATGCTTTTCTTGGGTTCGCCCACAGGGTTGGGGGCAGTGGGTTTTTCCTGGATAGTTCAATTGTGCAGGTCCTTGTCTCTTGTTATGGTGGACAGAAAGGGAAGAACCACACTTGAGTACAAATTTTACTTTTTTTCTTTTATGGTAAATCCTGCCTGTTGAACAAGGCGAAAAATAATGAAGGTTGCCAGTAAATAATAGGGGAATCTGCTGGCAAAACACTGCTTTAATTTAAATTCTCAGTGTGCAGCACACCATGTCTCTACTGTATCTCTGTTTAAACTGAGAGCTCCCCAGCATTAAAATATGCATGATTCAGCAAGGAAATGCACACCATGAAAGCTCTCCCTATGTGGCGGGAAAGCAATGTTTTTTTAGACAACAGTGCTTGCACTTCACAACTAACCTTATGCTCTTCCTCCTACTCGATTTCCACCTGACATCATTCTCGTACAAGTCTCTTGCATGCACCCACATTTTTGAATCGTGCTTTAAGCTTTTTAACCACTTTACGTGGAAAATACTAATTCCACAAATCCGTAAAAGCCTTTAAATGAGGCACCCTCTTAGTTACAATATAAAAAGAAATTTCGGGTGGATTTATCTCGTTTGTTCTCTCTCGGTGGATATAATAAACTTTCGCTCTTAAAATGAAAGCATAGGTTCCGGTTGTAAAATGACCAAGCTTGTCCGGAATGCGGTGTGAACCAGTTCTCATGATCCACGTAGCCCCTGCAGGGCCGCCCGCCCGCGCGCACAAGGATTATAATAATCTTCTTTTCGGTACACACTTTGGACTACACTTTCCTAGTGTGAGGGGGGGGGGGGGGAGTGGGGTTACACATCAGTTCTTAAGGTTCAGAAAAGGATGGAATGTTTTCCGGGAGCTGGGAGAGCGCGAACAGCATGTCATGTCAACACAGATGCACGTTATTTGGAATATGTGCCACGCTACTGCGCATTTGTAACAATGGAGACAAAAATAGGCACTGTGAGTTTACTAATGCACACAAAATAAATCCAGTGTGCATATTAGATGTAATGTATAACGATTAAGACAATGTCCAAAAGGAAACCCTTGCATTGCTAACCCGTGCTCTTTGAAATCTTTCTTTTCACGGTATCAATGAAGACATCCCAATGCCATTTCTGTAAAGACAGGAGCTGCCCTTTCTTTGTTTGCATAAAGAACAGCTGCGCCCAGCACGGCGTGAGAGAGGCCGTCATTGCTAACAAGGACGCCCTGCTGCCGGATGCAGCCAGGGAACACTTTCGCTGTGCGCTCACATACTATAAATATTGCATCATGCAGCATGCTGCCTGGAACCCGCCCTCGGCACAGAGACTCGTGCCAACCGGGAACTGGGACCTGAACGTGGCGTCGCTTGGCAAGGAAGCCAACTATTTGGGCGACTTGTCACTGCAGAGGAGGATGCCTAGTTCTTGCTCACACGCGGAAGCAGGCAGACGCAAAAAGCTAGGAACCGACCACAGTAGGCGCGCAATGGAGTACCGTCTACATCACTTATACGAACCTGGGAGAAGGGTGCTTGTGGGGGGCGGGCTCGGCTGCTTTCAGAGGCTGGGTTATTCAAGGGGGCGTGGCCAACTTGCCAGGGGCCAGAATGCTCCTGATAAAAGGCCCAAAAAGGAAGAGAGTGTGGGCAGTGTGTCGGATCCAACAAGAAAATAAAACTGCAACTAAAAATAATTCAAAGAGAATATGGAGTGATGAGACTCGAGCCTCCGTATCTAAAACTATCGCTGTCAGATCGAATCTGTCAGCCAGCCCATGGGTCCAGCCAGAGAGAGAGACCAGGTCAGCGAGCACGCTGCCCTATCTGCAACGCGATATCCGTGCCCAGCGCTTCCCACGGTCAGCGTGTCAAGGACGCTCTGACAGGACAGAGTTGATGTCCTTCCTCCTTTTCAGAGCAACGCCGCTCGCAGTGGCAATATTACGCAGGAGTTACATCAGCTGCTCCTGCTGCCACGCATACTCCGGGATGCACGTGCTTGGAGTAAATGGGGCGGGTTCTTGGAGAATGCCCTAAGACTAGACCCCATTGGTCATAGAACACCTATGAGGCTTAACCCATGGAATGTTGACAAATGATTTGACAACTCTCCCAGCCTACAAATTTTGACAGATAACCCTAACTGTATATGTGTAACATAACATGTGGCATGGTTATCTGAAATAATTGATACCACGCATGTTTTGTTGGACTGGGGAATTGTTTTACAGGATAAGGTTAATTTGCAGTTGATCTGTGGCAGTCGGAGACGAGATGACATAAGCTGACTGCCCACGTCTGGGCACCGACTTCTGTGGGGCACTCTGGCTCGAGCCTGGGCAATATTTCAGTTAAAAGGCTGGTGAAAGTTACCCAAGTCCGAGCCGTGCTTGGGAACACAGAGCGCCAGCACCGACTGATGCTTTCGGCTCATCTTCTAATGTCAGAGGTGTGTGCTTGCTGCTGCTACTTCTCAGGGTGTCTCAAGAAGACTTGGGGTGGCAGGCGGTGCAATGTCATTCGGTGGATTTGACGTGGGTGAGATTGTGTATCCAAATGTGTGTGTAAGAACGTGAAAGTGAGTATATGTGTGGGTGTGATTGTGTTATGCTTGTAAGCGTACTGTTGGCCATGACATACTGGTAATTCTTGGTTTACGGGAGAGGCCACCATGGCAAACCAGTGGGGGGGTGTTGCCCATGGCAAAATAAAAGCCCTGGTGTACTGGTGGTAATTCTTGGCATATAAGGTCACTCATGGCGAAATGCTGGTGCTGACGAACGCGAGGTAATTCTTGGTACATGAGAGGCTAGTGAGCACGAATGGCAAAATGCAGGCCCTTGCGTGCCAAAGGTCACTTTTGACATATGGTGTACCCTTGCTATATGGGGCACCCCAGGCAAAACGGTGGCAATGGCATACAGTACGTAATTTCTTGGCATGTGTGGCCCCCATGGTATGTGTGTGTGTGTGTGTGTATATATATATATATATATATATATATCTATATATATATATATATATATATATATATATATATATATATACACATATACATACATACAGAGTGGGTATTGATGACAACATTCTGGCTAAATAAGAGAAGAAAACAGGCAATCACAACAATCAAGAAAACAAAACATTATTCAGTAAAGGTTCACTGTTGGGTGCATTTTGCTAGAAAAGCACAAAAATGTCCTCTTGGGTGCTGGCCCTTAAAACCCACAGCAAACACAACCACCTCTCCAGCATAACCCAATAAGTGACACTTCTAGTGGTATGCCAAATCTCCAAGCCCCTCCCAGATATCGCTTGCTGTGAACAGAGTCGGAGGGGGGTGGAGCTACATATTGTGGCGTGGGTAGCAATGCTAAGTATCTGTCCCATCTATTGTCACCCTGCGTGCAACATGGCCAGCTTCAGGTCATTACTCAGTGATGGCAGTCTCTCACATTTTGCATTATGGTTGACCTGAAGCACACCCTTCTTTTTAAATTCAGTACTTTGTGTTCATTTTCTCGAATTTGGCGTGCAGGCACTCAGAATGCGCTCCGTCCCGAGTGCGCATTTAATGAATTCATCAAGAGAATGTGACGCGCGGTTTGCGAGTCACAGAAGAGTTGCACAGCCTTTTGCACATTTGTGATCCAAGTTATACACGTAATCAGTAGTATTTAAAGTTCATCCAATTTATTTCCAAGGTTTAACAATCTTTTTCCGTCACGTCAAAGATACAAAGGTTCATTATTTCATGCGTTTTCATTGCTCGAGAATTGCCCATCCGGGCCTAATCACAAGCATATACTGTAGCTCGATTCCTCCATCACATTAAAATTCACCCAATGCATTTCGGTCCTCCTCAACCTTCGTCCGGGGTATCTATGATATTTAAAAATATGCATCAGCTACACATAGTTCGCATACAGCAGAGATGTATAACAAAAGTATGTGACAAACCCTTCATTTTCAACTCTACAAACCTAACGAAAATACACCGATCCCCTAAAACGAGTGTTTTATGATTTCCCTTTCTTCTTCTGAATTCCTCCCCTCCAAACCCTTACCAGTCCTCAATCGATTCTCAATCTGTACCCCCCTAAATGTGCCCCATTATTTACGTCCTCTGTGACCCCAAAAAACCCACTATGTAACTCTCATGTAAAAACTTGCGTGTGTAACAGAAATTCAACACCTCTTTTTTGTACCACATCCCAAACTCCATTTTAACGTTTTTAGTCCCCAGTTCATACCTGTAATTCTCGTACCAAATCCTAAACCGCGTGACCGCCTCAACTCTGCTCAAACACCAGTCTAATCTGAATCGCCGCGCACAACTGGTTTAACCGTGCATCTCCTTCCCCACCTGTGGCCCATTAGTAACACGTGGTAGTTTTCCCCACCCTCTGAAACCCTAGTGCACCTCCCCAAACATGACCGCCAAACCCCTCAAACTCAACTACCCACAAAACACCAGTTTCATCATCCCCATGCTAAACAAACATTTCATATTTCTTTTTTACCAAAAGAACTTCAATGCAAACCAAATCCAAATTAATTTAAAAAAAATCTGCTGACATATAGTCGATCCATATTTTACCAGTGACAGTTCATGGAAAACCTTTGACGTGAAAATATTGTTCTTAAAGTTCCTGTGTTCTTATGCCAGTGGGGTGCTAAACATTTTGACATCAAGTTAAATGTCACACGTCGTCAGAAAGGCTAGAATCTGAACTACTCTAAATGCAACTCTGCTCAGAGGAATGCTGTGTGCCAAGCAGCTTTTGGGAGCTGTAGATACATCAGAAAGACATCCGATAGCAGGGAGAGCCCTTCTTCAGACTTCTTCAGTTCATGAGAAGAGCCTCTTTGGGTCCCTCAGAGTGATGCTCTAATAAGTTTGTAAGCCATGAGACTACTTTAGCGAGGGTTTTGTGTTATTTTATTTATTTTAGATTTGTTTTTTAATCGTTTCACTGATGCTAACTCCCGTCACTGACGTAATAAACTTACATTGCTTTCTCTGATGTCATTAAATATTCTGTTGGTTCCTGCAGCTAATAATTTTTAAAACCTGAGAGCCCTTCATTAGTGTTGTCGTCAGGGCGCTTTTTATTTAGAATTCTTTTATAGTTTCAACACCTTTCAGAGAGACCCTGTCCCGTACAAGGCCACCCACACAAGTCTAATTAGACTGTCTACCTTTTCGTGATTTTTTTTTTTGCACTCTCACAACTTTGAGGGCATGACAACACATTTACGACAAAGTGTGTAAAAGAAGCTTGTTTATAAAAGACTGCTTTAATATAACAGGTCCGCCCTTACAAACCCTGCACATCTGGCATATCACCTTACTGGCAAATCCTGAAATGCAACATATATATTGTGAGAAGTTGGCCTGGCATATGCTGTTCACTAATTAAAGTGGACACCTTGCACCAGGGCAAATCGACTCTTATGGTAGATAGGTTTAAGACAACCTTTTAAAGAAAGCTATCCTAGTGGTAGCTGTGGAGAGCAGCCTTCAGGCTAAGTCTCGGAGGAATGTAAAGCAGCTTGTTTTACCATATAATCTCTTGAATCACCAAATGAAAAGACACCACACAGGTATATATATCAAATATATATGTATTTATTTCTAAATAACTCTCTACTAATCTCTTTATGAGATTAGAAGACAAACATATGCACAAATCAACGTTTCTCAATAAGTTAAGCACAAAAGATGGCTGGGGCCCTAGGGGCGTACCAGACCATATACTAAGTAAGAGACTTAGAAACAACGACTTGCAAAGAGACAAGGCCTAGGGCCTTCAGAAGTGCTGGGGCCTCACGAAACCACCCAAGGCAGGTAAGTAAAGGACCCACGGGGGACGCGTGCAGTGTGGATACACAGGCGCGAATCGCCGTTAACTTCAATGGGGCAAGTCGCGGTTGGAAATAAAGAGTTTTAGGATACTTCGGGAGAACCTACAAGCAAGTCACTTACAGGGTAAGTAGTTCTAGGGCCCACACCCCCAGGAGCACCGTAGTGCTGGAGTTACCTCACCCAGGGAAGCCGGGTGCACAGGTGTCCTTTGGTGTCGGGTCGCGGCGTCGTTTTCAATGGCGAACAAAGAAGACTTGCTGCTTGCGGGAGCTGAAGAAGTGTCCGGTGGAATCCAAGCCTGGATTCTGAAGAAGGATGACCTGAAAGCAGAGGGGACAGTGTTCAAAGTCACTTGGCAGTGACCCGGGGCAAGGAAGATGGATGCCCACCGTCGTCGGTCGCTTCAGGTCGGTTGCGGGTGCCTTGACTCTTCAGCCACGTGGTCCAGGAGGCGTCGACGACGACCAGGAGCTGGATTCGGTGTGTCCCTCGACGTCTGCAGCTGACTGCGGTGTCGGCAACTCGATAGGAGCCAACAAGCCTTGGCAGCCGCAAGTCTCGGGGAGATGAAGAAAAGTCGATGGCACAGACCAGCAAGGTCTGAGGGACTCACCCAGCGAGGGTAAGTCAGGGCAGGCCTGGAGCAACCAGGGGAGCCCTTTGGTTTGGTTAAGAAGTCTTCTGGGGACCCACAAGCCAGCGGGCAAGGGTTCGCGAAGACGCCTCGGGCGGAATCACTCAACAGGGGCCCACGGTCACTCGGGACGGTGTAGGCCTCTGATCTTCGGAGGGATTCCTGCTGGAGGTCGGGACCACACGTGGTCCAAAGCACAAGTTCGTAGAACGTTGTGAAGGGGTTGCACTCGACAATAGTGCACGGTACCCAGGGGTCGCGGTTCCTCGTTACTCGTGGGGTCCACTTGCCTCAGCTTCGCTGGGGACTCACGATGGCCTGGGAGAGGTCAGGAAATCCACTTCTTGGGCTGCAGGGACTTCGGACTCCGGCGGGAGCGGCGTAGTTTGCGACCGTCGTTGTCGTTTTTGGTGCCTGCCAAGCAGGGGAGTCACTCCTTGACTCCAAGGGAGATTCTTCTGTCTTCCAAAGGTAGTGGAACGTCGAAGGGCCAGGATTCTTCTGTAGAGCGTCGTCCAGGGGTTATCTGCTTTGCAATGGCAAGGTTCCCCCTCTTATACTAAAAAGAGGGGATGGACTAGCTCTATGACCCCACCTATGGGAGGGTCAAGGGAGGGGTGGCTACACCCACTTCCCTTTGTCCAGTTTCGCGCCAGAGCAGGGGCAGGTAGCCCCTGAGCTGGTTTGAACTGGCATATGCACAGAGGAGCCTTCTGCTCCCCCAGTGCAGGACTTCAAAGCACTCTAAGAGTGCACCCACCCAGCCCCAATACACTAAACCCTGTCTGGAAGGTGGTTACACCTCCCTGTGACAGGATGCCTATTGTTGGGCTTCCTCCACTGTGAGTTTCGGTCATCAGCAGGAGGGCAGCCCAGTGTCTGTGACTGGTGGCATCCATTTTGTGATGCCAGGGCTCTTTAGGATTCTACCGCGTTTCCACAGCAGGTACATGTCTTATCCCTCTAGAAGGGTGGAATGCTACCCCCGCCGCCAAGATTGGCGGGGGGTAGTATTCCAAGATGTTTGACACCAAACACGACATGTTTTGATGCAGCCATTCCAAAGTTAGCATTTACCGCGAGGATATAATGCACTTAAATAGTATATGGTTTAACCGCATCCACAAACAGCACCAGAGAATAGACTCTGAGAGCTGCAGAGGGGCCCTGCTCAGGCAGAGGCACCCCCTCACATAGAAGCCAAGCACCCTGCCCTCAGGATTGATAGGGCCTGCCTTAGGGGTGACTGATAGGTTTATATGTGTGTGCAGGAGAGATATAGGAAACCTATATCTCAGTGAGGGGTGCTAGCACCACCTCACCCAGGCTGCAGTAGCAGGCCTGTGGTGTCAGATTTAGACTGCTTCCCAGGGGTGGCATAACACATGCTGCAGCCCCTGGGAGGCCTGTGAAGTACCTATGCCCTTGGCACCTAAGGTACCATATACTAGGGACTCATAAGGCACCACAGTATCCAATCACTAGTGCACCTAGAGTGCACTCCATGTCGTTTAGAGAGAGCAGATAGACTGGGGCCCTGAATAGCAGGGTCCCAGTCCAACTAAGTCATAAACCAGCAAAACACCATAAAAAAGTGGGGGCAACCATATAGTCAGATTCCACCTTCCTACATAACCCCCCCAAACGAAAGGAGATAAGGCTAACCTTGGCCAGTTGAGCCTTTATTGACTAAGTGGCCATATAAGGAAGCACCTGCACTAGCATGGTTGCCCCCTGTCTTATGGTCCACTAAGCAATCCCTCACCCTAAGGGTATGAGAGGGTCTCCACCATGGGGAATCACTACCTGTGGTGTGCTTTGGTAAAGTACCAGGCTGGTGAGGTGTCTGAGTAGGGAAGTGTGGCCCTAGGAATGTTGGCCTCAGCTTTCTCAGCTCACTGGTCACCATGTATGCCTGTCTTTCCATGACTGAGTGGTACTCTGCTCTAAGGGTCAACCTTTGACTGCCTACAGCCGGGGGTTGGGTCCCTTTGGGTGGAACACTGGAGGGACATGGCATGTTTGGAACCTTTTGGTCCCAGGTTTGCCCTTGCCTAACAGAGTCCTTCTGGGGGAGGTCCCTACATAAAGGTATGGGGGATCCCTCAGTGGGTTGAGGAATTTCTACCTGGCTAGGGCTACTAGCCTGGGTGCCCCTAATCTGCTGATGGGGGTTCCTCTGGACAGGGGGCCCTGGGGGTCCACTGACCTCCCTGACCTCTGCAGCCCTGGGCTGACTGAGGCAGGGTAGAGAGGGGCAGGTTACCTGCTCCAGACTGGGTACCACCTTGTAAGGGTCCTCTGCCATCAGGGGGTGGCCAGGCCAGGCCTGACTACCTCTGTGGCAGTTCCTTCACTAGGGGTAGGGTCAGTTCCCTGAGGAGGCTGACCCTTACCTACTGTCTGGAGGGAAGAAGACTTTTCTTCAACCCTTGTGCTCTCTTCTGGGGGAGAGTGGGCCATTCTTCCAGGCTCCATCTCTCCAAAATATTGGGCTGGGGCTGTGGCCATCACAGCCCCACTAACCTTTACAGGGACACCCAACATCTTCAGATGGGTTTGGTGTTCAATTTCAGCCCAGGCTGAAATTTCCAGATCATTGCCCATCAGGCAATCTACAGGTAAGGTTGGGGACACTGCCACTCTTTTGGGCCTGTGACCCCCTCCCAGCTGAGATTGACTATGGCCATGGGGTGATCTGTTCTGACACCATCAATGTTGGTCACCTGGTATTTAAACTCAGGTAAAAGCTGGTGAGGGGGACTAGTTTCCCTGCCACCATGGTGACACTAGCCCCTGTGTCCCTAAATGCCACAGCTTTCTGACCATTAATTATTGGCTCCAGTCTGTACCTGCCCAATGCTGTGGGACCCACGGTAAAGGTGGCAAATCCTATACCACCATCAGAATCTGAGGAGTCTGTTGAGGGGGTCCTGTCTAAACTAGGGCCCACCTCTGTTCCTCTTGCAAAAGCACCTAACTTTTGGGTGCACTACTCCCAACTGGAGGATTACTACTGGTAGTACCAGGAGGGGTGGTAGTAGTTGTTGGAGGAACATTTTCTTTATTGCCATTCCTGGGACAACTGGGATCAGATTTCCAGTGCCCAGGCTTTTTACAGACATGGCAATAGGGTTTCTTTTCAGGAGAGGAAGGAGTTTGGGACCCACCCCCAGAAGAGGAATTTTGGGGCCCTGTAGTGGACTTATCCTTGGATTTATCCCCACCTTTCTCTTGGGACTTGGTAGAATCTTTCTTGTGGTCACCACCCTGATTCTTAGGCCTTACCCTGGTTCTGACCCATTTGTCTGCCTTCTTTCCCAATTCTTGGGGAGAGGTCAGATCAGAGTCCACCAGGTACTGGTGTAAAAGCTGGTTTTGACAATTATTAAGGATCTGTTCTCTCATCATTAGATTATAAAATCCTTTGAAATCAGTAACCCTACTGCCAACCAGCCAACCCTCCAGAGCCTTGGATGCACAATCTACAAAGTCAGTCCAGTCCTGAGTCTGTGCCTTCTGGGTATCTCTGAACTTCAACCTGTACTGCTCAGTGGTTAAGCCAAACCCATCTATCAGTGCACTCTTCAGGACCTCATAATCATCAGCATCCTCTTCTCTAACAGTGAGGAGCTTGTCTCTACCTTTATCTGAAAAGGAGAGCCACAAGATTGCTGCCCACTGCTTTTGGGGGACCTGCTGTACTCTACAGGCCCTCTCCATAGCAGTTATCCATTTGTGGATATCATCCCCACTCTGGTAGGGAGGAACAACCTTGCTCAGGTTCCTATGGTCAGGGACACTGTTGCTGCCACCAGGGGGTTCTAAACCCTCCCTTCTGGAAGCTCTCTGGATCTCCAGGGCTTCTCTATCCAGTGCCAACTGCTTGGTTCTGAGGGCCACTTTGGCTTCCTCATACTGGAGCAGTTTGCACCTTCTCTCAGAGGAGGTCTCTCTTAAGTTAAAGTATGAGCTCCTCTCTTGGACAAATTCTCTGCCAGAGTGATAAGAGTGCTCAGATTCCCTGGAAGGGGATCTGTGCCTCTCATCCACTCTGCCAGTTCTCTTAGGGAGAACTCCTCTGTCCTGTTCAGGCTCCTTGAAGCCTGGCCCTTCAACCACAGAGTCTTGGTCATTCGGATTGTCCTCATCTGACCCAGATACTATGATTGACCCACCCACTGATTCAGACCCCTTAGCTCCTAGAGCCAATCTAAGGTCATCTGCTGTCAGCAGATCTATCAGGTGTAGTGTTGAGGGACTCTGTCCTAGTCTCAGGTGTCTGTCAACACACATGGCTCTCAAGTCAGAGAAAGCCATGTCCTTATACTGAGGCTGAGTGGATCCACTGGGTCCACCCTTTAAGGACATTCTAGTGTTGTGCAGTGTTGTACTACCTACACTAGTTTGTGGCCTACTGATCCTAGCTTGAGCTGTGGAAAGGGTGTGCTATCCCTTGGCACACAGCTCTAAGTTCAGTAGAACTTATTGATACTAAGCTTGACTTTATATGTACCTTGAGTACCTATAATGGTTTTCAGTTAGTAATTCAAATAGAGATTTTCTGGTAAAACAATGGCAAGCTGGAATCCCACACGCTGCCCACCAATGTGAGAAGTTGGCCTGGCATATGCTGTTCACTAATTAAAGTGGACACCTTGCACCAGGGCAAATCGACTCTTATGGTAGATAGGTTTAAGACAACCTTTTAAAGAAAGCTATCCTAGTGGTAGCTGTGGAGAGCAGCCTTCAGGCTAAGTCTCGGAGGAATGTAAAGCAGCTTGTTTTACCATATAATCTCTTGAATCACCAAATGAAAAGACACCACACAGGTATATATATCAAATATATATGTATTTATTTCTAAATAACTCTCTACTAATCTCTTTATGAGATTAGAAGACAAACATATGCACAAATCAACGTTTCTCAATAAGTTAAGCACAAAAGATGGCTGGGGCCCTAGGGGCGTACTCAGACCATATACTAAGTAAGAGACTTAGAAACAACGACTTGCAAAGAGACAAGGCCTAGGGCCTTCAGAAGTGCTGGGGCCTCACGAAACCACCCAAGGCAGGTAAGTAAAGGACCCACGGGGGACGCGTGCAGTGTGGATACACAGGCGCGAATCGCCGTTAACTTCAATGGGGCAAGTCGCGGTTGGAAATAAAGAGTTTTAGGATACTTCGGGAGAACCTACAAGCAAGTCACTTACAGGGTAAGTAGTTCTAGGGCCCACACCCCCAGGAGCACCGTAGTGCTGGAGTTACCTCACCCAGGGAAGCCGGGTGCACAGGTGTCCTTTGGTGTCGGGTCGCGGCGTCGTTTTCAATGGCGAACAAAGAAGACTTGCTGCTTGCGGGAGCTGAAGAAGTGTCCGGTGGAATCCAAGCCTGGATTCTGAAGAAGGATGACCTGAAAGCAGAGGGGACAGTGTTCAAAGTCACTTGGCAGTGACCCGGGGCAAGGAAGATGGATGCCCACCGTCGTCGGTCGCTTCAGGTCGGTTGCGGGTGCCTTGACTCTTCAGCCACGTGGTCCAGGAGGCGTCGACGACGACCAGGAGCTGGATTCGGTGTGTCCCTCGACGTCTGCAGCTGACTGCGGTGTCGGCAACTCGATAGGAGCCAACAAGCCTTGGCAGCCGCAAGTCTCGGGGAGATGAAGAAAAGTCGATGGCACAGACCAGCAAGGTCTGAGGGACTCACCCAGCGAGGGTAAGTCAGGGCAGGCCTGGAGCAACCAGGGGAGCCCTTTGGTTTGGTTAAGAAGTCTTCTGGGGACCCACAAGCCAGCGGGCAAGGGTTCGCGAAGACGCCTCGGGCGGAATCACTCAACAGGGGCCCACGGTCACTCGGGACGGTGTAGGCCTCTGATCTTCGGAGGGATTCCTGTTGGAGGTCGGGACCACACGTGGTCCAAAGCACAAGTTCGTAGAACGTTGTGAAGGGGTTGCACTCGACAATAGTGCACGGTACCCAGGGGTCGCGGTTCCTCGTTACTCGTGGGGTCCACTTGCCTCAGCTTCGCTGGGGACTCACGATGGCCTGGGAGAGGTCAGGAAATCCACTTCTTGGGCTGCAGGGACTTCGGACTCCGGCGGGAGCGGCGTAGTTTGCGACCGTCGTTGTCGTTTTTGGTGCCTGCCAAGCAGGGGAGTCACTCCTTGACTCCAAGGGAGATTCTTCTGTCTTCCAAAGGTAGTGGAACGTCGAAGGGCCAGGATTCTTCTGTAGAGCGTCGTCCAGGGGTTATCTGCTTTGCAATGGCAAGGTTCCCCCTCTTATACTAAAAAGAGGGGATGGACTAGCTCTATGACCCCACCTATGGGAGGGTCAAGGGAGGGGGTGGCTACACCCACTTCCCTTTGTCCAGTTTCGCGCCAGAGCAGGGGCAGGTAGCCCCTGAGCTGGTTTGAACTGGCATATGCACAGAGGAGCCTTCTGCTCCCCCAGTGCAGGACTTCAAAGCACTCTAAGAGTGCACCCACCCAGCCCCAATACACTAAACCCTGTCTGGAAGGTGGTTACACCTCCCTGTGACAGGATGCCTATTGTTGGGCTTCCTCCACTGTGAGTTTCGGTCATCAGCAGGAGGGCAGCCCAGTGTCTGTGACTGGTGGCATCCATTTTGTGATGCCAGGGCTCTTTAGGATTCTACCGCGTTTCCACAGCAGGTACATGTCTTATCCCTCTAGAAGGGTGGAATGCTACCCCCGCCGCCAAGATTGGCGGGGGGTAGTATTCCAAGATGTTTGACACCAAACACGACATGTTTTGATGCAGCCATTCCAAAGTTAGCATTTACCGCGAGGATATAATGCACTTAAATAGTATATGGTTTAACCGCATCCACAAACAGCACCAGAGAATAGACTCTGAGAGCTGCAGAGGGGCCCTGCTCAGGCAGAGGCACCCCCTCACATAGAAGCCAAGCACCCTGCCCTCAGGATTGATAGGGCCTGCCTTAGGGGTGACTGATAGGTTTATATGTGTGTGCAGGAGAGATATAGGAAACCTATATCTCAGTGAGGGGTGCTAGCACCACCTCACCCAGGCTGCAGTAGCAGGCCTGTGGTGTCAGATTTAGACTGCTTCCCAGGGGTGGCATAACACATGCTGCAGCCCCTGGGAGGCCTGTGAAGTACCTATGCCCTTGGCACCTAAGGTACCATATACTAGGGACTCATAAGGCACCACAGTATCCAATCACTAGTGCACCTAGAGTGCACTCCATGTCGTTTAGAGAGAGCAGATAGACTGGGGCCCTGAATAGCAGGGTCCCAGTCCAACTAAGTCATAAACCAGCAAAACACCATAAAAAAGTGGGGGCAACCATATAGTCAGATTCCACCTTCCTACATATATTATTTATCCAAACCCCACCCATGCACTGAGGCTACACTCATTTTGTCTACAGACGCTTCCAACGCCTTTGTAACTATTGCTCCTCTCAGATCATAGCTGTGTGTGCTCACTTTACCCCACCCAGGACATACTATTCTCCTCAATGCCCTTCTATACGTTCTGTTTCACCTAGTGCTTAATTGGTAACAGAAAAAGTGCCTGAGAACCAAGGTTTGCTCTGGAGCTCACGCCCAGGGCTGCACAGCCTTGATTCCATTTCATGCCTTTTCATTCCACCCCCATACATTTGTAGCCCTTTTCACTCTTGCACGGGCTTTTTCATCTCTGCTTTCTTCCTTTGTCCCTGTTTTTCTATTTTTTTCTTCCTCCTTCTGTCCCCCCTTTTGTGTTTTTCTCCTCTTGCTCTGGGTGAAAATATGATGAGGAAAAACAAGAGCCGGACCCCAAAAGGGAGCGCCGGTGGGTCCCACCTGCAACCGCCGGCTCAAATTATGCTTTGGTTTCACCTAATCTACGAGTACCCAGAAGGTATAATCTCTCCTTTATTGTAAAGTACCCTACCCAGCCAACATCAACCTGGACTCCAGCCAGCTGTCCTGCACCATTTTAACTGAACAACTCGAACTAGCAAAGAATCTTTTGACCTCTGCTGGGCGACATTACTGGCTGACCCATTCTTCCCAGGGGTAAAATGTGTTTATATCCAGATTTTCGCGACACATACCTATCACTTCAAAATAACCAAAATGGGATACAGACACATGAATTCAGCCAAACAAGTATACCACACCTCCCTCATATGAAGAAAACCGGAAGAGAGGGGACAAAAGGTATGATGCCTACAGGTACAAAGAAAGGACAAAACCCTGAATAACCATGCACCTTCTCAAATCTAGATGTCTCTTGATTAGTGCTATTCACTGTTTCCATATGCATGCTAAAATAGAACTATACGCTCACTGGCTGGCATTTGGTGCAGAATGAACTGGTGACATGAGACACAAGATGTTTTTGTGGTCATTATTGTGAAAAATAAGTAAAACATCAGCAGAAGCCAGTATCAAAAATGTAGAAAGATAATAAATATTGCGCTTTTTATTAAAAGCTAACAAAAGCCTTCATTTATCTTTCTGTCGATTAGCTAGACATTCAAACCCTTCTACCTTTCCCTAGGTCAGTGATGCTGAGAGCATGCTTAATTGAGTTGATGTTCAGAGTTCATCTGCAGGGCACTCAGCTCACTGGCAAAATGTCCCTGAAATTGAATCATTCCTCCCTGAACTGGCTAACAACATCCAGGGTTTTTATGTACTATTTCACCCAAGAAACGTGAGAATTGTCCTTCTTACCTCCCTTTGCGGATATCTGGCTACATTGGGAGGTTATTCTTAAATGAGGTGTTTAGATAATCAGTGTATGGACTGTTCATTTGTAATAGGTTTTCTCATAATACTGATTAACATTAGCAATTGTAAATGTTAAAAGAGGCTAAATTATATTCCTACTCAAAACCATTCTGAGCCCTCCTGCCATAGAGGCCAACTCCTACCACCCAACCACAACATAAACAACTTTTCCCTTTATCTGCAGAGTGATCGACTGGGTGGTCTGTGAGGAGACAATAGCACTACTAAACAGCTGGGATTATATCCGTACAACAGTACCTCCTGGCACAGGGGCGAACTTTCCCACACTCTTTCACCTTGGTGTGGCTTGCGTGGATCCCACCACTTATTGTTACCCAGAGTGACCTGCAAACTCCAAAACTATGCCTAAAACAATCCCCTCTCTGTTGTTATGGGGTATGGTTTACATTATTTGATCCTGGGGTTGCCAAGTACCTATGGGACCTTCCAATCCTAGGCCTTTCTTAAAACTAGTGATGCAGAGGAATTTATGGAGACATTGCTTGTGTGGATTCTAGCAGGTTTTCCTATGCAGAATACCCTGCAAACATCAAAGTAAGGTTAAAAACACATCAAAGTATGGTTAAAAACACAATTTCTTGACTTCGCTTAAACAGAAAACTCTAAAACGTCCAGCAAGTGGCAAAAGTCCTACCTTTCAATGTTCCTACACTTTTCCCAATAAAAAAAGTACTTAAAATTTGTGGGTGAGCCTATTGCACAGGAGAGGAACAGGCCAAAACTATGATCCAGTAACGTCTACTTTGACATTATATTAACACAGTCCTTAGTTGTCTTTTTTTCCCAAGTTTTAATGAGATTTTCTCATAGAAAGAGATAATCAGTACACCTCTGTAAAGTCTTTACAGGCATGTAGAATAGATCTACAGAGCTAGGCCTGAACTGCAGGCTTCCACGACAAACTCGCCAAATCTCTGTGATACACAAATAGGCCCAGGGAACTATTCAGCATTATCAAAAATCAAACTGCTTCTGCACCCCCCCCCCCCCAAATTGATGGCCTCTATGGAAAGATGTGAAGAAATTTCGAACTTCTTTTCCGAAAAATCGCTAAGATTGATCTATCCTTTGCCGTAACCCTCCCACCACTGTGCTCATCACCCTTCCATGACCCTCTACCCAAGTCTCCTTTCACACCTTCGCCCCCTCCTGACTCTGTTCTATCCTCTTCCTCAGTCGCCCCCCCGGATCATTTCCTCAACAACCTACAGCTAAAAAATAATGCAACATGGCTTAACTTCAGCCCAGTTACAGAACGGGAAGTCCTCAACATCCTAACCAAGCTTAAACCCTCCTGTCATACCTTGGACCCTCTCCCTGCTAACCTTGTTCAAGATTTAAAGCACATCATCGCACCTTATTGGGCTTCCATCATCAACTCCTCCTTGGCCACAGGGTGTGTCCCTGCTTCTCTCCAGCTTGGCCAAATCACTCCCACCCTCAAAAATGCCACCGCTGACCCCACCAACCTTAACAATCTGCGCCCTATCTCTAATCTTCCGCTCCTATCCAAGGCCCTCGAAAAATGCGTCTTGCTCCAACTAGATAAGCACATTGACTCCTTCAGCCTTTTGGACACATTACAGTCAGGCTTTCGAAAGGGCTGCAGTACTGAAACCGCTATGCTCAACATTGTTGATGACATTCATCACTCCCTCGATAAGGGGGAGTCCTCCCTTCTCATTCTTCTTGACCTCTCTGCCGCTTTCGATACTGTCAATCATTCCGCCTTACTTAACACCCTCAAAGATCGGTTCGGCTTCAGTGGTCTTGTTCTAGAATGGTTTACCTCCTTCTTTCACCACAGAACCCAACAAATTAAAATTAACCATTGCCTCTCTAAACATATCTCTGTCCTCCCCCTGGGTGTTCCCCAGGGGTCTATTCTCTCTCCCTCACTATTTAACCTCTTCATGGAACCCCTCACCCTCATTCTTAAGCAAGCAGGAATCAACTACCACCTCTATGCTGATGACACCCAGCTTTACTATAAGATCAAATCCCAAGATGACATTTTTCACCTCAACGATACCCTAACTAAGATCCAACAATGGTTCCATCACAATCACCTTAAACTCAATCCTAAAAAAACGGAAGTCATTCTCTTCGCTCCTAAAAACAACCGGCTCACCATTCAACACTGGAGCTCTGACCTCAAAGCTCTCAACTGCTCTTTGTCCACCTCTAACTCCGTTAAATCCCTTGGAATAAGCATTGACCAGAACCTCAGCCTTTCTCCCCACATAAAAAATGCAGCCAAAGGCGCCCTCTTCTCCCTACTTCACCTCAAGAAAATCAAACCCTTCATTCCTGCTGATGACTTTAAATTAGTTGTTCAATCACTAGTTCTTTCAAGATTGGACTAAGGTAATGCCATTCTTTCTGGAACGCCGAAAATCCACCTAGCCCCAATCAAATCAGTCCTTAATCTCGCGGCCAGGCTTATTTCTGATTGTAAGCGGTTTGGCCACATCTCCCCCCATCCTCAAAGAGCTCAAATGGCTCCCCATCGAAGGCAGATCCGCATACAAGAACGCTTGCATTACGCACAAAGCCTTGCACCATCATACCCCAGTTTATCTCTCTGATAAACTCCACAAAGCAGGCTGCTCAAGAGAAATGAGGAGCACAAATACTCTCATGCTAATACCTCCCTTGGTAAACAAGAAATCTACCCAGTTACGCTCTTTCTCCGCTAATGCGCCTACTATCTGGAATTCACTCCCCAAAGATCTACGTTGCAACCCCTCTTACCTCAGCTTCAAAAATGATCTCAAACGACACCTTCTCAACAAATACTGGGGACCTTAATCCTACCACCTTCTCCGGGTTTCCCAACATGCCCTTGACGGTGTCTTGTCCTCACTATATTATACTGGACTTACTACCACCCCTCCTCACCTCCTTACTTTTACTTCCACCCTCCCCCTACGAGCTCTCTTATAATTTACGGCCTACTTCTGCATGCTGTCTCCTCTCTCATTTCCCCACTCTGTTCTCCCCCTCCTCAATCCTTTCTCCCCCCCCCATCCCTGACTACCCACGCTAGCCCAAATTTCCAATTCTGGTTATGCCCTAATTGTTCTCCTTAATTTCTTGTCCATGTATTTACTGTTTTTTGCATATTGTGCTGAGTATTTTGCGCTTTTCCTTTTTGTACTAATGTTATATCGCAATTGATTCCTCTCTCAACCCTTGTAAAGCGCTCTGATACCCTTGGGTCTAGCCAGCGCTATAAAACCGTTTAAATAAAAATAAAAAAACACCCCACTGGGAGTCATTTAGTCCGGACCCTGCCACCCTACCCCTCCCAGGACTCAAACCCACCCCCCCCCCGTCCTCCTCTACTGTTCATGGATCTATTAGGTGGCTAAACTGTAGTCCTTTTTAGGTCTCGCCTGAGGCAGCGCATGTGCTGCTCTGGCGAGACATTTAGTGAGTGGGCTTTAAAAAGCCGACCACAGCTTTTTGGGTGGCATAGAGCGTGCGGTTACGCGCACAGTGACGAGCAGAGGCTTTCCTCTCTCGTCATGGTGCGCGCACATCGCACACCACTCGCAGCTGCTTTCACTTTCGCGCTGACTCATTGACCACCGCCGCTCGTTTTTTTGTTTTTTTACTTTGGAAATGGGAGGTTCTTTTCCTTCAGTCACGCTCTGCCCAGGCTTCGCTCCACGCTCTACCTCCATGCACTTTCCTCGCTTGAGCCCGAGAGAGCCCAACAGGAAATTGAGGCTTTGATAAAAAAAACGCTCGGTTTTTTTTACTTTGGAAATGGGAGCTTCTTTTCCTTCGGTCACGCTCTGCCCATCTGCCCCGGCTTCGCTCTACCTCCATGCACTTACTGCCTGTTGCATTTGATAACATTGTCTCGTACTTTCAACATGTCTCATAATCTAATAGACTGTCACTCACTGTCGTTCCAGTCTGTCTCACGGCTCACTCTCCTCCCTGCGTCCTCTTGTTCTGTCTTGTGGCCTCACATTTCCCTCACCCTCCAATGCTCACTTGCTGCCTGTCTCGTCTCCTCCTGCCTCTCATCTTAGTCAGTGGCACTCTCTTGCTTTGTATAATTTGGGTACCTCCCTCCCTCCTTGCCATTGCCTGTCTCCCTGCCCCGGTGTCTGTTGCAATCTGTCTTATTCCGTGTCGCTGTCTGCCATTCACTTCCAGCCTTCATTGTTGATTTCTGGGCTCTCATTCACACCCAACACGCCTCAGTCATTCCCTGCATGTCTCATACTGTCTCTCACTCTTCATCTGTCTCACTCTTTTTTGTTGTTTGTCTCATTCTCTTCTGGTTCTTCTCGCAATCTTTCTCTCTCTCCCTGTCTCATTCTCCCTGCCGCCTGTCTTATTTTTCATTTTTGCTTGTCTCATTCTCTTGCGACTCGTCTCAGTTTCTGTAACTGCTCGACTCATTCTCCAGCTGCCTTTTTTAGGTCCCCGGCGTTAGTAAAAACCTTTGACAGCAGTGCCGTTATTCCAAATTGCTCCTTAACTCACAGTGTGCAGTGAATACAGAGCGGGCCAGGATGAGTAGATGAGAGTACCATGGGCTGGGGAACATATTATCATGACCATGCAGAATCTCAGATTGGACTGCTACAAACTGCGCCTGCACTACATTATATAGGAGGGACTCGGACAGGAAAACTGTTCTTGAGTAAGTGATGAAAGCTTTAGAGAACAAGCATTTGCAATGCAATAGGTCTCGCATTTAGACGAGTTTAAGCTATTGGCATTGTAAATGATAATGCATTTTATTTTTATTTTAAAAACCAAAACATACATAAAATGCATTGTCATTTACAATGCCAATAGCTCAAACTCTCGTAAATGCGAGACCTATTGCATTGCAAATGCTTGTTTGTCTAGGTGATGTGCCCACCCACACATTTGGCTTACATTTTTGATCAAGAAAAGTGTGGGAATGCTGGATAGTAGGACGTTTGCCATTTCTTGCACGTTCTGCGCTTTTCCATCACGCACATGTGAGGATTGTTTTTTCCCAAAGTTTGCCATTTACAATGAATTCTGGGTAAGAATATTTAGTTGGGTCCACACAAGCCACACCGCCCTTGACACCCCATGTCTCTTGTACTCTGAACTATCTGTGGTTGGCAGGTTTACCTGCTTGTCAGCTGATCCAGGGCCCTTTCATGCCCTTTTCATGGCCACATTTTTGGGACTTCCTGTGCTGAGCATGAGGCCCACCCATACATGTGGGAACCATTTTATTATCAACAAAAGTTGTTGTGATGTTTCTCAGGGCCCTAGCACAAAAGCTTCCATTTTACATGTTCATGTTTAAACTTGACATCTTTTTAGACAAGTGACTTTTTGTCTGCTTTGCACGTACATAACATATTCAAAGTTTTCTGCTTGCAAGCACATTTCTTCAGAAGCATTTCATCACAACACTTTACATTATGTTCAAGGATAAAGTACACTGAGCACTCTGCGCTTGCGTCTTGTTGTCTGTTCAGAGACAGCTCTGGGTCAGAAATACAAATAATGAATAGCTAAGGACCGCAGTCACAGTGCAAACAGGGCCAGTTTTTATTATATAAACTGCTTCTGGCGTTTCGCTTGTGAGAGGAGCATTTCCATGCATTATCTTGGACGTTTGCCCAGACTGATTTCCAGCCCTGCTGACTTCTATCACCATCCTGCAAAGGATGGAGGCCAGTTCCACACCAGGCTGCCTTCCTGATACATCGCACATACAGGTACATGGGTAGTTAAGCTACTCCAAGAGATCTGGCAGAATGCACACCATATTATGCTCTCTAGCATACTTAGGGTAAGGTAGGGTTATCAGTATGATACATTTTCATATATTCATTGCAACATCATAATAGTTGAACTATTCATCTTTTTCACTATTCTTGTAATGCTGGTAACAATGCTTTGTTTCCTTCTGCTAATAATTGTAGCTCATGTTTTTTTATTATACAAAAAATGCAATTGCTTCAGTAAATAGTTGAAATGCCAATTTGTGTATTTCTTGTGTCTCCCTTTGGGCATGCCTATGGTAATAAAGAAAGAGTACATCTGTTTCCACGATTTCCCTTGGAGGGAGTTCTAAGTGGCCATGTTCTGAGGTTGCAGTTACTATCGGGTACCCTGTCGGGTTTAGTGGTCCAGATGGTGTACTGTGAGCTAGCCAGGAATTGGGCTAACATATTCTGATGATATGAGTGGGCTCAGTCTGACGCATATGCTATCCAAACACACAGTCTTACTTACTTAGTTGGAACCGTATGACAAAATGTGGGAATGCTGAATGGTAGAACCATTGCCGTTCCTCCACAGATTTGAGAACTTTCCATCACAGAACTGAGCAAACATTCTGTATTTACCTAAAATTTGATGCAAAGGATTTTAAGTAGGGAAAAGTGGTGGCAGACACATTGGGCACATTCTCCCTCAGCATCTAGTTTTCAGAAATGTCTAGGGGTAGTAGATTTTGCAGGTTGCCAGCTGATCCCAGAACCAAATGAGAATGCAACCAACATCCCTAAAATCTGTCTTATCTAAGCATCATTTCCTCCCGTCATATGGTCGTGTTTTTGGCCCTTTCTACGATCTGTTAGGTCCACCCACCAATGTAGGCTACTGTGCTTTATCTAGAGAAGTGTGAGAATGCAGAGTGGTAGGATATTTGCTATTATCTGTTGAATTTCCCTTTATTTGTTGCCTGCTTTTTTTAGTCAGTGTCCACAAAAACACTTTTTCAAAAAAATCCGTCTGAAAATCCTGATATTATGGGTAATCCAAAGTTTAGCTTGATATAAATTGACCCCATTGTTAAACTAAGATTCATGGGTACCTTTAAAATAGATAGATTTTCTTCATACCCACTTTTTACTGATTAGATTTTTCATCATCAATTGACGCATTGTCAATGCACAATTAATTATCATCGTAAGCCACGTCTTGAATTTGGGTCTGGGTATCATAGATTTTTTGGACATACTACAAACACAGTATGTCTATGCAACTAGAAGAAGAGTGCAGAAGGCTTAATGGTGTATTATTTTTTATTGATCGACCTTCCGTGCAAAAATTTATAGACAAAAATGTTGTCACCTGTTTCTCTTTTTCCCCCCAACAAACATTCACTATTTATGATTATTTTTTTGTCAAAACCTTGAGCTACATACACGGATAGCCCCGTTCTGAATTCATAATATTGACGAGTTGTCAGAAATTATTAGCTTTTGGGTTCATCCATGGTTTTCAAGCTGTTTCTCTCGCAAATTCCAAGAACAAAGAAAACGGAAAATAACAAATGTTCACTAATACTTGAAAAATTGCAGGTGGCAAATAATGATTTCTAACCTTCTCTCCCAGTTTCTGAAAGGTGGGAAGAGGGCTTAGTCCTGCAACACTTTTTGGTGCAGTTTATAAATTGCACATTTTAGCTATTTTCTCCCCCCTTTCCTGGGTAAATTAGAAGCCATGGGTAACTTTATAATCCTTAACAAGCTAGAGGGGTTGGCCGGGGAGGGGGAGAAGGGCTGGATACATTTATGAAAACAAGTAATGAAAGCTTATGTGTGAACTGTCTCAAATGTCAAAAACACTCTGCATCAATGGAATAATGGGGAACCACAACAATTAAAGCGCTAATATGCATGCAGTGTGTACATATAAGGCTGCTGATTCCAGAATAGCTAGAATATCAGCAAGAATGGGAACAAATATGTTACTAATGGCTGTGAGAAGCTCGCTTGATATATGGTGCTCACTTATGTAAGTGTAGCACCCTTCACCAATCCAGACAACCCTTATGGTGATTTTAGTGATCTTAGACAACCTTAGAAAGCTCTCTGAGTGGTAGCTGTAGAGAGCAGCCTTCAGTCTTAGTCCAGAAGGAGTGTAAAGCAGCTTGTTTTACCAGTACTTAATCTTATGGTATAGGTTAAGTGAAAAAGAATCACACAGTGTAGTTACAAAAATAGGTATTTTATTACAAACATTCACTAACACATTGCAACATCTCCTACCCGGAGACATCCACTCAATATTTAGGAAATAGAGCAGGTAAGTAGCACAAATACACAGTGGTCTCCAGGGGGAGACCAAACCATATACTAAAATAGTGGAATGCAAGCCACGAATCAAGTCAAGACTGGACCCAGAAGGCGTTGAAGAGCCGAGGACCCAAGGAACCACACAAGGTGCGTATCTAGGAACCCCACGGAGGTCGTGTGCAGAGTGGGAACACAATCACGTGCTCAATGTTAGTCAATAGGTAAGTCGCGGTTGCAGTTTTAAGGAAAAAGAACCCTGCCCAGTGGACCCCGAAGACACCCCATGGAAGATTGGAGAGTCACCCCACCCGTGGATACCCCAGGAACCAGGATACCTACACCAGGGAAGCCGGGTGCATAGGTGTCAAGTGACGTCGGAAACTGCTGTAGACCACAATGGAGGACTTCAGAAAAGATGCCCCTGGGGAAGAAGACAAAGGAGTCCTGTGGAATCCAAAGGTGTATTCAGGTTGAGAAGTACCTGCAAGCAGAGGGGACATAGTCTATGCCACACAGGAGGCACGGAAGACAAATGCCCACCGATGTCGGAGATGCAGGAGAGGTTGACGGTGCCCTTTAAATTGCAGTTGTGCGGACCAGGTGATGCTGTGGATGACCAGAAGCTGGATACGAGCTGTCCCATGTCGGCTGTCGAGCGCCAAGGGGTCAGTGTCCGGCAGAGGCACCAAAAGCCTTGGCAGTGGCAAACAACGAAGTTAACGAAAAGGATGCAGTGTTGGAACCAGGAAGGTCCAAGGGACTCACCACATGCAGGTGAGTCGGAGCAGGCCCCAAGCAATTAGGGGAGCCCACTGGTGCCAAAGAAGACCCTTGAGAGGACCCAAGGGCCAAAGGCACAGGAGTCACAAGAGGACCTCGAGCAGCTCACCAAAAGATGCAGGCCTACGGTGCAGAGGATGCGATGCAGGCAAGGATCTTGGCTGAAGAGGATGCTGGAAGTAGGAACTTCTTTGAGCCCGAAGATCTCTGGAGGAGAGAGCCAACCAGCCTTGGAAACGGCAAGTCGACGCAGTGCACAGGGGTTCTGTTCCGGCGGTTCCGACGAGGGATACTGGCCTCAAACTCAGTATAAAGACAGTGCAGGCCTCGAGTGAGTTGCAGAACCACCACCTGTGTTGCTGAGCCAGGATCAGCAGACCAGTCAGCTACGTTGCGATGCCTGCAGATGCAGGGAATAACTCCTTCACTCCAAGGGAGATTCCTTCGGGTGTCTTAGAGTTCCACAAGCCTGGTGAAGAACCTGTATGAAGAACCTGTATGGAGCACGGACACAGATGTTGCAGAAGACCAGCAGGACGACGAGACCAGAAGTAGCACTGGTGCAGTCTCGGTTACTTAAGCAAAGTCCTGCGAAGCCCAGAGTGTCCAGACGGTCGAATTTAAGTGGTATGTGATCTGAATCTTGTCCAATGACAAATCTAGGGATCCACCCACAGGTAAGCCCTTAAGTACCCTTGGGAAAGGCTTGGGACTATTCAGGGGTCCCTCCCAAAGGAGGGGCTGGACAGTGGGGAGGATACGTCCTATGTCCAGTTTCACACCAGAGCAAGAGCACCCTGCCTTCAGGATTGAAAGGCCTGCTTCAGGGGTGACTTATCGGTTTTAAGTGTAGTGACCTCAGATATAGGGAAACCTATATCTGTCGTAAGTGGTGCTAGCACCACTTTACACAGGCTGCAATGGCAGGCATGTAGTCACAATTTGAGTGGTCTCTCATTAGTGGCAAAATACATGCTTCAGCCCATGAGAGACCCCTGCTGTGCCTATGCCCTGGGTACCTTCGTACCATATACTAGGGACTTACAAGGGTACCCCAGTAGCCAATATGGAGTGTGCCCAAGTACTCACCATGTCCAATTTAGGGAGGAAGCACAGAGACTGGGGTCCTGATTAGCAGGATCCCAGTCAACTAGTCAGAAAAACATAATGACACCAGCAGAAAGTTGGGGTGACCATGAAAGCAGATCCTACTTTCCTACACCCCCCCCCAAACGTAAGGAGCTGAGACTAACCTTGCCCAGTTGAGTCTTCTTTTTCTAAGTGGAAATATCTGGAGAGTCAACTGCGTTGGCATGGTTACTCCCCTGCCTATGTTCCACTGAAAAGTCCATCCCCTGTAGGAAAATGGACCACCTCAAAAGTTTGGGATTTTCACCCTTCATCTGTTTAAGCCATAAGAGGGGCTTATGGTCTGTCTGAACAATGAAGTGAGTACCAAACTGGTATGGTCTCAACTTCTTCAGGGCCCAGACCACAGCAAAGGCCACCCTCTCTATAGCTGACAAACGTTTCTCCCTGGGGGTCAACCATCTGCTGATGAAAGCTATTAGTTGGTCCTGGCCCTCTGCATTAAGTTGTGACAGCACTGCTCCTACCCATATCTCAGATGCATCTGTCTGGACAATGAAGGTTTTGGAATAGTCAGGACTTTGCAGAATGGAAGCAGTGCACATGGCCTGCTTCAGGTCATCAAAAGCCTTTTGACAGCTAACTGTCCACTCAACTTTCTTTGGCATATTCTTGTAGGTGAGATCATTAAGAGGAGTCACAATGGACCCATATCCCTTAACAAACCTCCTGTAGTACCCGGTCAGGCCCAAGAAAGCTCTGACCTGAGTCTGGGTAGTGGGAGCAACTCAGTCCATGATGGTCTGGATTTTGCTCTCCAATGGCTGAACTTGGCCTCCACCTACCAGGTGACCCAAGTATACAACCTTTCTCTGCCCTATCGGCACTTGGTGGCCTTGATAGTGAGGCCTGCTTTTTGCAGAGCCTCCGGAACATTCCTGAGGTGGACCAGGCGATCCTCCCAGGTGGAGCTAAAGACAGCTATATCATCTAGATATGCTGCACTATAGTCTTCCTAGCCTGTGAGAACTTTGTTCACCAACCTCTGAAATATGGCAGGTGCATTTTTCAGACCAAAGGGCATCACAATAAATTGATAAGCATTTTCGACTGGGGGTCGAAAATGCTGTTTTTGGCTTGGCCTCCTCAGCTACTCTGATTTGCCAGCAGTCAGGTCAAATGTACTCGTCAACTTGGCTGAGGCCAAAGTATCTATGAGCTCATCAGCCCTTGGAATAGGATGGGCATCCGTCTTAGTGACTGCATTGAGGCCTCTGTAGTTCACACAAAACCTCATTTCTCTATTTCCACCCTTGGTGTGAGGTTTTGGCCCAGGGAATATCTGAAGTATCAATGACACCCAATTCTAGCATCAGTTTGACCTCTGTCCTGATGCAATCTCTGACATGGTCAGGCTGCCTGTAAATGTTTTTCTTTACTGGCAGACTGTCACCTGTGTCCACTTCATGGGTACACCAAGTGGTTTGACTGGGTGTCATAGATGACATGTGTTTGTACTGATTGAGGACCTTCCTTCAATCAGCTTGCTGCTGGTCAGTGAGGCTGCCTGCCAAGGCTACTCCATCCACTGATCCATCAACAGGGTTCTGATAGAGGAGATCAGGGAGAGGGTCACTCTCTTCCTCCTGTCCCTCATCAGTTGCCATGAGCAAGCTCATGTCAGCCCTGTCCACAAAAGGTTTTGGGCGGTTCACATGAAGTACCCTATGGGGACTTCTGGGAGTGCCCAGGTCTACCAAGTAGGTGACCTCGCCTTTCTTTTCAATGATGGTGTGGGGGCCACTCCATTTGTCCTGGAGAGCTGCTGGGGCCACAGGCTCCAACACCCACACTTTCTGGCTTAGCTGGTAAACAGTCTGGACAGCCATTTGGTCATGCCAGGGTTTCTGAAGCTCCTGGCTGGCCTCAAGGTTTTTAGTTGCCTTCTTCATGTACTCAGCCATACGTGAACGCAGGCCAATGACAAAGTCCACAATATCCTGTCGAGCGAGGGTTGAGAGGTTGCTCCCATTCCTCCTTAACCAGAAACAATGGACCCCTAACTGGATGTCCAAAAAAGTTCAAATGGGCTGTAGCCAACCCCTTTTGAGGGACCCCTCTGTATGCCAAGAGAAGGCAGGGTAGTAAGACATCCCGTTTTCGCCTGCGCTTTTCTGGGAGTCCCATGATCTCTTGAGGGTCTTGTTGAACCTTTCAACAAGCACATTGCATTGTGGATGGTATGGTGTGATAAACTTATAGTTTACTCCACACTCTTTCCACATAGCAGTTATGTAACTAGACATGAAGTTGGTACCTCTGTCTGTTATGACCTCCTTAGGGAAGCTCACCTTGGAAAAGATTCCCAGGAGGGCCCTGGCCACTACAGGAGCTGTAGTGGTTCTAAGGGGAATTGCCTCTGGATGCCCAGTGGCATGGTCCACCACCACCAGGATATAACTGTGTCCAGATGCAGTTAGAGGGCTTACGGGACCCACAATGTCAACCCCTACCCTCTCAAAGGGAACCCCAACCACTGGAAGTGGAATTAAGGGGGCCTTTGAAGTGCCACCTGACTTACCACTGGCTTGGCAAGTGACACAGGAGCGACAAAACTCATTGGTGTTTTCTGACATATGGGGCCATTGAAAATGAGGGACAATCCTGTCCCAAGTCTTACTTTGCCCAAGGCGTCCTGCAAGGGGAATGCCATGTGCCAGGGAGAGAAGAAAATCCTTGAACTTCTGAGGTATTACCAACCTCCTGGTGGCACCAGGCTTGAGGTCTCTACCTTCAGAATATAGAAGCCCATCTTCCAAATAGATCTGATGAGACCCACTGACATTCCCTGCCTCCTCAGCAGCACCTTGCTGTCTGAGGGGTTCAAGAGAGGGGCAGGATTGCTGCTCCAAACTCAAGTCTGCCCTGGAAGGGCCCCCTGCCCCCAAGAACTCTGCCTGGTCAGGCCCAAGTTCCTCTGGGACAGCCCCTTCACAGGGACTGAGATCATCTCCCTCAGGAGCCTGATCCTCACTGAGAGTTTGGGAGGAGGATACTTCCTTACCCTTCCTGCTCCTTCTCTTGGGAGCAATGTGGTCTATTTTTCCAGAATCCAGTGCTCCCTCAGTGCTGAGCTGTTTGACCTGAGCCCTCTTTACAGCAAACACACTGGCAGAAATGCCCATCATTTCTGCATGAGTCCCGAACTCTACTTCAGACCAGGCTGAAGTTTCTAAATCATTCCCCAACAGACAATCTACAGGTAGGTCTGGAGATACCACAACTTTCTTAGGTCTAGTTACCCCTCCCCAGCTGAGATTCACAACTGCTAAGGAATTATCAGTCCTGACATTGCTATTGTTGGTAACGTGGTACATTTGTCCAAGTATGATTTGTTCAGGGGACACACATTTGTCTGTCACCATGGTGACACTGGCCCCTGTGTCCCTGAAAGCTATTGCTTCTTTTCCATTTATCAAAGGTTGTTGTCTGTACTTGCCCAAGTTAGTGGGACTTACTAGTAAGATGGCAGGATCAATGCCACCATCACAGACTAGAACAACCTGAGCTGGAGTTCTGACTAGGCCAGAACCCATCTCAGTACCCAAGGTTAACTCAACTAATCCCTTGGTTGCTGTACTAGCACTTGTACTGGTGCCAAGGGGCGCAGTTGCCTTAGGGGCAGTGGTAGTAGGTTCCTTGGCCTTTGGACAATCAGCATCAATAGCACCAAGGTTTCTTTTTACAAGTTTGGGACTCCCCCCAGATGCTGGTTTTGGTGGACCTTGTGAAGACTTTTTTTTTTTAAAATCTTTACTCTTGTCCCCCACCTTTATCCTGGGAATTAGAAGAAGCTTGCTTCTTCTGGTCACCTCCATTACCATGGTTCTTCTGCTTAACCCTGGTGTGGACCCCTTTATCTGCCTTCTTTCCCAATTCTTAGGGAGAGGTCAGATCAGAGTCCACCAGGTCCTGTACAAAAGTTGATTCTGACAGTTATTAAGGATGTACTCCCTCATTATCAAATTGTACAACCCTTCATAGTCCTGTACCTTGCTTCCATGAAGCCAGCCTTCCAGACCCTTAATAGCACTATCAATGAAGTCTACCCAGTCCTGGATGTGTGCCTTCTGGGTGGCTCTGAACGTAATCCTTTACTTTTCCGTGGTTAAGCCAAACCCATCAATGAGTGCACTATTCAGTACTGAGTAATTGTCAGCATCCTCTTCTCTAAGAGTGAGGAGCGTGTCTCTACCTTTGTTAGAAAAGGAGAGCCTCAGGATAGCTGCCCACTGCCCTTAAGGGACCTTCTGAACTTTACAGGCCCTCTCTAATGCAGTGATCCATTTCTGGATGTCATCCCCCTCCTGGTAAAGAGGGACTATCCTGCTCAGGTTCCTAGTATCAAAAGAGTTTACACTGACTCTAGGGGCACTAGGGCTTCCACCATGGGACTCTAGTCCCAGATTTTTCCTAGCTTTCTGGACTTCCAGAGCCTCTTTGTCAAGGGCCAACTGGTCTCGTCTGAGCTAGAGTCTAACTCTCTCAAGCTTGATCAGTTGATATTCCCTCTCCACGGAGTCCTCTCTCTGACTAGAGACAGAGGTCCTTATGGGCTGTCCTGAAGCACTGGACTCAACAGAGGGAGACCGAGATCTCCTCTGTCTGCTTTGAACCCTCCCAGGAGGAATAAAGGGGGACCTACTTCTAGGGACACCCTCTGTGCCATCTGCACTATTTCCTTGGTGAGAGTTCACCAGGGTGGAGTCCTCAAACTCCTCCTGGTCATGGTCAGTATTAGGGTCACTAGGAGTAACTCCACCTGACCCATCTACTGGAGCATCCACATCCACCTTATCCTGATCTCCTACGCTGTCAGGGATTTGGATATCATCTAAGATAAGCAGCTCTAAGGGATGCTTGGTGGTTGGATTACTGTCTTTAACTTTCTAGAAGTACACAGGGCTCTCAGTTCCTGGAACCTGAGACCCCTGTATCTAGCAGCCGGGGGTACACTAGGATCCCATACTAAAGACATGGTTACTAGGTGTAGTGTGGTGTTGCACCTACCTAACCTAGTGTCATGTAAACTCCCTAGGATTGGAGCAAGGGTTGTGCTAGACCCTTAACAAGCAATCCACAAGTTCAGTAGAACCTTCTTAGTCTATCTAAATATTATATGTGCCTAATGCTAGTGATGATTTTTCAATTAATCCACACCTAGATTAACTGGTAAAGCAATGCAGGCTTGAATCCCAACCGCTGCACACTAATGTGAGAAGCTGGCTTGGTATATGGTGCTCACTTATGTAAGTGTAGCACCCTGCACCAATCCAGATGACCTTTATGGTGATTTTAGTGGTCTTAGACAATTTTAGAAAGCTCTCTAAGTGGTAGCTGTGGAGAGCAGCCTTCAGGCTTAATCCAGAAGGATTGTAAAGCAGCTTGTTTTACCAGTACTTAATCTTGCGGTATAGGTTAAGTGAAAAAGAATCACATGGTGTAGTTATAAAAATATAACAATGTATTATCTCCTACCCGGAGATATCCACAGAATACACACAATATTTAGGAAATAGAGCAAATAAGTAGCACAAATACACTGTGGTCTCCAGGGGGAGACCAAACCATATACCAAAATAGTGGAATGCAAACCACGACTCAAGTCAAGACTGGACCTAGAAGATGTAGAAGAGCCGGGGACCCAAGGAACCACCCAAGGTGAGTATCTAGGAACCCCACGAAGGTCATGTGCAGAGTGGGAACACGACTGCGTGCTCAATGTTAGTCAATGGGTAAGTCGCGCTTCTGTTTTAAGGCAAAAGGACCCTGCCCAGTGAACCCCGAAGACACCCCGTGGAAGATGGAAGGTTGGAGAGTCACCCCACCCGTGGATACCCCAGGAACCAGGATACCTACACCAGGGAAGCCGGGTGCATCGGTGTCAATTGACGTCAGAAACCGCCGTAGACCACAATAGAGGACTTCAGGAAAGATGCCACTGGAGAAGAAGACAAAGGAGTCCGGTGGAACCCAAAGGTGGATTCAAGTTGAGAGGTACCTGCAAGCACAGGGGACAGTCTAAGCTACTCAGGAGTGACCAGGAGGCATGGAAGACTAATGCCCACCGATGTTGGAGAGGTTGACGGTGCCCTTTAAGTTGCAGCTGTGCAGACGAGGCGATGCTGTGGACGACCAGGAGCCGGATATGAGCTGTCCCATGTTGCATGTCGAGCGCCAAGGGGTCAGTGTCTGGCAGGGGCACCAACAAGCCTTGGCAGCGGCAAACAACGAAGTTAATGAAAAGGATGCAGTGTCGGGACCAGCAAGGTCCAAGGGACTCCCCACATGCAGGTGAGTCGGAGCAGGCCCCAAGCAATTAGTGGAGCCCACTGGTGCCAAAGAAGACCCTCGAGAGGACCCATGGGCTGAAGACACAGGAGTCGCAAGAGGACCTCGAGCAGCTCAACAAGAGATGCAGGCCCACGGTGCAGAGGATGCGATGCAGGTGAGGATCTTGGCTGAAGAGGCTGCTGGAGGTAGGAACTTCTTTGAGCCCAAAGATCTCTGGAGGAGCGAGCCAACAAGCCTTGCAACGGCAAGTCGACGAATTGCACAGGGATTCTGTTCTGGCAGTTCCGACGAGGGATACTGACCTCATACTCGGTATGAAGACAGTGCAGGCCTCAAGGGAGTTGCAGACCCACCACCTGTGTTGCTGAGCCTTTCGGAGTCCATGAGAGCCCAGGATCAGCAGACAGGTCAGCTGCGTTGCGGTGCCTGCAGATGCAGGGGAGTGACTCCTTCACTCCAAAGGAGATTCCTTCGAGTGTCTTGGAGTTCCACAGGCCTGGTGAAGAACCTGTATGGAGCACGCTCACAGATGTTGCAGAAGACCAGCAGGACGACGAGACCAAGAGCAGCAGGACTCTTCCCCGGTGCAGTCTCGGTTTCTTAAGCGAAGTCCAGCAAAGCCCAGAGTGTCCAGATGGTCGAAGTGAAGTGGTATGTGATCTGAATCTTATCCCACAATGAATCTAGGGACCCACCCACAGGTAAGCCCTTAAGTACCCTTGGGAAAGGGTTGGGACGATTCAGAGGTCCCTCCCAAAGGAGGAGCTGGACAGTGTGGATGATACTCCCATGTCCTTTGTCCAGTTTCGCGCCAGAGCGAGAGCCATCGGCTCTCTGAACTGGTTTGAACTGGAGTATGCAAGGAGGGCACCAAGTGTGCCCTTCAAGTAGTCTCAGTGGTGCTCGCAAGCGCCCCCACCCTTCCCCAATACACTAAACCCTGTCTGGGTGGTGGTCACAGGAAGGTGTGCTGCCTTCCCCCTGCTAGAGCTTGGCTCAGCAGCAGGAGGGCAGAAACTTGTCTCTGGTCGGCAGCAGCCCTAGCTTGCTGTCTGGTTCTGGAAGACTGGTACCGGGAGCACTGAGGGCCTCCCGGAGGAGCTTTACAGTGCACGGAATCATACCTCCCACACCGTGGGTGTATGATTCCAACATGTTTGATACCAAACATGACAGGGTTCGTTACAGCCAGTTTAGAGGTGGTCATCGCGTAATGACGCATGACTACTCTATATGTCGAAATGGTTGATGCACTTACAACCCGGGAGAATGGACTCCGTAGGTTGTAGGGGTGTCCGGCTCATGCAGGGGCACCCTCACACTTAGAACCAAGCACCCTGCCTTCAGGACTGAAAGGCCTGCTGTAGGGATGACTTATAGGTTTTAAGTTTAGTGACCTCCGATATTATAGGAAACCTATATCTGTCATAAGTGGTGCTAGCACAAACTTACACCAGCTGCACTGGCAGGCCTGTAGTCACAATTGGAGTGGTCTCTCATGGATGGCATAATACATGCTTGAGCCCATGGGAGACCCTTGGTGTACCTATGCCCTGGGTACCTTGGTACCATATACTAGGGACTTACAAGGTTACCCCAGTAGCCAATCTGGAGTGTACTTAAGTACTCATCATGTCCAATTTAGGGAGGAAATGCAGAGACTGGGGTTCTGATTAGCAGGATCCCAGTCAGACTAGTCAGAAAAACATAATGACACCAGCAAAAAGTGGGGGTGACCATGAAAGCAGATCCTACTTTCCTACAATGGCCAAATATTATGCCAAGATAGCTAGCAAGTTCCAAGAATGCCAAGAATTACTTCACTGATGACTATTCATATTGTGGGGTTAACCTGCCTCTTCCTAATAATGTCCTGAAATATGTCCCCAAAAATTCTAACAATAAGTCACCGATGGGCTATCATGTAAGAGGTAGCCAGCATGTCCTCAAGAAGGTCCACGATATTTCAGAGAAGAGGCAAAATGTTAGGGAAAACCAGCATGTCCCAGAAAATGCCAACAACATGTCATGGATGAGCCATTATGACAGGGTTAGTCAGTATGTACCCAAAATACACAGAAATAAGGCACTTAGGGGGCCAACAGTCAGGGTTAGTCAGTATTTATCCAGGAAGGCCAATTATTTGCCTTCTTACGTAAACGTGCTTCCCATTGGCCTGACAAACACACACATTTGCACACATATAGCCACACACACTCACAGCTGCACATACATTCACACTTTCACACACACACACACACACACACAGACACACACACACACACACACACACACACACACACACACACACACACATTGACATGCCCATATACCCAACCTCACATACACATATGCTCACACTCAGACATTCAACACTGCCCATGTCTACACTCCCACTCTCTTACCAGATGTTGACGGTGATACCAGGCTGGGTGATTCTTGGCTTCCAGGGTGTTTTGAAACAGCCATGGCAGGCGGGTATATTCCTATCAGGTGCTGCCCGCTGATGAAAGCAGCATAGTGCTGCGGGATCCATCACTGTATTAGTCACCTGGTTCTAGGCCTGTCCAAGGCTAAAGAAGCAGAAAGCTGCAATGTTCTCCTCTATCTGAACAGTGTTTGATGAAAAACTGTGGTGGAGGGTAAATACTCGCCCCTTTGTCACCAAGCAGACCGTGTTAAAGGCCCATGAGAACTGTTCAAGTGGGTCTCTCTGGCATTCCTTGGGTGGCTTCCCTGAAAGCCTGATCTGCTTTTTGTACCTGCAGCTGGAGCCACCGGCTTGTTGGTTACTGATGCACTGCGTTGGAACTCTGAACGCTGGATACCCAAAAGATTCATCATCAAGTACTGTCTTTTGCATCAACTGATTCATTTTTATCTGGGCCTGACTGCCTTAAGTTTGTGCATGTGGAACTGGGTGGTAGCCCTGAATTGTGAGGCATGATCATCAATTTGGAAGTGCGCCACTGTTGAGGCTGCCTTAATGCTTTGGATTAAACTCTGCCTGCTCTGGTACGTGTAATTGATGCAATGTGATCGCTCAGGTGGGGCTGTGTTGTCAGCCTGGTGGTTTCTTTGATGATGCCTCTTCAGATAGAGGGAATCTTGTTTATGAGAAGGGGGCATTTAGGTCTATGCTAGGTGGTTGTATCTGCTACAATGGACATGGCATGCTGAATTACAGACTCATTCACAGTTACTCTTCAAGGACCAGTGAGCATGCAGTGTTTCCTTCGTGGTATGAAGACTGTCACCCTATTATGCTAGGTACTGTGAGATGGTCCTCTGGGCAGACTCAATCAATCAATCACAGAATTTGTAGAGCGCACTACTTACCCGCGAGGGTCTCAAGGCGCTGGGGAGAGAAAAGGGGGATGGGGGGGTGCTGCTACTGGTCGAACAGCCAGGTCTTGAGTAGCCCCCTGAAGGTCAGCAGGTCTTGGGTCTGTCGTAGGCTTAGTGGAAGGGTGTTCCAGGTCTTGGCGGCGAGGTGTGAGAAGGATCTGCCGCCGGTGGTTGTTCTTCGAATGCGAGGGACGGTGGCGAGGGAGAGGTCGGCGGAGCTGGCGGTTGGGGACGTAGAAGAGGAGTCGCCTGTTGAGGTAGGCTGGGCCAGTCTTGTGGGAGTGCCTTGTGTGCGTGGATGAGGAGTTTGAAGGAGATTCTCCTGTCGAGGGGAGCCAGTGCAGGTTCCTCAGGTGGGGGGTGATGTGGCTGTGGCGTGGTACATCAAGGATCAGGCGTGCAGAGGCGTTTTGTATGCGTTGCAGTCGCTTGATGAGCTTGGCCGGGGCTCCCGCGTAGAGGCGTTCCCATAGTCAAGTCTGCTACTGACGAGGGCCTGGGTGACTGTTCTTCTTGTATCTGTCGGGATCCACCTGTAGATCTTGCGAAGCATGCAGAGGGTGTTGAAGCAGGAGGAGGAGACTGCGTTGACTTGCTTGGCCATGGAGAGCGTTGAGTCGAGGATGACTCCCAGGTTGCGTGCGTGGTCGGTGGGTGTCGGGGCTGCTCCCAGCGTCGTTGGCCACCAGGAGTCGTCCCAGGCTGAGGGGTTGGAGCCGAGGATGAGGACCTCTGTCTTGTCCGTGTTCAGCTTTAGTCTGCTGATCTTCATCCAATCGGCGACGGCCTTCATTCCTTCATGGAGATTGGATTTGGATAGTGAGGATAGTGTAGCGGCATTCCCAGTCCAGGCATTTGTAAATGACTGTGCCATACACAGAGGAGTTTTACATGACTTTATTCATCAGCGTGTAAATGCAAACTCAACATTCTAAACCTGTCTTCCCTTCCCAACATTCAGACGTTCATGTAATCAGTCTACAGAATCCATCCGGAGCCAAAAGAGTTCCATCACTTCTAACTCACAAGACACTACATCTTCTCCTTGGTTAAATAAAAAATGCCAATATTGTTCATTACATAAACACATATCCATATATATACATTTTACAACTTTTCAATGAGTCGGTGTGGGGTTTGATTGGGTCACTAGAAGCCGGTAGTCAGCAGTCGAAATGTCAGTGATCTGCATTGGTGAGGTGGAAACAACAGCAGTCACAGGATCCTCAACGATCTGTTTGCACCCAGTTTCTTTATTGACATCAATGTTTGGCGAGTGATAAGCCACACGTCTGAAGTGCTCAGAATCTCGCGCAAGGGACTTCCCACCAGGACGCTGGGCAGTCACCATGTGTCCTTTAGTGGTTACAACAGTAAAAGGTTCAGCAAAAAGGGAGCATCAGATTTTCATTTTCTCAATTGTTGAGCAAGCACTCTATCTCCTCTCTAGAAAGTGCTATTTCTCACATGGCGTCTTTTGTCAGCATATATCTTCACCTTTTGCATCTGTTGCACTAATATCTTCCTCAGTTTTTTAACTTCTGTTGACTCAGTGAGGCAACTTGGTCGTCATGGCTCTCCCGAACATCAGGATTGCAGGGCTTTCTCCTGTAGTGGAATGAGGTGTTGATCGGTAAGCTCGAAGGATAGCATTCAGAGCGATTTTAAAATCAAGTCTCTCTAATGCAGCACGCTGCACAGCTTTCTTGAGAGTACTTATGAAACGTTCGACAAGGCCATTGGCCTGAGGCCACAGAGAAGTGATTTTCTGATGCTTCATATTGAGATGGTTAAGAAAGTCTCTGAACACTCTACTATTGAAAAGTGGGACGTTGTCAGATTTCAAGATCACTGGGATGCCACATGTTGCAAAAATACCATCTAATCTTTCAATAACTCTTACAAGAGTGATGGATGAAAGATCTTCTATCAAGCGAAAATGGGCGTATTCATCAACAACTACCATTAAATGAAGTTATCAAGAGGACCAGAGAAATCAGCAGCAATTCTCTCCCAAGCATGGTTCAGCAGTTCTGACATGTTTAAGGGGTGTTGAGTGAATTTGGATGAGAAACAGTTGCATAAATGACAGGCCTTCAACTCTCTTTCAACCCTTTTGTCGAGATGAGGAAACGAGACTCTATCTCGGAGAGCGCATTCGGTGTGAATGATTCCTCGATGTCCTTCATGGGCCACCTCAATTATCTATGTCTTAGACTCTCTAGACAAAAAATTTGCAAACCTCTTAAGATGAGACCCTTTTGAGTTACAGACAGTTCATCTCTGACATTCTTGAACTTCAAATATTCACTGTCACAGTCAGAGGTCGAGAGTGCTGGTTCCAGGATTGGTGAGTAAATAATCACTTTCGATTTTAGCATGTCACTATTGTGGCTCATGGCAGTGACAATTTATTGCAAAGACATGGCAGCTGGCTTGCTTGATTTCACACTTAAGTTTATGTAGGCTTCAGCTGTTTTGGATGAATTAACAGGGCTTTGTAACGGTACTCTGGAGAAATAGCAGAATTTCGATCTCTCCCTGGACCATGTACAATTGTATAATTGTATTCTTGTAATCTCTCACTCCAATGTTCAAAACAAGGAAGCATCTTGGCTTTTGAATTTCCAAATTATTGTTAACAGGACTTGATGATCAGTCACTACTGTGAAAGGCTTTCCATGTAAAAACAAGTGGAAGTATTCACAAGCCCACACCACTGCCAAGCTCTCTTTCTCAGGTTGTGAATAAGCACGTTCAGTTTGGGACAAGCTTTTACTGGCATAAGCTACTGGGCATTTGGCTGTCCATTATGTTGTGCAAGTATTGCACCTAACCCGACAGTGCTAGCATCTACTACAATCTCTGTTTATAGCATGGGATCGAAGTAGGCCCTTTCAGTGGCGCTCTCGATGGCTTGATTTATTCTCTGCTCACATTCATATGATCAATGAGATGGCAATTTTTTTCTGGTAAGTACTGATTGCAGCAAAGTCTTGTGTATATCGATAACAGTAACAGGCCATGCCAAGGAATGAACGTAACATGGAACTGTCCTTTGGGGCACAGGTAGTAGACATAGCTTGCACTTTAGCTGGATCAAGTGTCATCCCCCATCAGAAAAGATATGGCCAAAGAATTTTCAACTTTGTTTTTTGGAATTCGCACTTATCAGTATTTAGAGTTAAGCCAGCATCGGTTAGCAATTCACAGACATGCATGAGAGCTTTGTCATGCTTATTCTGAGTAGCTCTGAAAACTAAGATGTCATCACTATAATTAAAAGCTTTCACAAGAGGCTGTATGATACGTCGAATGAGGTTTTAAAAAAGCTCAGCAGCAGATGATACACCAGAGCTCAGTCGCTTGTAACGAAATAGACAAATGTGTGTAGAAAAGATTGTAATCTATCTACAATCTTCTTCTAGTTGCAACTGATGACAGCCTTTGTTTAAGTCAAAACGAGAGAAGACCTTCGCACCATTAAGTTGGGCTATCATATCAGCAATGTGCGGACCAGGATGTCGCTCTTTCTCAGTGGCCTTATTGGCTTGACGCATGTCAACACATATGCGCACAGCTCCTTCACTATCCCTTTTAGGCACCACCACTATGGGAGAGACCCCAGGCACTGGCCCAGTGGGGCACTCGATGATGTCATGCTTGAGAATGGTATCAAGTTCTTTTTCAACAGTTTCTTGCAAATGAAAAGCAAATCTTCTATGCCTTTGAGCAACAGGACGAACATCTTCATTTATATGTAATGTACTTTCATAGACTTGAGTTTACCTAACCCATGAAATAACAAAGGAAACTGACTTACTATTTCACGATGCGCATTCATATTGTAGTTCACTGAGATCAGTCCCATATCAGATGCGGTGGTGAAACTTAGCAGGCAGGCACTTGAAGGTGTACCTTGGAGTACATGAATTGGCGCTTGTACTTTTGTTTTCATATGCTTAATTTCTGCCACAAATGAACCTTGACTTTTTAGTGGCGTAGATGCAGCCTAGTATAGACTTTAGTTGTCGCTGGCATACGATGTGGCAACAGAAGCAGCTCATATTTTTCCTCAGACATTGTTTATTGAAGCACCACTATCAAAGATGAAAGGTATCGAACATCCCTTTATTTTTAATGTGATCTTTGGTGCTTTTTCATGTCGACCCCTCTTTATCTGGTGTTTTTCTTCACATTCGACCAATCCTACATGGGCATGTCTTCATCACACAACTGGGAAGAGAATGTGGCCTAACTGCTAGGGCGGTCGACCTCGGAGCTGGGGAACCGGGTTCGAGTCTCGGCAGGGACCCTCAACATTCTGTGATTCTGGGCAAATCACTTAATCTCCCCGTGCCTAACAAAAATGAATGTGTCCGTCTGTAACGTAACTGGTGCTCATGTAAAGCGCTCTGATACCTCCGGGACTAGTTCGCGCTATATAAGACTCCACACAAAAAAAAACTATCATTGTCACTTTCACTGGAAAACTGAGGCTTAGGAACTCCAAGCTAAGAGTCTCCTTTAGAATTTGTCTTCGAAATGAATCTGACAGACATCCATCAATGACTCGGGGATGTGTAGCTTCATCATCATTACACTTGTTGAATCTACAGTGTTTGATGAGTTTATCTAGTCTTCACAAATTCTTTGATGGTTTAACCCACTTTCTGTCATTCCTAACTAAACACATATCTTTCATAGTCTTTATTCGGCATTGGATTGAATTTGAGATTTGGAGAGAGGATGTGGCCTTACGGCTAGAGCGGCTGACCTCTAGGCTGGGGAACCGGGTTCGAGTCTCGGCAGGGAAGCTCAACATCCTGTGATTTTGGGCAAATCACTTAATCTCCCCATGCCTAACAAAAATGAATGTGTCCTTGTGTAATGCAACTGCTGCTCATGTAAAGCGCTCTGATACCTGAAACCTTCGGGTCTAGTTCGGGCTATATAAAACTTCGGAAAGAAAAAAAAAGGGCTGCTTTGATATGATCATATGTAATTTCATCAACTTGTGGTATTTTTTTTATGTATGATTTTTTTTAAACCATTGCCAAGCAAGATTTTTGAGGTACTTTGTAATCTTTTTGTCATCACTTTCTTTGATTGCATCGATAAAATCTTCAAATGCCTCTAACCGATTGCCAATATTTTGCTTTTTGGCAGTATCAAATGTCGATGGCAGTATTGAGAAGGCGGCAGCAGTTCAACTGTTGGTGGACAGCAGTTCCTTTCGGACAGGGCTTGATAATCTTGATCAGGCAACCCATTTTTAAGGTCTTGCACTGTGCTGGCCTCTAAGGTATCTATCTTTACTACTCACAGGAAACTCAGCTTTCATCTTATCCTCCATTGAAAAATTAACTTTTATTTTTCTGAAGATCTACAGAGTTGTTCTACACCCCACCTCGCAGTCTTGTTGGTGTGCCACTGCGAATATGAGTGGATTCGTAAGCACAACCCCGACACTTCTTCTGGGGCCGACTTGCTGAGTAACCAATCTCTATTACATTTGAAACACCTGTTTGATCTGTGCCTGGTAGCACCTCCTATCGTCGTTTTAGCTTGTTCTTGGCTGTTTCTTTGCTTTTGTGTCTTTAAGCTTAGTCTCATCTGCTTTTAGCGTTATCACTATATATAATGTATTGTATTATGTTGTGTAGCAGCAAAGTACCTTTAGTTGTGGCCTTCTCATTCAGTTCTCAGCCATCAACATATAGACTTTTCACCGAAGCCTCTGTTATCTCCAAATGCTTAATGCAGGCTGAGGTTGTGCTGTAACTCCATATACGCCAGTGTTGATTCTGCACTTCGACTGCAGCACATGTGGCACGCATTAGCATTTTGCTGGACCACAACAAACTCTCTGGGAGAGCTCTGTCAGTCATCGGGTTACTTATCCCCTACTTATCACCAGTTGTAGCGTTCTCCTCAGCCCGGGCATTTGAAAATGACTGTGCCACACACGGAGGGTAGCTTTACACGTCTTTATTCATCAGTGTGTAAACTCAAACTCCATATCCTAAACCGGTCTTCCCTTCCCAACATTTGAACATTCACGTAATCCGTCTACGGAGTCCATCCAGAGCCAAAAGGGTTCCGTCACTTCTAACTCACAAGACACTACAGATAGCACTGTCAGATTTATGTGAGACTTTTTGCTGAGGCGTGACTGTGAATTGAGGGTCTCCAGCAATCTGTAGATTACATTCAGCAGGTGAGTACTCTGAATATGCATTGAATCCTGCCACTGATGTTCTGGGCTTTGGTTGGTGGTGACCTTGCTCAGACATAAAAATAGATGTGGCCTTTATCTGGTGAGTGCTCAAAGGGCCAAACTGGTGATGCAGCTTCTGGAGTGTTGTTCCACTGCTGCCAGTATAACTATTGTATGGCACAGTAGCACATTCCAAAGCTCCTTCCTTCCAGTTGGGTAGCCACTTGATATGATTCACAACTTTGACCACAGTCCTAAAGTGTTTTGTCTCCATGCTCGGGAGCAATGGGATTCCTGAGTCATGAGGCGCTCCCTCTTTGGAGACCTGCATTTCTCGGCTCCTGTTGTCAAGGATTGGGTTTGTACTCCAGTGGTCTGTGGTCAGGTTTAGAGCCAACAACTTCTCTTTTGGTGTTTGGGTGTCACTACCTGTACTTGTGTTTTATGCAGTGCTGTTTGAGAAGTTATGGCTACGCACGTGGGGAACGATATTTAGAAAGTTAGTGGAAAGATGAAAAGCCTTCAAGGTGATTTATTTTTTATTTTACTTCACTCACCTTGATAGTGTGATGGTACTCTTGCATGCATTTACTGGAAACAGTGCTAGATAGGAGGACTAGCACATTTCTTTAGAGCTCTCCAAGATGGTGGTTGCCTTCTGTTTGCCTAGGTCCGGATAATCTAGGATAATTTCCTAAAACAGGACGGTGCATTATTGAATTCAGTGATGTCGTTTCCTGTGAAGTTCCTAATTAAAAACATTGAACTAAAGACATGTTCATCACAATGCATTCAACACCGTGATTTTTCATCCCATTCATTGTCTTAATTTTAGTTCAGTGATTCCAGATCCTGCTATGCCCTATTTTTAGTACAGTTCAGTGTCTGGTTGTATTTGCCTACTCCATCCTGGAACTCTCAGCTCTGGAAGGGTTTTTTATGCCTAAGGGAGTTTTTCTTCCTAGTTATTCTTTTTTGAAAGACACCTGCTGTCAAACATTTAAATTTAAGGCGTTGGCAGCAGCATGGCTACAGGCAGGAGTTGCTCCCATTTCTGGCAGTCGAACAAGAAGAGAAGGCATAGTGATAACCATTACGTCCAATGTTGAACAGGTTGTGACGCCTTCGAATTGCAGACTTCAGAGAGACAATGGAACCTAATCAGGCTATTGATATGGATCCATCAGAAAATGTGTCTCATACTAATCAGCAACAGCCCCCAAAAATGAAACAATTATGCAATGAAAATAAAGCCTTGCACCAGATCAGGCACCTCCTTTAATTTAATAGGGTCCACTGAGAAATTAGGCATCAGTCGTGGATACAGGAAGGACTGTGCCTTCCTGTATCCACGGCTGATGCCCTAATTTCTCAGTGGACCCTATTAAATTAAAGGAGTTTGTTAACTTCTTGACAGTGCATTTTGCATTCTGCCCAGCATTATTTACCCATGACCGCTCCAAGGTAGGATGCCTTCTTAGTTCTTTGTCTGGCAATCACCAGCCTGGGCAACCCCGCTCCAAAAGTGCCCAGATCCTTGTTTATACAATTATTCTAACTTTCTGGTAGGTTTTAAATGGATGTTCCAATGACCTGATATTGAACTCTCCAATGAGGAGTCATTTTGCAATATATGAACAAGGGAACACTGATGTCTTCTTGTATGTTACCTGGTTTCACCAATTAGCTGCAGAAACCACCTGGGTGGAGAGAACCTGATGACCTTTATGTAAAGTGGTTTAAAAGAGGAAATAAAAGATGAATTTGTAAGCGCCCCTCGACCTACTACACTTAATCATCTACATGATATGGTTCCTTTAATAGAGTATTGGATTGAAGAACCTAGATAAGAAAAGAAAAAGGATCACATTTCAGCTTTGGGTGGTATGCTTCATCCATACTCAACTCCGAACCTGGGCTGCAACATCACAGAAGTCTGTGGAAATGCCAGTGCTCATCCCTTGCAAGAGGAGAATTGACATTTAGGCACTGGGTTCCCTGTTAATTCATCACAAATGACACCTCCTTTTAGGTCTCATTTGTTTCTTCTCTAGGTCTGCATCAAAACTGTAGCTGGAAGTGTTGCATGCTCCTGCATTATTTGATTGTGGTGAATGTGGGTTGTACTTAGAAGAAAAATGGACTAAGGAGAACAACTTTCCTAGAGTTCCAAATGAGATACCTGAACATATACAAACTGTTGATGGTTCACTCCTTGCTTCTTCACCAGAAAGAGAAAGGACCATTCTTCTGACCCTCTCCATTAGGAACCATAAAAAAAAATTTCATTCTATATAACAGCATCTCCGCATTATGTAATTATATTTAGGATACCATGGTTCAAGTCACACAAGCCATACATTAATTGGCACACTCAGACCACATATTTATCTTCTCAATTATGTCACAATCACTGCTTTTCAACTCGAAGTTATTTCTTACCTATTAAAAGGATACTTATGAGTGTACTACTATTGCAAATCTTTCAAGGATACTCGAATATTATCCAGACTATGGATTTATTCACCAAGCCACCAATTTTGTGTTTCCCCCACAAAGGGAATATGTGCCATCCCAATTGAACTATGCTTTGAAAGACAAGGGGGCCCAATTACTATTGGTCAGGGACCTTGGTAGTTTACTAGTTTCAAACACAGTGGTCCCTAAACAGAAGATTAAGCAAACAATGAATATAGAGTCAATCAGTACTATATTTGAAGCTGTCCAGCCGACAGATACTTTAATATTCAACTAGTTTCCAAAAATGAACGAAAGACATTTGAAGTGGGACACAAGCTTGCATTCAACTCAGCAAAATAGAACGAACAATGTGTAACAGAAAAGGCTCAGGCAGAGTAAGTTGTTTGTATGCAGCACATACTTATATTACAAACAAAATATAGTGGGACACCATTATACATGAGTCGATATTTAGTTGAGAAGTGTATATGGTGTGCATTAGTCGACGGCGTTTCGATCCTTACAAAACATATTAGGATCATCATCAGAACATTTACATAAGCATGCCTGGGTACATTTGCCTAATGTCCAGAAGAGCAGCATGATGCCACGGGCGCAGCGACTCGGGCTGGGGCAGATTAGCGTCCAGACCTGGTGCGGTCAGGGCTGCCAGAGGTTGGTGGAGGCCACAGCGCGCTGGTCACTATATCATTTAGAAGGGTTAGTCTGAATCGCCTAGTATGAGGACACTGCTGATGGGCGTGCTTTCTGCCGGCATCGATCGATGTCGGCAGAAAGCACGCCCATGCAGCAGTGTCCTCATTACTAGGCCGATTCAGACCTGACCCTTCTAAATGATATAGTGACCGCGCACGCGGCGCCATCTCCACCAACCTCTGGCAGCTCTGACCGCACCAGGTCCAGACGCTTAATCTGCCCCAGCCCGGTTCGCTCCCGCCCCCGTGGCGTATCCATGCTGCTCTCTTCTGGACATTAGGCAAATGTACCAGGCATGCTTATGTAAATGTCCTGATGATGATCCTAATATGCTTTGTAAGGATCGAAACGCCGTCGACTTAATACACACCATATACACTTCTCAACTAAATATCGCTCATGTGTAATGGTGTCCCACTATATTTTGTTTGTAACATCAGTATGTGCTACATACAAACAACTTGCTCTGCCTGAGCCTTTTCTGTTACACGTTGTTCGTCCTATTTTGCTGAGTTGGATACAGGCTTGTGTCCCACTTCAAATGTCTTTCCTTCATTTTTTGGAAACTAATTGAATATTAAAGTATCTATCCAGCTGGACAGCTCCAAATATAGTTCTGATTGAGTCTATATTCATTGTTTGTTTAATCTTCTGTTTAGGGACCACTGTGTTTGAAACTAGTAAACATCCCAATTGAACTAGGCAGCACAGTAATCCTTTTCACTATCAGAATCCGAAAAGGAAACATTAATAAAGTGGAATCCATGTTTTTTTGCCTTTACAAGGACCCAAGATTTTCGACCAGGTATAGGCTATTGTGGTCTAAGCAAGATCACCATTAAAGACAGATGCCCAATACCACTTAGAAGAGATCCCAGAGTCTGTGTAACCTCTAGTCTGTGCTAGATCCTTTCTTCTTGAAGATGGAACTGCATTTGCATCTCAGGATAAAAGATGGCTATCAGTGGAAGACCTTTTTTTTTTCCCCAAACACTTTTGACATTGTAGGAATTTCTGTTTTCAGTATTTAGTTTTTGCGAATTCCTGTGACTATTTTTTAGCATTTTCACAACTTCTGAAACCAGTGGTAATCAGTGTTTATACATTACTGCTCCACAATATTTTTCCTTAAGGCTGTGTTTTGCCAGTGATCATAAAGTCCATCCATAGATTAAAAAAAATTGTAGCAGGGTCACCTCTACTATGAGAAGATGTATAGAATATGTTTTTATTAGCTTATTGACAATGTACATCTTTTGTGTTGTATTTTATGCAAGGCAGCAGTGTGTTAATTTCTTTTTAACTTCAGTCTGTGCCCTGTTAAATAGAGCTCAGGCAGAAGAAGCAGCCCATTACTTCACCATTCTACACCCTACTGCAGTTGTGAGAGATTATGCTTGCTTCATGCTCTCTAAATGAAATTAATAAAAGCTGACAGAGTTGATAAAATGAGGATTCACTGGCCGCAAATCATGCTAAGCCTTTTTGAATGAAAAGTAAGATCACTATAGAGGATCTACCAGGTTCTTGTGCGGATAAAACATATAGGTAATATGCCAATGGTAAGCAGTGCTGCATTTAGACTGCCATCTGAAGCCTTATAGCATGCTGTATGTTAGTACTCCTGGGCCTTAAAGTGCTGTATTTCACATTCATGGCCTTTTTGATGAAGGTGTTTCAGCAAAGTCTAGGATGCTCTTATTACCAACCAAAACAGAGACTTTTTATTGCGACCTTCAAGGCTGTATTTATTGTCACCATTAATTCCTATGTGTAGCTCAGGAGTGAGTTCAGAGGTTGAAGTGTGAACCGCTTGCAGAGGGTTCCTACATCTGGGTCCGAATTGCACTAATGCATTGAGAAGTCAGGTACATAAGAAAAAGTTGTGTGCTTAATGTCTTCATCCACCAGCCCATCCCTGACCATCAGGCACTACAATGTCTACTCACTAAAGCTTCAGGAAATTTGCTTTTTGCGTAGTAAATCAGCACAACTCTCCTCTTTTTACACATAGAAAACCAGTTGGAAAAGTTGGTTAATTTGAAGGCACGTCGCTGTAGGGAATTTACATTCCACTTCTTTGGCATCTTTAAAGGTAGAATTTTTTTTCTAAAGCTGCATTTACCAGGACATCTTTTTTTCAGATCCTCCTTCAAAATTACCATTAAAACATAGCAGATCCCCACAGGGTACTTCTACGCGGGCCTCTTATATCTTTTTTTAAATTCAGACACATGACACGGGGACCAAGTCCTGAAATGGCGGCCGCAGCATTTCTCTTCATGTTGTGGCTAGCCAATGAGACTGCTCAGTTCCACAGGACTGAAGGGGCCAATAGGAAAAAAAGTCCTCTCTGCCAATCAGAAAGCAGTATTCTTTTAAACTTGTGGTGCTGCCGGACTGCTGCGGTACTCCCTCGGGACAAGCATCGAGGGCCAAAGTTATTTGCAAAACAAAAAATCGCAATTCCTATAGTAACTGTTGCCTAACGTATAAAACTACACAGTGGCAACAAATTCTTCAACCTCTCACATGCTCCTTCTCCAGATAATGAAGGTGTCATCTATAAAGCGGACCCACTGAATAATGTGGGCCACCGATCTCTCTATTTCTGGACCACCTGCTGCTCTCACCAGGCCATATGCAAATTAGCATAGCTGGAGGCAAAGCAACTGCCCATCACTTGTTCCCTTGTCTGTTTGTACACCTCATCATTGAATATGAATGTATGGCAATTATAACTGATATGCGTGAAATGGGTGCAATGTGACTCAGCCCACTCGGATGATATTATACAGTACAGAGTTTTCACTATATTACAAATATGATTTTCAAGTTTAATGAAATATTGATCAAAAGTGAAATAATTTAAATGTGTATATTATAAAAAGAATAATGTTGCAATGAATTGTGGTAAAAGGAGTGTCTGATTCGCAGTGTAGTGCAATAAACTGGGTAAACACCAATCACTGAGTGCCGACCTTTCTTTGGCGCTGCAGGAAGAAAGATTAATATGGAAGTGAGGAGGCAGTCCCAAGTAATTGTTGAGCACTGCTGACATTCTGTCGCACGACGAAGTATACAAAAAAGTGATGGATGGAAAGCTAGAATTGATCTCAACCACCGGTAATTACTCGGGCCGCATCCCAGCCAAGTTAGGGCTCTTTAGCCAGGTATTGGTTGGTTCTAGTGCCACAGTGAGCCTGGGACCGACGTCTGGGCATACCTGGTGCACTTAGGGCAACAAATGCAAAAACAACAAGGTGATTGTTAGAAATGGGATCTCTAGTTGGCAAGGGCTTGCACCTTTGTCCAAGTAGGGACCCTTCCTCCTAGTCAGGGTAAGGGTGTTACACTTGTGAAGTAACCCCTGCTCACCCTCGTGGTAGCTTGGCACGAGCAGTCAGGCTTAATTCAGAGGCAGTGTGTAAAGCATTTGCACATAACCAACAGTAATACAGTGTAAGCACTACAAAGGGACACCACACCAGTTTAGAAAAATAACCAATATTTTATATACTCAAGACAAGACCGATTACGACAAAAATCCACAATACTATACTTTAAAAATGAATGCTTGATACGGTAACTTCTTCTTTGCAGGAATAGCACAAAAGCAAAGTTCGTACGAGTCGGTAGCTCCGTCCGAGCCTACCGCGATGCTGAAAACCACAGAGTCTAACAGTTCCAGCCGACCGCGTCGATACGGGCCAGCAGAGTCGTGAACAGACTCGGTCACAGTACCTTTCTCGTTGTGGCTGGTACGGAGTGTACGAGCCGGTCGGCGTTCATCGCGGTTGCGGTGCAAGACGGAGCGATGCAAGGTGCGGTGTCCCTCGATGCGGTGCAGGCAGCGGCTCGATGAGCGCCGTGCAGACGGAGTCGGTGAGTCCAAGGCGTGCGATGCAGGGTGAGACGATGCTCGATGCGGTGCTGACAGGTTGCGATGCAGGCGACCAAGCCGGAGTGCGGGAGCTGGCGTCGGACAGCGGTGCGAGTCGGAGCGGTGCGTCGCAGACGTGCGAGCGGTGCCCCAAATGCGGTGCGGTCACGACTCTTGAGCCAGTTGCAGCGACCGCGTCGGTCGGGTCCGGCTGGTTCAGTGAAGCGATGCGATGCGAACTGCGGTGCCCACAGGTCACGGTGCAAGCAGCGGCTCGATGTTGGCGGCGTCGGACGCCGCCACGGTGAGACCAGGGTTGCGATGTGAAGCGGGGCGATGCAGTCTGCGGTGCAAACAGGTCACCGGCCAGGGATGGATTCGGTTGACGGAGTCGGTTGCGGTTCCCTTCCTCTGTGGCAACTGAAACAGCGTTCCAGAAGCGGTACCCAGAGGCTTAAGAAGTCTTTGTAGTCCCTGAGACTTCTTAACAGGAGGCCAGCTCGGTTCCAGGCCCTTGGAGATACTCAGCACAAGTTTGTAGAAAGTTCAGGTCCTTTCACTGCCCAAGGCAGAAGCAGCAGCTGCAGGCCAACCCAACAAAGCAACAACACAGCAAAGGGGCAGTACTCCTCCTGGCAGCTCTTCCAGCTCTTCGTCTTGGCAGGTTCCTTGATTCCAGCGAGATCTAAATTCATGGGGTCAGGGCCCCAATATTTATATCCCAAATTCCTTTGTTCTCTGAAGGCAGAGAGGCCTTTGCCTAGTCCAAACCAGTTCTGGAGCACTTTGTTGACAAGTCTCCGTCCCTTCTTTCAGTGAGTAGGCCAGGGACATCAGACGCACCACAGGAGGTGGAGCCAGCATTGTGGAGGGAAGGCACTGTCCTATTCAGGGCCCAGGTGCGACCTCCTCCCACCCATCTACATGTAGATCTTGCTATTCAGCCCTGTGCTGACTCACCCTGTCTCCTGGCATCCCCCAGCCCCTGTCACTCACACTCCAGACAAGGAATACACAACTCGCAGAGGCAGGCTTGGATGGTTAGACAAGAAAATACCCACTTTCTAAAAGTGGTATTTTCAAACACAGAATGTTAAAACCAACTTCACTAAAAGCTGCATTTTATCATTCTGAGTCCAGGCATACTAAACTCGAATTTCTACCATGTTCCCGGGGTCAGTTAGGATTATAAGCTGTAATAATCAAAACTGCCCGTTCCGGCCTAGGGGGAACAGGTAGCCTTGCAATAGTGAAAAACGAACTAGGCTGTAATTCACTATTAGGACATGCCACACACACCCGGGCATGTCCTACCTTTCGCATACAACGCACCCTGCCCACAGGGGTACCTTGGGCCTACCTTAGGGGTGACTAACATGTAGCAAAGGGAAGGTTTAGGGACTTGCAAGTGTGTGCACTTGCTAAGTCGACATGGCAGCCCCAGGCTGCGCACAGGCTCTGCGATGGCAGGCCTGAGTTACACTTTACGGGCTGTTTGCGTGGGTGGCACAATCCAGTGCTGCAGCCCACCAACAGCATTTGGTCTATAGGCCCTGGCACTCGCAGTGCACTTTACAAGGGACTGACAGATAAACCAAATAGGCCAATCATGGAAACACCAATCCATAACACATTTTATACAGGAGCACTTGCACTTTCCCACTGGACAGCAGTGAGGAAAGTGCGCAGAATCATTACACCAGCAAAAACAGAGTCAAAACCGGGAGGTCAGAAAGCAAAAAGTCAGGGGAAACACGCCAAAAGATGCCAAGTCCAACACATGTCCCCTCCAGCTGAAAGTAGGGAGAACTACCCAACCCCATTGGAGTTCTCTTCACTAAGGCGGAAGAACCTGGACAGACCATCTGCGTTGGCGTGTTCTGTACCAGGACGGTGTTCCACCGTAAAGTCCATTCCCTGTAGGGAGATGGACCACCTCAGCAGTTTTGGATTCTCACCCTCATTTGCATCAACCATCTGAGGGGCCTGTGGTCTGTCTGAACCCGGAAGTGAGTCCCAAACAGGTATGGTCTCAACTTCTTCAGCGCCCAGACCACAGCAAAAGCTTCCCTTTCTATGGCACTCCACCTCTGTTCCCTGGGAAGTAGTCTCCTGCTAAGGAAGACTACAGGCTGATCCAGGCCCTCTTCGTTCAGTTGTGAGAGCACCGCTCCCACACCATGCTCTGAAGCGCCAGTCTGCACGACAAATTCTTTGGAGAAGTCAGGTGCCTTGAGCACGGGCGCCGTGCACATGGCTGCCTTCAGGGCATCAAAAGCTTTCTGGCAGGACTCAGTCCAGATCACTTTCCTGGGCTGCCTCTTAGAGGTCAGCTCTGTTAAGGGGGCAACGATGGTGCCATAGCCCTTAACAAATCTCCTATAGTAACCGGTGAGACCTAAGAAGGCTCTCACCTCCGTCTGGGTCTTGGGGGCTCCCAAGCCAGAATGGTGTCAATCTTGGGTTGTAGGGGCGCCACCTGGCCGCTTCCTACCTGGTGTCCCAAGTACACCACAGAACCCTGCCCGATCTGGCACTTACTGGCCTTGATCGTGAGGCCTGCACCTTGCAGGGCCCTCAACACTTTCTCAAGGTGCTGTAAATGTTCTTCCCAGCTGGAACTGAACACAGCAATGTCATCCAGGTAGGCGGCACTGAAATCCTCCAGCCCAGCCAACACCTGCTTGACCAACCTCTGAAAGGTGGCAGGGGCATTCTTCAACCCAAAGGGCATCACCCGGAATTGGTAATGACCTTCTGGGGTTGAGAATGCTGATCTCTCCTTGGCCCCATCGGTTAAGGCAATCTGCCAGTACCCAGACATAAATCAAACATGCTGAGGAACCGGGCAGCTCCCAACCGATCAATGAGCTCATCAGCTCTGGGGATGGGGTGCGCGTCAGTCCTGGTGACGGCATTGAGCCCACGGTAGTCCACACAAAACCGGAGTTCTCGAGTGGCACCGGGCGCCGCAGCCTTTGGGACCAAGACCACTGGGCTGGCCCAAGGACTGTGGGAGGGCTCAATCACCCCTAACGCCAACATCTTAGAGACCTCCTCCTTGATGCTGGCTCTGACCCGGTCAGTCAACCTGTAAATCTTGTGCTTCACAGGAGGGCTGTCACCGGTGTCCACGTCATGGGTACACCAGTGAGTAACACCGGGGGTCAGAGAGAACAGTGGGGCGAACTGTCCCAACAACTGGCGACAGTCCCCCTGCTGCTCCGGAGTCAGAGTAGGGGAGAGGATCACACCCTCTACTGACCCATCATGCTCCTTGGTAGACAGGAGGTCAGGGAGAGGCTCACTCTCCTCTTCTACCCCATCATCTGTCGCCAAGAGCATACTCACTTCGGACCTCTCGAAGTGGGGCTTGAGGCGGTTCACGTGAAGGACCCTCAAAGGGTTCCTTGGAGCCTGCAATTCCACCAGGTAGGTGACGTCACTTTTGCGCTCCTTTACCTCATATGGCCCAGTCCACTTGTCCTGCAAGGCACAAGGTGCCACTGGGGCCATGACCCACACTTTTTGCCCAGGTTGAAATTCGACCAGAGTGGCATTCTGGTCATACCATCTCTTCATTTCTTCCTGGCTTGCTTCTAGGTTCGCCTGAGCGAGTTTCCTGAAGCGGGCAGTTTGGTTTTCTAAAGGCCAGCATGTAGCTAAATACATCCTGGGGAGTTTTCCTGGGAGCTGCCTCCCAGCCTTCCTTTACCAAACTCAGAGGTCCTCTGACAGGGTGGCCATACAGGAGCTCAAAGGGGCTGTACCCAAGAGACTTCTGAGGCACCTCCCTGTATGCAAAGAGTAGGCATGGCAAGAGGACGTCCCACTTACGCCTCATGGGTTCTGTTAGACCCTTGATCATGCCTTTCAAGGTCTGGTTGAATCTCTCCACCAGACCGCTTCCTTGTGGGTGGTAAGGAGTGGTGAACTTGTAGGTTACACCACACTCCTTCCACAGAGATGTCATATACTTGGATATGAAATTGGTCCCCCTATCAGAAACCACCTCTCTGGGGAATCCCACACGGGAAAAGATCCCCATTAACGCCCGGCCCACCACTGGCGCCCGTCGTTGTCCTGAGAGGGATTGCCTCCGGGTACCGGGTGGCATGGTCCACCAAGACCAGGATGTACCTGTTGCCCATGGCTGTCTTGGGATCCAGTGGCCCCACAATATCCATCCCTACCCTTTCAAAGGGTGTTCCAACAACAGGAAAAGGTTGGAGAGGAGCTTTGATCTTCCTCCCACTCTTACCACTTGCCTGGCAAGTTTGGCAAGACCTACAGTGTGCATCTGACTGCCTTCGCATTTGGGGCCAAAAGAAGTGGGTGACAAGCCTGTCAAAGGTCTTGTCCTGCCCCAAATGTCCTGCCAAAGGCACGTCATGAGCCAGACCCAGTAGGAAGGTCCTGAAGCGCTGGGGTACCACCAGCACACGGGCTGACCCAGGCTCAGCAACCTTACGCTCACTGTATAGGAGACCACTTTCCCAGTAGATCAGATGTGACCCGGACTGATTACCAGCTGCCTGGTCTGCAGCCTGCCGCCGCAGACCCTCCAGAGTAGGGCACTCGCTCTGCTCCCTGCAGAACTCCTCCCTGGTGGGACCCCTTCTTGCTGCCAATGGGTCAGCTCAGAGATGTCTCCCAGTTCGGCTACCTGCTCCCCTGTAGGCACCGGGGCGTCCCCTCGAGGTCCGCTCCTCCCGGTCCGTGGGAACTTCGGGGGCCGGTTTCCCGCGCCCCTGCCCTTTCTTCTTGGCAGGGACTTGGGCCACTGTTCCAGGCTCCAAGTCCTCTTGATCACCCTTTCTGGCTACCATTGACCGAGTGGACACGCATGCCCACTCTGGCAACTCAAGCATCTCCAAGTGAGACCTGAGCTCAACATCCTTCCATAAGGACTGGTCCAGGTCGTTACCTAGCAGACAATCTACAGGCATGGTAGGGCTCACAACCACCCTCAAGGGACCTGAGACCCCCCCCCCATTCAAAGGGAACCTGCGCCACCATACACTGGCGCTCAGAGTTGTCGACAGCAACTACTTGGTGGAATGCTCCTGGGACTACTTGCTTCTCAGACACCAGGTGACACCGGACTGAGGTCACACTGGCTCCAGTGTCTCTGAGAGCCTCTACCCTGTTCCCATTAATGGTCACCCAGGTGCTATATTTCTTTGTGTTAGGGGGCACCTGGTTTCCTGGGACCATCTCACTGTCCCCTAGTGAGACAAGGGTCATTTCTGCGGGATCCCCACCCTCCTGTGGGCACCCCTCCTCCCCAAGCGCTACACTAGCCAACACTTTGGACTGTCCACCGGTGGGTGGCTGTATCCCCTTTGGGCACTTGGGGTCCTCTTAAAGTGACCTACCTGGTCACATGCATAACACTTGCGTGGGGCCGGTCTCAACAGGCTTCCCTGTAGAGACCCCTTTCTTCTTATCACCGGGGGCTGGGAACCTTTACCCTGGGTACTAGTTTGGGGCCCTTAGAGAACTCCTGTGCTTTACCCTTGTCCCCCCCACCTTTCTGCTGGGGACCCTGCCCACCTTTGGCGTAGTCTCCCCCAAACGCTTTCTTGTGGACCCTGGTACTCACCCAGCGGTCCGCTTCCATGGCAAGCTTCCTGGGGTCAGTTAGCTTACTATCAACTAGGTGCTGGCGCAGATCTGCAAAACATAGACTAGACAAGTGCTCCCATGCAATCAAGTTGTAGAGCCCCTGAAAATCTGTTACACTACTGCCCTTCACCCAACCATCCAGAGACCTGCAGAACACATCCACACATTCCAACCAAGTGTTGGCATCAGACTTCTTACTGGACCTGAACTGATCCCTGTATTTTTCAGGAGTAAGACCATACTTCGTGAGACGGGCATCCTTCATGTCAGCATAGGTGAGGTGATACCCCTTACCCAAAGCTATCAGAGCATCCCTTGCTTCTTCAGGGAAAAGTGGCCACAATCCTGCTCCCCAACTCTCCTCAGGGACCCCATTCATGTGTATGGCTGCCTCATAACCCTGAAACCACCTTTGTATGTCATCCCCCTTCTTGAACTCCTTGCCTACGTTCTTGGGAATGTGCACAATCCTGTCTGCCTTTCTGGACGAATTGCTGCCACCATCTGAGCCTGACTTACTCCTAAGTTCTAGCTCCTTCAGTTCTCTCTCATGCTCTAAGAGCATCTTCCTCTCCTCTATGGCCAATCTCTTCTCCTCCCGCTCACTCTCCAGCCTGAGCTTCTGCAGCTCAAACTGCCTTGCCTCCCGCCTGTCCTCCAGCTCCTCTGGGGACAGACTGCTGCTGCCTGACCTGGTGGGTTCCCCCCTACCCAAAAGCACATCCACCCTGGAAATAGGCTCCTCCACCTCCTCACTGAGATTACCAGGCTGCCCATTGGCATGTCTGGCTGCTACCCAGGCCCTCAGTGCCTTCTGTAGCTCCTCCTTCCTTGTGAGGCCTTTAATTTGGACTTTCAGGTTTTTACAAATCGCTCGTAGCTCCTTTACGGCGTAGGATTCCAACCTATCCTCCTCAAAGATAACTTCCAGAGATGCAACGGATGATGCAATTGATTCAGGCATGACAAAAGTAGTGAGTTGAAAACTGGCGAGATCAAAAATAGGCCAAAAGAAAAAGAACCAGTATGTGGTACGTAATGGTCTGCGATATGGTAGTAGTGCACACCAATCACTGTAAGTCAAGTGCAAACACAAGTCCTATCCTCACCGCTGACAACCAATGTTAGAAATGGGATCTCTAGTTGGCAAGGGCTTGCACCTTTGTCCAAGTAGGGACCCTTCTTCCTAGTCAGGGTAAGGGTGTTACACTCGTGAAGTAACCCCTGCTCACCCTCGTGGTAGCTTGGCACGAGCAGTCAGGCAGAGGCAGTGTGTAAAGCATTTGCACATAACCAACAGTAATACAGTGTAAGCACTACAAACGGACACCACACCAGTTTAGAAAAATAACCAATATTTTATATACTCAAGACAAGACCAATTACGACAAAAATCCACAATACTATACTTTAAAAATGAATGCTTGATACGGTAACTTCTTCTTTGCAGGAATAGCACAAAAGCAAAGTTCGTACGAGTCGGTAGCTCCGTCCGAGCCTACCGCGATGCTGAAAACCACAGAGTCTAACAGTTCCAGCCGACCGCGTCGATACGGGCCAGCAGAGTCGTGAACAGACTCGGTCACAGTACCTTTCTCGTTGTGGCTGGTACGGAGTGTACGAGCCGGTCGGCGTTCGTCGCGGTTGCGGTGCAAGACGGAGCGATGCAAGGTGCGGTGTCCCTCGATGCGGTGCAGGCAGCGGCTCGATGAGCGCCGTGCAGACGGAGTCGGTGAGTCCAAGGCGTGCGATGCAGGGTGAGACGATGCTCGATGCGGTGCTGACAGGTTGCGATGCAAGCGACCTAGCCGGAGTGCGGGAGCTGGCGTCGGACAGCGGTGCGAGTCGGAGCGGTGCGCCGCAGACGTGCGAGCGGTGCCCCAAATGCGGTGCGGTCACGACTCTTGAGCCAGCTGCAGCGACCGCGTCGGTCGGGTCCGGCTGGTTCAGTGAAGCGATGCGATGCGAACTGCGGTGCCCACAGGTCACGGTGCAAGCAGCGGCTCGATGTTGGCGGCGGCGGACGCCGCCCACGGTGAGACCAGGGTTGCGATGTGAAGCGGGGCGATGCGGTCTGCGGTGCAAACAGGTCACCGGCCAGGGATGGATTCGGTTGACGGAGTCGGTTGCGGTTCCCTTCCTCTGTGGCAACTGAAACAGCGTCTCCAGAAGCGGTACCCAGAGGCTTGTGAAGTCTTTGTAGTCCCTGAGACTTCTTAACAGGAGGCCAGCTCGGTTCCAGGCCCTTGGAGATACTCAGCACAAGTTTGTAGAAAGTTCAGTCGTCCTTTCACTGCCCAAGGCAGAAGCAGCAGCTGCAGGCCAACCCAACAAAGCAACAACACAGCAAAGGGGCAGTACTCCTCCTGGCAGCTCTTCCAGCTCTTCGTCTTGGCAGGTTCCTTGATTCCAGCGAGATCTAAATTCATGGGGTCAGGGGCCCAATATTTACATCCCAAATTCCTTTGTTCTCTGAAGGCAGAGAGGCCTTTGCCTAGTCCAAACCAGTTCTGGAGCACTTTGTTGACAAGTCTCCGTCCCTTCTTTCAGTGAGTAGGCCAGGGACATCAGACGCACCACAGGAGGTGGAGCCAGCATTGTGGAGGGAAGGCACTGTCCTATTCAGGGCCCAGGTGCGACCCCTCCCACCCATCTACATGTAGATCTTGCTATTCAGCCCTGTGCTGACTCACCCTGTCTCCTGGCATCCCCCAGCCCCTGTCACTCACACTCCAGACAAGGAATACACAACACCGCAGAGGCAGGCTTGGATGGTTAGACAAGAAAATACCCACTTTCTAAAAGTGGTATTTTCAAACACAGAATGTTAAAACCAACTTCACTAAAAGCTGCATTTTATCATTCTGAGTCCAGGCATACTAAACTCGAATTTCTACTCATGTTCCCGGGTCAGTTAGGATTATAAGCTGTAATAATCAAAACTGCCCGTTCCGGCCTAGGGGGAACAGGTAGCCTTGCAATAGTGAAAACGAACTAGGCTGTAATTCACTATTAGGACATGCCACACACACTCGGGCATGTCCTACCTTTCGCATACAACGCACCCTGCCCACAGGGGTACCTTGGGCCTACCTTAGGGGTGACTAACATGTAGCAAAGGGAAGGTTTAGGGACTTGCAAGTGTGTGCACTTGCCAAGTCGACATGGCAGCCCCAGGCTGCGCACAGGCTCTGCGATGGCAGGCCTGAGTTACACTTTACGGGCTGTTTGCGTGGGTGGCACAATCCAGTGCTGCAGCCCACCAACAGCATTTGGTCTATAGGCCCTGGCACTCGCAGTGCACTTTACAAGGGACTGACAGATAAACCAAATAGGCCAATCATGGAAACACCAATCCATAACACATTTTATAGAGGAGCACTTGCACTTTCCCACTGGACAGCAGTGAGGAAAGTGCGCAGAATCATTACACCAGCAAAAACAGAGTCAAAACCGGGAGGTCAGAAAGCAAAAAGTCAGGGGAAACACGCCAAAAGATGCCAAGTCTAACAGTGATGAATGGAATGCTTGTATTAACAGCCACTGACAATTGTTCAGTGTCGCATCCCAGTCAATTGTTATTTTGTAAACCATGCCACCTCAGTTTGTACCCAGCTATATGCAAATCAGTCTTGACCTGGTTCCAATTGGAAGAGTTCAGCGGGTAATGTCAAGCCAAGTCCTTCCTCAGTCCTGTACTCACTGTGCCACTGGAACCAAGCTATACCTGGCTGAAGAGCCCTGGTTAGAGCTAAACTGGTCCTAGTTTTCTTGTGTTCCAGTTGTGTTCCAGTTCAGGAACAGCCTGGCCTGGCAGTTTGGGCTGGACTGTTCCTGTGAAGAGCACGGTCAATACTGATATGCATATGGCTGGGTCCAAACTGAGGTGGCAAGGTGGGCAAAGAATCAATGGATTGGAATGCAGCCCTGAGCGATTGTCAGTAGCTGAGATTAATTCAAGCATACCATTCAACACCTTGTTGTTTTTTGTTTCTGTAGAGGAATATATATATATATACACACACACACACACACACACACACACACACACACACACACACACACACACACACACACACACACACACACACACACACACACACACACACACACACACACACACACACACACACACACACACACACACACACACACACACACACACACACACACACACACACACACACACACACACACACACACACACACACACACACACACACACACACACACACACACACACACACACACACACACACACACACACACACACACACACACCAAAAAACAAGGTCGCCCAAGGAGAAGGAGCCACACATGAGGAGTTCAAAGCCGTTTATTCCTGGGCAACATCAGAGGCAGCATGCCGCCCCCCCCAACTTAATGCAGATTGCCAGCTTTGACGCGTTTGGGACATATGGAAGTCCTTGATCACAGGCTATTATGGCAAGGAAACAGCAGCCATGATGTGCATTACCTGATTAAATACCATCCAGATCCCGCCCCAATGGGCGTCGGCCGTGATGCCTGCTGGTCCTGGTAGTGCACATAATATCGTCCTAATGGATGCTGCTGCAAAAGTTCCAACAATTAATCCCCAGTGGGTAAGTGAAGAAAGGCACACTGCTCCCGATGTCCTTGCACCCCCAACAATAATAGCCTCCTCATTCCTCACTGCGCCCGTGTTTACGAGCGCTGCAGAGCCGCCAAAGTATGGCAGCTGGGCTCCTTCGCGGCCGGAACGGCCGCAAAACATCAAAAAACAAGGTCGCTCAAGGGGAAGGAGTCACACATGAGGAGTTAAAAGCCGTTTATTCCTGGGCAACATCAGAGGCAGCATGCCCCCCAACTTAATGCAGATTGCCAGCTTTGACGCGTTTCGGACATATGGAAGTCCTTGATCACAGGCTATTATGGCAAGGACACAGCAGCCATGATGTGCATTACCTGATTAAATACCGTCCAGATCCCGCCCCAATGGGTGTCGGCCGTGATGCCTGCTGGTCCTGGTAGTGCACCTAATATCGTCCTAATGGATGCTGCTGCAAAAGCCTCTGCTGTTGCCCAGGAATAAACGGCGTTAACTCCTCATGTGTGGCTCCTTCAGTGAGGGCAACCTTGTGTGTTTTGATATATATATATATATCCATCCTACTGGCGGTCGCCAGTAGGTAGTTGCAGTTAGGACCTAGTTTCTACAGGAAAAGCATTTTTTAATTTGCCAATAACGTTGGCGCCATTTGACGAATCTTCACGAAATTTTGAAAACTAATACGCCACTCACTTCTGCTGCTGTGTTGAAAATTTTGGGGTGATTCGTCAAGCAGGGGCTGAGAAAAAGGGGGGGTCCCAAAACGCATTTTCTCCATGTTAATTTCCAAAGGAACCTTTAGACACGGGTACAGCTCGAACTGGTGAACAGAATTACACCAAATTTGGCAAAAAGGTAGCTTTTGGTCCAGAAAGCACTCTTTTTCTTAAATGGTGTAAATCCGTTCTGTAGGTCTTGAGAAATCTAAATGTTTTCTCAGATATACAACTGTGGCCGCAGTGGATTCGCGAACCCTCCCGATCTCGTGCCTGAGATCTGATTGGCTGCCAACACTTCAAACCAGGTGGCTATATTTAAAATAATACGTGGGGGGCTCCAGCCCCCCCCCACACATCGCCGGGTACCACCCCCTCCCCGGGGCTTAATTACTATTGGAGGCGGCCCCCCTCCTGGAGCTGTGCTCCCGCCATCCCATAGCAAACAAGCCTGCTCGCTTTGAACAAGCGAGAGCACATTGGTTTTGGTTGGTCAAAGCAAGCACACTTTGCTTTTTACACCTAGGGAGCTGCATCTTAGCAGCTCCCTGGGGGTAAAAAGCAATGCCGGCTCCCGCAGTATGCGGGAGCCGGCCGGGACTGCAGGGACCTTCAGGCACCCCCTGTGGTCCCCAAGGGGATGGGCATGCCCCGGGGCCGAAAATGGCTCAGGAAGGGGGGCTGCGTGGCCCCCCCCTCCTTACAAAAAATTTTGAAAAAGAAAAAAAGCTGGGGACCCCGGGGCCGAAATCGGCTTTGGGAGGAGGGCCGCACAGCCCCCCTCCCCTTTAAAAATAAAATGTAAAGATAGGCCTAGCCCCGGGGCTGAAATCGGCCTCCCTTTATAGGGGACTGGGTACTCAGGCCCAAAAGGATCAAGGGAAGGGGGGCCACACAGCCCTTCTTCCTAAAATAAATAAAAAGGAAGCTGCCAACTTCCGGAGGCCCTGCACCCTTTCTCCACTACTCTGCAAACATGCCTCCTGGCGCACTCTTAGTTGGGGGATGAAGTCCCCTTCACTGGTGACGGTCCTTGGGGGCCAACTAGCCCATCTGTTACCTCCAGTAAGCCCCACACAGTGGGATTGCTGAGAGGTGGTCGGAGGCCACGCCCCTTTTTCTACCACTCTGCAAACGCATCTCTCGGCGCACTGCTGGTGGGGCGATGAGGTCCCCTTGCCTCCTGAGGGCCTCAGGACTAAAGTGGACTTCATCCCCCAAGCAGCAGTGCGCCAGGAGGCGCGTTTGCAGAGTGATGGAGAAAGGGGGCGTGGCCTCTGACCACCTCTCAGCAATCCAGTTGTGTGGGCCTTACTGGAGGTTACAGGAGGGCTAGTTGGCCCCCAGGGACCCTCAAGAGCCAAGGGGACCTCATCCCCTAAATAGTAGTGCACCAGGAGGCGCGTTTGCAGAGTGTATAAAAGATTATAGGGGTATGAGTGGGTGCGTCAGAGATGCTGTGGATGATGTAATCACTGATGTCATTTGAGATGTCATCAGTGATGTTACTGACCATGTCATGAGTGATGTAATATGTGAGGTCATAAGCAGTGCATTTTTTTTTTTATTGACAAAAACAAAGGTAAAAGAAACCTCTAAAATCCATCAGTTATAGTTTACCAAGCTAATTGTAACTTGCGCCACTCATGACATGTTTAATGAAATCATTTAGTCCAAGGATGGCACAGAAGATCTCCCCAACTCAAAACTTGATGACTGCCTTCACACCATAAGCACATGGATGAGTAACCACCTAAATCTCAAAGGTGCAGAGCCTATCATTATAAGGCCGAAGGAACTCAAGGCCCCTCATACAACATCAAGAGAAGTCCGAAACCTAGGGAGTAACCATTGATATCTTTATACCACATGTCAACATCACAAAAAGCACCTTCTACACAATGAAAACACAGTTTCACGTATTCTTATACCTGGAATGCCAATAAAAACTACAAGCTATCCTTGTGATGGAGCAAGGACTCGTAAATGAGACTTGCTCGGAAGCAATCCTTTCGTTTTAACTCGTTAACGAATTACTAACTGTGTGTTTGTAATTAATAATTCGCATTTTAGAAAAGACACGCGGGACAGTGAAGCTTGCCTATGTGTTTACTAACTGTAATAACATGAACGAAGGACTAAAACACACTCTAACAAGGGATCTTTACTGGGCATGCGTCTACTACATCTACGTAGTATGACGTACAAATGCTTGGAGGGAAAATCTTGCGCCTGCGCAAAAGATAATAAAATGGCCGCTTGAAAGCTCACATGCATGGCACCTGCTTGACTGAAATAGAAAATAAGTTTTATACTAACGCAAATGCAGAAAGGGTAATAATAATTAGAGTGGGTTAGAGTAGAGGTTGGTGGTGTACAGTAAAACCATTTATTTTTGAGAATGACATTTCTTCTTTTGACTTTATTATTAGTGCGCATTTGGGCCTACCACACTTGTCTGAATTGAGCTGACTGATTTGACCCCACGCATGCGCACCAAAGAGAGAATAAGGAAAGATGAGTAAGGACTTGTCACGCGTCCAAGGCCAGCAAAGATGTGCCCTGGGAACATGAGGGTGAAGAGTTCATATGAAGAAGCTTTATTCATGACATTGCAACATTTTGTATTAATAAAGTTTGGAGATGTATGGGAAAGGAAATGATTTAATAAAGTTTGAGGGGAGGGATTTGAAAACAATGGTTTGATGAAATAAGTGAAAGGTGATCATCCCCCCTCGTCTGTCCAATCAGAGTTAGTATTTTGTGAAATTGAAACATTAATGGGTGGTACATGGTTATGGAAAGGTATAATTGAGGTAGTTTTAGTTAGTTAGATTAGCAGACACAGGGAGAAGCGTCGATGCTGGAAGTCGAGAGCTCGGGATGCTGTCGGTGTTGGGGTTGGTGCTGATGTAGTGAGATGCTGATGAAGAAATCGAATGCAGAACCATCTATTTTAACTTAATTGGGTTAGAAAGAAGATCGCGGAAGAACCACGAGGAGGAAGAGAGTGTCAGAGAGGGGTGCGACGCAGTCGTCGGTATTTAGAGAGGTGAAGTATCCTGTCCTGAAGTCTTTGTCTCCTGATCTATCCCGGGGACCCTTACCAGCCCTTTGGCCAGGGGTTGGTCTTCACACCATTCTTGGTAAATATAAACTCATCGTATTGATAGATGTTCTTCTCTCTCTGTTCTCTTCTTTCTGAGCATAGTTATTGTGTGGATCTGAATTGCTATTGCTTATTGAAAATTGATTGAATTGACACTCTTGCGAATGAGGGTGTTTGTACTGAAACTTTGAGATGGTTCACATGCAATTAATTTAGATAAAGATTTTAAAACTTCCTGAGTCTGTGATTATTTCATTTTAATCGAGAAATGTTTAATAAGTTATGTTAATTATCACCATCAACTAGTTCTAACTAATGGTCCATTGACCAGAGGAAAAAACTAATTGATCAGTGAAAGGTTTAGTTAGGGAAAAGAAATAACTTGATCTTGAAGTATGAAAATCATAAACTAAGTTCCAGCGGTCTACTTGGTATTTTGTGGAAGTAGTTATATGGGCCCAGGTGAGTATATGATAGTGGAGTATCTGCTGCTAGTACACCGCTGGATCAGTTTTCTGGTAGCAGAGTGATGGTTATTATTGACCAGTTTGGTGATAAGTATAGATTATTGATTTATGTTTAACAAAAAGAGTTAGCGTCCTGTTTTATGTCGTCTGGAAAATTCCCGGGAAATGAATAGTGGGTGGCAATAGAAACCACACTGCAGTGAGGTTACTCGTCTGTTGGAATAACACTGAAAAGCTAGGTAGGGCTGGCAGTGTTAAATTAGGGACTATTTTCTGCGTAAAGGTGAGAGTGATTGATAGCAAAGAGTTCGCTAGTGAAACTTTAGGCGTTATATCACCTAGAAAGGGTAACCCTGAAGGAGTAGCAAGTTCTTCCAAGCTTGATTGACAGAAAAAGGGGTTCGCTGGTGAAACTTTGGTCTCAAATTTCCCAAAACGGGTGACACCGCAGGTGTAGCAGGTTCTCTGGAGCTTATATGAAGAGTAAGCGGAAGGTTTTACTCGCAGTGGAAAGAAAAAAACTATCCTTTGATTTAGTGGAACAGACAGAGTAGCGAAAGTTTTTGTGTCGTTAATAACAAAGAATTTTAAGGAAATATTGAGAAAAAAGTTTTCGTATTACCTTGTGAAGGGAGGGTCAGTTGCTGGAGTTATACTGATGTCACAGTGAGCCGCGCTGGGATTGGTAGAAACAGCGGGCGTGTGACAGGAGCAGCCTTGTAAAGGAGGGGTCAGTAGAAAGGAGCAGAACTGACGTCCGAAAAAGGCCGCGCTGGCATTGGTCAGATCACGAGCATAAGCCTGATTTAATTGGATAGCTAGTTAGAAGCCGCGTTAGGATTGGTGGAGAGAAAGTTTGTATGCAGGATTTTGATTTGACTGTTAGTGCAAGGCGTACAGGTAGAAGATTTCAAGGGTTTGCAGAATACAATTTTATACATCGTTCTTCAAGGATGTATGGAGAGAAAAGAAAGATGTCATTTATAAAGAAAATAAAAATTTCTTTATAAAAGATAAGCCTGTGTTGACCAGAGAGGGAATTCCTATTCCGCCACCGAAAACACCAGCATCTTTTATGATGATGGAAAGAGGATATCTTTACTTGCGTGTGGTTGGAGAACTGGATAGAATATACGAAAGATGATGGAGTGTTAGCTTTTCTAAAGGATGGTACATTTAATGGGAGGATTCTTCAGAATTTGAGAATGAAAATGAAAGATTTGGAAACTAGACCTAGGTTAACTCAATATGAGGCTTTGGAAGAATGGGAGACTGAGTCATATGAACGAGAGAGATGCAGAGGTGGAAGATATAGAGGATTCTTTCCCAGACACTTGCATGAGTCACGCGAAGGGCAGATGAAACAATGGAGGAGAGCTATGGTATCAGAAGGTTTATATCCAGTGTTAATGGCTGAGGAACAGTCTGGAGGAAAGTGTAAGGAGAAAATGAAACACATGAACACAGCAGGTTATGGTGAATCAGATGACGAGTTGTTAGAGGATATTTTAAGAAAAAATCCACCACCGTATCAAGAAGCAACTAGTAAGGTTACCCCAAGTGCACCAGTAATGGGAATGCCAACCCCACAGATTTTACATGAGACGTCATATAACAGAGTGTTGCAGGATAATGAAAGAGATGCTTTGAATAAAACTAGAGAAGAACTAGTTCAAAAGATAAGTCAATTACATTTGAATACTGAAGCCTTGACAGTACCAGTAACCATTGGTCCGGTAATCTCATTGTATGGAGATAATAAGATTTGCCAGAAACCACAACCTGTGACAGTTCCATTAAATAGTCCTAGAAAACAAATAATAATTACAGATGATCAGGTTAGCGAAAGTGAGTCAATTATTTCATGAATGGATCTCCCTAATGTGGAACCTTTGACGGAAACTCCAAAGAGAGTTACGCCCATGAATTTGAGAGAAAGAAGACCTTTGGTTCATACTGGAACTGGAGGCGCAACAGAAGTCATCTCTGAAGAAATAGAAAGATGGGCACAGGAAAGAGATAATCAGAACCCAACACCAAGGATTTTAGACATCAGCGGATTGAAAGTGGAATTGGAAGAGATGATGACAGGATGTGTGGGCACAGAAAGATTGAATGCTTACAATGAAGAAGAATTATTATTCTTATGTAAGAGTATAACCAGAAGGGCAAGAGTATTTCATGAGAGATTGACTGAAGTTGCTTCAGAGATTGGAATAGACATAGGGAAATCAAAGTTGTTACAGAAACCATATCGAGTGGACTTTACTGATAAAGATTTAGAAAGTGTAAATGCTTCTGGAAAGAGTCTACAGAAAAAGGAATTAATGAACATTTTGCGAAAATGGGGAGACCATGATAAATGGAGAATTAGATGCATAAGAAAGAAAGAGGAAGTACAAGCGAGAGAAGCAGCAGCTGCATTTCCAGTAAGAGAATCAAGCAAAGTGGAAAATTTGTGTCCAATGAGAGGTTCCTGGAGGTGGATATGTTCATGTTCCTTGGAGTAGACAAGATATTTTGTCATTTACAAATGATTTTCCAAAGATGAGAGAAAAACCAGTTGAATGGTACAAACGGGTAGAGAGATTTGTGAAGGTTTCAAAGGTTTTATTGAAGGATTTGGATGGTCTATTTGTTATAGTGGTACCTGCTGATTTATAGACAGAATGCAAAATTACAATTGATTGGCCTAATGAGGAGTATGCTAGAGACTCAAAGACAGGAGCACCCTCGGAGGAGGTGATGAAAAAGTATCACCAAGTGATTATGTATTTGAAAGGGAAAATTCCTCCTAAAGAAACAGATTGGGTAAAAATAGATAGAACAACACAAGAACCAAATGAATCTGTACATGCATATTATGAGAGGTTATTACAGGTGTTTAAGCAGTATAGTGGATTTGAGAATATCGGTGACAAGGATATGGGACATTTTGTGTATCGGTTTGTATATGGTTTGAAACCAGAAATCAGTCGGATGATACAGCAGCACATGTTGTGTTGGCAAAGCAAGACAGTGGATGAGATTTTAAAGTATGCGAAATATTGCGGAGATGACATCGAAGCAAGGCGTAGGAAGCTAAAAGAGAAAATGATGTGGGCCCAAGTTAAATTGGCAGAACAGCAAGAAGAGAAAACAAATGACCAAAATAATAATCAAGTGAAAGAACAGAGTCAGAATAATCAAGGAGCGAATGGTAATAAATATAGGGGACAAATGGACAGAGAAGAAGCGAAAAAGAAGTTTCCTTGTCATGGGTGCGGAAAGCTTGGACATTGGAAGAACGAGTGTAAGAGTACTCAGAATAATAAGAGAAATAATGGGCCAAATCAAAATTGAATCCCACAGATGCAGAATGAAGTACTTATGAATCAGCAGCAGCAGGTAGTTACTCTACAATATCAGGTGCCACCAGCTCCTATGCCAAATTTTGGGAATCATCAAAGTTTCAGTGCGAACACCGGATTTCAATGAGAAAGTGGTAAGAATAATAGAACAATTACACAATATTTTTTACGGTAAACAGTCTAAATATCGAGTTTTTAATTTCGACCTACAATAATATTGAGTTTGAAATATCGTAGGGACACAATATCGAAGTCAAGAATATCGACGACCAGAATATCGACCTGAAGGTAAGAAATATCGTTTTTGTTAATATCGAGTTAGTAATATCGATAGCAAAAATATCGATGTTACTAATATCGATATTTATATTAGTGTTATGTATTTTATTATGTATTTTATATGTTTGTGTTCATATTTTTTGTTAATTATTGTACTAGTTTTAGAATATATGTATAAAATTTTTAGAAGTTAGTAATTTTTTTTAAAGTAAATTATGCGTTTTAGTACCGTAGCGGGTTCTGGGTTTATAGGGGAATAGGGTGGGAAGTAATTTAATTATATTATATTAATTTAATTTTTTTAGGAATTAGTAATTATTTTTAAGTAAATTTTGCGTTTTAGTTCTGTAGCGGGTTGTGGGTTTATAGGGGAATAGGCTGGGAAGTAATTTAATTGTAATTAAGTAATTATTAATTGGTAATTTTTATTAATTGGTAATTAATTTTTATTAATGGTAATTATATTAAGTGTATTAATTTATTATTGAAGTGTGTTGTGAGTTTATAGGGCAATAGGGTGGGAAGTAATTTAATTGTAATTAAGTAATTATTTATTTTTATTTATTGGTATTGATAAATAATGTTATGTTAATTAATTATTAATTGCTAATTAATTTTTATTAATTGGTAATTAATTTTTAATAATTGATTAATTGGTAATTATATTAAGTGTATTAATTTATTATTGAAGTGTGTTGTGAGTATATAGGGCAATAGGGTGGGAAGTAATTTAATTGTAATTAAGTGATTATTTATTTTATTGTTGAGTATTGATAATTAATTTATTGCTAATTATTAATTGGTAATAACTTTTTAATAATAGATATTTTTATGTTTTGGAAATTAATTTGTTAATTAATTGGTAATTATTTGTCATTAATTATTATTTATTGGTATTTATCAATAATTTATTGTTAATTAATTATTAATTGCTAAAACTTTTTTAATAATTATTGCTTTTTGGTATTGAAAATTAATTATTTTTTATTTTATTATTATTTGGTTCATTAATTAATAATTATTTAATTGTATTTATCATCTATTTAATTGTTAATTAATTATTAATTGGTAATTATTTAAGTACATATCTATTGATATTGTTAATTTATTGTTATTTAATAATTACATTATTATTTATTTAAAAAAATATTTTAATTATTAGTCAGTTATTTTTACACCTACGCTATCCAACACTTTCCCTACTGTTGCACTCTCTGGAGTTGGAATAGTAATTTTAACCTCCACACTATCCAACACTTTCCCTACTGTTGCACTCTCTGGAGTTGGAATAGTAATTTTTACCCCTACGCTATCCAACACTTTCCCTACTGTTGCACTCTCTGGAGTTGGAATAGTAATTTTAACCCATACGCTATCCAACACTTTCCCTACTGTTGCACTCTCTGGAGTTGGAATAGTAATTTTAACCCATACGCTATCCAACACTTTCCCTACTGTTGCACTCTCTGGAGTTGGGATAGTAATTTTAACCCCTACGCTATCCAACACTTTCCCTACTGTTGCACTCTCTGGAGTTGGAATAGTAATTTTAACCTCTACTCTATCCAACACTTTCCCTACTGTTGCACTCTCTGGAGTTGGAATAGTAATTTTTACCCCTACGCTATCCAATATTTACTGTTTTAGTTAATGTAGTGTATAATTTATTTAACAATTTTTTTTTATTTGTTATATATATTTTTTATATTTTTATATATATTATTGTTGTGTATGTATTTATAATTTATAAAATGTTTTTTAACAATTTATAAGTTATTACAATGATTAATTGTAAATATTAAGTAAGTATATATATTATATTTTATATCTATATGTTTAATTTTCTTTTACATTATATGTATTACTTATAATTTTAAACATATTTTTAACTGTTTATTTTAAATATATGTATCATTTACTTTATTTTACATTATTTTTTAACATTAAAAAAACGATATTTTTAACAACGATATTTTTTTTGTTGATATTTTTGTACTTACCATAATGTAGATAGGACTTCGATATTCTTGACATAGATATTTCGGCTCCGATATTTTTGACGTCGATATTTTTGACGTCGATATTGTGTCAGTGATTCATTTTTTACAGAATGATGAGAAATTCAGATGTTGCACAATGACGGTGCCTGAGGGGGGAGGAAGAGGAGTGCGTGCTTGGCGCATCCTTGCCGGTAGATCAGTCAGGTCCATTTGTTGATGGGAAAGTAGAAGGTAAAGACATTACTTTCCTATTGGATACTGGTACTACCAGGTCTACTGTGAGAACAGCAGACATCTCAAACCTACCCTCTCGGGAGAATCAATCCAAGTTGTAGGCGTGTCAAACCAACAGATTAGAACCCCAATTACCAAACCGATGGAGGTGCACATTGGAAATTTTAAAGAAATGCATTGGTTCGTAGTTTGCGATTCCAGTCCTGTAAATCTGTTGGGAAGAGATCTTTTGTGCAAGATGAATTGAACGATCTATTGTACACCGGATGGTGTCGCTTTCCAAACCCCTGATGAAGACGTTGTATACAAGATGGTGTTAGTTAAACAGGGAACGGAAGTAGATGAAATGTTTTCACTAATGACTGAGAATGAATTATCAGAAGAGTTGAGAACTACAGTTAATCCAGAAGTGTGGGATTTTACAGGAAAAGACATTGGGCTAATGACAAATATAGACCCAGTTAAAGTGACAGTGAAAGAAGGTGCAGTGTATCCAAACACCCGACAGTACAAGATGAGTCCAGAAGTAAAAGCAGGAGTTATTCCAGAGATTGAACGAATGGTTAAACAAGGTATTTTAAAAGAAGTGATGGGTAGTCCCGGTTATTCGCCAATAATGGCACTGAAAAAGCCTAGCGGAAAGTACAGAATAGTGCAGGATTTAGGGAAAATAAATAACATTGTAGTGCCATGTTGTCCTATAGTGCCAAATCCAGCAGTGATCCTTTATCAGATACCTTGGAATGCAGGTTGGTTTACAGTAATTGATTTATGCCAAGCGTTCTTTTCTATTCCTTTGCACCCAGACAGCCAGTATCTTTTTACGTTTAAGTTTGAGGATCATATTTACGCATGGTGTCGAGTTCCTCAAGGGTACACAGAGAGTCCTTCAATTTTTAATCAGATTTTGAAAAAGTGTCTAGAATCATTGATTATGCCTGGAAAATCTGTTTTGGTCCAGTACATTGATGACCTACTGGTGGCATCAAAAACACGAGAAGATTGTGTCACAGACACAATTGCATTGCTGAACCATTTGCTGAAGGAGGACACAAGGTGTCTCCAGAAAAATTACAATTCTGTCAACGAGAAGTTAGATATTTAGGGCATAAAATAGAAAGAGGAGTTAGAAAAGTGACTCCGGAAAGAATAAAAATAATCAAAGAAATGCAATTGCCACAGACTCAGAGAGAAATGAGAATGTTTCTAGGAGTGGTTGGATACTGTAGGCAATGGATTTTCAATGTTAGCAAAGCCATTGATACAGATGATCCGGAAAAGAGCAAAAGATCCGATTGATTGGAATGATGACTGCATAGAGGCATTTGTAAAATTGCGAAATTGTTTGTGTGAGGCTCCTGCTTTGGGCATGCCTGATTATTCTAAAGACTTTGCATTGTTTTGCTGTGAGAGAGAAAATTGTGCACTTTCAGTCTTAACACAGAGACATGGATTGAGTCGACGTCCAGTGGCATATTTTTCAGCTACATTGGACCCAGTGGCTTCAGCATTGCCTGGCTGCTTAAAAGCAGTAGCTGCTACTTGTATGAGTCTGGAGCAAAGTGAATCGATAGTGATGGGACATCCGGTAAAGGTTTTTGGTCTACACTCAGTTGAGATTCTTTTGACAAGAACAAGAACACAGCATCTCACCCCTAGTCGATTGACTAAGTATGAAAGAGTGATTTTGGGAGCTGAGAACGTGACTGTGATAAGGTGTACGATTATGAACCCAGCTACTCTACTGCCAGACCCCTGTGAAGAAGAAGTGAGAGATGAGAGTGATCATGATTGTTTGAACGTGACTGAGTTAGGCACGAAGCCCTGGCCTGATATAAAAGAGACACCTTTGAAAGAGGCTGACCATGAGTTATTTGTAGATGGTTCCTGCCTCAGAACACAAGAAGGAGGATTAAGTGCTGCATATGCTGTTTGTAAAATATCTGGGGTAATTGAAGCATCCTGTTTACCTGGGGTGAAGTCTGCACAAGTAGCTGAATTGGTTGCCTTAACAATAGCATGCAAAAAGGGGAAAAATTGGAGAGTAACCATATTTACGGACAGTCAATATGGGTTCGGGGTTGTGCACGACTTCAGCCAGCTCTGGATGAGAGGGGATTTCTGACTTCTTCAGGATCTCCTATTAGAAACAGCAAAAATGTAAAGGATTTGTTGGAAGCATTACAATTGCCAAAAGAGATAGCAGTTGTAAAATGCGCTGCACATCAGTCAGGAAATGACTATGTGACTGCTGGCAATAATTATGCTGATCAAGTGGCCAAATACTGTGCCAAAAATACAGTGGCCATAAACAGAAAAATTGAAACGGGTGAAACCAGATGCCAACTTATGTTTCTCTCAGTACCAGAAACATGGGACGAGATTAGACAATTGCAGGAAGAAGTTGAGGAAAAGGAAAAGGAAATTTGGATAAAGGCAGCTTGTAGAAAGAGACCACATGATGAGGTATGGGTGTATTTAGATGGAAAACCAGTCATGCCAGATTGTTTGCTTTCAAAAATGGCAAGAGTGTTTCATGGAGCAAAAAACATTGGGAGAGACTCAATGATCAGGCTATTCAGACAGAGTTGGTACAATCCGAAGTTCGGGGTAGTCGCAGAGAGCCTTTGCCAAAGATGCTTAACCTGTCAGCAGCAAAATCCAGGTAGAAAGACAGTGGTAAGCTGGGGAAAGATTGGAAAGGCAGAAGGACCCTTCACTAGATTACAGTTGGATTTTATTGAATTGCCCCCATGCAATGTTGTAGGGATTCTGCACATACACAGAGCTATGCACAGGATAATAGGACCTCGGAGTATAGTGGTGAGCCAACCATACACCTCAGCACCCACAATACCAATCCGACTAGCTTTAGCGTCTCATGAGCAGCGATGCTACCAATGATTAGACAACCCAGAACACTGTATCTCTCTCAGGACTCGCAGGAGCAAGAACACCCTTTCATAACTCACTCATACCTGTCCATAACGCGCGTAATAAGAGACACAGTATAATTTAAATGTTTATTTCAACTATCGTGCTCTAAGATACAGTACACGTGCCAGTACTATCAGCATAATGCATAAGGATAAAATAATCAGCATAGTTACAATTCCATAGAATACAAATGGGGAAAGCATTTCATAAAGCAGTGGATATAGGGCTAAATGACCATACCACCCTCCCCGTGCTATTAACTAGTTTATTATATAAACAGAAAACCTCTGGGCTTTGTCAGGCGGACCCTCATACCTCAATATCTAGATGCAAGGTTTACATCATCAGACAAGCACAGCTCTTCTCTCTGGAAAGGTTTTTCTCCAAGTGCCTCTAACAGTGCAATCACAATATTAAAAGCACACACATTTCTCCAATGCAGCTGTACTTAGGGGCCGATTCCGATCACGGCCGGTAGGGCTCCGAATCGGATTCGGCTTTACCGGATCCGATTCGGAGCCCTGTTTCCCGACCGAACCGTACGCGGGTCCGGCCGAGCGAGTACGATGCGAAATCGCCGACCGACTCGTCCGGGCGTCCCGACCGCTCCGACCGACTCGCTCCCGGCTCGAACCGCTCCGACCGACTCGCTCGGACTCGACTCGCACCGCGCAATGGAGACGTTTCCCGGCCGGGTAAGTACGATGCGCGCCGCGAGCAGTCCGACCGAGCCGCGCACTCCGGCTCGTAAGAGCTGTCGGAGCCGTACTTTGGGGGTCTGTGTCGGACCCCCTGTACGCGTAGCCGCGCGAGTTGCACACAGGGGGACCCATGGGTCCCCTCTACCTGTGCGTGTACGGCGCGACCGCCCGCCGCGCACCCGCTGTAGGGGGCGCCTTGTCCGACTCGCACCCATTGGAGTCAATGGGAGCCCGCGTACGCGTTGTACGACCGGCTCCCATTGACATCAATGGGAGTCCGACCGACTCGAGTCCGATAACATACGGACGCATCGTACTCGTTCGGTCGGACTGCACGGGTCCGATTCGGTCGGAAATCTCTCCGGGTCCGGCTCGGTCGGAGAAATTTCCGGCCCGAATCGGAATCGACCCCTTAGTGTTATGTCTAAGTGCGAGGGACTGGCCAAATCAGCAAGAACAAGGGACGTTGTTTTTCGACCTTGTACATGTTGTGCAGACGTAACCCACAGGGAACAGGAGAAAAGGAGAAAGGCAGAAATGCAGACAGTTCTAAAATAGCCGGGCAGAAGCAGAGGCTGGAAAAACAAGGGCACAAAGTAACGTGCGCAAAAAAGGCATCATGGCAGTCAGGCCTAAGCCAACGTAGCAAGGCAGACCATGAGGCCACAAACCACACGACAGCAATGGACTGAAATATATACTTGTCATAGTATGCCTTTTCTCAAGATGGGTGGAAGCCTATCCCACTTGAAGAAATGACAGTCTTACAGTTGCAGAATTGTTGTTGAGGGAGTTAGTTCCACGATTTGGTTTTCCAGTCACTTTGGAATCAGATAGAGGCCCTCATTTTAATAATGAAATAATTCGATTAATCTGTGCTGCATTTAACATTGAACAAAAACTGCACTGTGCTTATCGTCCAGAGGCTTCTGGAATTGTTGAGCAAATGAATGGCACAATCAAGTCAAGATTGGGGAAGGTGTGTGCATCCACAAAGCTGAAATGGCCAGATGCATTACCTCTTGTATTGATGGGTCTCAGAAGTATTCCAGACAGAAAAACAGGAATGAGCCCACATGAGGTTCTCATGGGAAGAGCCATGAGACAGGCATTTATTCCTGGAAATAAACTAATGAGTATAACTGATGATCTGGTATTGGATTATTGCAAAGTATTGGCTGAAATGATGCGTTCTGTCTCTCACAAGGTTGGAGAAGATGCAGTTGAAAGACAGCCAGACCAAGCGCATGATTTGAATCCTGGAGATTGGGTGCTAGTGAAGAAAAACGCAAGAAAGTCGTGCCTAGCACCAAGGTGGGACAAACCGCAGCAAGTCATACTAGTCACTACCACAGCAGTGAAGTGTGCAGGTTTGCCCAATTGAATTCATGCCAGCCATACCATAAGAGTTCTGAGCCCATCAGAGCAACAAGAGCAACCACTGACTGAACAGGCTGAAGCGTCAGGAGTTGTAAGCTGTGAGATTGAAGAATCTAGAGTAATAGATTCTGAAAGTCAACCATATGACGAACAGCCAAGTACAAGTAAGGAAGAGTGGATACCAGTGATTGAAGTAATTCATGATGTTAATGAAACAAGAAGAAGAACAGAACTGAAAAGACAGGAAAGTAGTCAGGAAGAGACAGGGGAAGAAGAACACACTCAGGTGGAAAATAAAAAGACTTTTATGAACCTGAGGAGGGAAAAATAGAAGAACACGTTCAGGCGGAAGAAGAAAAGTTTGAATTAAGACCTGAACAGGATCAGATAGAGTTAGAAGAACAGGTTTAGGCAGAAGAAGGAAAGTTTGAAGTAAGACCTGAACAGGGTCAGATAGAATTAGAAGAACAAGCTCAGGTAGAAGAACAAATACGGTAAGACCTGAGCAGGTGGAAGCAAAAGAAGGGACAAGCACAGAAAACAGAGAATCAGAACAGTTTGTGCCTAGAATAAATGAAATTAAAAGAACTTTACAAGGAGATAAAGAAGGTGAAAACGCAGTGCAAATCAAAAGAATCAGAAAGGGAGACAATTGGCCAATTGGAGTAAAGAAACTAAAATATCACTTGAGAAAATCTGAAAAGAGACCAGAACAAGTAAATGAAGTCACAAGTCAAACACAATCTAAACAAACCTTGGCAAAAATAACTCGAAAAAGTCCAAAATTGAGAAATTTAAACAGGAGATACAAGGCTCCTGAATGGACTTATGTTATACTCGTGGAATTTGAATCCCTAGATCTGACTGATGAAACAGAAGAAATTCATATTGTTCAGATTGATGAAAGCAAATTGAGGCCTCCTTAAAAACGAAAAGGAAAGTCAAACTGACAAAAAAAAGATGAGAAAAGAAATTTTCTCAGGAGTAAAATGGCAGAAATTGAAGTTACCGGGAAACCAAAACGTGGATTAAAAAGAAAGTGTTTTAGATTTTGTTTTTGTAGTATTTTATTAGTAGCATTAGTATGGTTATTCCTAACAGAAGGAGTACCTTTGTTAATGAAAACAAGTGACAAGAATAATACAGATACTAATGTTAAGGTGGATAGAATAAAAGAAACTGAAATAGAAATAGGGGTAGAAGATGAGGTAAACTATCATAATGAATCAGACTATAATACGTCTTCTAATGTGTTTATTAAATTGTTATTTCAATATGTTAGTACTATGGAGATTAATAATTGCTACTTGTGTATGAAGTTACCCTCATCAGTATCAGAAGGGATGACGTATCACCATATACCTTTAACGTATGGTGTGTCATGTAGTATTTTATCAAGTTTATTTTATGCTACAGGGAGACTTCAATATTTTTATTCAGACATAGATGTAGTATTTTCAGAATTACCTATTAGAAAGAAAATGAATCCAGTAGCTAGTAGTAAAAATGCACAGTTTATGGGTGAATTTTTCTTAACAATGAGTTCAATAGATTTAGTTCAGGCACATAAAGATAATCTAACATGTACATTAAGAAAAGAAGAAAAAGACTTTTTGGATTTAGTAGAAGAAAGGAGACAGGATTTAATAAAGAAGGCAACTGAATAGAAAACCCATGTACCTCCATGGGTTGGGAAGGAGGGAATCTATGCAAGTAGCAAGGCTCATGCTGCGATGTCCCTGGATTTTGTGAAAAGGGGAAAATTCTGCCTCCATAGATTAAAGACAGATTATAACAATAATTACATTGGTTCCAGTGAATGTGAACACAACTTCCTAATTTTAGGAGGGTGGGGACTAAAAGGGGAACTGATCCTGTATTTCCAGGAGTGTATTATGTTTGTGGGAACAACGCCTATTATAGGTTACCTGCAAGATGGTACGGGAGCTGCTACTTTGGAATAGTTTTTCCAAAAATCTATCATGTAGATAAAATCAGTGGAACCAATGGAAATTCTAATGGACTAACACGTAGAAGAAGAGCTAGTTTTTCTGAAATTGTAGGAGACATTTTTAGTGCACTGATACCCTCAGTTGGAGTCATTCTTAATTCACAGAAAATTTGTAAGTTATCAACCATAGTTGATCGTCTTTCTACAGACACTGCAGGAGGATTCTTAATGATAAATACAGAAATGGTTGCAATCAGGTCTATGGTTTTACAGAACCGTCTTGCTCTTGGCATATTATTAGCAAAGGAAGGTGGAGTTTGTGGCATGTTGAAAATTCAACATTGCTGCACTTATATTCCGGACAAGAGCAGAGAAATTAGAGGATATATTGAAAACATTACAAGAATGCATAAAGACTTGACCCAACTGGAGGTTGACAGTGTGTGGGGAAGACTAACAAAAAGTATAACATCAATAGGGAAATGGTTTGTTGATTTTGGGAAACGTTTTCTAGGTCAAATAATAATACCATTAGTTATGATAATAACAGTAGTAATAATAATAATAATGATTACATATAAGTGTTGTAGAAGAGGAAGGAAAGAGAAAATACATTTTGAAAGAAAAGGAAAGGGACAGAAACGAAAAAGAAAATATGATGAAATACAGCTGGAAGAAATGAAAGGCAAATTATACAAGAAAATGAAGGATTTAGAAGGAAACGAGTTGATTGATGGAAAATTCAGAGGAGAAATAGAGAAAACTGAGAAGTGCTAAAGTTGGTATCTGGGATGGGATGGGTAATTTTGTGATGGCTTAAGATGCCATCAGAGAGGGGATTGATGGAGCAAGGACTCGTAAATGAGACTTGCTCGGAAGCAATCCTTTAGTTTTAACTCGTTAACGAATTACTAACTGTGTGTTTGTAATTAATAATGCGCATTTTAGAAAAGACACGCGGGACAGTGAAGCTTGCCTATGTGTTTACTAACTGTAATAACATGAACGAAGGACTAAAACGCACTCTAACAAGGGATCTTTACTGCGCATGCGTCTACTACATCTACGTAGTATGACGTACTAATGCTTGGAGGGAAAATCTTGCGCCTGCGCAAAAGATAATAAAATGGCCGCTTGAAAGCTCACATGCATGGCACCTCCTTGACTGAAATAGAAAATAAGTTTTATACTAACGCAAATGCAGAAAGGGTAATAATAATTAGAGTGGGTTAGAGTAGAGGTTGGTGGTGTACAGTGAAACCATTTATTTTTGAGAATGACATTTCTTCTTTTGACTTTATTATTAGTGCGCATTTGGGCCTTCCACACTTGTCTGAATTGAGCTGACTGATTTGACCCCACGCATGCGCACAAAAGAGAGAATAAGGAAAGATGAGTAAGGACTTGTCACGCGTCTAAGGCCAGCGAAGATGTGCCCTGGGAACATGAGGGTGAAGAGTTCATATGAAGAAGCTTTATTCATGACATTGCAACATTTTGTATTAATAAAGTTTGGAGATGTATGGGAAAGGAAATGATTTAATAAAGTTTGAGGGGAGGGATTTGAAAACAATGGTTTAATGAAATAAGTGAAATGTAAGCATGGTGTGATGATCATCCCCCCTCGCCTGTCCAATCAGAGTTAGTCTTTTGTGAAATTGAAACATTAATGGGTGGTACATGGTTATGGAAAGGTATAATTGAGGTAGTTTTACTTAGTTAGATTAGCAGACACGGGGAGAAGCGTCGATGCTGGAAGCCGAGAGCTCGGGATGCTGTCGGTGTTGGGGGTGGTGCTGATGCAGTGAGACGCTGATGAAGAAATCGAATGCAGAACCATCTATTTTAACTTAATTGGGTTAGAAAGAAGATCGCGGAAGAACCACAAGGAGGAAGAGAGTGTCAGAGAGGGGTGCGACGCAGTCGTCAGTATTTAGAGAGGTGAAGTATCCTGTCCTGATTCCTGTCCTGAAGTCTTTGTCTCCTGATCTATCCCGGGGGACCCTTACCAGCCCTTTGGCCAGGGGGTTGGTCTTCACACCATTCTTGGTAAATATAAACTCATCGTATTGATAGATGTTCTTCTCTCTCTGTCCTCTTCTTTCTGAGCATAGTTATTGTGTGGATCTGAATTGCTATTGCTTATTGAAAATTGATTGAATTGACACTCTTGCGAATGAGGGTGTTTGTACTGAAACTTTGAGATGGTTCACATGCAATTAATTTCGATAAAGATTTTAAAACTTCCCGAGTCTGTGATTATTTCATTTTAATCGAGAAATGTTTAATAAGTTATGTTAATTATCACCATCAACTAGTTCCAACTAAAGGTCCATTGACCAGAGGAAAGAACTAATTGGTCAGTGAAAGGTTTAGTTAGGGAAAAGAAATAACTAGATCTTGAAGTATGAAAATCATAAACTAAGTTCCAGCGGTCTACTTGGTATTTTGTGGAAGTAGTTATATGGGCCCAGGTGAGTATATGGTAGTGGAGTATCTGCTGCTAGTACACCGCTGGATCACTTGCACTTGTCATCTCCAAGCTTGACTATGCCGACAGCCTATAACTTGGTGCACCCAGATTCATCATACACAAAATACAACTAATCCAAGCCGCAAGACTCTCCGCCTTCACCCAAGAGAATGCATGACTCCAGTCCTACCACCACTCCACTAGTTAGCAATTGCTAGAATGGCAATGTTCAAGTCACCCAGCATTTTCCACAGAGTTTCCCAAAGAAAAGGACCACTACACCAACAATATTTATTGAAGTAATACAAAAATAACAAGACACTGCCCTCCAGGCTTACACCATGAATCATAATACCACCTTACCATAGGGAACACAAAGAAGGCACAGTTTTCTCAGTACAAGCTGCTAAGCTCTGGCTCTCTCTCCCTGTCAAGATTTGAAGCATTCAGGAACATGTACACTTTAGAAGATAGTTGAAAACCATGCTATTTCCAAATGACAACATCATCCCACAACCCTGGGATAGCACCCAGAAAGATAGTGGCACTTTCAAGTGCAATCTACAGTTTATATCCTGCAGATATGGAACAACCTAATCAGCACACTAATTTCTATATGCAGATAAGCTACGAAGGGGTGACCTAGGGTTAGCTTGAGTATTATATAGTAATGTCAATTTATAAATATAACTCTTCTGGCCCACACTAATACTAATAGCATAATACCCAGTGTCAACAGCCAACTGTAGCTTAATCCTCTTAACTTACATTGTGCATATCTATTGCGGGCCTTGTCCATCACCCAGCACTGTACAAGCCAGTAAACCAACCAACACCAACTTTACAGGCAAGGAATAATGGAAGAGATCCGTCCCATACTGCTGGCCAGTCGAAGGACTCTTATCTAGTCCACAACTACAGGTCCCAACTAGCTACACATTATGACTGCTTTACATCTCAAAATGACATTCTCATATGGGATGATAGTAACAAAGCAAATTCCAGCTAATCTCCCCAACACTACTACAACTATGCCTGCTCAGGACAAAAAAACTCTAAATGAAATATCAGGTTTTACAATCGAGTTCAGTAACCAGCTAAATAGACTATGACCATAAGAAGAACCATAAAAGGGCCTGCAGAGGTCCTAAAAGCTGCCAGTTTCCTCCAAACCATAAACTGGATCTCTATTCTTCATCACACGGCTAAGCTCTGCATCCAATACAGCAGTCTCTGCACTTCAGTGGTCATCATGTACGACATGGAAACGATTCTCATATAGGATCAAAAACCAAAGACAACAGCCTCCCAACCACACCTTCTGTCCATGTAGGGAAGTGCTTCAGTGACCCACACAGAGGTAGTAAGTACTATAAAATTACTGTAATACAGTACAATGCAAAAAGTCCCTTTGCTAATTCAATTGTTTGGTATTTGGTCAAAATATTGAGTTGTAAATATCGGGATACAGAAATATCAGTGTAAAAATAATGTGTCGCAGAAATATTGTTGACAAGAATATCAATTTTTTCCAGGGAAGTTATATTGTTGTTAAGAATATCATTGTTGTTAATATCATTTTCAATAATATAGTCGTGAAAAATATAATTTTTTAATGATCTTAATGTGTTTTAATTTATATCTTAATTGTATGTCATTGTTTGTATAATTATAATAATATTTTTAAATATGGTTTGCAATTTTAAGTGATTAAAAAAAATTAATTGCTAATAGTAAATTCTAGGTTGCTAGGTTTGTAGGGGTATAAGGTGAGAAGTTAATTAAGTAATAATTGATTTCAAATAACTATTCATTTATTATTAATTATTTAATTGATCATTAATTATGTAAATTGTGTAAAAATGACATTTTTTTGCTATATATTATGTGAGGGCTGCTGGGTATGTCAGGGTATAGGGTGGGAAGTTAAGTAATAATTGCAATTAACAATTAATTTATTATTAATTATTCAATTGATTGTTAAATATGTAAATTGTGTAATAAATGTATATATTAGTTATAGTTTAGGTGTGGAATGCTGGGCTTTTAGGGGTATAGTGTGGGAATTTAATTAAGTAATTAACAATTAATTATGAATGTATTAATTCTTTAACTGATTATTAATTATGTAAATTGTGTAATAACTTTATATATTAGTTATATTTTAGGTCTGGACTGCTGGATTTGTAGGGCTATAGGGTGGGAAGTTAAGTAATAATTAACCAACAATTAATAATTCATGTATTAAGAATTATTTAATCGATTATTAATTATGCAAATTATGTAATAACTTCATATATTAGTTATATTTTAAGTGTGGGCTGTTGGGTTTGTAGGGGTATAGGGTGGAAAGTTAATTAAGTAAATTAAGTAATACTTAACAACTAAGCATTAATTTATTATGAACTATTTAATTGATAATTCAATATGTACAATAAGTAATATTGATGTATTTTAGTTATATTTCAGTTGCAGGTTTCAAGGTTTGTATCAGTATAGGGTGGGATGTCAAAGAGCTTGTATTCTCCTCATCAAGCTGACAACCTATATCGAAAGCAGAACTAGCTAAATTAAAACCTGGGTTGTGAGAATTTGTATATCAAAGCCAAAAGTTCCACATCCCTCTCTCTGCTGGTCATTAAACTGACCACTAACTGATGCTTTATTTTTTTATTTTTAATCATTATCAATATATATGCTTATATATTTACTTGATTAGTGTACAAGAAGGCACGCACTTCCGGGAAAGTTTACTTTTTAATATAATGCATAACAAGCAGCTGATAATGCATATAAAACAGCAAACAGGAAAGAAACTCTTGCCAGCCTCTAAGTATTTAAACGACAAGGTAAAAGTGTTTAGAGATTCTGCAAGTTGTTCCTTGTGAGGTGTGATTATCTAATTTAAACTCATATGTGAAAGGAATGTTGCATACAGTCATCCTTCTGCAATACTTGCACATGTCAAGATTTGTAAAACATATTATACTCTCTCTGTGAATCGTAATGCTTCTCATCCTGCAGTTTTAATGAAAAATGGAACTGCGTGTATCTGAATGAACAGTCCCCTTAATACTCGACGAGCTGGTTATATCTGACGTGGAATAAATAGATTTGGTGATCTAAAATTGTGACATTCTCCATCATCTGCAGGGAGCTCAAAACACTTCAAGGAAGGTATATTAGCACTTCTTGTTGTTATTTTGTCTGTGAATTCTGGTCCCTGTAATTATACAATTACAAAACAACTGAACTGGAGAGGCAAGATAAGCGCAAATGAATATGTTATGCAGATCTGTAGAGCCCACTGTCACCCGGGAGGGTGTCCTGGCGCTGAGCAGGTGTGAGTCTAGCCACACCTAGGGCTTAGTGGGACTACTCGAACAGCCAGGTCTTCAGCTTCATGCGGAATTCAAGAAGTGTGGAAGAGGCTCTTATGTGTAGGGCAGCTCATACCACGCCTTACAGGATGGGATGAACTAACTATTCACACCTGATAAAGTTAAGCTTATCGCACAGCTGCTGCTACTATTCGAGAGTTGTGCCTGTATTGCTGTTGTCTTTACGGCGCCTGCTGTATCTGAGTGAAGCTTGTTATTTCCTATACCATACTTGCTCTCGGTGTGAGGAAATGTTGCACTGGAGCGGGTGCTCTCATGCAGCCTGATGTACTCAATGCGATATCCATTACTTCTGGGTGAAGAAGCTAAAGGAGCAGTCCACACTCCACGGCCATTCAAACATTGGCCTCTTTCCACAAACCGCAAATAAAGATCGATCTGGGCAGATTGATTGAATTTCTGCAATGCACTGAAAGTTATGAATGATTACTTCATTCCTACCAAGATTGAGTGCGTCTTTAAAAATGCTCCGGTAACACAATACAGTGGAAAATGCGTGGAAACAGAGCTAAAATGTATTGTTTCTGTTCCGCTGCTTTAAAGCAATTACTCTACTCTCTTGCATTACAACAACGTTTGAATTACCAGGCAGGGTGACGGTAATAAAGAACGGTAACATCCTGAAATGCTGCAGGCAGCTGACGGATGCCAGAAAGCTGCTGCAGAAATGACTGGCAGTAGTAATTTTGCTGCTGGTCATTTCTGAGAATTAACATCCGTCCTCTAAATAGAGCCATTATGAGGACTCCTTCCTGCTGAAGAGCGCGGGTCACGCGAGACATCTGGGCTGGGCGTTTTCACATGAAAGCGGCACCCACGGCCTAGGTGTTAAGTGGATCTTTCATGGTCTCTCCTGAGTGAGGCGAGACAGGCTTCATTCCGCTTCAGCCCCTGTGCCCCTCCCTGTCCAGGGCCTCTCACACGGAGATGAAAGGACCGGCTTCTCTGAACAATCAGTGACCTCTCCGCTTGGTACTAGGCGCGCAGAGCCTCTCTACTGCCAGTGCAGCACGTGACACACAGGGGCTTATTTACAAGCCCCCTGCGCCGCCGGTGCGTCACTTTTAATATTGGAAACATTGACGTAGCGGCGGCGCAGGGGGCTTGTAATTTCCAACCCCCATAGTGTGCTGCGGCACGGGCAGCCGTCAACCACAGCCCCAAACTTCCGACGCAACCTTCAGTAAACGTGTATGCCAACATGTTCAGAATAATTTAACCGGTCCTTTACAATTCAGTAACCATATTCTGATCTCAGCCCTTTCCCAGCCAGAAAGTCCTAGTCCAGCTGCATCTAAAAGCATGAAGAAAATATTTTTTGTAAACCACATTATTTAGCAAAAGCGTAAGAGGTCATTGAGAAAAAAACACACATAACTTATTTAAACGTTTGGAAGAGGGTCACTGCAGTTCTTCTTCATATACTCAAGCAATCCCAAAACATTGGAATCCCCAAACTCAGAGTTAAGCAAGGATGAAATGAGAAAATGCAGCAATAGCAAGGATCTCTTGAATTGTTAGGGATGAAAAGCATATATTCCAGTAACAGGGCATACTTTTGTCATTTCAAACACTAGAAACTAAAGCTACTGTTTCAATTATGTGGTTTGAAATGTATGCATAATGAAACCTATATTGGGGGCTTTGAAATGGCCCACAGTCAGGACCATATCACCCTCCAGGTGTTAAAGCAAGATCCCTAGACTAATAACAGGAATACATGACAAGCCAGCTTCTGATTGACATTTTTACTGGTATACTTCAACCTGCCCTGGGCTCTCAGAAAGGCCTGGCTACCAGACAGGTACATTCCTTCCTATTTATTTATTTGAAAAGTTTTATAAAGCGCGAACAAGACCCAACCGGGTATCAGAGCGCTGTACAAAGAGGAAAGCTGACGTATAAGTACAGAGACAATATAAATACATTTACAAAAAAGGGTAATATGAGAGGAACCGGAAGCAAAAAGTAAATGAGGGTGCTAGGGGAAGAGTAGGTAGCAAGTGAACAAACAGGTAACAGCCAACCTAGATGAGGCCAAGCAGTTTCATCATCAACTTACTTCAAAGACAAACGAAATACGTTTAAACCCCCAGTAGAAATTATTGTCAAGCAGTTTCATCATCGACTTACTTCAAAGACAAACGAAATAAGTTTAAACCCCCAGTAGAAATGATTGTCAAGCACAAGTTTCAAACATAAAGTGAAGGTAAATTGTTAAGCATGCAATAAAACACCCAAACACACCCCATAAGGCAACATGAGAGGAACCTGAGGCATAAAATAAATGAGGACGCTAGGGGAAGAGTAGGTAGAATGAACAAACAATAAACAGCCCACCCAGATGAGGCCGAACAGTTTCATCATCGCCTTACTTTAAAGACAGCTGAGATACGTTTTAAACCCCAAGTGAGAATGATTGTCAAGCACGAGTTACAAACAAAGAAAAGTCAATTGTCAAGCATACATTTCAACACAACAAAGTAAAAATGCTTGTCGAGAATGCAAGGTAATTGACTAGCAAATGACATGGAGGCTATTGTTGATGCAGTTCTTCCAATAGTAGCCATTTGACCTGTTTTTTGAATGAGGCAGTCGAAGGGTTGGCTCTGATCTCTGTTGGTAGGGCATTCCAAATTCTTGGAGCCAGCCCTGAGAAGGTACGATTGTAGGTTCTTTTTTTATTGAATTTCGGTGGTTTCAGTAGTAGGGTATTGGAGCTTCTTAGGTTTCTTCTGGATCCGGAGAGCTCAAGTTTTTTTGCCAGGTAAACGGGGCTATTGAAATGTATAGCTTTATGTGCCAGGCAGGCTATCTTGAAGCGGATCCTAGCTTCAATGGGGAGCCAGTTAAGCTGGATTAAGTCAGGTGTGATATGATCATGCTTTCTAGAGCCTGTGATTAGTCTGGCAGAGGCGTTCAGAGTAGCTCTTAGCGGCGCTAACCTAGATTTAGGAAGACCAGCTAGGGTTACCAAGCCATATTCTACTCGTGATATAACTAAGGATTGGACTGCTGATTTCATGTCTTCGGGGGGTAGGAACGGTTTGATTTTCCTAAGAGTGTTGAGCTGATGGTTGGCACTCTTAATGGTTGCACTGATGTGACCTTGCATGTTTAGAAATTTGTCTAGGGTCAATCAATCAATCAATCACAAGATTTGTAAAGCGCACTACTTACCCGCGAGGGTCTCAAGGCGCTGAGGGAGAGGAGGGGGTGTTGCCGCTACTGGTCGAATAGCCAGGTCTTGAGTCGTCTCCTGAAGGTCAGCAGGTCTTGGGTCTGTCGTAGGTTGAGGGGAAGGGTGTTCCAGATCTTGGCGGCGCGGTGAGAGAAGGATCTTCCTCCGGTGGTGGTTCTCCGGATGCGCGGGACGGTGGCCAGGGAGAGGTCGGCGGAGCGGAGCTGACGGTTGGGAACGTAGAAGGAGAGTCGACTGTTGAGGTAGGCTGGGCCGGTTTTGTGGAGTGCCTTGTGTGCGTGGATCAGGAGTTTGAAGGAGATTCTCTTGTCGACGGGGAGCCAGTGCAGGTTTTTCAGGTGGGGGGTGATGTGGCTGTGGCGTGGAATGTCGAGGATCAGGCGTGCAGAGGCGTTTTGGATTCTTTGCAGTCGTTTGATGAGCTTGGTCGGGGCTCCTGCGTAGAGGGCGTTTCCGTAGTCGAGTCTGCTGCTGACGAGGGCCTGGGTGACTGTTCTTCTCGTGTCTGTCGGGATCCACCTGTAGATCTTGCGGAGCATGCGGAGGGTGTTGAAGCAGGAGGAGGAGACTGCGTTGACTTGCTTGGTCATGGTGAGCGTTGAGTCGAGGATGACTCCCAGGTTGCGTGCGTGGTCGGTTGGTGTCGGGGGTGCCCCTAGTGACGAGGGCCACCAGGAGTCGTCCCAGGCTGATGGGTTGGAGCCGAGGATGAGGATCTCCGTCTTGTCTGTGTTCAGCTTAAGTCGGCTGCACTTCATCCAGTCGGCGACGGCTTTCATTCCTTCGTGGAGGTTGGATTTGGCGGTGAGGGGGTCCTTGGTGAGGGAGAGGATCAGTTGAGTGTCGTCGGCGTAGGAGATTATGTTGAGGTCGTGCTGTCGGGCGATGCGTGCGAGTGGAGCCATGTAGATGTTGAACAGTGTCGGGCTGAGGGAAGATCCCTGGGGTACGCCGCAGATGATCTCGGAGGCTTCGGATCGGAATGGGGGAGGCGGACGCTCTGGGTTCTGCCGGAAAGGAAGGAGGTGGTCCAATCCAGGGCCTTGTCTCGGATCCCTGCGTCGTGGAGGCGTGTGCGTAGTGTGCGGTGGCAGACAGTGTCGAAGGCGGCGGAGAGGTCCAGGAGGATGAGGGCCGCCGTCTCGCCGTTGTCCAGCAGGATCCTGATGTCGTCTGTGGCGGCGATGAGGGCGGTCTCGGTGCTGTGGTTGCTGCGGAATCCTGACTGGGAGGGGTCCAGGATGCTGTTATCTTCGAGGTAGCGGGTGAGCTGTCTGTTGACGATCTTCTCGATGACCTTAGCTGGGAATGGAAGCAGGGAGATGGGCCGGAAGTTCTTGAGGTCGCTCGGGTCCGCCTTGGGTTTTTTGAGTAGGGCGTTGATCTCGGCGTGTTTCCAGCTCTCTGGGAAGGTCGCGGTCTCGAAGGAGAGGTTGATGACGTTGCGCAGGTGGGGTGCGATGGAGCTGCCGGCTTTGTTGAAGATGTGGTGTGGAAAAGGGTCTGATGGGGAGCCGGAGTGGATTGTGCCCATGGTCTTGATTGTGTCCTCGGTGTTCACGTTGACCCAGGCTGTCAGGGGGTCGTGGTCGATGGGGTGCGGCGGGTCTGATGTGTCGGGGCCTGTTGGGGTCGTCCGGGAGTCGAAGCTGTCGTGGATGTCGGCGATCTTGCGGTGGAAGAAGGTGGCGAGGGAATCACACAGGGCTTGCGACGGCGGGATGTCGTTGGCGTTGGAGCTGGGGTTGGAGAGTTCCTTCACGATGCTGAAGAGCTCCTTGCTGTTGTGTGCGTTGTTGTCGAGGCGGTCTTTGAAGGAGGTCCTCTTGGCGGACCTGATGAGGTGATGGTGGTTGCGGATGGCGTCTTTGTGGGCTGCGCGGCTGTCCGGCGTCTTCTCGCTGTGCCATTTGTTCTCCAGTTTCCGGCAGGTGCGCTTGGATGCTAGGAGTTCCGGGGTGAACCAGCTGGCTCTCTTGCTGGTGTCTTTGTAGGTTGGTTTTTTCAGCGGGGCTAAGGTGTTGGCGCAGTCGTCCATCCATCGTCTGAGATTGCGGGCGGCGGCGTCGGGGTTGGAGGGGTCGATGGGTGGGCTGAGTGCGAGGTTTGTCTGGAGTTGGTCTTCGGTGACTTTGCTCCAGCATCTGCGGGGGATCTGTAGGGTGCGGTGGTGTGCGGCGGGTTTCCGGAAGGTGAAGTGGATGCAGTGGTGGTCGGTCCAGGTGAGTTCGGAGGTGTGGCTGAAGGAGACGTGGGAGCTTGAGGAGAAGATGGCGTCGAGCGTGTGTCCGGCGATGTGGGTCGGCGTCGTGACGAGCTGTTTCAGTCCGAGGTTGGCGAGGTTGTCGATCAGGGTGGAGGAGTTGCTGTCGTTGTTGTTCTCCAGGTGAAAGTTCAGGTCTCCGAGGAGGATGTAGTCGGTGGAGGTCAGGGCGTGCGTGCTGATGAAGTCGGCGATGGAGTCGCTGAACTGGGGTCGGGGTCCGGGGGGTCTGTAGATGAGGGTGCCTCTTACGGTGGTGTTGGGATCCGTGTGGATCTGGAAGTGCATGTGTTCGGCGGTGCTGAGAGTGTCGTCGGTGCTGTTCGAGACCCTGATGGTGTCTTTGTGGACGATGGCGATTCCTCCTCCGATTCCGTTGGTGCGGTCTCTGCGGGTGATCTTGTAGCCGTCGGGGATGGCTATGGCGATGTCGGGTGCGGAGGATTCGTTCATCCAGGTCTCTGTCAGGAAGGCGACGTCCGGTGATGAGGTGTCGAGTAGGTCCCAGAGCTCGACGGCGTGTTTGCGTGCGGAGCGGGTGTTTAGTAGGATGCACCGGAGATGGTTGAGGTCCTTCTTGGCGGGAGTCTCGGGCTCTCCGAGGCAGGTGAAGCTGCAGTTCCGGCAGGTGAAGGGACCATGGGTGCGTTTCGGGGCGGCCTTGAAGCAGGTGGAGGTCCGTCCTGGGTTGAGAGCGATGAGGGTGCTGGCGTCGTATCGGAGGTGGTCTTCGTGGCGGATGCGGGGGCCAGGGGTTCTGGCGCTGGGCGCGGTCCAGGCGCGGACGGGCGCAGACGGGCTTGACTTAGGCGCGCCTTTGGCGCACCAGCGGCGCGGCCGCACAGCGGCCGCCATATATGGGGAGGTGGGAGGGAGGAGCAGCTGGGAGGCGGGAGGCAGGGGCAGCGAGTGGTCAGCGAGGGAGGCGGGGCCGCAGGGGACACAGCGGCGGGAAACAGGAGGGCGAGGGGGTACAGAAATCAAAAGGGGCACAGGGGGGCACAGAACGAAAAACAGTGCACAGCAGTGGGGGCACAGAACGGAAGGGCAAAAACAGTGGAAAAACAGTGGGGGCACAGAACGAAAAACAGTCACAGCAGTGGGGGCACAGAACGGAAGGGCAAAAACAGTGGAAAAACAGTGGGGGCACAGAACGAAAAACAGTCACAGCAGTGGGGGCACAGAACGGAGGGGCAAAAACCGTGGGGGCACAGAACGAAAAACAGTTACAGCAGTGGGGGCACAGAATGGAAGGGCAAAAACAGTGGAAAAACAGTGGGGGCACAGAACGAAAAACAGTCACAGCAGTGGGGGCACAGAACGGAAGGGCAAAAACAGTGGAAAAACAGTGGGGGCACAGAACGAAAAACAGTCACAGCAGTGGGGGCACAGAACGGAAGGGCAAAAACAGTGGAAAAACAGTGGGGGCACAGAACGAAAAACAGTCACAGCAGTGGGGGCACAGAACGGAAGGGCAAAACAGTGGAAAAACAGTGGGGGCACAAATATAGAGGGGAGAGACAGTAACAGTGACGCTCACAACGACAAGAACCTACCTACGGCCTACCACTGGCCACCAGGGATGAGGCGCAGGTGGTAGCCTGCGGGTGGAGGAGGGCCTCAGATCAGCAGCAGCAGGGAGCTGGACGCACAGGTGGCGCTGTGCGGATGGGGGCGACCTACCCATGGGGGCGACCTAAAAGAGGGTAGAAAACGAGTGAAAACAAGTGAAAGGGCAGAGCGAGAGGAAGGGAAAATGAGCAGAAATAAGGCACAAAAGAGCAGAGATGCAGAAAAGTGCAGAAAGGTGAAAGATAAAAAAGGGTAGAAAAACGAGTGAAAGAGCAGAGTTAGAGGAAGGAGACAGAGGTCCACTGGACCACCAGGGATGAGGCGCAGGGAAACCTGCGGGTGGAGGAGGGCCTCTATCACCAACACTCGAGAGTGCAGGGGCAGGGGCAGGCCTCACTTAATGGTGGAGCTGCGAGGGTGGGAGAGCAATTTCACTGACAATGAGTCAGTGACCCCTAAAGAGCAGGCGGAGTCCACCAAATGCGGGGTGCGGTTGAGTGCTGAGATTTTTTTGATCCAGTTTTGCGTGGGAGCCTCGTGATTGCGTGGGGAAATCAAGAGAAATTCAGTTTTGAGAGAGTTAAGTAATAAGTGGTTATGTGTTAGCCATTGTTGAGTTTTTGAAGCGCTCCGTTAAGAGTTTTAATGTCATCTGGAGAGGAGATCTTCAAATACAGTTGAGTGTCATCCGCGTACATGTGGTACTGAATGTTTGAGTCATTTAGAATGGCAGTTAGAGGTTCCATGCATAGGTTGAAGAGAGTGGGCGAAAGTGCAGAACCTTGAGGCACCCCAATAGAGACTGAAGTGCTGGCCGCCAAAGATTGGTTGACTTTGATTCTTTGTGTTCGGTTATGCAGGAAAGAGGAGAACCAATTTAGGACAGGGCCCGATAGCCCCATCCTGTATTGAAGAAGGTTAATCAGGTTATCATGTTTGATAGTGTCAAAAGCAGAGGACAAGTCCAGAAGAATTAGAAGACATGGTGTATCTTGGTCCAGAGCTCTCAATGCGTCATCAACAATGTGAGTTAGCGCTGTTTCTGTGCTATGACCTGATCTAAAGCCTGATTGATGTTGGTCTAGGAGCTGAAATTTCTCAATGTGGTCGCAAAGCTGTGTGTGAACACATTTCTCGAGCAATTTTGCTAGGGACATGATGTTGGTGATCGGCCGGAAGTTACTGGGATCTGTAAGGTCTGCATTGGGCTTCTTGGGGATGGGTGTGACTTGCCCCATTTTAAGACAGTCGGGAATCCTCCCTGTAAGAGAGATTGTTGGATGATCCTGGACCAGAGAGGCAGAACTGCCAAGTTGAGGTCTTTGAGCAGCTTGGCGGGAGTGGGTCCTTGAAATGGTTGGAAGGTTTCAGAGAAGCCAGGGACAGTGACAGCTCCTCCAAGTCTGGAGGTCGGAAGGAATTCCAGCAGGCATTGTTTTTGGGTGTGTACAGGCATTGATTTTGGGTGTGTATTGCCGTGTAACCAGGCAAACCCTCGGAACTCATAGACAACAAATTCTCAGCGGCCCGTTGCAGTTCCCGCTCAATACTTCTAGACTTTTCAGCGAAGTGCTCTGAGAAGTCCTCTCACTGGGTCCAGCGATTTTGATTGCTGGAATAGGATTAGCCTGTTGTTTGATGATATCAAACAGTTTCCTGGGACGGTTTTTAGCGCTGTCAAGCTGATCTCTGAAATGATCTGATTTAGCGATGCGAATGAGTTTGTTGTAAGAGCTTCTCATCTTTCTTAACTGTTCGAGGCTAGAAGTGGAGGGGCATTTCTCCAACGTCTCTCAGGAGAGCCTCAGCTTGCGACGTTCGTCATTAAGGGTACCACTGAACCAAGGTTTGGATTGTTTGCAGGGAATCCTTTTAAGTAGCTTCGGGGCTGCAGAGTCGAGAATATTAGACATAGTGTTGAAGTAATGATCCGTCAACTCTTCCAAATTATTCATGGTAGCTGGAGGTTCACTTCCTAAGTAATCATGACCTCGTGCAATTTGCTGGTAAGCCCACGCATTCCAGAGGAGGTACTCTAGACCTTCTCACTGCATAACCAGACTCTTTCATTCACCCGATAGTTTACTGGTCAGGTCACTGTATGATCCATTTTATGACAAAATTGTGATAATCTACAGGAGATTCTTAAAACTCTAAGGGCCATATGTACAGTGAAGTGGCGGAGAGAGGCGTTAGCCTTCCTGGCTTAACGCCTCTCTCCGCCACTTCTGAAACGCAAGGCTGCACCATATTTACAAGAATGTGGTGCAGCCTTGCGTTTCCCCCTGCGATGGCGCTAAGTTTAGCAACTTAGCGCCAACGCAGGAACCTTTGCACCAGAGTGCAAGGGTGTCTGCGTGCAGGGGAGGATTGTTTATGTGTAGGAAGGTGTCCCTTCCTTTACATAAACAATCCTAAAATGCCATTCTGTCACTTTCATGTGTGCTGCTTCATGCAGCACACATGAAAGTGACAAAATGGCATTTTAAAAAAAAGTTTGTTTATGTACAGGAAGGGACACCTTCCTACACATAAACAAACAATGGCATTTTGATTTTACATGTGTGCTGCACAAGGCAGCTCACATGGAAAAAGCAAAAACGAGGAGAAATAATGCATTTCTCCTCGTTTTGCCATCTTAAGACCAGTTTTTACCTGGTCTTAATTTTGGCGCTGCCTCCTATGTACGCCACCCTTGTACATAGGGGGCAGCGTCAAAATGAATGGGTGTTGCGGTGGAGCGCTCACCGCAACACCCACTGCCCACCCCTTTCACGCTAACCATAGCGTGAAAGGGGGCCTTATGTACAAGGCAGCGTTAAGACACTTAACGCTGCCTTGTACATAAGGCGCAGCCCCTATCGCCACCACAACGTCACTTCCTGTAAAACAAAGATAGTTTGCTGTAAAACAAAGATAATTCATTATAGCTGACCACACTTCCTCACTCCCTTCACAATACAGCGAGCTTCATTATGCTTAGTCAATAACCTTACCCTCTCACTTTGAAGAAGAAGTTGACATGGTCATCAATTTGGTACAGGGCTTATTTCAACCATAACTCTTTTAAGCATTGAAAAAAATAAAGAAAGTCCCCCTCAGCTTCAATAAGTATACTATAAAACCTAAAAGAACACCTTCTAAGAAAAAGGTTCTATGAGACCCAGTCAAACTACTTCAGTAAACAGACCCGGAGGATTGAGTTAAATGATGAAAGAGTCATGCGCTCCGGGAACAAGATATATAAATCAGACAAACAAACGTGATGCCTTTGCCTTATATCTATGCCTTTATTTCCATAATAAATTTAGTCTGATCAGATGGGAACCATAGTGCTCTGATGCCTTTAACATAAATATCACTAAGAAAGCTAATACTTCATGGGATCTTAATTAAGATGATTCACTTAAAGATAGTAACTAATTAAAAGCGCAATGACAAAGACAAACTGAACTTGGAGAGCCTAAAGCGAATGTAGCCAGCAAATAGGAAGTCACAAAATGTGAGTTACAAACCACAAAGCTAATGGTAATCAACGGGCGGAATGCATTCCTAGGTCAATTTTCTGAAAGTCCCCAAGATGTCTTTAGCAAACCAGACAGCGCAGCTGCGACCTAAAAATTATATCTATTTTCCTTAGTGCTTTTTATTTGTGGCACTGAAGCTCACCTGTCATAAGAAAACTCCATCTCAACACGTAAACAAGAACTGAAAAACATTTCTGCTATTAGTGACAATGCAATTAGTGAACTAAGATGAAAGTTGGTTGTTATGTGACTCAACATGTTGCCTAGATTCTTACTATAGATTGAGCAGCATTATAGTCTATTACATCAAACAAGGGAGTTATTGTACAGTGCACACCCTGAACTCGCATCTTGAATGTGCTCTCATATGTGATAATGAACAAAAAGGAGACTTGGTGAAATAAAGGACTTGCCATGGCTCACACATTTTTTCCAAATAGGGAAGGCGGGATTGATCGCAGATTTTCCAGTTTCACACTATGTAATTCAGCCACTAGATGGGTATCTCTTCATTCCTAGAGGATGAGATTAGACCTGTCTTGCCCACCTCTACTCTGCATGCAACCACACGCTGTAAATCAGAAAGGCAACTCTGATGTGGAGATGTGGTCTAGCTGCCAGAACGTTTGACCTGGAACCTGAGCGTAACCGTGTTTGAGTCTGGCCCCAGCTCGACATTCTGGAATTCTGGGCAAATCACTTAGGGGCATATTTACTAATCTTTCACACAACGCAGGCAGCAAACAAAGTTGCTGCACTGCTTTGTGTGAAAGGGAGAGAACAGAAATGCACAATATTTACAATGATATGAAGCATTTCTGCTCTCTCCTTGTGCACTGTGTGCTGCCTAGCAGCAATGCAGGCATCCTTGCACCATAGTACAAGGGTCCCTGTTTTACTGGCAGGATTGTTTTCTTGCAGGAATGGACACCTTACTGCACAAAAACAATCCTTAGAGGCATTTTCTTCTTCCTATGTGTGATGCAGAATGCATCACACATAGAAAGAGTAAGTAATGAGGTGGAATAAAGATATTTCTCTTTGTTACTACTCACCGGGGAAGAAGTAGCATTTTGACACATTCCCAGGTTTACTAGCTTTCGTAAATCTGTGAATGTGCCAACATTTCTGGGGGATGCATGGTAATGCCCATGTTCCACCCATGGGACCCCTCCCAGCTTGAAATGTACCGTAATGCAGGGAAAGACGCTGCATTGTGTTACAGTTCTTTACAAAGCCACGCAAGGGAGCTCAAATCGCCCTTATGTGGCTTTGTAAATATTACTGAAGCCTTTGCGTTGTCCTTGGGTCGCCTTGCACGATGCAAGGGTATGGCAAAGGCTTGATAAATCTGGCTCTTCATTTTCCTGTGCTTGCCAGGAGCAGTAAATGCTTTACTAATGCAATTACAATAGGATTGCAACACCCTTACACCCATGCAATTTGTTGACCTGCATCTTTGCATGACACATATGTTAAACTGTGACATGGCTTCACTTGCCATCCAATGTTTGAAAGGTTAATTATGTTAATTCGGGTCAGCCTTGCCTGAAAACTGAACCATCTATCCACATAACTATCAAAGGTATGAAATTTCAGTTCAGAAATGTATTTATTTGGTAATTCTAGTACTAAAAAATGAAATGACAAGTTCCAAGTTTACAAATTATGCATTCTGTTAGACCTGTCAGCCTTAGGGTGGTCTTGCCCCAAACCTTTTGCCTTCACCCCTCCTATTTTATCTGAATTTGTTTTTGTTGGCTCTAGCACTCTGTGCTCTTTACCACTGTTAACCAGTGTTAAAGTGCTTGTGCTCTCTCCTTTAAGCATGGTAAAATTGGCTCACACCTAATTGGCAAATTTAATTTACTTATAAGTCTCTTGTAGACTGGTAGGTATACTATATACCCCGGGCCCATAAATTAAATGATACTAGTGGGCCTGCAGCACTTATAGTATCACCCACTTAGGTATCCCCTTAAAACATGTCACAAGCCTGCCACTGCAGCCTGACTGCAGTTTTAAACTGCCAATTCGACTTCACAATTTAACCCTCTTACCAAGCCTTAAACTCCCCTTTTATGGCATATAAGTCACCCCTAAGCTGGGCGCTAGGTAGATCATAGGGCAGTGTGCATTGTAATGAAAAGCTTCGACATCTAAATTTAAGTTTTGCATGTCTTGCTAGTGAAAAGCTCTTAAATTCGCTTTTCACTATTGTGAGGTCTACCTCTCCCGTAGCATAACATTGGGTTGCCTCATTACATTTAATAAGTGCTAACTTTTGATTGGAAACAGGTCAGCATTTCGTGTTGGGTGTCTGAGAAATTGTAATTAAAAATCCTCTTTAATGGTGAAATCGGATTTTAAGTTACAATTTAGAAAATGCCACTTTTAGAAAGTTGGCATTTTCCTGCCCAAAACTATTTGGTGCCTGCAGCCTGTCCTGGGTCACATGATTGGGTGTAGTTGACAGTTGGACTTTGTTTATTCCTCTTAGGTAGCCACACAATAGATGGATAAGGTGAGCCTGGATAGGCCATCAACTGACAGGATGGGGCGGAGCTGGGCACAGCCCCACTTGCAAATGAATACACTGTGCTTTGTCTTCACACAAAGGCCTTGTCACCCCTGCATTGTTCATGCAGCCAGCTTGGAGCCAGGCTAGGGCAAGCAGTAAGCTTCAAGCACTTCAAAGGGGATTCTCTCTAGAAACTTCTTCTACTTCAAGGAAAGCACCATGTTTAAAAAGGGGACCCTCAGACCCACTCTTCAGTACATCTCTGGACCCGTGGAAGACTCAGAAGGCCTGCTGTGCTGCTCTGCAAGAAGGACTGCTACTCTTTCCCCTGCTGCCTGAGTGAAAGTACTGGACCTGCATCTTGAACAAAGGACCAGCAGAATTACTCCAAGGCACGGGTACTCATAGTACGGCCCGCGGGCCGCCAGTGGCCCGGCAAGCCTTCCTTGGAGGCCCGCGGACCTTGCAGACATCGTACCTGTGTTTGCAGCGCGGACTCCGAGAGACTCTGCTCTATGGGGGCCGGGCGATTCCAGGATAGTCAGAGTGGAGATGCAGGGGCGCTAAGAAGAGGTGAAATACAACAAAACCTCATTAACAAGTAAATGGTCTTTTAAAGACCTGTGAAGTACTCAGGTGCGGCTGTGTGTGTGCCCGGGAAGCTGTCTCAGCCCGGGCTGACACACACAACGGGGGTGGGGGGTGGGGAGGCTGAAGCCCTTTGAGCCCAATGGGCGTTGCGCGCCTGGTGTCCAGTGCTACTTATCATTCGTTCACCAGACGGATGTGACTGAATCTGAACCAACCCACCCCCAGCCTTTTATTGTCACACCTGTCACACGACTCACACTTGCCACGTGATAGTGGTCTTTTCCAGGAGAAAACGAGCTGGCTTTTACATTACACGGGGAGTGGGGGGGGGCTGTCTCTGGGCTGGTGACGGGGACGTGTAGACACAGTACGTGTGCACTGCCCCAGGCACAGAGACAGATAGAGACAGAAACAGACAGAGACAGATAGAGACAGAGATAGACAGAGACAGACAGGGACAGACTGACAGATAGAGGCAGAGACAGATAGAGGCAGAGACAGATAGAGACATATAGAGACAGAGCCAGATAGAGGCAGAGACAGATAGAGACAGGGGCAGACAGAGCTAGATAGAGGCAGAGACAGGGACAGACTGATAGAGGCAGAGACAGATAGAGGCAGAGACAGCTAGAGGTAGAGACAGATAGAGGTAGAGTCAGACAGAGACAGACATCGATAGAGACAGAGAGAGAGAGATAGAGGCAGAGACAGATAGAGGCAGAGACAGACAGAGACAGACAGCGATAGAGACAGAGAGAGACAGAGAGAGAGACCGAGGCAGGGACAGATAGAGGCAGAGACAGATAGAGGCAGAGACAGATAGAGGCAGAGACAGACAAAGACAGGGACAGACAGAGACAGATAGAGGCAGAGACAAGGACAGGGACAGACAGATAGAGGCAGAGACAGAGACAGACAGAGGCAGAGAGACAGAGGGATGGAGAGGGAGACGGAGGGAGACAGAGGGAGACGGAGGGAGGGAGACAGAGGGAGGGAGACAGAGGGAGGGAGACAGGGAGGGTGACAGAGGGAGGGAGACAGAGAGAGAGGAGACAGAGGGAGACAGAGAGAGGGAGACAGAGGGAGGGAGACAGAGGGAGATAGAGAGAGAGGGAGACAGAGGGAGGGAGTCAGGGGGAGACAGACAGAGGGAGTCAGGGGGAGACAGAGGGAGACAGACTGAGGGAGACAGAGGGAGACAGACAGAGGAGACAGAGGGAGACAGAGGGAGAGAGACAGAGGGAGGGAGACAGAGGGAGGGAGACAGAGAGAGGGAGACAGAGAGAGGGAGGGAGACAGAGGAAGGGAGACAGACAGAGGGAGAGAGAGAGAGGGAGACAGAGGGAGGGAGACAGAGGGCGACAGACAGAGGGAGACAGAGGGAGGGAGACAGAGGGAGAGAGACAGAGGGAGGGAGACAGAGGGAGGGAGACAGAGAGAGGGAGACAGAGAGAGGGAGGGAGACAAAGGAAGGGAGACAGAGGGAGAGAGAGACAGAGGGAGACAGAGGGAGGGAGACAGAGAGGGAGACAGAGAGAGAGGGAGACAGAGAGAGAGGGAGACAGAGAGAGAGGGAGACAGAGGGAGACAGAGAGAGGGAGACAGACAGAGGGAGGGAGACAGAGAGAGAGGGAGACAGAGGGAGGGAGACAGACAGAGGGAGACAGACAGAGGGAGAGAGAGAGAGAGGGAGACAGAGGGAGGGAGACAGAGGGCGACAGACAGAGGGAGACAGGGAGACAGACAGAGGAAGGGAGACAGAGGGAGGGAGACAGACAGAGGGAGACAGAGGGAGGAGGGCGACAGACAGAGGGAGACAGAGGGAGGGAGACAGATAGAGGGAGACAGAGGGAGGGAGACAGATAGAGGGAGACAGAGAGAGGGAGACAGACAGAGGGAGACAGAGGGAGAGAGAGAGAGGGCGACAGACAGAGGGAGACAGAGGGAGGGAGACAGACAGAGGGAGACAGACAGAGGGAGGAGGGCGACAGACAGAGGGAGACAGAGGGAGACAGACAGAGGGAGACAGAGAGAGGGAGACAGACAGAGGGAGACAGAGGGAGAGAGAGAGAGGGCGACAGACAGAGGGAGACAGAGGGAGGGAGACAGACAGAGGGAGACAGACAGAGGGAGACAGACAGAGGGAGGAGGGCGACAGACAGAGGGAGACAGAGGGAGGGAGACAGATAGAGGGAGACAGAGGGAGGGAGACAGAGGGAGACAGACAGAGGGAGACAGACAGAGGGAGACAGAGGGAGGGAGACAGAGGGAGAGAGAGGGAAGGGGAGGGAGACAGAGAGAGAGAGGGAGGGAGACAGAGAGAGAGAGGGAGACAGACAGAGTGAGTGAGACAGAGGGCGACAGAGGGAGACAGAGAGAGAGAGAGAGAGAGAGAGGGAGAGAGATAGAGAGAGGGAGGGAGACAGAGAGAGAGAGGGGAGGGAGAGATAGAGAGAGGGAGGGAGGGAGAGATAGAGAGAGGGAAGGAGAGAGGGAGGGAGACAGAGAGAGAGAGAGAGAGAGAGAGAGAGAGAGAGAGAGAGAGATGTGTGTATGCCAGGTCTGGTGGCTCAGTGGACGAAGGCGTCTGCTGCAGGGGCCTGTGTTCAACCTCATGGTCACAGTTTTTTTTTGCTCTAGCCCCGCCCCTCCCCCACTGACCCCGCCCCCACCGGTGCGGCCCTCGGCCACAAACCACACTGTAATTTTGGCCCCCGGGAGAAAGTTTGTGAGTACCCATGCTCCAAGGGATAGTTGGCTGGCTTCCTGATCAGAGCTAAAGGTACAGAAAAGGCTTCAACCACCTTGAACCCAGTACCTGGACTGTTGTGAGTCCTACCCTCCAAGTGGTCCCACCCCAGTCGTGGACCCTTGGAAGTGGGCCAGAAGGTGCTCTGCCAGCCCAGCTGTGGACCTGTACACAGAGCCAATTCATCGCCTTGCAGCCGCATAGGAACCGCCGCATTGTGACGCATCCCCGAAACGGGACTTTGCATCGCAGCTCGAAGTCTCCTTGGAATCACGCGACACATCCTGAAGGCAGGCCTTTGCATCGTAAGCCCCTCGTCGACAGCATCCTCGATGATGATGCAGGAGTCCGCATTGCAGCCCTGCAGCTTCTTTGGCACCACGGGTGCGCGGCACATCTTTGATGCGGGACTTCACATCGCAAGCCACTCGTCTACAGCATCCTTGATGACAATGTGGGCCCTTGCATTGCAGCCTCGCAGCTCCTCAGATCTGCTGCTGCATGACGCATCCTCAATGCGAGATCTTGCAGCACTCCGCAACCAGGATTTAAGGAACTCTAGTTGAGCGGGCCTAACTTGGTCCCTGTATCTGGCTTGCACTCCATCGCGGTCGGCCGGAACTTGTGACTTTGTCCCGGTGCTTCTAGGTGCTATGTTTACTTAAAACCTTGAAATTGCAGATCTCTGGTTCAACTGATTGGGTTTTTGGTGTTTTGGGGGCAAACAATTTGCAAAATGTTGCTCTATGTTTCTAAATTGTTTTTCTTGTGTTGTGTTTTCACTGTATTGCGGTTTGAAAAAAATCTGTTAAAGTGAAAGTTTATTTCATTATAAATTGCACATTGTCATTAAATGTGATGTTACTGTGTGAAAGCGTATCAGAAATAATTTGTGTCACATTGTGATCTACATTGCTCCCTGGCATCCTCAAAGAAGCACTGTCTTCTTTTCCTTGACGGGCTTCTCGCCTATTCATGTACTTTTCAGGTGTATCTTTGTTGGTAACATTACCTGCATTTGAAAGCCGGGTTGACCATAGATGCCGTTCTTCAGATGATGATTTCCAGTAGCTCTGGTTTCAGTCCTCCAATTGCGTTCTTCACAAGAGGTCTTTTGGAATACCATACAGAGGCACTTTCAGCCTCCTCCACAGAAAGTTTCATTGGTTGAACATAGAGGCAAGTGCAGTTCTGGGCAATTTGGAAATATAAAATGTAAAAGATTTAACTGTAGACAAAGCACTGGCTGGTTGGGCATAAATGCATTCTCTGTTTTGATATCTAAGTTTCTCATTTACTTTTGATGCTAATTAAAAGTTAAAATTTCATACTCTTGGTTGGTTTCATCTACTTGAAAGGTGAATGCATTTTTCTGCAAACCCCGTAATCCTTCCCTGCTACGTCTTGCAAGGTGTTGTTTTGTACTGCAGTGATATTGGGTCCCCACAGTTCCAAATACCACAGCGTTTCATCAGTGCCAAGTCATGTTCTGATATAAATTCTTTTCTTAAACTGGTATCTTTGCCTTCTCTAGGTTGTATTTTTTAACATTGCTACCAACACGTTGTTAGAGAGAACAAATACAGCATCATGCATGATGTTAACAGCTCTGCTGAAAAAAGGGTTATTGATTTGTCTATTTAGCCCAGCACTTATTGATATTACTATAAAATTCCCCCTTAGCATTCCTTACTTCTGTATAAAAATGTTTCAGAAGGTTGCAGAGTTCAGCCAGTGGTTTCATCTCAAAGTCTGGTGGCACATACACATTTTCTGCCAACCAGTCTCTTAATATTTGACCCATTTTATTGCTGTTCTAGTGTTGCATTCTTACCTCTGTTCTTCAAGTACATCCAGATCATGTGCAGCAAAGTTTTGGTGGCTTTTTGCAGGCATCTCGGTTGAATTGTTTATGTATTCATCAATGGTAATGTGTCCAAATAAATTGAATGATATATGTTGGGACCTTTCAAAAGACTAAATATCTTGGAAGATTTGCCATAGCTACTGATCAGCTCTTTACCTTGGTGTGACTGCTGGGCTGACTGTGACTTTACACTGTAGAATGGATTGCTAACAGCATTCTGATGATTCTTATTGTAGAAGATTACTTAGTAGAATAGAAAGTTCTTTGTGTAAGTAACCCCTGTATATTTCCAAAGGCTTTAACAGACATTTTTTTGTCAAATATATTATGCTTTTGGGTGTCAACAATTTGTATAGGTATAATATTTTAGAGCTTATTAAGATTTGACAGACTGGGTACACTTAGTGAAAAAAGAACACTCAGAAACCTTACTCTAGCGTACACTTGCAAAAACTGAGCGCTAAAGAAAACACTTAAGCTTTAAGATGTATGGGTAAAGTGGCTAACTAGTACAGAGACTTCAATAGAATAATTTTATTGAGCAAAGAATCAAATACATAGTTTTTATAAAACAAACAGTTGCAGCTGGTGGAGTTTGGGACACTGTGTGCAGAGGGCTTTTACCAGTGAAAACAGATCTCTGCAGCATTATTGTCTTCAATGGAGTTCTCAACATTCCAGTGCTATAACTTGTAAAAGAATAAGTGCTGGGGTCCAGGGTTTTTCTCAGAAACATACTGATGATGCTGAGGATTAGTCTAAGTTCAGGAATACCAAAGCTGTCTAGTCTTTATTCCACTTCATCAATTACCACCATAAACTCACTACCACTTTATCGCACTCTTGCAGGTTCTTTTTCATCCCTGCTTTCTCTCTTCCTTACTGTTTTCCTCTCTCTTCCTCCTTCTTTGCCTTTCTCTTTCTTGTTCTGGGTCAAAGTCTGATGACGAAAAATAAGGCCTAGCCCCCAAAAATGAGTCCCAAACAGACCTCGCCCCCTGCAACCACCCTCAAATTATGGACTTTGCCTCTGGTTTTGAAGTATTTATTTGGAATAACAGTGGTATAGTGTTTGCTAAATTAGAAAGACCTTCACGTAGCCTTCTTTGCAAAGGCAATGAGATATTATATGGAAACATACTCCCTCTAGTGGATTTTTGTAGTAACACACACTTCAGCGATTGGAACCAATTAGAACTATTACCGATTGTGCAACCCAGTTAGTGGTGAAGAAAGGGACAATAGGACCAATATGGGGTATGATTTCCTTTTTTCCAATATCTGATCGAGCTATGGGGCTCCGTAAAGCTTTTATTTATAGGTGAAAATCAGCACCTTTGGAAGAAAATGCATATTGAAGGTGTGTCCAGGAATGCAGTTACCTAGCCTAGAGCACCAACATACAACATCCCCTTATCGATCAGAACCACCCTAACTCTGCCCTAGTTTAGACTTTGTACTTATGTTCTTCCAGTTGCTGCTTTGCCCGCCTTCCTCCATAGGAGAGTACCTTTGGTTCGTGTTCTTCTATGCTTTGTACCCCTCTCCTGCTGCCTTCCATTGTTACTCATCCACTCCTGACCCAGGATGGGGCTCCATCTGACTGACTCCACTGCTTGCTCTTGTACTAGTTTCCCATCAATCGCCACAGGGATTTATCATCATTTCTCTGATTTAGATTATCACAAGCAGTGCATTCTGGATGAGGTAGTTTGCCTGGGACATCCATAGCTGCCAGGTTTTCAGTTTTCTTATGTGTGACATTTGTATGGTTTTAGTGTACCTATGAGTGACATTCAGCTGCTAAATGTGTGACACTTAGGGAGACACTTTCTCGCATGCAAAAAACAAGCATCGAAGTGCACAGAAAGACTTAAATATTTGAAAGTACACCCTAGTGAGTAATGAGGCCCACCACCCCTCCTGGAATAGTTTAGTAATAATACCTATCTTTAAATAAGGGGATACATCTAAGTCTAAGAATTATAGGCCTATGTTGCTTTTAGATTCCATTGTCAAAGTCATGGGGCGAATTTTATTGCATAGGTTGGAGGACTGGCGGTGGAGAATGATATTTTAACGGACACCAAATATTGTTTCAAGAAAGGCTGGGGAACTGATCAACGCCTTAATTTGAACTTAGCCATTGGCAAATATACGGCTGCTAAAAAGGGTTCTATCTATCCTTTATGGAGCTCACAGCAGCGTTTGACTGCATGTCACACTCCAAATTATAGTATATTATGAGAGAGATAGGGCATTATTTCTCCTATTCAACAACTCTACAAGGATGCCACTGCGAGTGTCCGCTTTGGTAAGGACGGTGAATGCACAAAAGAGGTATAAGACAAGGGTGTATCCTTGCCTTGGTTTTATTCTCTTTATATCTTAATAGAGTTGACAATGTTTTGCAATTGAAAGCAAATGATGAACCTTACATTGGGACCCATGCTCTCCCATTCTTTTATATGCTGATGACACGGTCCTTGTTGCCAGAACAGGAGAGAACTGCAAAGTTTAATTTATGATTTTATAGACTTTATGCATAATCTAGACTTAAGGGCCAATGAGAGTAAAACATTTACAATGATCTGTGGGGCAAGAACGACCATAAGATCCTCTCATTTTATTAGCAACTCCAAGGTTTCCAAGGTGGCCTCCTTTTATTTAGGTATCCTTTTTGACAACAAATTGAAGGGGAAATCGATGCTGTTAAATAGGATATCTGTTCTTGAAAAGTTAATCATTGGCTTGCATGGATTTTGTAAAAAGTTAGGCTCTAAACCAGTGAAGGTGTCGTTGGAGTTTTACTTTAGTGCAAGTGTTGCTATTGCTACATACAGGGCAGGCATCTGGGATATAATTGATGTACATGGGTTGCAACAAGTAGAAAATAATTTTTGAAGACTATCCTGGTGGTTCGCAAAAGTTGGGCCAACACCATTTGCCATGCGGACTTGGGGACTCGGTATATTGAGGATAGAATAAAATTATCTATGTCATTCCACCAATTCACAATTTGGGCATAGTCCACAAACGTATTTGCTAAAGTTGCCTTTGGGCTGCTACATTTCCAGCAACCACCTCTTTTAAAGAGCCCAAATGTTTCATCCTCGAGGTCCAATGCATACGTGTTAAATATTTTTGTTTTAGACAAACTGTTTGTTGACACTAACGTTGCACATTCCAGACAGATATTTCTTCAAGATGCCAGGGTCCTCCACACAATTATGTTCCTTTTCCATATCTGCTCGACATTTGTCTTGTAGGTGGGCATGATCTTCAACTAAAGAGGTACTTAAAACCTAAGAAGTAGAATTAGCAGGATTTCTCAGATCAGTTACCAAACAAAGATGATGGAACATTTGCTCATTAGGGCTTTGGATCTCATAATTTTCGTGAGAATTGGCCTCAATAACAAATAATTTGAATGACCATCTGATGGCACAAGGTAACTTGTCAAAAGACTTAAAAATGATTATTGTCCAGAACGTTTTGAAATAAAATACTTAATTCAGACCTACCAGCATGGGCTTTTCTCATTAATCTTGACATTCAGATTCAACCAAATAGGACTTAGAGACTACTGGAACAATGACTGTTTAGCTGATTTAGTTTCCTGACCAAAACTATTCTTAGGGAACAACATTATGTCAAGTTGCAGGCTAGAATATGATCTGCTGTTAGTGACAAGCCCCTAACATTTCTATCTTCACCCATCTTGTCATGTTTGGCAATGATAGTGACATCTATCGTGGTGCTTGGGCGAGGGCAAAAACATCAATACTTTTTTAGTTGCGGAAGAGCAAGCTGTCCTCAACTAAAAGGGATTTTCATTATTACCAAACTAAAGGCTCCCTTCTTTTTGTGAAACTAAATAACGCCTGACAGCATGTTTTCTGTGAGTGAATGTAAACAGATGTCATACAAGTCAAAAATATTTTAGAATGTGTAGGCGTTTCAGAGGTATATTCATCTTTACAGAGTTTATATTTGGCACTCCAAATGTATACCCAATTTTTTCTATTAGTGCAATTCTAATTTTATATTGGTGATATATTCTCAAGATAAGTTCCAGTTATAGAGGTTTGGTCTCTAGTGACAATCATGCCTAAAAATAAATCATTTGGTTTGTCTCTGGACCTATATACAAATATGTGAACTCAGATTTTTTTATTGAGTTTAAATTGTCATATAAAAATGTTTTATATCAGTTTACAATATTACCACTGAAGGAATATAGCATGTTACGACGCATGCTATTACATTGCGTACTGTTACAACGCAGTCGTTACAACGACCGCGTTGTTAGTATGCAATACCTTTACATGGCAAGTCATTACAACGACTTGCCGTAGGGGGCGTGCTGGACTTAGAAATAGTATTATTTACTATTCATACTCCAGTTTGCGCAACAGCAGGGAAGGTGTTGGATTTCATATCCAATACCTTAGCGCCCCCTACAGCAAGTCGTTCTAATGACTTGCGATGTAAAGGTATTGCGTACTAACAACTCGGTTGTTGTAACAACCGTGTTGTAAAAGCACTGCGTTGTAACAACAGCGTTGTAAACGCTGTTTCCCCACTGAAGACAACTACATTTCTCTTCTAGATCATTTAAGAATTGATGATGTTGGAAAAAAGGGAACATAACATGTCATGTGCAAAGAAAAGACATTTGTAATAGTGATTACCTATTTTAGCCCTATATATGTCTTCCCATAAAAAATAAGAATAATAACTTGTTTTTTATCTAGCACTTCATACCTCACTTCTGCTATTTATAAGCACTGTAAAAAACAGATGGTGTTAAGACCCAATTTATTGGTCCTCCATTCACTGTACATTGAATGATGGATGAAAGAATGGATGGCAAGTTGGTCTTGCAGGAATTCAACCTTGTATCCCAAAAATCTTAGTGATGAGTGTTTAACTCACTCGGCCATACTGATAGGACTGCTATCCGGTAAAATGCTGTAGTCATTGTTGTTAGTGGCCATAGAGCTAGAATGAACATAGTAATTGTGATATCGAAAAACTTTGTTTTGTGCCCCATTTTAACTCTATGTTCTTTGTCAGATAGCCATTTGTATTTATTACTATTGAGCCCTACATACACCCACACACACCCACACCCCCCACACACACATATATATTGATCCTTAGATGGAGTAAATATATCTACTTAACGTTATGAAATATTTTGTTTGTATCTAGCTGGAACAGTACATTTTCATTGTTTTGAAAATTCACAAATTGTAGCGAGGCAATTATTTGTCTTTTCTGACTTTCACAAAACCAGATTGAGTCTATGATGTAAATCTGTTATAACTGAGCTCAGTACCCTATCTTATATTTCCATTAAGATTTTGTGCTAATGTTGAGTAATGGTAACGGAATGTAACGTGCACAAGAAAGTAAGTCTTGCCTCCTTTGTGTAATATAAGTAATTGAGCTAACTTCATTTTGCTCGAAACAACCTTCAAAATTACCTTCTTATATTTTTCCATTTGAATTGAGATTAATTATTTGAAATGTTCATGGTTTTCTCCTGTAAGTTCATCTGGCCTCAGTATTTTCTGGATTGCATTAACACAATTGTCAGACAAACTTCATCACTTGTGATTGAATTGTCTCATAGGTCATATTTCTACTTGATGCTAAGAGCAAATTCAGCCTTTTAAGAAAAACACTTGGTTAACTCTTATTTGTATATATAAATTTCATTTCTAAGGGCCTGAATCTTGGCATCAGATTTATATTTTGAGTCCTTTGACATCAGTCTGGTAATCAATGCGTTTGGTTTCATTATTTCAAACTTGAGTTTTTTGGGTGATTCACATATGAACAGAACTCTCAAATATGCCTTTAAAATGAGCATTAAAATGTCCCATATTAACTTCTAGGATCTCTTTCTTTCTTCAATTTTCTGAGTTTTAACAGCTTTACTAGCTCATTACAGTAAACTGAACCTCCACACTACTGATTTGACCCTTTTACTATTTGCAGTGAAGGTAACCTCTCTAGAAGAATTGTTCGACAAAGAGTTGTTTTGTGTTTTTGAGGATAGCCAGGATTTGGTCATCCCTTTAACATGTAAAAAGGAATCTATACTTGAATAGGATTCATGTACCGAAGAGTAGTTTATTATAATCTAAAGCAGTTGGGTTGTGTAGACACTAATCATCAGTCAGATCAAGTGACTTTCAAAACTTCTTGAGAATTTCTCTATCAAGAAAGCTTCAGTACAGTTGCTGAGAACTTTATTTAATGCAAGTTAAAGTGTCCTCCTACAATCATATTTTCACATTGTAGTTCTAGAAGAGCCTGGACTATTCTTCACAAAGTGGCAGCAGAATTTTGGCAAGAGAGCTAGAGATTTCAAACATCACAAATTACAATCAGTTTTGCAATGAAACATCTTCCCAGTCCATCAGACTGTACCTTGAAAACCCTAAGTAATTTGTAACAAAGGATACACTTTAAGATATATATATATTTACATATATATGTATGTATATACATATATATATATGTATATATATTTATATATATAATTATATATATACATATATATATATATGTGTGTATGTGAATAATTTTTTTAAGTTTTATACATAAATATATATATATATATATATATATTTTTTTACCACATGAGAGAAAGTTCCTTCTGGGATCCAGCCCGTTGTCGGGTGGCGCGCAAAGCCGGCGGAACCACAGCCGGACAATTGATTCCAAACGAAAGTCCAATAAGGCACGCACTCAGAAGATGATATACTTGTGCAGCGTGTTTATTTCAGTTGCTACGCGTTTCGGCAGAAACACTGCCTTGATCACACAACATGAAACTGTTTGAAAAGTGCATTACATAAAGATGTGGTGACACAGAGAAAGGACAACTCATGCTCAGTTCTTTCAAAACAAATGTAAAGGCGGAGGCCATTTTAAAATGTGTTATAGGTCCGGTAAAAACATGAAGTATATCATTACCGCACTGATGTCTCATGTATATAGACTGCCTGTGCGGGAAAAACGGCCCATGCTAAATAAACAAACAATAAAACATTAAACATGGTACTGTACTGTGCAGCACTCCAAACCCGAACAAATAATAATACAAATTTAAATTCAAGGCAAAGTGCTCATGAAGTACGAGTTCGGTGGTCCCCGTGCGCATGCTGATACTTAGACCCAGACCGGCATGCATTGTCTGACCCTGCATCTTCAGTGAGATGCCCAAGTCGAGAAATGTCCTGATGTTATATATATATATATATATCTATATATATATATATATATATATATAAATATATCTATATATATATATATATATATATATATATATATATATATATATATATATATATATATATATATATATATATATATATATATAACCTACTGGCAGTTGCCAGTAGGTAGCTATAGTTAGGACCTTGTTTCTATTCAAAAAGCGTTGTTTTTTTGCCAATATCTTTGGCGCCGTTTGACGAATCTTCGCGAATTTTTCAAAATGAATGGCCCACTCACTTCAACTGCTGTGTTGAAAATTTCGGGGTGATACGTCAAGCGGGGGCCAAGGAAAAGTGGTGGTCCCAAAACGCGTTTTCTTTATGTTAATTTCCATAGGAAACTTTAGACACGCTACAGCCCAAACTGCTGAACGGAATTACACCAAATTTGGCAAAAAGGTAGCTTTTTGTTCAGAAAGCACTCTTTTCGTTAAATGGTGTAAATCCGTTCAGTAGTTCCTGAGAAATTCAAACATTTCTCAGATATACAAATATGTCCGCGGAAGATCCGCAAACCTTCCCAATCTCGTGCCTGAGATCTGATTGGCTGCCAACACTTCAAACCAGGAAGTGTTGGCAACCATCTTGTGACTCGGTTGAACCGAGTCACAAGGATAAAGGTAAAAAAACGTAAAAAATAAAGAAAAGGGGGCAGGGTAGAAACACCCTGACCCCCTAGGCCTGCTCAGGGGGTCCCATGCTTCGTTTCTTTGAAGCCCACAAGTGGGCCAGGCCCGGGGGGCTATTTAAAAATGAGAAATGCGGGGGCCCATGCCGGGGGGTATGTGGCCCCCCGCAGTCCCGGGGACCGCCACCTCCCGAGGCTTAAATGTTTAAGAAAATGCGTGGGGGGGCTCCTGCCCCCCCACGCAGCCCCAGGGACCGCCACCTCCCCGGGGCTAATTATTGTCAATGCGGGGGGGGGGCTACGTGGCCCCCCCACAGCCCCGGGACCACCACCTCCCTGGGTCTGTTTTTAAAAGTAAAGGGTGGGGGGGGCTCAAGACCCCCCACACAGCCCAGGCAACCACCACCTTCCAGGGGCATTTTTTTTAAATTAAAGTGTGGGGGGGGGCTTGAGCCCCCCCTACACAGCCCTGGTGACCACCACATCCCCGGGCTATTTCGGAGATGGGAGAGGGGCAGCGTGGCCCCCCTCCTGGAGCCGTAATGGCCCTGGGGACCGCTACCCCCCAAGGCCGGCTCCAGCAATGTCCCGAGGTGCCCACCCCCGGGACATTGCAATTTGCTATGGCATGGTGGGAGCACTGCTCCCGCCATGCCATAGCAAACTCTGCTTAGCTTCATGGAAGCGAGAGTATGGAAAATGCTCTCGCTTCCATGAAGCAAAGTAGAATTGCTTTTGGGCAGACGGAGCTGCATGTTAGCAGCTCCCTTTGCCCAAAAGCAATGCCTGCTCCCGCAGGAGGCTGGGAGATGCCAGGGACGGCGGGGCCTTGAGGCTCCGCCTGCGGTCCTCAAGGCCTTGGCCATGCCCCGGGGGATGGGGTCCCTGGGGCTGAAAATGGCCCGGGTAGGGGGGCTGCGCAGGCCCCCCTTCCCATTTTGCAAAAAGAAAGAATGTGGCCATGCCCTGGGGAATGGGGTCTCCAGGGCTATATCGGCATGAGGAGGGCGGCCTCGCGGCCCCCCTCCCAAAATTTAAAAAAACAAACAATAGAGGGTAGGCCCTGGGGGATGGGGACCCAGGGGCCAAAACTGGCCCAGGGAAGGGGAGCCACGCAGCCCCCCTTTCTTAAAAAAAAGAATTAATTACATTTTTTTTAAAAGGCCGGGGCCCCGGGAGATGGGGTCCCCGGGTCAGAAGTCCGCCTCAGGAGAGGGGCAGCGCGGCCCCCTCTCATTTTATTATTAAAAAAAATTACAAATGGGTCAGGCCCCGGGGTATGGGGTCCCCAGGGTCCAAAAGCGCCAAAGGCAGGGGGGTCACACAGCCCCCTTTCCTAAATTGAAAAAAAAGTAAGCCAGCAACTCGCGGGAGGCCCCAACCCCTGTGTCCACTGCTCTGCAAACGCGCCTCCTGGCGCACTCTTGGTTGGGTGATGAAGTTCCCTTCGCTGCTGAAGGTCCTTAGGGGACAACTAGCCCACCTGGTACCTCCAGTAAGCCCCACACAGTGGGATTGCTGAGAGGTGGTCTAAGGCCTATATATATATATATATACACACACAAATATAAAGGATACTGTGTTTCTTTGGAAAACAGCTGTGGTGCGGAAATCAGGGCCCATACCTCCCTATTTTATTCCTCAGCCTCTTCTTTTAACAACTTGATTTCCTCTAAAAGTGTTATATTAGGATGGAAACATTTTCTAGATTCTTTTTCTTTTTTACTGGATTGTTGACTCTAGGTAATCATCCAGAAAACAAATTGTGCCTACATTAAGTTATTCAGATTGCAAGTCAACTGCTAGACAAAATGGGGAAAATATAAAGAGGCTGTTATATTGAAAGCAATGAAATAAACAAGTTTAAACACTGCCAACAAATAAGTTAGAAAGTAGTGAGAGTAGATAAACTCGTAACCCAAAACACATTCCCCTCCTCTTTATGCACCAAATAAATTAATGGCAGGTTAATAGCAACGTCTTATTATATAAAGTAGACGTTATGGTAAAATACACTAAAAATACTAACAAACTGGTTTTTAGAAATAAAAAACACCTAATGTATGTGTGTCTTCTTCCTAATCTTTATCCTTAACCACTGCATGCTTTTTCTACAGTCCCCTTTACAGTGCTTAATGGCTGGCATTGCTGCAGGTATTTTTCTTTCTTACTTATGTCGAACTTTACCTTTATTGAGGAATGTACTGTGAATGCTAACAGGAGAGAGAAAGTGGCCTATCGGCTAGGGCGGTTGACCTCGAAGCTGAGGAACTGGGTTCGAGTCTCAACAACGACGCTCAACATCCTGTGATTCTGGGCAAATCACTTAATCTCCCTGTGCCTAACAAAAATGAATGTGTCCGTCTGTAACGTAACTGGTGCTCATGTAAAGCACTCTGATACCTTCGGGTCTAGTTCACTCTATATAAAACTCCACACAAAAAACAGCTAAAAGTTGGTTTCCTGGATGTGAAATCCTGGTAGATAATTTATTCAGCAACTCCCCAGCAAGCCTTTTCATAAGTACAGGCCCTCTTTGTACTAGTACATGTTTGTCTGCTAATTAATTACCACATCTCATTCTTGAGAAATATTTCATCCCTAAAATAGGGTAAAGTCTTCAGTATAAACATCATATAAAATCTGAGCCTCTGCAATTCTGCGGCCGTCGCTTTTCTCACATAATTATGGATTTGCGACATAATCAATCATCTACTGCATAATCTGAAGATTTTAACAAAAAAGTAGTTCTAGCTCACAGAGATCAAAAGTTGCTAAAAACGAGTCACATGTATGTGCACAGTGGAAGGCATTAGCAAAGGTTATCTGGTCATTTTTCAGTTGATTGTTAAACTGGTTCTAATGAGGTGAAAACATTGCTCATACAGTATAACCATATGTAAAAATTACAAACTAATGAAGTAATATTATCAAAAAATGTACTGAATTATGCTGCATCATTTTCCTTTTCTTGCTGCATAATTTAGTCTACCCTGCTGCAAAATGTGGTGCTCCCCTGCCGCATAATTCCATTGGCCCTGTATTTAATAAGGGGAAATACTGAGCTGTCAGTGCAGTAAGGGGAATGTAAGCAGACAGGGCGTGTTTTGCCAAAGATGTCAGACTGACCCAGCCCAAGTAAATGAAGTCTCCTCTTCCAATCTACCCCTGCAGAGTGATCATACACTCCTCTACTTACCTGACAGGACCTGCCCCTGCAGGCGTGCTGGGCCACTAGGCCACATTCCAACACATCTCGATTTTAGAGAGCAATCACGCATGGTGGCGGCGAGTTGTTTTGGTCTATTAAGAAAGTTCAGAAAATTACTTCCCTTGCTTCCGCCTTTGGCGAGACGACTGTTGGTGCAGGCTTTAGTGCTCTCACGGCTTGACTATGCCAACGCCCTGTATTTGGGAGCTCCCCAGGCCACCATTAAAAGACTGCAAACAGTACAGAACTGTGCGGCCCGGATACTCCTGAATATACCTAAACGCTCCTCTGCAAGGCCTGCTCTTGCTACCCTTCATTGGTTGCCTGTCCAGGAAAGAGTGCAATTTAAGGCTCTCTGTATCACCCATAAATCCTTTTTTGGGAAAGGCCCGCCTCTGATCCGTTCCTGGAGTAAACCTTATGTACCCAACAGAACCCTTAGATCGGGGAAAAAAGGATTAATCTGTGTACCTATGATTAAACGTGCACGTAGTGGAGGTCGACTATTCACATATAATGCATCTAGACTCTGGAATAACCTGCCTCTACACATACGTTCCGAATCTGAACATCTTAAGTTCAGAAAACTTCTGAAAACTTTTCTTTTTCATTAATTTTCTTATAGCTCACTTTTCTCGTAGCCTACTGGACTTCTAGCGCTGGGATGCCCAGTGCTTAATTTGTAAAATATGAAGTCCAGGTGCTCAAATGTTTGTAAGAGGCCACACCCACTTTCCCCGGCTCCACCCACTTCCTCCATTTGCTCTACCCACTTACTCTATTGACTCCACCCACATCCTCAACTGGCACTGGCAGATATAATACCTGATCTGAATTTCAGCAAGGGTGCCTTCCGACTCTGAAGTAAATAAGTGAATAACATCTGTGCCTAGACAATTTACTTCATATAGTGTTATATGGCCGAGTTAAATATTAGAATCATATAATGTGGTAACTTGTTTTTATAGTGCTTGCTAACTGTGTGCACTGTCACTTTAAAGCACTGTAAATACTAGGTGTTACTATTCAGTGGATCTACTTCAGAAGGATGAATGAATGACTAAGTGGGAAGCTTGCAGATTACACACACACACACATATATATATATATATATATATATATATATATATATATATATATATATATAGTTATATATATATATACCCCGCTCGACAGCTAGAACATATCTTACTGAGCTATCTTCCCACAGAAGGAGTGTCGGTCACAGTCAAGCATGTAACTTATGCTTGACTTATTAAACACAGTATCACAACATGACATACTTCCCATGAACGTGATGCTGTAAGAAAGAGAGGAGGCAGAGGTGTGCATTTAGAAACAAAAAGAAGCAGTCTCAGGGGCGACTGTGTAGACAACTGGAGTTTTTAACAATGCATTGGGTCATGTTGTGTGGTCGTATTTCACCATGGTGAGGTTTTCTTCTGGGATTTGCATTTACCTCCTTGCTTTGAGATTTGAAGGACAGATTTCCTTCTCAATATGAATGCAAGTTGTCAGGGAGGTCAAAATGCAATACTCAACATTATGACGCAGGCGAACGTTACACTGGGGCAACACAGCTAACAGGGTTCCCTGCCTTAACTGAGGCAACAAAAATATCTACCGTACACATATCAGTGCCAAAAATATCTACTACAATTAACTTGACCTGCTCTTACACTGTTTACATACCGTAATTATCACCATATTATTTTTTTCATTAACAATTTAGATAGTCCAATAAAAAGCACTTCCAGCCAGGCTACCGTTATGAACCAGGCTAACTTACTGTTCCAATTCCAGTACGCAGGAAAGAAGTGCTTGGTGTGATGTCTTGGTAGGTAGTTATGAAGGGCACGCCTCACTGAGATTTAGAGGGAGTACATGGACGACTAAGCAAGCTGTAGAGGTGGTGGGTGGGGGGTAGGTTCGGGGAGTAGCATACGTTGAACTGCAGCTGTAAACACTTCATTTTGGTTGGAGATGCCTTTTCTCTCTAACCGTCCCGGGATGATTTTCTTTTGAGAAAAAGTAGGGGAACTGTTCGTCTAAAATTCTAAAAGTATGGGTAAGTGGTGTCCCTCAGATTCCCCCACTTCGAGCACTGCTCTACCCTGGTGCGTTGTTTGATACTGGGGACAAGATATGTTTGGTTTAAAAACCTCTGGTGAAGGAAATAACCACCAACAATTGGGCACAAACAGGGCTCTGTGATTAGCAAGAAAAGAGGCTAGTGAACAGTCAAGGCTTACTTCAGGAGGTGGCAGAGAAATTTGATCCCAGCCACAGTCTGACACGAATAAACCTACAAAAATGGAATTGTATGCTACATAAGTGTGATGAGTATTAATATAGTTATCAGGGCCTAGAGACCAGACAAATGCTACTGTGTGCTACATAAGTGTTGTTATTATTCCTTCCACAGCACTTCTAGCATCACAAACCCAAACCCTGGCTTCTAGCACAGCATATTGTAATCATTAGTACTTCATGGTATTGCCTGTGAAAGCACGTACTGTCCCCGGCACACTCAGTCAGCAGAAGAATTGCTCAACGCCAATTTCCCCCCCAAAAAGCTGTGCCCAGGGACAGAGAAACCGATTCCATGGACTACCTAAGTGGGATAGATCAGAGCCCCGCTCTTGTGACAGGTGATGAAAGACTCAGTTGCATGGCTGATAAATTTACAATGCAATTCTCGGAAAACCAGGGTGACACTAACACTGCCGACCATTATTTAATCCACGGCAGAATCGCTTGTATTAATCTAAAAGCTGATTCTCTTCCAGAGTGGAAAACACTGCGAAGTTGGAACAGGATTAGAGCAGAAGATTTGGTAGACACTTTACGATCTTCTGCTCCTACAAGGACTTTACAAGGCGACCTCGATGGCACTAGCTCTTCTCTATCAACAAGGCTTAAGATGGCCATCGATGTGGTAGCACCAGCGCGTAGAGTAAGAGCTAGGGACAAAGGGGCACCTTGGTTTAATGATGCACTTAGGACTCTGAAACAAACACTTCGCCAATGTGAGAGAGCCTGGCGTAAAGCGTACGAACCCTGTGCACAGATAGATTACGTGTCAATGTTAGCCTCTTATAAAAAGGCTATTCTGTTAAGGAAAGCAGAATACTTCGAAACTAGGATTGCTGCAGCAACCAATCCTCAGAAGGAGACCTTTAGGATCTTGAACGAGCTAAGAAAAAATAAGGGACAGGTGCCCTCTTTCTGTCAGGATGATTGTAATAAATTTCAGTCCTTTTTTACTAAAAAAATAGAGGACCTCCTGAAGGAAATTCACTGTACCCCGACTTTTCCCGGCCTTACAGGATTTACTTGTCCAGTCCCCTCGTTTTCGGACCCTTTAACTTCTCTGCCATTACTCACAAATGATTCATTGGCACTCCTAATGGGACGGGTGAAATCGGGCTCACCAGCAGATCCTTGCTCACCTAGGATCTTTAAGATGGCTCTCCCCGGAATTGATAGCGAGGTGCTCTCGCTGCTCAATCAGTCACTGGAAACAGGGATTGTCCCTGTCAGCTTTAAGGAGGCCCGGGTTATCCCGCTCCTAAAGAAACCTGGGGCAGACATCAAGAACCTAAAGAATTTTAGGCCTATCTCGCAGCTGCCCTTCCTTGCCAAGGTACTAGAACAGCATGTACTCCACTCTTTCTCTGGCCATCTGGAAAACAATCACCTCTTTGAATTTAACCAGGCAGGGTTTAGGGCACATCACAGCACGGAACTGGTTATGCTATCCGTGCTGGATGAATTAAGACGAAGTGCGGATAAGAAAAAGCCTTGTGCCCTGGTTTTACTGGACCTGTCCGCGGCATTTGATACGGTCAATCATGACCAATTAATGTCGCGGATTTCGGGTCTGGGAATCCAGGGCACGGCCCTGGCCTGGCTTTCATCCTTTCTCAAGGATCGGTCACAGAGAGTTCAGCTGGCTGACCTAGTATCTGACCTAGGCACACTCTCATGTGGGGTACCTCAGGGCTCGGCTTTGTCACCCCTCCTTTTTAATGTGTACCTTCAGCCCTTGATATCAGCACTAAACATGATGGAGTGTAGGATTTTTAATTACGCCGACGATACCCAAATCATTATCCAGATTAACAACTCACCGATGGCCCATTTGAGAATGCAAAACATTCTAAAATTCACGGTTAATTGGATGACGGCCAACTCACTTAAAATTAACCCAGCCAAGACTGAGGTACTGGCCGTCACCACAGCATCCAATCCTTGGAATGATCTTTTTTGGCCACATGAACTTGGCCCTTTTCCGGAACCGGCTGGTGCCGTGAAAAGTTTGGGCATCAAAATTGATGCCAAGCTTTCTATGTCACAACAGGTGTCAGCAGTGGTGGGAACCTGTGTTGGCCTGCTAAGGCAGCTGCGGAAACTGGCCCCACTTCTTACCTTTGCTACACTCAGACGGGCAGTCTCTGCTATGATACTGTCGCGCCTGGACTATGGCAATTCTCTGTATATTGGTCTGCCGCAACAACTGTTGACTAGACTTCAGGTTGTTTTGAATGATGCGGCTAGATTAATTTTTAGAAAGCCAAGGCGAGTCCATGCCACTACTCTACTACACGAGCTACATTGGCTCCCGGTCAGGCAGAGAATAAAGTTCAAAGGTCTCTGCATTGCCCACAAGGCCATGTATGGCCAAGCCCCTAGTTATATTAAAGACCGTCTCGTTAACTATGTTCCTGGCAGGGTGCTTCGGTCTGCTGAGGCCTGCCTAATGGTCTGTCCTCGTTTTAATTTGACCTCAGTTGGAGGAAGAGCCTTTTCAGCATCAATACCTCGGCTGTGGAATAGTCTTCCGGTAAACTTACGCAAGGAACTGTACCTACTCCCTTTTAGAAAGAAGCTGAAGACAGTACTTTTCTTAGAAGCTGGGGGCATCATCTAACCCCTGCTTTCACCATTCACTAGGTTTTATGTCCCTCTGGTAGCGCTTAGAGACCTGCTGGTGATAATGCGCTTGATAAATGCACATTACAATTACAATTACAATCTGTGGGAATCGGAATGTTCGAGAAGCTGGGATTTTGAACTGCGAAGCCCAGCGCCTCCTTTTCAGATCGTTCTCTGCAAGATTTAGTGAATAGAGAATAATACACACTTGTTTAAAATGGAAACTAGCTTGCAACACTCACGAGAGCTCAGATCCAGCAGACACAATGAATTTGGATGAGAACCGCCAATTCAAACCTTCGTTCTTCAGATTTGCATAAAACTACATTGCGTTTGAATTTAGGCGGTGCTGGTGCATCGTGACTCGTGCGTGTGTGCAGGGAGTGGAATTTAAAAGAAGATTACGCACGCTGCGGCAGATGCCGCAGCCCCATAGTACCAAATCTAGCCCAATCAGTGGCCCACCCACCGGAATCACTGACTGAAGGCAAATTGGCATGCATTTATTGTATGCTCTGTCTTTCATCTTAAAATATACACCCATAAACGGCTGTTCCAAGCAGGTGTGCCGCCTTCCAGTCACGGGCCTCAATTATGCCGGGAAACTCCTTTTCGTAACTTACAGCATCTTGATTCTTAGGACATTCGACACTGCTAATGCAAACAATTAAGCCCCAGTGTTCACAATAAAAATATCTGCCGTTTAATGTACCTTACAGGTGCCGTACTGCGAGTCTCTCCGAACTCCACTGATCATGGAATTTCACGTGTAAGGCAGTACACAAAAAATTATGTTGAATCTATGCATCCGGTGAAATTCGATCCATCAGCCAGGGTTTCCTGCCCACACCGCAGCTCCAAACATAACAAATGTTTAAAGCTGGGCACTGCCTCAGCAGCACTCTTCACCCGGGACTCGGGAGAAAGAGTGTGAATATTGCAGTCATTTCGTGTCATGCAATCGTTGATGTGAGTTGGCACTCAGCTGTAGACCCGGCCCTAATAAATAAGTGCCGGTGCTAAGCACCTGAAAGCACCGGCACAAATTAAGCACTGGGGATGCCCCTGGGTAACCATGCGCTCTATAAGTGTTCATTCATTCATTCATTCATTCATTCATTCATTCATTCTGTCAATGCATAACTGGTTTCAGCAGTGTGGGTTGAAAACGGTTGGTAGAGCTAACAATCCTTTACAAGAGGTGTGGCCTGTGTAATTACAGCGTGGCCTGAAATACATGAACTACAATGCTGTGCTTGACATGCATGCTACCTGTATTTGGGAGCTTCTTTCTGTCAGTGCAACCAAGTGCATCACACAGCAAACCGAATATAAGCCAGACCTATTGGCATTAACAAAGCTTGTTAGTACTAATTTTCATTCAAGATCAGATAAATAACAACTGACATTTGTGCCTTCATATTACGTTCCTTTACAACCCCTCTCTCTCTGTACATGAGTTAGAGAGAGAGAAAAAAAATATCTCCACATCTCTCGCTTGCTAATTTCACTCCTTCTGCATGTGCCACGCTTCATTTCCCTCTTCTCCATTACTGTCTTTTCACTCTCTCCTTCTGCATGTATTTCCTTTTGTCTCTTCCTCTTCATCATCATCATCATCATGAAAAGCAAGACTAAAGAAAACAGCTGGGAAAAGAAATGTTCCTAGGAATAGGGACATGTATACGATGCAAAATGAAGTAAAACGTGTGAAATGTAACAGGGATTGCGTTACCGATTTGGCTTACTTTCAGGGTTCTTGCACACACTATAAAGAAAGCGAGTGCTTTACTTGTAAAGGTAAGGACATGATTACAGGGACCAGAAGACACACTTGTAGTTTTTTTTTATTACGATTGGTGCAGAGGACTGGCAGGCCCTGCCCCACTTAAAGCTGTCAGTCCTGGACATCTCCAAGATGGCAACTAGGTTCGGATGGTGCAGGCAACAGGTATGAGGCGGCCTGTAAGAAGCACTGGGGTCCTTCTAGCCACAGTCATTCACCTCTCACATCACCCTCACATGGTGACTCCACCACACCGGCTGCTGAAGACCCAGCAAGGTGATTCTGGGGCTCACTCGGCCCCCATCTGAACTATGAATTAGTGTAGTAGGTTGCAGTTAGAGATATGTGCACATTTGGGTCAGAAGCGACACACAATTAAACTGAAAATGAAATGTTAAGAATATTGGGGCAGATTCACAAAGGTAAACTGAGACAAAAGTCTAACTTTATGACTTTCGGTATTTACAAAGGGCATTTACGAGTAGTAAAGTTAGACTTTTGTCACAGTTAAACTTAAGTTTTGGTCTTAAGTTTAACTGAGACCAAAACTGAGACAAAAGTCTAACTTTACTCCTTGTAAATGTCCTTTGTGAATACCGAAAGCCATAAAGTTAGACTTTCGTTTCAGTTTACCTTTGTGAATCGGACCCAGGATATTCACTTTGTGTGGGATCTTATCCTACACCGTGAGTGCAAAGCAGGAAAAGTCCCTCTCCACTGCTTGTTGACTGCATGGGTTCAGCAGAAGTATATCCATCCTGGAGAGTGGTGAAAGAAGTGGAAGAGATTTCCTTAAAGTAGGTACGGCCATTTTACATGCCACTCATGCCGCATTATTGTGAGATAATAGCCTCAGATCTTTGTCAAGAATGTTTCTGATCTCTTTGCTAGGGATGGGTCTAAAGCCTACCCAAAACGTAGAAGCGTCCTGTCCTCTTAGCAGTAAATCTTGGTCTTGTCAGAGGGAAGCATGAGGCATTGTTCACCACTGATCTTGCTGTTTCACTTGTAAGGATTTTAGCAGGATGTTGTTTTGTTCCTTTCAGGCTCAACATAGCGTGTGTGCCATCTGCATAGGTGTAAAATGTAAAGTTAAAAGATATTTTCAGGTGTACAAACAGGGTGACATCAATATTGGAAAAAAACAGGTTCAGGGATGATTTTCAAAAATCAGCGAGAAATAAAATGAAAACATGATGAGTGGATTGTTTGAATTAATCTCAGACACTGGTAATTACTCTGCAGCTCCAATACAGTCGAAGTGTTTTTTTACCCACCCATGCCACATCAGACAGGAACCAGTCATATGCAAATCAGTCTTCGTCGTGCTCCAATAGGAACAGTCCAGTCCAGATTGTCAAGCCAGGTCCCTCTGAGCAGGAACACAAGCTGCCCCACACCGGTTTGGGCTAGATGAGCTTTGTCAATAAGGTGCAGCTTGAGTTCTATGCAGTGCTTGAAATATTAAAATTGAAGTGCACGTACTCTGTACCAGAGTACCTGCTTGTTTCTGAGAAGTGCCGGTACTCTCCAATTAAAAAGTATTACGTTTCCCTTGAGAAGTGCAGGTACTCTCCTTCTCAAAATAAAAAAGTGCCGGTACTCAGTAACGGCCCATTTAAAGCACTGGTTCTATGGCACAGTGAGCACAGGACCCACATCTGTGTATCAAGCTATGCCAGCAAATTCTGTTCCCCATAGCGCAACTGTCATTTGTAGCCAGTTTCAATTACACTCGATTGCAAAATATGACCTATTCTTTGCAGCTTCCTTCTGACTTGAGCAACATTTTGAACGCTGGCCACTGATGATGACCTCGTCCATTTACAGAAATTGGAGGCGACAACATTATTAACAACTTGACTCTTCTGACATTGTTAAAAACGATGTACTATTGTATGCACTAAGAGCTGTTGGTTTCTTTTGTGCATGTTAATTGTACTTTTTTAAAAATAGTTTATATACTGTTTTCAGCACTTATTCACTTGTCACTGAGTGAATGCACTATTTTTTATTTATGATTTGAAACCATTTCTCTTGAGATTGTTACATACACGTTGAAACAAACAATTGAATAAATGGTATTGAGGACTAATATAGGGGGTAGTTATGATTTATTTGTTTAATTGTACAGAGGTGGTTCCGGACAGTCACACATGAAAAGCTTTCCCATATAGACACAGCTGTGACTGGGGGTAAATGTTCGGACTGGACTGTTCCCATGGGGCGCAGGGTCAAGACTGATTTGCGTATGGCTGGGTCTAAACTAGAATGGCGTGGCGTGCAAAGAAATTATGGATTTAACCTAGAACAGTGACTGGGGGTGAATGTTTGTTTTGTTCAGCATTCCGTCCATCATCTATTCTTTTTGCGTTTGTTGCCCTAAGTGGGAAGGTTATGACCAGACATGGGTCCCGTGCTTGCTACGCCACCAGATTCAAGCTAGCCTGGCTGATGAGAGGTGATACCCTGAAACCGATCCCAGGATGCTTGTTTCTGGTCCAGGGAGGACCTGGCCTGGCAGTTCGAGCTAGACTGTTCCTATGGGGAGCAAGGTCAAGACTGATTTGCATATGGCTGGGTCTATACTCGAATGGTGTGGCGTGCAAAAAAACGATGGATTTAAACCCAGATCTCTGACTGGTGGTGAATGTTTGATTTATTCAGCATTGCATCCAACATCTGTTCTTTTTGCATTTGTCGCCCTAAGTGGGAAGGTTATGACCAGAGGTGGGTCCCATGCTTGCTACGCCACTAGATTCAAGCAAGGCTGGCTGATGAGGGGTGATACCCCAAAACTGGTCCCAAGTTGCTTGTTTCTGGTCCAGGGAGGACCGGGCCTGGCCTGGCAGTTTGGACTGGACTGTGCCAATGAGGAGCAGGGTCAAGACTTATTTGCATATGCATGGGTCTAAACTGGAATGACGTGGCATGCAAAGAAACGATAGATTTAACACAGATCTATGACTGGGGGAGAATGTTTGATTTGTTCAGCATTCCGTCCGTCATCTGTTCTTTTTGCATTTGTCAAGCAGAGCCGGCATTTGCTCAGATAGCACCCTGGGCGGAAACACATTGGGCGCCAAGGGTGCTGCCAGTCACTAAAGCAAGGGGATGTGGCGTAATGGGCAGAGCTGCCAACTTTGGAGCTGGTTGAACCAGGTTCGACCCTGGCATTGGCTTAACATCTTCTGATTATGGGAAAGTCACTTAATCTCCCATGCCTACAAAAAAATGAATGTGTCCTTGTGTAATGTAACTGCTGCTCACGAAATGCTCTCTACCTTCGTGTCGTGTTCACGCTATATAAAACTGTAAAAAAAAAAAAAAAAGAAGCTGCAGGGGATCCCATTTCTAATCACAGGCCAATTGCTACCTCATGCAGTGACTGCCTCTGAAGACAAACATTCCTGCATTCCTGCAGCCCACCTTAATTGCCCACATCTTGCCTCCTTCATAATAGTGACAAAGTGGTGTTGTAGTGGTGGGGCAATGGGGTGTGGGCATGTGGGATGACAGGGGGTAAGAGGGAGATGGGAGGGGAATTCTGATAGTTAATGGGTGCTAAACACAGTGCCCGCAGCATATTAAAAGAAAAAAGGTTAAAAGCAGCTTAGGGAAGAATAAGCGGAGCCGGTCAGAGGGAGGCTGATGCATGCACTGCCTTCATGCAGACAGGCCAGTGAGCCCCTCTAAAGGTTGTCGGCCTGGGCCTGGGCCTGGGCCCAGCTCGCCAATATCAAAAGGCGGCACTGCTGTCAGAGTACCCTCTGGGGGTCTGATGGCAGGGCCGGCGCTTGGCCTGGGCAGTGTGGGCAGCTGCCCAGGGCCTCGCGCTCAGCTGAAAAACAGGGGACCCGCTTCACTGTGAAAGGCCACGCTTTCACAGTTAGCTCAAATGCTCCTCCAGGGCCCCCTGCCCTAACACAATCACATTACAAATGTGATGTGAGATGTCTTGACTTGCTGATCAGGGCGTGGTGGCATTCCTGGGGGTGCAGGGATGGGGGGAAGGAGCAAACAGAATGGGGCTGGTACAGCAGCTGTTAAGTACCGGCCATTCTAGGCACCCTTTCGGCATTTTGTTGCTAGGTGACCGAAGGCCCCTTTGTTTCCAGGACCAGCCGTACACAGGTAAGGAGAGGTGGGTGAGGGGTGGAGGGAGCAGCCAGATCAACTGGCTTTTGTTAACCGTTGCATCACCCATAGCAAAGATTGCTTTGATGTGAATGCCCATTTAAAATGTATGTAGAATTGCAGGGCAGTGTTGTGCAAAATGCCTTGTTACTGCTTCAAGGTCCAGGGGAGGGGGCCCCACTTCCCTGGGCCTCGAAGCGCTGGAGCAAGCTGTAAAGTCTAGGTGTGGGGGCCCACTTCCTTGGGCCTTGTAGCCATTACTCCCTCTTTCCTCTCCTTTCATTTATTTGTTCCTCCGTGAAATTGGTCTAAAAAAGAAAAACACTTTGCTGGAAATTTCTTTTTGGGACATTTTTCTATTGCAAAGTGCAGCCTCACGACAGAGAGAAATTAAAGTTTCAAAATGTGAAAAATAACTAAATAAAGCAAGACAGAGTGGGTCGCAAAGTGGCCAGATTGATTTTATTCACACCCAGAACACATGCGCCACTTTACAGAGTTTGTCAGTCAAGCGCTACTTTTGTTTTCTCGTCTTTCTTCGAACAGCTTTGTTTTCCCCGGGTGGGGAAGTGCACCATTCCTGGATGTACTGCAATACCTGGTTGATTGGAAAATAAAATGTATACCGCAGCTCTGTGTTCACGGATGTGGTCTTTTTAACCCATACTGCTTATGTTTTGTAAGGATATAAGTAATGGACATTGAAATGGGTCCCTTCTGGGCCCTGTAGTCATGTCCTTAACTTTTCAGGCAAAAGCACTCACTGATTTCTGAATAATAAGTGCAAAAGCGTTAAGGTAACCATGTTGTTCCACTTACATTTCACATGTGTTACCTAATCTTGCATTCCCTATGAGTGTTTGCTTTTACCAGGATGTTGTTACTTTCTTTTTTAGGCAGCATATCTTGTCTAGTGTGTAATTTGAACTGAGTCGCATCCAGGTGATTATAGCGGGGCACATTTGGATTGCAGTTGAAGGTAGTGCAAGTTTCTCTCAGTAGGATGTGGCACTATCGTCAGAGCTGACGAATATGGGACTGGGGAACCAGGTTCAGCCGTCATGACCAGTTCGCCAGACCACTCTCTTGAGGGAGCACATTCCCGTGCTAGACCTTAGAAGGCCCGCAAGACTTTAGAAGCCCTGGTGTCTTAGCACCAGCAGGTGGACCCTAGCGGTGGCAAGTGTGGGATAACCTTGAAGGCCTGTCCCTCGCAATCCGTTCACCTCCAGTCTTGAGGGCAGACCTATGAAGCAGCACACCCTAGAGCAACAGTGACTGTGTCACTGAGGTTACAGGACCCTTGAGAAGGGCCGGCTCTAGGGCGGTGTGCCCGATGCGATCGCACCGGCCGCTGACTTCGGGTGGGGGGGCGTCATGTTTGCAAGTATATTATGTTTTTAAAAGCACTTGCTGCCTCCTTCCTGGCCTCCAGCAATTTTCGGCTACAATAAAAATGTCATGATAACTCCGGTGATTAATGTTCTTCTTAGAGAGATGGAGTTTTGTAAAGTGGAAGTTTTGACTCGTGAAAAGTAAGCGCAGAGGGCTAATGTGCTTGCTGCAAAGAACATGTACCATGCATATCACAAAGTGCACATAATGTAAATAGGTCAGTGGGTTACTGCTTTTGTCAGTGAGATCCTTTTGTTACTTGCAGTTTATAAGTAAAAAATCTTAACATAGAACAGTGAGCTATTAACTGTCATCTTAGAGCTGCATGCAAACTGCAAGGTATAAATTAGAGCATTATGGTTATTTCCCCAGTCTTTGATTATCCTAATGTTGCAAAAAGGGTTCATTTGGATAGAAATCAATTCTGGTTATTAAAGAGAACCCCCAACCATGATACTACGTTCTAAATTCATAGTTTGTGTTTCTCCAGACCAATCACTACTACTAGTATGATTGTCATGTGACTCCTACACCTTGTAGTCCTTTGTCTTCTGTAACATTTCCTATGCAGTCATATACATATGTATGATTGATTGTCTCTGTGTAATGTGTGTGATGTAAAGTACTCTGACAGCCTACACTGGTATTAGTGGCGCTGTAGATCAAATTAAATGCATCTGAGCGAGAATGTGGTTACGGAGACTTGAGGGGCACTGTTGAGGGAATCCGTGGCAAAGGGAGTCATTGGGGGGCACCAACAAACATTGTCGCACAGGGCTCCACCAGCGCTAAAGCTGGCCACTACCACTTCCTACAGTTCTAACACCAAATCAAAAACATTGATTTGAAAACCCCTTGAATCTGCAGCATACCTTCAAGTCAATGTATGATTTAGTAGTGGTCTTGGTGGTTCTAAGTCTTCTTTTTATTTATGCACAATCTTTATTTGTTTGCAATGGTGTCTTGTATTTTTGTAATATATGTGTTGTGTTTTTGCACTTAACATAATTCTGGCGAGTAAAGAGCCCACACACAAAAAAGATTGTCCTACGAGTCTTAGCATGTGTGTGTGGGATACTGGTGAGAGGATTTACGTTAAAACAACTTACTAAGTATTAATGTCATCCTAAGATGGCACCATAATGGCACGGAAAGATAACGGAGCCTTTTGAAATTTGCGATTATATCCATGGTGTGAGGGTTTTTCTCTTGTTTAATTTTATATTTTGAATGTTCCCGCCCCTCAGTACCTCAACAGGATCTCTCCCCTTTATGAGACAGAACTGGAATTTTTATCATGCACTCATCTGGAAACAATCATGGAATCTGGAAACATGAAGTAAAAAATATCCATCTTTTTGAGACCTGCACATAGCTTTTCCATCCAATGTGACAAATATAATCCATTTAATACAGTTTTCAAATATATGGACTTATTTCACTTGTATATTTATCTTTTTGTCCATGTTACTGATATCCACATTAGGTCTCTTCAGTGATGCCAAATAAGATCAATAGTCCTGCAATGTCACTTTCTGTGATGTCACTTCTTGTGATGTTACACGGAAATTAGAGGGGCCTCACATCTTCCGTCTCGCCCGGGGCCCCAGAAGTTCTAGGACCGGCTCTGTCTGATGGTGCAGTATTTCATCTCGTCCAGAAGATTAATTTCAGCGGTTCAGTCACCTGCGAGCATGACCTCCATGTTTGTTGCTCTGCCACGTCATCCACCAGCGTCTTATACCTAGATTTCACCTCAGTGGCTTAGTTACACCACCACACCCAATCGGCTGTTTCAAGTTTCTGATTGAAAAAGGCTACCTAATGTTTACGCTAGCACTTATATTGAAAGGGGGGAAAATGAGGCTACCTTGTTTATAGCGTATAACTATGCAAACTGGTTAGGCTATTATTTCCGAAAATGCAGAACTTTGGTAAGAAATTGTGAATACTATAATGGCGATCCTTAAACCGTTATGCATAGCATCAGTGACTAATTTTTGAGTAACTACATTTCTAATATAACTAATTTGATTTTACTTACTTTCCCTGTTCAAGGACATAGCTATCTTCAGTGCTTTAGGCTCAGTGGAACAGTAATCCAAGGGTTTTGAGGCTTCACTGTCTCTAGATGTCTTTTAATATATATTTTTTCTTGCATTAGGTAGGCCCATGACACCCTTGCTTAGCTACTGTCTTTCCTGATGACCTTGTAATTCTCTCGTAGAGCAACGAGGATTTTTCATTATCTCGAATTTATTGTTGGATGTTGGCACAATAGATCTTAGGCACAGCTACGAATGTTCATATTATCCCTTGACAGAAATTATTTGTTGTTTGGACATATTTTTTTTGCTATGTACATTTTTTAAGTATGTGTGTACCATCAGGTTTGCATTTGCTGTAAAGATGTTCTCTTAAATAGGCAGTAGGTGGCAGTATACACAAAATATTGCACATTTTCAGTAGCTAAATACATTTTATTCACTCTATAGGTTGCTTTTATTTCTCTGTAATGATTTGTAGGTCTTGCCTGAAGGCAGCTTTTCCTTTTCATCTATAGGTTTTTTAGGTCTCACCTGGAGTCCAAAGTGGACCATAGCAGAAACTGTCCTTACTGCTTACCATTTGGCTTGCTTTCTTGCCACTCTCATTTGCTTGCTTTTTATGGTCTGTCTTGACAGCAGCTCCTCCTACATGCTGGGACCATGTTTAAAATATTTGATTGGACAGAAATTGTGTGCTTCATCTGAAAGAGTGCTTTTATTTAACTCCTATTGGCTGATGGAGGGTTCCCCTCACCAAAATGGCCACTACATCAAAACGTGAAGACATGCTGCAGGCTGGCATAATCCAAGGCGGAACAACAGAGCACCGCATGCTGTTTTTTTATTAGTCAATATTATCTCATCTGTCACTGTGCATGAAGTTATGGCCACACAACACGTTCCACTTCATGAAAGCTCCGTGCCATCCCCCTCTCACCCAACTCTGCATCCCTCAATTGCAGGAGTGGTTTGCTGGTCTGCGATATGCCCTCTGTAAGCGAACGTATCTGCCCTCATGAGCAGCGCTTGAAATGGAAATATAGAAGGGGAGGTGCCCTCTGTTCAGATTGCCTGTTTGCTTCTGAGAGGTGCCGGTAATCTCCCATTAAATGTATTGCAGAAGTGCTGAGAAGTGCAGAAAAAAGTGCAGGTACTCGGTACCGGACAGTACCTGCCCATTTAAAGCACTGCTCATGAGGCATTCATCGTTTTACAGGTGAACTAAGTAAATCTTTTTAAAAATGAAAGCACGGATCAAGGTGACAGAGACTCGTCTTTTGCTAAAAGTGTGCAGGGTGTCTTTGTTTTCATTCACTTAGGACTAGCGACATCTAGTGGTGAATTTATAGATCTGGGAGGTGGTTATCTACTATGATATACTTACTGGTTGGGGATCCTCGAATAGACCCTCGAGACTTTGGTTTAAATCCAGGTATCAGCCATTCTGGACTATTCACCTCATTTCTATCTCCCTCAATTGCAAATATTTAAAAACCATTGGTTTTGTCATTTGTTAATCATTTTCCAAGTACATGTTAGAAACCCTCCCATTACCTGGCTTTCAGTAGTTCTCTGGTCTCAACCAGAACACACGCACCATACCGTGCTATTACAGCACTCCATAGGCAACAACAACAAACTGAGGGGCATATTTACAAAGAAGTGACAGAGCACGGCGTTAGCCTTCTTGGCTTAAAGCCACGCTCTGCCACTTCTGAAACGCAGGGCTGCACCATATTTACAACAATACGGTGCAGCCCTGCTTCCCCCCCCCCGTGCTGTCGCTAATTCAGCTGCCTAGCGCCAACGCAGGCAACCTTGCACCACAGTGCAAGGGTGCCTGGGTTGTGGTGAATTATTGTTTATGTGCAGGAGGGTTCACATAAAAAATCTTAAATGGCGATTTGTAACTTCTTTGTGTGCTGCTTTGTGCAGCACACATAGAAGTTGCAACTTGTCATTTTTAAAATGATTGTTTATGTGCAAGAAGGGACACCTTACTGTACATAAACAATCATGCATGGCGTTTTTATGTGTGCTTCACAATGTAGCACACATAAAAACAGCAAAAAAAGGAGAAATACAGCATTTCTCCTCATTGCGCCCTTAAGACCAGGTTTTCCCTCGTCTTAATTTTGGCGCTGCCCCATATTTATGCCACTCTTGTAAATATGGGGCAGCATCAAAATCAATGGGTGTTGCAGCGGAACGCCCACCGCAACACCCATTGCCCACCCCTTTCAAGCTAAGTATACTGTGAAAGGGTGGCTTAACGCTGCCATGTAAATAAGGCGAAGCCCGTATCGCCACCACACAAAGGGACGTTCTGGTGGCGATAGGGGCTTGTAAATATGCCCCTGAGTTCTACGTTGCTCTTCGGAGATAGTCTGCATTATACCAAATGCCTAAAATCATAAAAATAATCCTAAATACAAACCTCACAGCTCCTATCTATAAAACAGCTCCCAAGAGACACACAGCAGCACGAACACCCATATACATACATGGCATTGTCTCCCCATAGCAGGACAGTACGAATTCCTGTGCAACTACACATAATGGCTTAAACCTCAAAATCTGCTCATTGTTATAGAATTGTTACCGTCATCTGAAACAACAAAGGTTATCGAAGAACAAATCCAAATCCACAATGACTAGATGTTGTGCGCAATATGCAGCTAAAGAAAAAAGCACCTCTGTGCTAAGACAGACTGAAGTGCTGAATTTACTTCTGCAAAACCTCACAATGAACACCAGCCTTGTCAGAATCAGAAGACACTTTCCTCCCCCCTAAAACAGAACCGGCCCTCACAGGGGACACAGGGAGACACGCAAGCAGAATATATACAAAGTCAAAGTTTATTAATCATGATTTAGTTATTTAAAACATTTACATGATATAAAAACACAGTATTACCCAATACACAATTGGTTAAAGGAACAAGAACATGCTAAAACATGAGGTCGCTTCAGTAAATGTCCTGAATAATTCAAGTATACACAAGGTAAAGTGCTAGTGCGTGGGCTCTTCAATAATCGTCCTGAATGCTGCCTAAAAGCTGATGCGCAGCAGATAAAACTGAAGAAAGGGTCGCCTTTTACCAGAGTAAAATAATTAAAAGTGCGATTGCGTGCTAATTGCTAAACGCATCTTCATTAAGTCTCCTCAGTTGAGCCAGACGAACACACGGTAAAGTGCCGGTGCATGGAAAGTGAAGATGAAAAGGGAAAGGCCTTTAGGACATAGTTCCTGTATTTGATTGTGTGACTACTTTAAATTGTTGTTCCACAGTGGTAGTGAATTTTACCAGGCAAGCTATGACATGGGTGCTCCGACCTTGCAAGCAGAACAGCAAGGCTTGGTGGCATGTTCTTACAGCATTAGCATTAAAGTGATTGCGTAAAAGCTTTCTGTGCACCGTTTGCAAAATGGGGCATATGTATAATATGTGCAAGAAAGATTCGTCCGGCCTCTGACACAGCCTGCATGATGGTGAAGTTGGTTCTAGGGCCCATGGTGGCATTGCATCCTTTGTTGGTAGCAGGCCGTATCTTAACACTAACAATCTAGATTTATAAAAGCCTTTGATTGTTTTGTAGACATAGCTCTGTGGCATTGGGGACTTGTATGTCTTGATGCATAGCCACGAGTGTCTGTGCTTGTGGAAGTGTTCCTTATCTTGCGCCCAGGATAATAATAGCCTTGTTTGTTTGTTCACTGCGAGTTTAAAAGTCAGTGTGACGTGGTAATTGTGCTTGCCACAGATGTTGCGAGGCCAGCGCTTCTAAAGCCTCACTTCTCGCCTGGCCCAACAGTTCGTTTGACTTTTCTCCTGAATCTCCTTTCAGCTTCGTGCTTTTAGAGTATTCGGAGGGCCCATTCTTCGGGACGGTGCTTTGCTGTTCTAGTCCTTGCTCGTGGATCCCAAATTCTAACCGGATTTGTGCAGGTGAAGTGTATTGTGGGAGATGGAATAGCAGGCGGCAGACTTTACTCTGGGCGTTGTTCGGAAACAGACTTAGCTTTCCCGGGAAGGCTACTGATCCCTAAGACAGCATTGGGATCAGTTTTGCTTTGATTGGCATCAGAGTTGGTTTCCAAGTTAGCATAGGAAATGTGCTGTGTAGTTTTCGAAAGGCGGCAGTAAGTGAAGCAAGGCGAGGCTTTAGTGAGTTTAGATGAAGCCTGGGAGAGTGGCGCTCATGTACCAAGGTATAATAGTTGGGACTCCTTTCTATTGTGCTACTTCCCAGGTACCATTTGCGACCAATCCTGAAGGTGACTGTTTTAGTTTTGTCCAAGTTAATTCATAGCTGCCAAGTTGCTCAGGTCCATGCGTGATGCGCAGCGCCAGGCCAGGTTTTTTCCTTGAATTCTGGGACTTGTAGTCCAGTTTTAAAATGGAGTAAACAAGTCCACAAGTCCCAGAATGCAACGAAAAAACCTGGACTGGCGCAGCGCATCACGCATGGACCTGGGCAACTTGGCAGCTATGTTAATTGTCATCCAGTTTGTTCGGAAGTAAAGAGCTAGAGTGCTAAGCAAGTTTTGCAGGCCAATGGGAGTTAAATTTGTGAGAACTATGTCGTCTACATTTTGATGTGACGTTAATGGATGTTGTCCCAGTTTTGAGCGGTGTGAGTGCACCTCATCCAGAGGTGTACTCAGATCTGAGATGAACAGATGGAACAGCGTTGGAGCAAGGACATAGCCTTGTTTTTACGCCTTGTTTTGTTGGAATTGTGGTAGTTAGGCCCTTATTTATGCCCAGGCTAATCTTTGCCCAAGTTTCAGAGTACAATAGCTGTAGTGCTCGCAGGAGGTTGGCTGGGAAGTTCCATGATACCAATTTATGCCACAGCAAATTCCTGTCAACATGGTCGAAGGCTGTTTAAAATACAATAAAGCAGGTGTAGAGCAGTTGTTTTTTTATGAGTGGGTTTTGATATTAACGTACAAAGGGTGACGAGGTTGTCTGTCATGCTCGAGCAAGGACAGAAACCTGTTTTATTGCGTGAGAGCCAGCCTGATTCCTCCACCCAGTTTTCCAATTCCTGCAGTAGGATGCTGGTGAAGATCTTTGCATCAGTATCTAATAATGCAATCAAGCAACAGCTGTCTGGGGCCAAATAAGGGCCTTTTTTTGTAGATTGGATGGAGGTTTGACCCTCGCCAAGACTCTGGTATGGAATTTTCACAGAGGCAGTAGTTGAATAATTGGCAGAATATTTTGCTCCATAAGTCTGGATCATGCTTGTAGATTGAGGCTGGAACCCCATTTGGGCTAGGCGCCCAATTTCCCCTTATTTTCTTTATTTGCTCTGCGATTGCAGCTTTGGGGAGGGTAAGAACTGGAATGTCCGTCCTATTGTTTATACGCAGCAGGACTGGTTTGTTGTTGTGATATAATGATCTAATATGAGCAAGCCTGGTTTGTTTTGCGGGACATTATTGCCAACAGCACAGGTGGGGCCGTGCTATAACTGATTGATCAGGGCCCACAGACTTATATAGAATATATAGGCAAAAATACTCCAGCTCAATGAAAGCAACAGAAGGCAGCAAGTAATATACTGGTAAGGACCAGGTTTTGTCTGGTCTTGAATAAAGCCAGCATAGGCAGCTGTAAGAAATATCAAACTCTGGGGCAGATTTACGAGCCCCGTGCGCCACATTTGCGCCGCCGTTGCGTCACTTCTGTGACGCAGTGGCGGCGTAAAGCTAGCGCCATGCTGCGGGGGATTTACAACGTGACGCATCTAGGGAGATGCGTCACGTTGTAAAGCCCTGCGCCACATGAAACCTGCATAAGGTTTCATGTGGGCGTTCTGGTGCAGGGGGCGTTCCGTCGCAGGAGCGCCTCGTAAAAGTGCCTGAGTGAAATCTACAAGATTTCACTCAGTCACTTTTCCGACGCCACTGCGTCAAAACCTTGCGCATGCTTGAAGCAGGCGTAAGGCGTGACGCACCATGTTGAGGATAGGCCAGGTTGGAACAGTGCTGGAGTTGCGTCGCGCCCGCGACACAACTCCAGCACTGCGCCAACCTTACGCCGGCAGATGCGACACGCATCTGTTTATCCTTGCGCCATGATGCGCCGCATTGTAAGTGCGGCGCATCTGTGGTGGCGCAAGGGTTAACTTGCGTCACGCATCTTTCCTGGCGCATCCCTGCTGATTTGCAGGGATGCTCCAGGAAACGTAAATCTGCCCCTCTGTGTCTAGCACTTTTCCCCTTTTTTGTTATGTATTTATTATAATATGTTATGTTAGTATCACTTGTAGCCTGACATTAGCATGGACTTTTAGCACTGTTGTTTTTTCTGGTTGCCTTCAACTCATCACCGGCCGGAGTCTATGTCATTATGTGATATTATGTTTGGGGTTTGTGTCCTCCTCTGTCTCTGGGTTAGGTGGCAATAGTCACAGCAATTAATTCAAAAGCATGCATGGGTGCATTAAAACCTTAAAGGGACAAATATCTAGACCTTTGAAAAAAATTGCTCAACCACCCTGGGCAGATGGTAGACACATTAGAAAATAGCCAGGAAGGAACAACATTGCGATTCGATGTCACCGCTCTAATTCTGCGTGGCATTAAACCCACTGAGCAGCCAAAGAATGATTCCACCCTCAGGAGTCCCGTGAACCAAGGAGAAAAGCACGCCTGTTGTTTCTGATCTGCAATGACCATGGTCTGTGACTGCCTTGTGGCCAACTGGCACCTAAATGTAAAACCTATCTGGATATTAAGTTAGTAAGTTTTTAAAAAACAATGATTATTGAAGAAAACTATTCCCTCTGAATAGAAGCAATAGATGGAAAAACTGTAGAATAGAATAAGAGGACTGAATGTGTACAAATTTGCTGGCATCGATGAAGTATTAAAAAGTTGACCCTGATACAGTGAGAACAAAACTGTAATACAGCAAAAGACATAAACAAGGCACAAAGGTCTCTTTACAGCAAACAACAAAATTGAATCCCAAAACCAGCTCATTGTTACCTAGTTGTCCTCCAGCCACAGCACATCCGTAATCAGTTTGATGGAAGAAATAGGCGAATGCTCCATGCGCACTGGTCCTGCCTCAGTTAATTTTTTTGTGGAGGAAATCATAGAATTCCAGGTCTACACATTTATGAAAGGCTCTCACCGCTTACTACTGGATATTTGGTGTATCCTTCCTCCTTAGTGAATGTTCTGACAGTGGAATGCATGAGAGACTGTTTTATATTTAAAAATTGCAACCAATCATAACTACTGTCGGGGGGCGCTAGAATGCCAGCTACAAGATGGCCGCCACGTAGTGAGGCTCTGCAGGCTGGACAGACAATCCGCCAGTAATCCTGCAGCTGGGACGCCCATCGCGGCCTGACACTGAGCGAGGATGTACCTGGAGAGCTGCTGTTGCTGTCTGAGGGGAAATTCGGGGGCTGGGTGCGGCGGCTCCGGAGAGGAGAAACGAGTGCTCCACGCGGAGCAAAAATGGCGGCCCCGGCCTGAGGGCTGCGGTAGCTGTGCTGGCTCCGGTGTGATCCTGTCTGGAGGTTTGCTGTGGCCTTGCTGGCAGGGGCCAAGGCGATTGGAGCTGCAGGGGAGGCGATTGGAACCCAGGGCTGGTCTGGACTGGCTGCGGAAGACACCTCGCCCCGGGCCCTGGTGACATGCGCTGGGGACCCCCGGCGTAGTCCAGATCTGCAGGAGGCGAAACAAGCCCAGGTAGGGAGCCGTCGGCTGGGAGGTCGCCCGGCGGGGTGCGGTGGTGGCCACCGGGTGGTGTCCTGCTTGCCCGTGGGACTGCGGCTTAAAGTTGGAGATTAGCCCCCGTGTGGGCCATCCCGGGCCGGGGTGACTTCCCCTGGCCTGGCCGCGGAGAAATGGAGCCCTGGCGCAGTGCAGCAGTTGTGCGGGCAGAGAGGGGCCGAGAATATAGCGCCGCCCATTAGCCCCAGGCACGGATTACAGGGACAGCATGGGCTGGGGCGGCCAGAACGGTGCAGTGCTGGGCCCCCGGGGATGTTCTCTGCCAATCACCGGCACGGCGAGGCAGATCCGCCCTGAGACCCAGCGAGACGAGCCTGCGCCTGAACAGGGCTGCAGGTACCTGAGGGCAGAAAGGACGGTTTCCTGAGGGGCCTGGCCGACCAACAGTGAGCGGACAGCGGGTGATGAATCCCAACGCGGCCACGGAGCCTTGAGTGCAGCGATCAGGGGGGCACACAGTGTTCTATGTTGCAGATCCTCTGGACGGCCTAAGCAACGCACCTAGTGTTGTCGCCCTGCGGTGAGACCGTGCGGACCTTCCAAGACTGCTCCCTGGTGGGTCATGCCGCCGGGTGTGAGAACATAGGTCCCTGATTCAGCCCCGCTCGCTGGAACTGTGAGACAGGGCAGCCCCTATCATTTGGACTGGAGAAAATACCACTTGTGGTGCCTGTGGATGCGGGGTGCAGCCCTTCGGTCAGGCCCTACCTTCCCTGGAGGAGCATTGAGCCCTTGGCCCCCTCGAGGTGCGCCGCGCTGACCCTGAGGTACAGGGGCACTTATCGGAGGACTACATTTGACTGCAACAGGATGTGTGACCACACTGGAGGCCTGGTGACTCGCTGAGCACCGATAGTGGCGCTGACGTAACGTGCAGAATATCATGGCTGGAGCCCACTTGTGCATGATAGGTCGTGCCCACCTCGCTGCACTCTTGATTCTGCGGGGCAGAGAAGCCTGCGCCCCTACGACGCGAAGGCCCGGAGTGCACCCTCGTGGTGTCCCGAATGCATCCGAACCGACTGACCAGTTTTGGTGAGGATCAGGCAGTGCGCCATGGGCAAAGTGGATGCGAAACAGCCGAAGCTCTCATTTGAAAAGCGTAAAACCACCAGGGGAGGCACCCCTCCAGTGCAGGAGCAGGTTGACATGAATATGGCTGCTGCATCGACCACTGAGCCAAGCATCCATGCCATGTTTGCGGACCTGAAACACTGCCTGGCAGCAATTGACTTAAAAATTGACACGATGTCTGACCGACTAGATCGACTTAAGGACAAGGTGACGAGTCATGATGAGCGCATTGCGGAGGTTGAGCAGCGGACCTCTGCGCTGGAGGTTGCGGCGCGACGGCCCGCGACAAATTGCTCCTCATGGAGAAGGTGCTGGAGATCATCAGGAACAAAAATGAAAATCTGGAAGCCAGATCCCGGTGCAATAATTTGCGCATCCTTGGAATCCCTGAAACTACTGTGATGACTCGCGTGGAGGACTACATTGAAGACATGCTTCGGTCTCTCTTTGGTGATGCTCTTTCGACAGTGTGCGCCGTGGAGCGAGCCCATACATCCCTCGGCCCAAGACCCCCCCCCCCGGGTGCCCCGGCCCGACCCATTATCGCGAGGCTTTTAAACTACAGGGATCGAGACATGTGCTGCTCAAGGCCCGGGACCTACAAGACACCAGATACCAAGGCAATGCTGTCTCTTTCTTCCCAGATTTTACCCTATCTGTTCAGGCTGCCCGCCAAGAATGTATGCCGGTAAAAAGAATGCTGCAGGAACAGGACATAAAATACTCCTTACTTTACCCGGCGAAATTGCGAGTCTTGCACTCCGGCAAGACATCCTACTTTACGGACCCCAAGCTTGCTGCTAAGTTCGCCCATAGCCTCAAACGCACGAAACCGGCTGCCTCCATGGACAGAGACCAGATGGAAGAGGACCCGCTTAACGAGAATGATTGAATAATATAAAGCAGTTTCACAAAGCAAGATGAACTGGAGCACACTCCAGCGATCGAATGGACTGGATTCTGCTGGATGTCTCTTGGACATTGTCACTTAATGGACATTTGAGATGGACAGGTGCCGCGTTGGTCGCCCGCCTGCTCGGCCATATGACCCTTATGGGCGCCATTGTCCAGCCACTCAGCATTTCAAGGCTGGGAAATGCCGAGCTCCGTGGTGTTCCCCCCTGGGATGAGTCCCATCTTGCAACTTGTTGTTGGCCCTTCGTGGCCTTGCTGGGATTGGGTAGATGCTCTCCAGCCAAGTTGGGTGGCTGGAGTGGGTGGGGGGTGGGCTGTTTGGGTGGTGGGTCAGTTACCTGTGTTGCGATGCTCTTTTTTCCCGCTTTCTTTCCCCCCCCTCCCCTCTCTCCTCCTCTCTGGCCTCAAACCTTCAGCTGATGATCTTTGCCCCTCTCTTGCAGTTCATGGATGTGAGGAAGCGCAGGGATGGTTGTCAATTCCAATAGTGCACACACCCTAAAGGCAATCACCTGGAATGTGCGGGGCCTGAATGATGGTAGAAAGGTGCGTCTGGTGGCAGCGCTGCTTAATAGACACGGGGCGGACATCTGCTTTTTACAAGAGCTACACCTGACAAGGGAAAATTATTTGCGCCTGTGAGCGGGGTGGATGGGTGAAAAATGTATAGCAGGGTACTCCAATTACGCCAGGGGCACAGCCATAATCCTCAGGAGGGGACTCCCATGGCACACGCGTATCGCACTCTGCGATCCTCAGGGGCGCTATGTGATGGTTGGTGGGATCCTTGGAGGGCGTCCCGTCCGACTAGTCTCGGAATATGTCTCCAACATAGATGATCCTCAGTATTTTAGTGAAGTATGGCAGCTAGTTGAATCCTTGGGTCCCGGTGCAGTATTGTGGGGAGGAGACTTTAATGTGATCCTAAATCCTGACACTGATAGATCGGGCGATTTGCGCCGGCCTCATACGCGGGCAGCGGCGCAACTTCAGGTGCTCATGTAAGACTATGGCCTGATTGACGTCTGGCGTCGTCTACACCAGAATAGGCGCGAGGGAACCTGCATCTCCTCTGTGGGCCCCACGTGGTCCAGAATCGATTACTCGCTCAATAGATGTAGACACCTGGGTCAGACATAGCGCTCACCTTGCTCGCACCCTTTCGGATCATGCCCCGGTACTGCTGGAATTCGCACTACCGGATGCGCCAAGTAGGACCCACAATTGGAGGCTTCCAGCTGGCGCCCTGCGTGACCAGGTATTTTGGGAAGACATTCGGGCTGCCATAGTGGAGTACTTCGAGACAAATGTCGGTTCTGTGGACTCCCCGTCCACGTTATGGGAGGCTTTTAAGACCGTTATTAGGGGCCAGTGTATCGCCAAACAGGCTGGAGTTCTGCACACTTTGAGAAATGACCTGTGGCGACTTGAAAACGAGATATGCATACTTGAGTTGGACTACTTCGAGTCCAGCCGACTCTCAACTCTCGGGCAGATCAATGCGAAGATAGCGGAATTTGAGGAGGCGGCCCAAAGAGAAACATACTATTTGGGGAGGGAGGTGCGCGCCCGTCAGTATGGCGAGAGCGACAGAGCCGGTAAAACTCTTGCTGGCCTGTTAAAAAAGCAGTGGGCAAATGGTTACATCAGTGAGCTGTGGACGGGCGAGGACGAGACCGTGGTTGGGAAAGATGCGGTTCAGGCCGAAATGCTTACATTTTACTCTTCATTATATGCCGCTTGCCAGCCGGAGGTACCCCCTGATCTGCTCCCCTTCTTTGACTCGAATTGAGCTGGTTTGGCTTAGCGATGCCCACCGTAAGTATTTGGACGAACCGTTTTCTGAAGAGGAAGTGATCGGAGTCATTCGGGCTATGCCCGGGGACAAAGCACCGGGGTTGGATGGGCTCACTACCGCCTTTTACAAGGAATTTGCACCGCTCCTCATGCCCCATCTCCTCAACATGTATGAGGACTCGCTGGAGCCGGGTGTTCTCCCTCCCTCCCTTCACGAGGCACTCATAGTGACCATTCTTAAGCCGGACAAGGACCCACATATGTGCGACTCTTATAGGCCACTATCAATGATTAACATTGATAATAAAATACTTGCAAAGCTGCTGGCCTCGCGCCTGCTCCCACTGCTCCCCACGATACTTAGGCCCGATCAATGTGGCTTCGTCCCGGGCAGAAGCACGGCTCACAACCTCCGCACCCTCTTCGCTGTGATGCAGGAGGTGGACCCTGCCCTCCCTGCGGTTGCTGTCTTCTTGGACGCAGCCAAGGCGTCTGATACGCTTGAAGGGCCTTATCTATTTTCGCTGCTCGCTCGTATTGGCATGAGTCCAGTGTTTCTTAAAAAAATAGCTTTACTCTACACCACCCCCACAGCCAGATTACATATAAACGGAGTCGTCTCCCCCCGGTCAGGGTAGCTCGTGGCACTAGACAGGGGTGTCCGCTCTCACCCCTCCTCTTCGCCATCGCGCTGGAGCCGCTGGCGGCCCGGCTGCGACAATTTCATGCACAAAGAGGTCTTGATTTCACACCCCGGGTTATCCTTGAGTCCATTTATGTGGACGATGTAACCCTTTATGTCCAAACACCCGGCAACTAATCTCCATCCCCTTATACGTGAGATCATCAGATTTGGAGGCCTTTCGGGCATCACTATAAACTGGGGGAAATCTATGATTTTCCTGCTTACAGCTGCCACGGACCCGTTTCAGTCAGAATTTCCACTAAAGTGGGCGGACTCCCCAGTGAAATACTTGGGCATTTGGATCAGCAGAGATCATGAGGAGCTGTGGCGATATAACTACGGCAGGCTCATGGAGTGGCTGGAAAGCCACTTACCCCGCTGGAGGGCGCTCCCTCTTTCCTTGGCTGGCCGCATCGCCGGTGCCAAGATGGTGATACTGCCCAAGTTCCTATACACTTTCGCCAACCTCCCGCTCCATCTTACGGTGGAATTCAAGAAACGGCTCAGGTCAAATTTGATCTCTTTGGCCTAGGCGGGTGGGCAGCCGCGGGTCGCCTGGGAGACTCTGACGCTTCCGTTCGAGCAAGGAGGCCTGGGTGCGCCAGACATGGAGTTGTACCACTGCTGTGCTCAGGCCCAATTTGCGTTTCATTGGATATACCAGACCCCGTTTATGGCGCACACGGCTCCTGAAAGTGATCAAGCGGACCCAAACCCGCTGCATATGGTGCTGTTCCGACCCCAGAGCCGCCCACGGGCCGGGATTGATACAGTTGGCTGCGCGGTTTGGGCATGGCAGCTGCTCCGTCGCAGGGCGCGCCTGGACACTTTATTTGCACCCACGGTGCCGCTCACCAGACACCCGGCGCTGCCTTTCACTGCTGAGGCGGGAGTCTGTCAGCGACTGCGCAAGCTTCAGCTTCATACGCTGGGACGTGTGTTTCCAGACGGCGTCTTTATTAGCCTGGATGCCGCATTGGGAGACGAAAACACAGGTCTACTGGATAGGATGACATATTATCAGTTGCGGGTGGCCATGCGGGCGCACTACGCTTCGATCCCGGTAGCGCCGCCACGTGCTAGAAGCATTTTTGTCCACTCCCTCACCCCGCAAACTTATAACCTGTCTTTACTCTGGCATGCAGCGCGATTCCCCAATAAGTGTACCCTCTGCCCAGCGTGATTGGGAGGAAAGCCTGGGAGCCCCCTTCGAAGAGGGTGTGGGCCTATTGTTGCATGCAATCCAGAGATATGTCGCCCAACTATAGGCTTAGGCTTATTCATTTTAAATTCCTCCATAGATTATACAGGACTCCTGAGTGGCTGCGCAGGGCGGGGCTGAGTGTGGAGGCGCGCTGTGCCCGTTGCGGAACGCTTGAGGCCTCCTTCATGCACCTGGCATGGGAATGCTGGGAGGTGGCGCGATACTGGGAATGTGTGTTTGATGCACTGGATGAAATGCTGGAATGTAAGATTGAGCACACCCCGCTAACAGCTCTACTAGGATATGTCAAAAACCTCCCTGTAGACAATAGGAGACTTGCGGCTATGATGTTGTTATTGGCGAAGAGACGTGTGGTGATCTGTTGGGGCCGCAGGCGCAAGCCGCGTAAGGATGAATGGCTTAGGGATGCAGCATTTTGTCACACCCAGCTCTCTGAGTTCTGGGAGCTAATGCTGGTGCAAGCGCGCCCTCAGGACATTTGGGAACCACTGCAGAGTTTCTTACATACTCACCAAGAAGACCTAGCACAGGCACCTGCAGCGGATGGATAGGTGTGCTCGGAGAGGTCAGCGGCACGGGGTGGGGCAGCCCCATGCCTTGGCATACCACCCTTTTCGGCTCGGCCAGAGAGGTATACCCCCTTCTTTTTCCCTTTCCCCCTTATCTACCCTTCCCCCTTCCTTACCAATTGTCCCCCCACTGTTAGCAAGCGACTGTTGCCCCTCAGGTGGAAACAAGATCTGAATTTGGTACAGTCAGCTCCGAGGACATTGCATGCCCGGAAGGACTCTTATTTGCCATGTTATGATAGTTGTCTCTGAATTCAGGCATGCAAACATAAGCTTCTAACGGTATCTCTGCCTTCGCCTCAGGCTGAGGCAAACGATTGCTGTTTGTGATTGTTAAAATCTATAAATAAAAAAAATAAAAATCATAACTACTGTCTGTCACATTCAGTTTTGTTTTTTTGAGTTCAAAGTATTTTATTAAATTTTGCAACCAGAGATAGACAGTGGTAAACGAAATAAATATACAGTAGGAAGGGTAGGAAACACCAAGGGGAAGGGGTGGTGGCTGTGCATAAAATGATATAGTAAACAGTCTACAGTAGGAGTTGATTGGTACATTGCATAAGGGATAATACATAGGCATGTAGGAATGAATACCATCAAGGTTGCGTAGCATGTCATTACATTTTGTATGGTGTGAGCTACAATACAGTGCATACATGTTATACAACACTATTTAAATGACCATGAGGGTTAGAAACAGGCAGGTTAAAAACAGGCAGAGTTATTTAACTTGACATCTATGACATATCGGAATGCACAGGAGTGAATAAAATGATTTTGTCTCACATGAATGTGGGAAGACGGTGGCGCGGATGGCTGTAGGGCCTAGTGTATATGAAGTTGAAGTTGCATGGGCAAGTCAAATACAGCGTGAAAGGAGAGATTTGAGGGGGAGGTGGATTCGCCTGTGGGAGAGCTCATGGCGGTTTATAAATAAAGGCACTTGTGTCTAGCGCATTCCAAATTGAGCATTGTGATGATCTCCATGGGGAAATTTGGAGAGCAATGTTATCAGCGCCTCTAAGAAAAGTTATTGTGCAACAAAACAATGACCGGACAGGTTATTCCTAACTACTCATATATGAGCTTAGACAGCAATTCTAAGTTCATGTGATTTATTTCACATCATTTGTCGAGTTGGAGATGCGGAGGAAGACGCCAGCATCCAAAAAACCATCTCTTTGAGAACTGAAGGAAATTCTGAACATTGAACATTAATAATTTTCCCCGCAAGTACAGCCCTTCTGTGATATGAGGATATGGACACGGGATGTAATCCCGGAGATATGTACAAGCTTCCGCCCTACAACGAATAGATGCATCACTGACGCCACATCACACAAGCGTCTGGGCATCCATAATAACAGTCACTGACCCACAGTCCGAGTCCTGAGGAAAACCCCGGAACCATTGGGGGTTTGAAACGCGTTGACATCTGGGCAAAGGCGAATGAACTTTGGGGGCGCTAGATGGGAATCTGTTAAAAGAAATTTCTTTCCCAGTGGGTAGACGACCCTCTTCATAAACTGTGCAGCCTTGTGCCCTAAACACAGGCAGGACCGTTGGAACCGTTAAGGGTCCGCCTGTGATCTATATATCAAATATGGACTGGCTCTTTGCAGGACACTTGTAGGACATTTATAATTGGTTTGGCGTTTATGTTTTTCTCACATGTATACCATTTTTGTGTATCTGTTGTAATGTTTAACTGTGTTGTGTTGATAAGTATGGCATACTGAATAACGTGTCTTCTACCTCATGACATCAATGAATGTTTTTAATTCACATGTGCTATAAATAAGTTACAAATGATGTGAAATAAATCACATGAACTTAGAATTGCTGTCTAAGCTCATATATGAGTAGTTAGGAATAACCTGTCCGGTCATTGTTTTGTTGCACAATATTTGAGTGGTCCAGGCCGGATAGTGACAGGACCCAAGCCTTTCTTGTTTTTCCTCTAAGAAAAGTTAGCCACTCTTGCCATTTAGAAAAAGAGACCGCCTTGAAGTTTTTCCAGTTGTTTAGGATTAGTTTGCAGGCTAGAGTAAGCATTAAGTCAAGAAGGAACCAATCATTATCTTCCTTGAGTTGGGGATCCAAAGGGCCCAGTATAATGTATGAGAAATCTCTTGTGGGGAGAATCTTTAGGGTATGTGTAATGTAGTCAAACACTTTAACCCAAAAGTCTTGGAGGAGGGGGCACTCGAATAGCATGTGCGCAAGGGAGCCCTCATGCTTGCCGCAGCACCAGCAGAAGGGGTCTTTTGTAAGGCCTACCTTGAAGAGTCTTGCGGGAGTCCAGTAAGTCCTATTTATTAACATATATTTAGTTTGTGAAAGGATAGGCGAAATTTTATGTGAAAAGGGGGATTTGTTGATGGCGGCCCAATTAAAGGCAATGTTTAACTTGATAGAATCAGCTTCCCATTTCTGTTGATTACGAGATAGTGTTTTGTTTTGGTTCGGCAAGAGAATTTTGTATATGCACGAGACCAGGTGCCCTACCTTGGATAGATGGTTCAGGATGGTAGTGATAGAAGGATTAGTACCCGATAGACTCTTTTTGGCAAGCCCTACTTTAAGCTGAAGGAATTTGTAGAAATCTAGATTAGCAAGATTGAACCGATCTTGCAAGGTTGAGAATGGTAGAGGAGAAGTGTTTTTGCACTAGGTTAATGCCCTTGTGTGACCAGTCTGACCAGAAAAATGAGGAACCGTCAATTTTGAGTGTGTGATTATACCATAGGCAGGATAGATAATAGTGTTGTATCTTTTTTTTTTTTTTGTAAAACATTTTTTATTAAACAAAAAAACACGCATCGACAATTTCAGGACAATACAAAGGGAGCAATACACAATGCATCATTGGTTCACTAAGCGATAATTCAGAATTTACTCATACATGATGAAGAGTCTGGGGAGACTGGGGGTGGTCACGGACAGGGGCAAAGGAGGTTGACATATTTCTCCACGATAAGAGTTCCACTTGCCCCACACACGAGACCACTTTTTGGGACATCCGCGCGATATATACACAGTTTTCTCTCTAAACATTGCCCAGTCCATATCTTTTTCCCATTCTTGTGTCGTGGGCGGGTTACTCGCCCCCAACGTTGTGCAATATTCCTCTTAGCCAACATTAGCCCCAGCGTTACCCACTGCGTCAAACCGACATTTAAATTAGTTGGTTCCCAGATGTTAAGGAGACATCTACGGGCCTCCACGTGGAGCTGCACCGACAATACATCATTAATAATGTCATGGATGTCCCGCCAGTAAGTTTGGATCTGGGTACATTCCCAAATTATGTGGAAAAAGGTTCCCAGCTGGTCACATCCCCGCCTACAGGTGCCCTCCCCCACCCTCCCCATTCGCACCAGTTGAGGACCCGTTATATAAATACGGTGGAGAAGTTTTAGCTGGACGAGGCGGAGACGAGCAGATATTGCTACTACTCTGGGAGAGGAAACTGCCTCCTGCCATTCCTCATCATCCATTTCTATACCATCCCCTGTCCACTTCTCTTGGAGGGCCTGGAGAGGGTCCGCGATGTTGTTGACCAGTTTTCTGTATATCAGGGAGATAGTACTGTCAGGGAGATGGCCATCTAGTACTCTATCCTCTAGTGGGGATGTTTCTGGCAGTGTGGTCCCGGGTTGTAAGTGTGTGCGGAGCGCGTGTCGGACCTGTGTGTATCGGAAGCGTTCTGATTCCGCCATGTTATATTGTTGCTGCAGCGCTGCAAAAGATTTAATGTCAGACGTGTCCCACAAATCTCCTATTTTTGCGATACCTATGAGTTCCCACTTGTCAAATCCTTTACTCCTCCACAGGTCCCCCAGTTGTTCGGAGTCCCATAGTGGCGTTGCGAGTGTTAGTTTTCGTCTCCAGCCCAGGCGAGTGGTTGCTGTGTGCCAAACGTGTACTGCATGTTTAGTGGGGCCCGTTAGTGGATATCGCCGGGGTTTGGAGTAAAGGGCTCTACTGAAAGTCCCACCAGAGAGGAGCCACCTATCCATGTTATATCCCGGGTCGTGTTGCTGGGCATAGGTGCAGTGGTTAATGGCGGACAGATGGGACGCCCAGTAATAGAGCTGTATATCTGGGAGGCTAATGCCTCCATCATACCAGTTCAAGGAAAGTTTGCTGAGAGCAATACGAGGTCTACCACTCCAAAGCAGTTCTCGTTGGAGGCTCTCGACCTCTCGGAAATATGACGCGGGTATCGGATCCATGGAGTTTTGCAGGACGTACAGGAACCGGGGCAGGGACATCATCTTAAAAGGGCGGCCTTACCTAACAGGGAAAGAGGAAGCGACTTCCACCTGGCTATATCTTTGCGCAGCTGGATCAACGGGGGTCGAAGGTTACGGGAATAGCGAAGAGATGGATCCAAAGACAGAAAGACACCCAGATATGTAAACCCTTCAGTACAGGTTTGTAAAGGGCACCCACGTGGCAGGAGCGGAGGCTCACCTGTCACCACGAACAGTAGGGACTTGTTCCAGTTTATGGAGTAACCGGAGTATCGTCCAAAAACCGTGAAGATATCCAAGACCACTATTAAGGATCTCCTAGGAGAGGCCAGATACAGGAGGATATCGTCCGCGTAAAGGGAAATCCGGTCATCCCACTCCGAAGACCAGCGCATACCCCTGATCCTCGGATCCCCCCGTATCCATGCTGCCAGTGGCTCAAGCGCTAAAGCAAACAGCAATGGGGACAGGGGGCAGCCCTGACGGGTTCCTCTGCCCAGCTCGAATGCGGCCGACTTCTTATTGTTGACCACCACTTGGGCCATAGGTTGGGAATATAGTAGCTTCACCCATTGAATGTATTTAGGACCAAACCCCATTTTTTCCAATACTGCCCACAGGTACGCCCATTCGATAGTATCGAATGCCATAGCTGCGTCCAGGGAGACTATAACTGCTGGTTCCAATATAGAGGCCGCCCTACCCAGGACCCCGTGCACCCTGCGTATGTTCAATGCCGTGTTACGGTGCGGTATAAAACCTGATTGATCCGGGTGGACCAGGGTTTCAATCACTGTCACCAGGCGAGTAGCGAGTAGCTTAGCTAGGATTTTGGGCTCCGCATTTAACAAGGATATCGGTCGATAAGAACCACATTCTGTCTTGGGCTTACCTTCCTTATGGATGGTAACTATTGTAGCCGTACGCTGGTCTAGCGGCAATATGCCCGCCTGATTCGAGTCCTCAAACATGGCTCGCAGATACGGGGCCAGTACGTCCGGCTTAAGCTTGTAAAGTTCTATTGGCAGTCCGTTAGGGCCAGTGGCTTTACCCGGCTTGAGTGACCGTATTGCTGCCGCTATTTCATCGTTGGATATGACCCTGTCCATAAAGTCGTGTTCAACCCCCGACAGTTTAGGAAGAGCAATATCGGTAAGCATCTGGCGGGAGTCCTCCATAGGGTAAGGGGCTACCGATGTATAGACAGCCTTAAAGTGGGTCGCGAAAGAGTCTACAATTGCCTGCGGGTCCGACTGGGGGTTCCCCTCCTGCCCCCGGAGTTCCGGTACTAATCTACTTGCCCACTCTCTCTTATCCAACCAGGCCAAGAGTTTCCCGGCCTTATCACCCATCTCATACATCCGGCCCTGAACCGCTCTCCCCATAGCCTGCGCCTGATCTGTCGCTAGTGCCCTGTATTCCTGTTGTTTGAGTTTGAGGAGGTGGAGTTTATCGGGTGTAATGTCCAGTTCCAGATCTGCCTCAAGTCTCCCAACCTCCGTCTCCAGCGCCACCAACTCTCTACGCTGCTCCCTCTTTTTCCCCGATATTAACGATAGAGCCTGGCCCCGTATCACTGCCTTAAATGCCTCCCAAAGTACCCGAGGGGACTCCACCGATCCTTCATTCTCCTGAAAATAGTTATCAATGGCCGTAAGGAGCTCCTGTCGGATATGAGGATCGCGTAGGTACCACGGATTGATGGGGGCCACACGTCCCACTTGTTGATATCCGATTGACAATTGGAGCCACAACGGCGAGTGGTCTGAAATGCCCCTAGCTAAATGTTTTATCTCACTAATTTGGGGAATTTGGGATGCAGGTAGTAAAAAGTAATCGATTCTGGATAGACTCCCGTGGGCCCCGGAGTGGAAGGTATATTGGGAGGTGTCAGGGTGGAAAACCCTCCACCCATCTGCCAGCCCCAAGGCGTCTAAGAAGTCGGGGAGCCAGCCCTGCGTTCGGGGAGATCCCGCGGAGGGTAGCGATCCAGACCTCCAGAAACTACCGAGTTGAAGTCCCCTCCCAGCACCAGGAGACCCTCCGGGACCTCTAGCAGCAGCCTACCCAGGTCCCCAAACGTGGTTGCCTGAAGGCCCGGGGGACATATACCGATAGGAAGGTGACAGGGTGGCCCTCCCACGTGCCCGAGACTCCAACATATCGCCCTCTATTATCTGACCAAGTGTCTTGTACCACCAGGGGAAAAGTTTTTCTCATCAAGATACCAACGCCCCGGGAGCCCGTGGTGAAACCCGCAAGTGCTAGCAATATGTAACCCCCTCTATGCAGTGCTCTACATGTGTCTCCAACTAGGTGTGTTTCTTGCAGTAAGACAATGTCAGGTGCCCGGCGCCTGACCTCCTGGAGAACAATATTTCGTTTAATCTTGTCCCTCAACCCATTGACATTCCAACTCAACAGCCTAACCCCCTTGACTCCGACTGGTGCCATATCGCGGTTTACTGAAATTCTCTAAGTGCATTGTTACTCCCCGATCCGTATGTCTGTGTCACTTTCTGATGCAATCAAAACTTCAAACAAAAAATTTAACAGTCCCGCCCAACACCCCCCACCCTGCTGCCCTGCCCACTGGGCTTAGAACTGCCCATGAAGTTGCAGAGTGCCTGTCGCCCAACAGAATAATCAAGAAAGATAAGAAAACCCTAGAAAAAGGGGGGAGGCAGAGTCCGCCCCATCCCAGCCCACATTATCTACTTTGTACCCACACATCATAAACGCCACATTTCCATTTACGTCCACCTACTATGCCACTTTAAATCTAGAAGTCCTCGACCTCCTGTCTGCATTCACCCCAGACTGCAAGAAACATCCGTGGCCGGCCATTGGTTACGTGTCCTCTCAGGCCGGTTGACTGTTATCCGTGCCCCCCCTGTTGTGCCGGGTTTCTCCCTCCCCTGCTCTCAATCCAGTCTGCCGCTGCCTCAGGGTGTTCGAAAACCACACTCGCCCATCCGCCTCGACCCGGAGACGGGCAGGGAACAGCATGGCGTACTTCATACCCTGATCCCTGAGGACCCGTTTAATTGACATGAATGATCGCCTTTGCCGCTGTACCCTTTGGGTGAAATCCGGAAAAAGGAAATGTCTGAGTTCTCGTAGCGTAGGGGGTGCCAGCTCTAGCGTTCTGAAGAATAACGTCTCTGTCCCGGAAGTTCAGGACTCGCGCCAACATGGGCCGCGGGGGAGCGCCCGGTTTGGGACGGCCGCCCGGGACCCTGTGGGCACGTTCAATGACAAAGAACTTACTGAGGCCCTTGGGTTGCAGGTGTTTAAGGATGAGGTCTTCCACAAAGAGGTCTGGAGTGAGCCCCTCCGCCTTCTCCGGGACTCCAAGGATGCGCAGGTTATTGCGACGCATGCGGCCTTCGTAGTCATCCAGCTTAAGGTCGGTAAGGTGGCGGAAGTCCTGGAGCTCCTTAATCGCTCCCTGCATTTGTGAGACATCCTCCACGAGGCTGGCCGTTGTAAGTTCCACTTGCTTAACCTTTTCGTTCAGCTTGCCCATATCCGCTCTGATATGGTTGACCTCTATAGCCACCGTGTCCAGAGAGGTCTTGACTCCCGCTATGGCGGCCATAACGTCGTTGAGCGAAATTTCCTGCTCCTCCTCAGCTGTTCCGCCGGAGTCTCTGGGTGCCCTGGTCTGTTGTGAGTCTTTCGGGACTGTATACCGGTCTAGCTTGTTTGACTGTGTTGCCTTGGGACCCCTGGCCCCCGTAGTCTTGGCTCGTTCCGCCATGCTCCACCTCCAGCTGCTCTTGCTGATATAGTCTGTGATGTGACGCGGTCTCTCCTGGTTGGTATGGCAAGCAGGGGGTGCTTTCCGCCAACGGGCTTCAAGTCCCCCACCCGTCTCCCTTCCAACTACTTAGTTCTCCTGTCCGAGTTGGGTGCTCCTCTGTCTTTGCCGGGGCGTAGAGATCCGGCGGTGGGGGCTGCGGACGCCTGCACAAACGCCGCTCCCTGGGGGTCCCTGCCAATATGGGGTATGTACTCAAGGCCCCGGTACCGGTCCAGGCATCCCTGGGAGACTCGGGACTTCCGACCGGGCGCGGGAGCCAGTAGGTATTCAGTGCCAAGGGTGGGGCACCGCCATTTTACTTCTCGCGGCCCGCCACTCCAGCACTTTGGTACGGCGCCCCGCTCACCGTCGCCGTCCCAAGTCCCCCACCTGTCCCACCTCCAGCCGAGTCGTTCTCCTATCAGTGCTGGCTGCCCCTCCGTCTTTGCCGGGGTATAGAGATCCGGCGGTTGGAGCTGCAGATACCGGCAAAACAGCCTTTCCCTGGGGCCACCGTCGACGGGAGGTATACACTCAAGGCCTCGGTGCGCTGGGAGATTCGGGGTTTTCGACCGGGCGGGGGAGCCAGTAGGTGTTCGGTATCTCGCGGCCCGCTCCCCTCGCCTCGCCCTTATCACAAGGTCCACCGTCACTCCAGCCCTGCGGTATGGCTCCCCGCTCACCTTTGCCACCTCCGCTGTCCGTATGGTTGCTGTCCGTGTGCTGACTGTCAAGGCGACCCAAGGCTCCAGAGTCCCTCCGTCCGTTTCTCCCGTCGCCGCGCCGCCGCAAGGCAGTAGGGGTCCGGTCGCAGCCCCTCACCCGGCCTGACTCGCCACTGTGTGTCCCGGCCGCGGGCCTCACCGTAGACCGAGACCGCCGGAGCCGATATCTCTGCTTCTGGGCGCACCTCAGACACCGGAGTCGGCTGGATGAGCCCCGGAGGTGATCCGGTCGCCGAATCTGTCGAGGGGTACCTCGGATCAGTACTCAGGATAGTCGTGGGCTAGAACGAGCGGCGGAGCCTTCTTACAGCACGGCCATCTTCAGTCCGCGCTTGGCCATGCCCCCAATAGTGTTGTATCTTGACCTCCAGACATGAGTCAAGGAGTAGGATGGCTCTTTTGGTGTTCTGTATAATGTTTCTAGAGTGCGGTAAGTGTGATATGTCCATCGTAGCAAATGCAGCGAGAGGAATGTTCTGTATTTGTGACTTTTCTATCGCCACCCAGGGTGGTACATATGATGGGTTATCAATAAACCAATTTGCACCCTGCTTGCAAAAAAAGGCCGTTTGATAGTTTCTGAAGTTGGGTAGGGAGATGCCCCTTTTATCCTTGGCCAGCTTGAGCTTTTTCGTAGAGATTCTGGGCTTTTTGCCCTGCCATAGGAGTTTGCTAAAGGTTTTGTCAATGTGTTTTAAGAATACTTCTGATAGGAACATGGGCAGCATGCTAATAAGATAATTGACGAGAGGGGTTATCATCATCTTTAGAGTCTCTGCTCTTCCCCACCATGATAAAAATTTGGGAGACCAGTTGTCTAGAAGTGAGTCTATTTTTTTGGACAAACTTTTTTCGTTAGTATGTAGAGTGGTGATTAGTTCATTTGTGAACTCGAGACCTAAGTATTTGATAGAGTCCTGTTGCCAGGTTAGACCAGACGAGCCTAGAATGCTTTTATCACCGTAACGACTAAGTAGTTTTACCTCGGATTTGTCCTTGTTAAGGGAATATCCAGATATTTCTGAGAAATGGTGTATGGTATTCATCAGTGCTGGGATTGCAGTGGCGGCTTCTTCAGTGACAATTAATACATCGTCTGCGTATGCGGCAAGCTTTAACTTTGATTCACCAAAGGAGACGCCAGTAATGTCTTTATTTTCCCTGATATGTTGGAGGAAAGGCTCCAAAGCCAGGAGAAAAAGGGGGGGGCGAGAGAGGACAGCCCTGCCATGTCCCCTGGTTCAGGTTGAATGCAGGGGAGACTATACCTCCAGCTCTAACTTTAGCAGTGGGATTGTGGTAGAGAGCCATTATCATTTTGATCAGGTTATCGCCCAAATTAAACTTCTCCAGAACAGCCTTTAGGTACCTCCAATCAACCTTATCAAAGGCTTTTTCCGCATCCAATGTGATGGCAACCGTGGGAGATTCAAGGAGTCTAGCCTTTTCTATAGTATGACATAACAGACGTGTGTTGTCACTGGCGAGCCTGTGTTTTAAGAATCCCACCTGAGATGGGTGTATTAATTTAGAGATGTGTTGTTGAACTCTATTCGAGAGAATTGATGCGTAGATTTTGCAATCCAGGTTTATTAATGATATCGGCCTGTAGCTTTTAGGTAAGAGAGGGTCTTTACCTTCCTTGGGTAGGACGATTATGGTTGCTTCCGCTGGTGTGCCAGTGACTTGGCCAGTTTCTGAGAAGTGAGTAAATAGCTTCAAAAGTGGTGGCAATAGGGACGGAGAGAAGGTTTTGAAAAATTTAGCATTGAACCCGTCAGGGCCTGGGGCTTTACCCGATTTCAACTTATTGATCGCTATCAATTCCTCATTTTCTGTGATCGGGCCATTTATTGATGATTTCTCTTGATCTGTAAGGCTATGGAGAGTGATACTGCTTAGATAGTCATGACACTTTGAGTGCTTTACGTTAGTATTTTCTTCGTATAAGTCTTTATAGAAGTCCATGAAAGTGTCAGCTATTTTTTTCCGGATTAGTAATAATATTCCCTACCTTATCCTTTATGGCATTAATGGCGTATCTCTGTATTTTAAATTTTAGATAAGAGGCAAGGGATTTGCCTGCCCTGTTTGATTCACATAATTTGATGCTTTTTTTGCTTGTTGATCCATAACCCCGCCCTGTTGCTGATGATTTTATTATATTCATATTTCTTGTTGAGGATTTTATTAAGGGTATTATCGTCTTTATTAGTGATATATATTTTTTCTAGGTCCGTGATTTCTTTCTCTAATTTCACTAAGTTAGAGTTAGTTATTTTGTTCATTTTTGATCTAATCCTGATTATTTCCCCTCTTACTGCTGCTTTTAGGGCCTCCCATCTTGTCAGATCGGATGTCTCACCAGCCTTGTTCTCAACAAGAAAATTATGAATCGTGTTTTTAATTGCCTGTAGGTTGTCTTGATCAGCTAGTATCTCGTCATTGAATCGCCAGCTTGATTGCTTTTTTTGTGGTGCGGGGTCAGAGATAGATAGTGTGATACAGGAATGGTCTGAGATCACCCTGGGTTCAATTGTTGTGTGGTCTACCTTACAAAGCGTATTGTTGGAGACCAAGATATAGTCTACACGTGAATACGACTTGTAGGGAAAGGAGTAAAATGTATAATCCCTTTCTGCAGGGTTTTGGATTCTCCAAGCGTCAACCAGATTGAATTTCGAGCAGATTTTTTCAGGACTTTATGTGATTTATTTGGAAGAAATGGAAATCTAGAGTTTTTGTCTAGATGTGGGTCTAGAGGTAGGTTGAAGTCACCCACTAGGATAATGGTAGCAGTATCGGGGATTTTTTCTAATTGTGAGTATAGATCGTCCCAAAAGGACAGTTCGTCCTTAGTAGGTGCATAAATGTTAGCTACATAAAATTCAACCTTATCTTTGGTAAGCTTCGAGATGACCCATCTGCCTTGTGAGTCAGAAGATTTCGAGAGTAAATTGATTCTGTATTTTTTTTAAATCAGTGTAAGTACACCGTTTTTCTTCCCTACAGCTGCTGAGTAGGCACTATCTGAGGATTGACAGTCAGCAAAACTCTCGGATAGTGAGTTATCCAGTTTTGTTTCCTGAAGGAGAATTATGTCTCCTTTAAGCCTATGCAGATAATCAACTATCTTCCTCCTCTTTACTGGATGATTCAGGCCTTTCACATTTAAAGAGACTACCTTAATGCATTGGTTCAGACCCGCCATATGATGTGTGAGAAAAGGGCACTACAGACCAGTATCACCCTTAAATAGGGAGCGATGATCGAGGCCACATCTGGAATAGAGACTTCCCCTTGTATGTGATATTTTGACATGAGACATGTGAGACATAAATCAAAAGGCAAAACAGTAGGCAAGGAAGCCAACAGAATGTATAGTAGGGCAAACAGTGAACCCAACCCCTAATTACCCGCCCCCCATATTCGCCAACGGGTGTAGCGATAAGAGGAAAGTAGCTCCTCCGGAGGAACAATTATTAAGAACAACAATGACGTGGGGCGAAACCCCACAAATACAACTAGGATCTAACATTGTGAAAAAAGACCATATTGACAATGCACATAATGATGTCTATGTTAATGCCTATGGTAATGTCTAAATTAATGTATGTGAGTGGGTATGGAGGTCTAAATAGTGTGTGAGTTATAATCTAGGAAAATGTGCAGTTGGCTGTGATTATGTACCACCAAGGCGAGGATAGCACGTGGATACATGATCATAAAAGCTCGTAAACCCATAGTGTGAGCTTTTGCGCGAATAGATGGGATCTGAGTAGTCAGTGACTTTAACCATATGATGAAGCCAAGAGTAAGTGTGAGCCGCACGTGCTAAGAGAAATGTGCAAGATGTAGCTGAACTTTACCGCTATAATGTAGACACACAGCACTTGTTAGAAGGAGTAGGAGCCGCACGTGGAAGAGCTAAGTGTGTGTATAAGTGCGTGCAGTGCGTGTGCTAACCATATGTAGCTACATGTGAGAGAGGATGTGTCGCTAATAAGAAATTGAAGTGTGAGCGTAAGTGTGAGTAATGAGTGCATGAGGGGCCTGCAGGAGCATAAGCGTGGATATGGTACAAAAGGAGAACACCATCCACACATAACATACTTGTAGCTGTAAGACAAACTTGGTAGTAGATGGCTCTTGTCAGAAGGAGCGATATTATTAACTAATTAACCTGCCCCAAATACCTTACCAAGATGAGATAGGCTCATGACGGGGTTGAGATAAATAAGCAAATTTAGTCGCACATTGTGCTTGGACACGTTACAATTTTAGAACATACTTTGTTAGACACATGTTCTATAGGAGACTGGTACCAAAAGAAATCATTAGAGACCAGAGCTAGAGTGTCCTTGGGTGGGAGTAGTGGACGAATCTTTGGGGACTGACGTATCCATTTGCATTTCGTCTTTCTCGTCTAGGAATTTGTTAAGCGAGCCTGGGTCAGTGAAAATGTGAGGCATGCCATGCGAAAAGATCCTGAATCTTGCCGGGGCAACGAACGAGCCTTGTAGACCAGCTGACTTCATCTTAGGTCGAAGGTTTAGGAAACCCTTGCGTGTGTCAACAGTTAACTTTGAATAGTCCTGTGAGATGAAAATTTTTGTGCCTTTCCAAAGTATGTGATTGTGCTTCCTCATGTGGTTCAGAATAAGCTCTACATGTTAATACCTTAGAGGTTTGCATACTATGGGCCGGGGTGCCTTGATGTTTGGAGATATCTGAGCTGGGACCCTGTGGGCCCTGTCAAATTCCAGTTCTTTGTCAAATTTTAAGTTAGTGGCCTGGGTGAACCATTTCTCCAGGAAGGCAATGCATGAGTGGGCAGAATCCTCTTCTCCTTCAGGCATGCCAAAGATACGTAGGTTGCCACGTCTGTTTCTATCTTTTAATTCTGATAGTTCTTTTGCAAAGGAACGGGAGGCAGTATTGAGAGTTTGAATGGATTTTTTCATTATATTTCCATTGTCTTCCAGTTGACTGATCCTGTTTTCCGCCTCTGCAATTCTGAAGCTTGTTTCCTTCATGTCTTGACGAATGGCTGCTTTTTCGTTTTGCATGATGTCAGTGTTTGTTTTCGTGGACTTGGCTAAGTCGTGGACATCCGCTAGTTTCTTCAGGATCATTTCAATTGTCTCGTTAATGTCCTGTTTCCCTTTTAATAGGGAGTCTGGATGCGGCGGGTCCGCTTTCACTCTTTTTAGTGATTGTTTGCTGTCTTTGTCCGCCATTTTGGCAACAACTGTGCGGCCGGAGGGTATGACACTGATCGGACAGATCGTAGACAGATCGTAGACAGTTTGCAGATTTTTCGCTACAACAGAATAGTGGCGCCGATTCCAGACAGAGACAGAGCGATGGTTGTAATAGGTATAGATTGTTTAAACAATACGGTTACTGCACGACAAGACTGATGTGGGTATCCTTAATAGGTATAGGTTGTTTAAACAATACTGTTACATCACGACAAGACTGATGTGGGTAACCTTAAAAAGATGGGCATCCAGGATAGGTATACAGGCTACATACACAGATTCTTAAACCGGTTTTTGAACCGGGGAGCAGACAACGACAGACAGACAACGACAGTGATAGGCAGCACTGACGGGGTAGAATTACGAGTGTTTTTGTGGACTCTTGCCGTCTCTTGTTGACACCTGATGTCCCTTGTTGTTTTGTTGTCTTGTTGTCACTTGTTGTTTCTTGTTGTCACTTGTTGTCACTTGCTGTCACATGTTGTAGTTGAGGTAGGATCTTGTATGCTTTTGTGTTCTCTTGCTGTCTCTTGATGTCACTTGTTGTCTCTTGTTGTCTTGTTGTCTCTTATTGTCTCTTATTGACTCTTATTGTCTCTTATTGTCTCTTCTTGACTTGTGGTTACTCTTATTATCACTTTGCGCTTGCTTGTGTTGCGCAACTGGTATAGAGGCTGTAGGTGAGACGAAGCAGCAGATGGGCTGATGGGCAGCTTAGACCAGGGCTAAAAAACCACCAACATTTCAGTATGCAAAGCACTGTGCACCTTGAAGTATGTAGTTAGGCAAACACCATCTTAGGGTCAGGCAAGGACAGGCATCTAAAGTAGGGCACGTGATATACAGCTTATGGGGTACAAATGTAGAGATGCCACGATGTACATATTTGCCTTGTACATTGACCGTAACTTTAACCGAGGTGCCTTTTAGGACGTTGAGACAAGGGTATAGGAGATAGGAGATGCGAGTAAACGTTACTAAACAGCCGCAATTTTGAGGTCAGGCAGGCAGTCAGGCAACCAGCACTCGAACCGGCAGGTCACCTGCAGATCACCGGCAGACTCCAATGAGAGCAATTAGTGCAATTGGTGCTTACCCTGGCACACGGCAAGAACGAGGACTACACACGGCATGACACAGCCTGGGTGTGTGGTCACTTGTGTTGCGCTCATTTCTAGATAGTCGCCATTTTGAGAGCAGCCACTCCAGTAGGCCCCGGTGAGCTACGCGCTAAATATTACTCCATTTACTGAGTGTCTCTGTATGAGTGAGCCAGGGATGAGCCAAGGATGAGCCAAGGATGATTGATTCAGGACGGTGTGCCGCCGGGGGTTGGGCGTACATTTACTCCTGGTTTGAGGCGCGGGTGCGGTGAAATGTGGTCGCCATTTTGAGAATAGGTGGAAGAAACCGAGAGACCTCCGGTAGGATTTCGCCCCCAAGAATCAGCGATATACTGCCAAAAACCGAGGTCAGTGATGGACTGTGAGCACTATGTTTGATTGTTTTTGCTGCCAAAACTGTGGGATCGTGGGCTTGAGGAGAAGCTTGGGGATCACATGGGTTGCTGGCTTTGCGATTTTGCGGCCCTACCTCCAGTGCCGATCCAGTGTCGATCCGGGCCATTCATAATCCGCCGGAATCCTCAGGCCTTTGCGGTGATACACGGTTCTGCTGGTGACTCGCTGCATTTTCGTAGCTGGGCACACCTTTTCCATAGGGTTGCGACCCAAAACACTGCCGAAAGTAGGGAAAGTGTGTTCCTCCGGAGTGGAGCTGAACGCTCACGCCCCCATCTTCCTCCACATCCAAGCCAGCCCCCGCTGAACGCTCACGCCGCCATCTTCCTCCACATCCAAGCTACGCCCTCTGTCACATTCAGTTTTTTTATCTTCTATATAGGAAGCCATCTTTTTTTTGCTGCTTTTAGCCCAGCAATAGCAAAGCCTAGAAGGCACAAACAGCATTTGTGTATACATTATGCAACACATTCAAACAGCATTTGAGAAGGCTTGTTTTTACATGTGTGACACTTTTAAGCCAGACTTATTGGCTTTGCCAATGCTTGTTATTCAATGGCTTTTCTTCCTCCTCTTTACCATCCTCTTGATTGGATGACTTGTATACTTTTACTGCTGACATACAGGGAACCATTTTTTTCTTTTTCTTTCAACACTCTATGAGAATGGATGTGTTTTTTTTGTTCTCTCCCTCGTATGCTGCATCACTCCCACACTCCCCGAACTGGAACACAGGCAACCCAAGACCGGTTTTGCCCTGATTGGGGCCCTTCAGTTGGGTGTATGTTCCATCGAGGTGACTGGAAATGAAGGAGCCAGAGTTTCTTGAAATACAAACGTATCGGAGTTTATTTCTTTAAGAAGTCCAAGAACAGGACCCACGGCATACAAAGAACCTCAGTGGAAAAAGGTCAGGTGAAGAATGCCTACCTTCTACTCACTGAGTTCTAATAGGGAATCAGAACATTGACAAATAAAAGAACACAATACTTAGAGGGAAATGTCTCAATAATAATAAAGAACCAATACAATAAAACAGTACGTATGAGAACAAAGATGTGGATACTACATCATCTCCCTCCCCACAGCACAACTTAAGACAAAACATCTTCATCAAATGAACAGGTAATCTTCAAACTCTCTTAGTGGAATGTACCTGTGGAGTTTGCAAAGTGGAAAATTCATCGCACGTACCATGAACACATAAATTACAGGTATGAGGGTTATTGAAATTGGTTACAGAGCAATGAGGATTTGAATCACACAAAGGTAAAACAGATTGTGTCTTGGCACCATAAGTGGAACCCACATAACTAGGAGACTCAAATAGGATGGAGTCTTGTTCGTCACACGGTACCAGTGTTTTATTAGAGATCTGAGCCTGTGCCTCAGAGATAGGCACTAGCCTGCTCTTATTCCACCATCCCCTACCCTGCAATTAGATGGCACTCCTTCCAGTCCCTTCGATTTTACATGGAGCAGTGAAGATGGACTCTCCTTTCTTTACTCTTGTAGGTTTCTTAATAAGGACCCATGGGCCCACAATAAAATCTCTGTCTCCAACATGTTTAATGGTATCAAAATACTCTTTCTGTCTTTTCTGTGCTAAAAGTACTTTGTTAAGCATGGGAGATATAGATGTTCTTTCTTTGTTTGCAAAGTCAGATTGCACCTCTAGCCAAGAGGGTAAGATCGTAGATCTACTCCTTCTCCCCTAAGTAATTCAAAAGTAGTGTAAGCAGTAGTCGAATGCAGAGTAGTGTGGTAGGTATTTACTTTTCCTTTAAGAAATAATTTAACATCAATACCAGTAGAGAGAACTGTCTGAATTCCTTCTTTCAAGAACCGGTTAGCTCTCTCTACCAGTCCATTGGCTGAAGGGTTCTATAATACAACTTGAAGATGTTTCACATCACAATCCATGAGAAACATTTTCATGGAGGACGAAACAAAATGAATGCCATTGTCTGTTATAAGTTCTCTGGGGGTGCCATCCAGAGAAAAAACTTCCTTCAGAAAACTTAGAACAGACTGAATAGTAGCTGATTCGACAAACGAAAAATGAATCCATTTGGAGTAATAGACAATAAGTACAATTAAAAACTTACTGCAGGTAGGCAGAAGATTAAAAGTCCTGTGAAGTCCAACGCAACTTTCATCCATGGTTTCTCAAGTAAAGAAACAGGGTGAATGGGATTTTGTATGGTTCTTCAATGTTTGCCAGAAACAACACAATGGGGACACAAATTAACAAAAGAAGAAACCTGTGCATTCATGGAAGGCCACCAGTGATTCTCTCTTAGTTTCTTACAGGTAGCAGTGATGCCCAATTGCCCTTCATGTGCAATTCGAATGAGATTTTGTCTTAAAGATGAAGGAGGAACAAAGTTACCATTCCTAGTACAAAGATCATTCTCAACAGACAACTCAGAAGCTTTTTGAGCAAATGGCTTCAATTCGTTAGGAAGGTTGCGAAGGGGAGGCCACTCTTTTATAGTGTAATCCACAACCTTTTTAAGAATGACATCATGAGAGGCAGCTTCTACCCAATCTCTCTCTGAAATACCTCCATCACTCGAGGATGCTGCATCAATAGCAGCTACTACACATTCATAGTCCTCTTCAGTGTTATCAGTAGAAGGGAAAGGTAAACGGGAAAGGCAATCTGCTCGGAAATTTCTACCACATTGTATGTATTTGATGGTGAAATCATATTCCTGGAGTTTAGATAATAGACGCACAAGCCGAGCAGAAGCCTTTCCTAAACCATCACCTTGTAAGAGATAAACAAGGGGTTTATGGTCAGTAAAGATTACAAAAGGACTGCCCCAAAGATACGTCTTAAATTTCTGGACAGCCCAGACACAAGCTAATGCTTCCCTCTCAATGGTACTGTAATTTGTTTCTGCATTAGACAGGCTTTTAGAAGCGAAAGCTACAGTAATCTCTTTGTCATTTATTCTTTGACCAAATACTACTCCAATACTGGTGGCATCTACAGTAACATAGCACTCATGACCAGGTGTGAAAGGGCTTAAGGCAAGAGCTTTAACCACAAGTTCTTTGATACTGGTGAAAGCATTATTGATTTCTAAAGACCAATTAAAGTTAACACCTTTTTTGAGTAAATTCCTTAAAGGTTGAATGGTAGAAGCATAGTCAGGCACAAAGCAGGCATAATATTCGCACAGACCTAGGAATGACCTCAATGCATCCTTATCTGAAGGCGGAGGTGCCTTGACAATTGCTTCAACATTACAAAACTTAGGCTGAATACCATCAGGAGTTATTCTGTGACCCAGATAATCAATTTGTTCGACAAGAAATTTGCACTACTCAGGTTGAATGGCAATTCCTCTGGCATTCAAAATGTTAAATACATCATGCAAAATTGTCAAATGTTGTTTTTTGGTTTCAGTGAAGGCAAGAATATCATGTTGAAATGCTTGAACATTTCCCACATCTTTAAAGAAAACATCCATTAGGTTTTGAAATACACTGGCCGCGGAGGCGAGCCCAAAAGGTAGCCTTAAGTACTTAAATGCTCCAAACGGTGTAATAAATGTAGTAAGTTCTTGAGATTCAGTACTTAAGGCTATCTGATGGTACGCGGAGTGCAAATCAATGGTGAAAAAATATTTGGCCTTACCAATGTTAGCCATCATTTCTTGAATGCGGGGAAGAGGGTGACAATCCACAATGATGTTGCGGTTTAAAGGCTTCAAAGCGACACAAAGGCGAAGGTCACCACTCTTTTTCTAAGCAAAAACAATGGGAGAAACCCACTCAGAGGAATCAGTTTGTGAAATTATCCCATCTTTAGATAACTTCTCGAAATGGTTCTTCAAGTCCGATCGAACATTGATAGGAACCTGTCTGACTTTGTGAGTAACTGGTAGCGTGTTTTTTAAAAATCTAATCATGTATTCAAAACTATTTATGGTTCAGATTCTCTCATTAAAAACACTTGGAAAGTTGGCCTTGAGTGTGGAAGAACATCATTCTCCTTGAGTTCAAGATCAGGTTCATTGTTGATGGAGAGTAAAGGTCGGTCTCCTAACACAATGGTATTCTTGTGGCCAGGTCTAATCTTTCCATCCCACTAGATCTCTACCGTTCACAGCAACATAGACCTTATTAGAAGTGCTTCTACCTAAAATTTGTAAGGAAGCATAAAAGAAACCTAAAAGATCTATATTTTTCTCTCCAAAAGCTTTGGGAGATATGTCAGGATTTTCTAATTTAAGTGACTCGGACCACAATGAGTAGAATGTAGTATCTGCCAAAATGGTGATAGGAGCTCCTGAGTCAGCCATGATCATGACAAAGCAAACGTTCTATTTCAATTATGTCTTGAGTTTCTTCAATTGTCAGAATAATATTCGAAAATTTGTGTGAACACTCATGAATGTTAGAGATATTCCTAGAAGTATTGGGGAAGGACTATACATCCACATTGTGAATTCTGACATTGTCACCAGTGCGCTGGGACCTACAAACTGCTTGAAAGTGGCCTGTTTTCCTGCACTTCATACATTTTTTCCTAATAGCAGGTCAGGAAGGGTTGTTTCCACTGTGGGTTTTGGAGCCACAACGGTAACAGATAGGACGTTTACCCCTTTCTCTACTTGTCCTAATAGCGGAAATGGTACTGTCATCAGACGTGTCAGCTATGTAAGACACGGGTAAATTTCCCTCCTGACTAGTAAGTGCTTGAGTGGAAATAATAGAGCGCTCAACGCTTTTAGCTATGTCAATAACCTCTGAAAGGGGAGGATTTCTACAGGTGAGTAGTCTTTCTTGCATCTTTTTAGAAAAACAGTTGAAGACAAACTGATCTCTAATATATGTTTCTACACAATTTTGGAACTCACAAGATGAGGCTAACACATGCAACGCAGCTACAAATTCTTCTACAGATTTGTCACTAGCTTGCTTGCGTTTAAAAAAAATGGTGTCTTTCTAAAAGTACACTAGGCTCTTCGGAAAACTGCTTTTTCAGCCTTTCTTTAGCTTCAACATAAACGTTCCAAACACAGTCACCTCCGGGGGATAATAGAGGAGGTAGATTATCAAAAATATTCTGTCCAGCATATCCTAGATGGTTATAAAGTAATGCATTCTTCCTTGGAGGAGTGCAATTAAGACCATCTATGCCCATTAAATAATTTTCAAATATACAAATCCATTGCTTTCATTTAATTTCTGGCTTTCCAGGTCTCTGTAGAAAAGGTGGTGGATGTATTACATTGTCTGAAGAGGCCATGGTTAAGAAAGCACTCTACAGAAAATGTAAAGACCTGAAAAGAAATACAATGAACAAAAATAAATAAATATATCAATACATGAGAGGTTCAAAAAGACTAAAATGCGGAATGTGTTAATTCAAATAGATGAAGTAAATGATCCAAATAAAGGTGAAAGCAAAAGTTAACAAGGGTACAATAAAATTCACACGTAAGATGGCCACCAGGCAGGTGGCGTAAGCGCGTTAATTTCCCAGAGTTCCGTCATTCAGATCATTTTGTTTCATTATCCCAAAATGTCCTAGATGGCTCAGAAGGCGTGAGGGGTCAAGACGAAGTGAAGAAGGCGTACTTGGCAGAAGTAGCAGCGATGCCGGGAACAGCGGGCGAGTGAAAGGCGGCTAGAGCGACCTCCCACAGCCGGAACGCACGTCAGATGCTTGAAGATTGCTAAGGTTGCTATGCCAACGGCTAGAGCGAACTCCCACAGCTGAAGCACAGGCAAGAGAAGGAGCTGCTATGGCAAAGATCCAGGAAATGGTCGCGTGCAGAACAATGCAAGCGAAGCGCACGCCAGGAGTAGAAACGAGTAGAGGCTGCTGTGACGACAATTCAGGTATGTTCGTGTGCAGGACCATGCAGGGCACAGAGCGTGTTTAAATTGAATAATGCGGCAGTTGAGGCCTGGCTGAAATCTTGGCTCTAAACAGAGATGTGGTAGATAAAAATAAACAGTGCAGCGCCATGCACCTGGGGAAACACAAGCCTGTGAGTCCGGGTTCTTCCTCCAGTCTCTCTCTCCATCCTCTTTTTTTCCCTTTGTCTATTTGGTTCTCGAAGAAAAAACAGGCTGGATAGATCTCCATCAGGTGTCAGGCGAGATACTGCAGTGAACAAGTCACCCCACTCCTGGTACCAAAATGTTGCATCGCGGTAACTGGAAATGAGAGTTTCTTGAAATACAAACGTATCTGAGTTTATTTCTTTAATAAGTCCAAGAACAGGATCCACAGCATACAAAGAAACGCAGTGGAGAAAGGTCAGGTGAAGAATGCCTACCTTCTCCTGACCGAGTTCTAATAGAGAATCAGAACATTGACAAATAAAATAACATAATACTTAAAGGGAAATGTCTCAATAATAATAAAGAACCAATACAATAAAACAGTACGTATGAGAATAAAGATGTGGATACTACAGTGTAGCTTGGTTCCAGTGGCACAGTGAGGACAGGAAGCCTGTCTTGGGTTGCTTGTGTTCCGGTTCAGGGAGGACATGACCTGGCAGTTCGGCTGGACTGTTCCTATTGGAGCAGTGCCAAGACTGATTTGCATATGGATGGGCCCAAACTGAGCTGGAATGGTGGGCAAAAAAAGGAAGGGGATGGAATGCTACCCAGAGTGATTGCTAGTCATTTGACAAATTACAAGCATTCCTCTCATCACCTTTTGTGTGCTTAACTGCAACCATGACCTGATAGCCTAGTGGCAAACAAGATTGAGCCAGCAGATTAGACTCAGGTCAGAGGTTCTTTAAAAAGCTAGAGGGCTGAATGAATATGAAGTTAGTTTGAAGAAACTGGATAATCATTTCTTACCCAAGATCAGCACCATTAAGGAACGCAATCATTTTGGAAAAAGAGGCTAAAAGGAGGGGGAAACGGTGGAAGAATTTGTGTCAGACTTGAGGAAACTAGCTGCCAGTTGCAAGTTTGGAGGTGTGTGTGAGGAGCGCATAAGGGATCAATTTTTGTTAAAGTGCAAAATAGAAAGAATACGGGAAGAGTTGTGGTTGAAGCATGATCTGCCTCTGGGGGAAATGTTAATTGTGGCAAAACAGGTTGAGCATATGATGCATTGCGTACAAGAGATAAAACAGGATGGAGAAGGGAAAACTGGAGTGAGTGAGATCACTGAAGAAATAAGTGGTCATGGTGGTCAAAGGAGTAAAAAAAGAAGTGAAAGAAAATAAGGGTGCTGGAGGGTTTAATGGTCATTGCTATAGATGTGGTAAGGCAGGGTATCTAGCCAACAGCAAAGACTGTCTGGCATTAAAAGCAATGTGCAATAGGTGCGGGAAGAAAGGCCACTGCAGGGTATGTTGCAAGAGTGGAATGAATTACTGCTGTAATGTAAATTATAACAGAAGGATCAAGAATGATGTACACACCACATGTGATGAAATTGTTTTACAAGTAGATGGAGGGGTGTTGGGCAACCCAAGAGATGTCATTTATATTGAGGAGCAGAGTGTTGAAGCTATATTTGACACATGCTCAAAATTGACTATAATTTCTAAAAGTGTGTTTGACATGAAGTTTGGAAAGGGGAGAAAATTGCACAAAATGGATGTTAAAACTTGAGGTTATGTGGGACAACCGATACACATGTTGGGTTATTTTTAGGGAACAATAGCCTACAAGGGCAGGTACATAGTCACAAAGTTTGTTTCTCTTAAGGGGGACAACATCTTGGGATGGCCGGCACAATAGGACCTAGGAATATATCTCAAACCGAACACAGATCCTCAGATTCTAGTTCAGAGTGTGGATCAAACCCTAACCACTATTGAAAATGTGTTCCCAGAGGTATTTACTGATGATCTAGGATGCTTAAAGCGATATGAGCACCGAATAAAACTAAAAGAGAACTCGACACCCGTAACAGCCAAAGTAAGGAATCTGCCTTTATCTGTACAGGAGGAAGTAGGAAAGGAACTGGAAAAGCTTTGCAGCATGATTGTCATTGAACCGGTCGAGGCCACAGAGTGGTTTACCCCAATTGTTGTAGCTAAAAAAGGTGATGGACCAATTCGCTTGTGCATAGATCTGAGAGCACTCAATAAATAGGTGGTGGTAGACAAGTATCTCTTGCCAAACATCACGTACATTATGAGTAGGGTGGCGGGAGCCAGATTTGTTTTACTTTAGATCTGGCATCTGTGTATTATCAAGTCAAGCTTCATCCAGACTCTCAGGATCTGACGGCGTTTATCACGCCTATGGGGGCATACTGGTTTAAACGCTTGCCGTTCGGGCTTGTCTCAGCGGCTGCGGTGTTCCAGAGGGTCATGACACTCATGCTATAATGTATAGCAGGCGTATTCTGCTATCAAGATGATGTTCTAATATTTTGTGAGGATCATCTCCAACACAATCTAAGACTTAGACAGGTTTTGCAGAGATTTCAGGAGCAGGGTCTCACAGTAAGTCGCAAAAAATGTAAGTTGGGTTGTTCAGAGATAGAGTTTTTAGGACACAGGATCACAGCGGATGGTATCTTGCCCAAAACTGAACTTCAGAACACTATAGTGAACTTGACACCACCTACAAACAAGGACGAGATAAAGTGTTTTATGGGTATGCTTGAATTTTATAGCAAATTTGTTGACAATCTTGCAGACGAACATTTCACATTCACTCCTTACTAAAGAATGGGGTACAATTTGTGTGGTTGGAAGACTGTCAAAAGGAATTTGATGATGCCAAGTCAGCATTAGCATGGGTACCCAATTGGAAGGCTTTCATTCCAGGGAGAAAAACTGTGATAACCACAGATGCTAGCTCAAAATGCTTAGGTGCAGTCCTAACACAAGAGGGAGAAAAAGGGTGTAGAGACCATTGCATTCGCCTCTCGTCATTGCGTCAGGCAGAAATCAATTACTCGGTGATAGAGAAGGAGGCACTGGTGGCACAATGGGCAATTAACAAGTTCAGAAATTTTGTGTGGGGAACAACATTTGAATTGAAGACAGACCACAAATCACTTGTTGAAGTTTTCACTAAGAAAGGGATGGATTCCATCTCTAGTAGGATCAGGAGGTGGGTTGTGAGCCTGCAGGAGTATACACTTGGGGTGGAGTGTGTGCCGGGAGTAAGAAACTATGCTGCAGATTGTTTTTCACATCTGGTAGGGGAGCCCAGGGAGGAAGAGAGTACTAGCAACTCACAGGTGGAAGAGGAGGCAGAATTGCAAGATGAGTGTCTGTGCCATAACACAGGGAGCAGTTGAGGAAACACAGTGGAAAGAAGAATTGAGGAACGAGTCTCTCTTACAGAGGGTTTGTAGGAAAACACAGGAGGGGTGGGCAAACCAAGACAGACTTGAGGAAATCCTCAAGCCATATTGGATGGTGCGAGAGGAATTGTCCGTAGCAGATGGGTGTCTTTTCCGGGGCACGAGACTTATCCCACCCAAGGTCATAAGAGACAAGTTAATCGACTTAGCCCATGAGGGACATCTCGGGATCACAAAGACCAAGCAGAGACTACGTTTAGACTTCTTGTGGGCCAGAATAGACTTGGACATTGAGAGGAAGGTACAGGAGTGCATATCCTGCTCCACTAGTGACAGGATACTTAAACTACACACACCGCCCATGCACTGCAGACTGCCACCAGAGGGACCATGGGTAGATATCACCTTAGATATTGTAGGTCCTCTAACAGGAGAGAGCAGTCCCCCTACATAATCGTGTTAGTGGATCTTCCGTCATGTTGGACAGAACTAAAGTTTGTATCGGACATCAGCAACAAGACTGTAATTGATTTCATGCCAGAGGTGTTTCTTAGAGAGGGGTTGCCCAGCTCCATTCAGACAGACAATGGGGTACAGTTCTGCTCCCATGAAATGAAAGAGTTCTTACATTGCAATGGTATTAGACACAGATTAAGTGCATTATACCATCCCAAAACAAATGGGATGGTGGAGAGGTTGAATAGGACAATCAAGGAGGGAATTCAGTTGGCCAGAGCCAGCGGGTTGTGTTGGAGAGAGGAAGTCATGAAACGTCTCGAAGCATATCGGCTAACTCCACACCAAACCATTAATGTCACACCATTCGAGCTCATGAAAGCTAGGAAGCCTAACTCGAGACTAGTGGCGGGTTGGATGAAGTGGCATAAGGGTTGATTGGACTTTACTAAGGTCGAACGGCATAGGCAGAGGGAACAGAGGGTCCAAGCTGAGAGGAAAACACGCTATGGCAAAATACATGGAGTCAAGGACGCTCAGTTTGAAGTGGGAGACCTGATTAAGGTTAAGGCACCCACAGGCAGAGCAATGTGGTCAGGTTTCACAGAACCCATGACAATTGTAAAACTATTCAGGAATGCAGTGAAAACTCACGACGGCAGGATTTGGAATGTGGGATATATTTTGATCCCAAAGTAAAGGGGTCTGTACCTGAGGAGAAAGAATTAGTTAAGAATAAGACTCCCACTACACCAGCCACTGAGAAGGTTAGAGCTCCCATCAGGTCTAGCAGGAGGAGAATATGCCGCCCACATTTTCTCAAGGATTATGTAGTGAGCACAATTTGAATTTTCTCCTAAAGCTGTTTCTAACAGTTTTGATCTTTGTTTTTTTTTCCTTTTCAGGTTGTTTCATATTGTTTATTATACACATATCTTCATGGTTTATTCTTTGGTTTCACCCTTCTCCTTGAAGTGCTTTTATTGTAAAAGAGGGGGATGTGTGGTATCTCCCAGCGTGTGGGTGCTTATCTCTTCTTTGTTCTCTCCTCTCTTCCCTCCCCGCTCTCCTTTGTTCCAATCCCCTGATCGCCTGGGGGCTTGTGATGCCCCTAGAAAGTTGAACAAACAAGATCCAATGTGAAGCGCTAGGCTCGATGCGTAAGAGACCGGTACAAGCAGTGGCTAAGGCGTTGTACTTGACTTGATCCTAATAAACATTGAGCTTGCTTGGCACCCGTTTCTGCATGGATCTTCATTCTGCTACAAAGTGTTTCTTGGTTAATGGTATGTAGGTTCTCTCTCTTGTCTTTTGGTTACTTCCATTAGAGTAGTTCCTCACAGGATACCCTTCCCAATGCTTCATTTAAGATTTTGAGCCATGCATGGGAGGGGCAAAAGTTATGGTTCAAGTGGTGTACCGTAGTTAGTACATTTTAGTGGTTTTAAGGTTTGAATTGGAGACATAACATTGGCTTAACTGCGTTTTTCAGTAAAATTATGCATTTTTTAAAGCATACCTGTTTGTTGTATGAGCTAAATGAAACATAAATTATAAAGATGTTATTTTTTACGTTAAATTTCTCTTGGTCTTTGTGGAAGGGTCGGTTGAACGAGGGCCATTTCTG